>CM055847.1:7093722-8293722 GCA_029490765.1 Euthynnus affinis | reverse complement strand
TGAATTCCTCACTAAGGAAATAAGCAGATTTTTTTTTTTTAGTTCATTTGTTTCTTAATGGTGGTGGATGTTTTAGCTTCTTCTCCAGATTTATCCAGCTCGTTGTTTATGTTGCGCACTGTCCCAGTGACACAATTGGACAATAGAGCGAGGGAGCGTGGTCCCCCCTTGTTTTTTTTTTCTTCTTCTTCTTTTTCTTAAACGAAGGAAGGAGTTGGAAAGTTCAATGCCAGGCACGTTATAGATTCTGTATATTTTTATTACAGTTTCAGTTTTTTTTTTTTTTTAGAATAAATAAATTTAACAAAGACCTGAAGTTGAATGACAGCAGCTGTCAAACAAAGGTGTGAAAGTGAGGAGGGGGGGTGTGAGGGGAGGGGCGCATTAAGACAGTGTTGCTGCTTGGCACACGGGATGGTCTTAAAGGGTGACTCAGCGAGAAGTTGCACCCAGGAGGTGGGAATCCTTTCTTTTAAAAAAATCCCCCCCCTACACACACACAATATTCAGTTTCGTTTGTGCTTATTTGCAACAAAGCTGCTGTGAGGTGGATTTTTTTTTTCTCTCCTACACTTTGTCCAATTTACATATTTATGTTCAGTGGAGCTGCAAACCAGCTTCAACATAAGTTGTTGTTGTCTTCTCTCTCTCTCTCTTCTGCTTGGTGATGGTGTTTATGTGGCTGCACCCATTGTTAACTGTTGTGATGAACCCATGGGTGAGAGGGACAGGGGAAAAAACAAAAAACAAAAACAAGGATGGGCAGTATAGCATCCAAAAGCTGAATGGGAGTCACGCCTTGGAGCTCAACACAAGGGGCTCCTCATGAGCCCCACTTCACTGCACACTCTCAATACCACATGGTTGTCTGAGTCAGGAGAAGGAGAAATAGAGGGGGGTGGGGGGGTGGACTGAGAGGGGGTTAGTGCAGGAGTGCAGGGTGGGGAAGGCACCACATCAGTGAATCCTAACTTATCCTACTAAACAAAAACAAACAAGGTCTGGAATAATGTCAGGCAGGAGTTGAGACGTCTTCTTCTTTCACTTTCTCCTTCTTGCTCCACTGCTGCGGTAATGTGGATTTAAGTCTGTGCTGCTAAGTGCCCCTTGTCTCCCATTGCGGCTCCTGTTTTTTACTCTGAAGTGTAAGTTTTGAATTTTAATGGGGTAACCGAAGACAGCCAAAGGGTGGATCCAGTGAGTACAAGTGCAGCAAGAGGGCCCTTTTGCCTTGACCGAGGAGAAGTGCTGATTTGGGGGGATTTGAGATGAGCTGCTTTTTGATTCAGGCCCTTCGTTAGCCGGCGCTATATACACACACCCCCTTCTTCTCAGGACCGTGCATCACAGCCCGCCTGGTGGATCCGGCGAAAAACAGAGCATCCTGTTATGATGAATGAGAGATAGATATGATTGTTTTCTTCTGTCAGAGTCGCAGGCATTGATTCCCGGGGATGCTCTTGTACCTTCCTCTGGTGTTCTTCTACATCAAGGGTGGCTTTGTTTTTGAATCACAGGGCGCCTCTTACACCATAGTTTAAGAGTTGAAAATAAAATTTGTCTCCAGTGACCTCAATTTCCGGGTGCGATTAATTAATCTTTGCCTATTTTGTTTACAGATAATTCTTTAATTGAGACATTAATTTGGACTAATTAAAAGGTTGAACCCTAGTTCGAGACGAGGAATTTGTCAATTGCTCTATGATCCTCTGTGGAATGGAGCGCTTTATTAGCCTAATACCAGGCAATGGCCACAAAGGGCATTTTCAGATTTAGAGTATGAGCAGTACTAAACCTTCAGAGCATCACTATTCCTCTGTCCGTGCCACTGGTTCCTGAGGAGTAAGTGTTCCTGAACAAAGTGGGCCTATTTTGTAGCATTAAGGAGACATTCGTCTTCAACTTAAAGTGTCTTTAAACCCCTATGATACCTGCTGCTTTGATTTTTTTTTTTTAGATAGGTAATGCAATAGTGCGCTATGTGATCTGAAGCAGCTGGAGACTGGTAAGACGAGCTCAGATTTGTTCACTGAATAGACGCCTGATGACTCTTGCTCGTCCAAAGAGGCGTCACAGGCCTCTCCAAGACATGGCTGAGACCAGGAGGGCGCGTTGGACTGAAAGTGAAAGTAACGACCGGGACACTGTGCCTGAATTTCTGAATGGAAAGCTGATCTGTTTTAATGGTGTAAAATAAACAGAACTGCTGTCTTTTCCTACCACGTTCTCTTTGGCCTCAAATGCACCTAGCAATCCTACTAAATAATTACTGATTTAGTGTATATCCTGTTCTGTCCCATTACAATGTCAGGTAATTTGTCATGAAATAACATTAACCTGCACTCTCTCACATTAAGACTCTGCCTTAAAAGCACTTAATAGAGTAAACTATTACGCACTGATCAAAAACAGGGCAGACGTAGGGCAATAAATGGCTGGAAAACAAAGCCTATATGTGGTACGTCTGTATTGTCTCGCGAGTTCAAGGAGAGGTCACACAAAGTGATTGCTCGCCAGCGTCATGCAAATGTATAGCATCTACTGTATGTCTTCATCCTTCCACAGCACTCATACCTACACTGGCCAATGGCTGCGCATGATCCATGTATCTCTCAGTCAGTTGTGTGTCTTAATTTAGAGCTAATAAATAAGTACACGAAAGCTTAAGTGCTTGAAACCTCATAAATCACGCTAATACCTCTGTGTATTCTTTACAAGCAAAAAGCTGCGAGTTAAAATGATCATAAACAGCGAATGAATCTAAATTTACACTCAACAAAGGAGAGTTGTAGATTTCTAACAGCTCGGGTCGATAAAGTGTGCTCTCACTTGTGACCTTTTTCACTTTTTTTTCCCCATTTGTGAACCGCAAAAGTGACATGTTGTGTATTATTTTGACTTGTTTTTAAAATGCACGTTGGTGTCTTTCTGTAGGTTGCAAGATCAAAGCCCTGCGAGCCAAGACCAACACCTACATCAAAACCCCTGTTAGAGGAGAGGAGCCGGTGTTCTTAATCACTGGCCGGAAGGAGGATGTTGCACTGGCCCGCCGTGAAATCATCTCCGCTGCCGAGCACTTCTCCATGCTCCGAGCGTCCCGCAACAAGCTGGGAGTGTCCTTTAGCGGCTCCCCGCCAACACCTTTGCCAGGTCAGACCACCATTCAGGTGAGAGTGCCATACCGTGTCGTGGGGCTGGTAGTGGGGCCTAAAGGCTCGACCATCAAACGCATCCAGCAGCAAACCTGTACCTACATTGTCACTCCCAGTCGAGACCGCGACCCTGTCTTTGAAATCACAGGGTCGCCGAGCAACGCCGAGCGGGCCCGCGAGGAGATTGAAGCACACATCGCCTTCCGAACAGGAGGCCTGCATGACCACAATAATGAGAATGACTGTCTGGGGCCGAATGGTGGAAGCAGCCCAGCGGGCAGCAGCGGTGGTCTGGAGAGCCGGCTACAGCAGGTGTGGGGGCTGCAGGGGGGCCAGCGCAAGCCCCTCACCAGCAGCTACCGCCAGAACTTCTCAGATGCCATGGTTGGAGGGGGAGGAGGAAACGAGGGAGGGGGAATCTACAACAAGGGCAACTTCTCCAGCTCCGGAGAGAAGCCTTGCTCTTATTTTGGATCTGAGGGTACCCAGAGCTGGGGCGACCCCGACTACCCCAAACAGGTGGCCTTCTACGCCCAGCAGCGTTCCAAGAGCTTTGGAGGCCTCCCGCTCCCTCTGACCAGACTCTCCCCAGGCTTACCTGAGCCCTGCGGAGGCGGAAGCACCAACAACTCTTCAGTCACCAGCATTGTGCCCGTAGCCGGCTCACCTCATGCCCAGGCCCGCCGTGCCCACAGTGAGCCCACCTCAGCCGGCGAGGGGTTCCCAGGCCGTCTGCCAGTGCCGGACTCGCCACCGGCCACTGTGCGGGACTGCATGACCTGCTTTGAGAGCAAAGTTACGGCTGCCTTGGTGCCCTGTGGCCATAACCTCTTCTGCATGGAGTGTGCCATCCGAATCTGTGAGCTCAACCACCCGGAGTGCCCAGTGTGCCACACCCAGGTCACACAGGCCATCCGAATATTCTCTTAAGGAACCACATCAGTTTTTATCATTAGTTTTGTCAGTGTTTGTTCAATAATTATTTACTGTTATTATGATTATTATTATAATACACAAGTACTTTTTTGTTTTTCAGAAAATTTAAAAACAATCAAGCAGATATTTTAGAAGGCACTGCTTGCTTTACTAAAAAGTATAAGAAATATTTTTAAGTTTTTCTTTTATATATATATGCATATATATTTTATAAAAGTTTTGTTTATAAGAGAAGTATAGTACCTTGCATTTTCAGTTTTTTGACTGCTGCTGTTTTTCATTCATGAATCACAGTGTAGGCAGAGGTAGACGGTAATGTGAACATTTTATTATTCAAATTTTTTATTTTACCATGAAGTGGGTTTATATGGAAGGAAGAAGATGATTGTTGAGGTACCCAATCTGCACCTGACTAACCTAGAAAGTCAATGTTGTTATTAGAAGGATCAAATAAAAAAAAATTTCATTGCACCGCACCATACAATCATCTTGGGTCTAAAATAGGATTGTCAATCATACCTAGGAAAATTTGGGGAGCTGATTTGAAGGCGAATTAAGACATTTCAGTTTTACTGTGATTGTAGTTTTGATATAATTGGTCCAAAAACAGACATTAATTTTTAGCAAAGAGAAAATGTGGATAGATTGGTTCCAGTCAAACCCTTGTAATCTACACAAGAAAACACAAAAGCAGCCATTCATTTTCACTCTTATACCTTTTATATTCTTATAAACCACATTAATGCTAAAAAAAGGACATTACATCATTTATTTACAGTAATTGGTTAAATCGTATTGGTACCGTTATTCACAAGGCTAGGTTAAAGTTGTATAAAGTACATTTTCTTTCCAGTAGCCATTGATTACACCTTGGTCACTGCAGTTTGTTGAAAAGATTCAGTAATGCTTGCTCCTCGTGGCACTTGAAAAGCATGTGGTTCCTCGGTTGGCTTAAAGCACTGATTTAATTTGTGAGGCCGAAAGCCTTGGAATTCGTCCAGTTGGCTAGTTCTCGATATCTGTCTCCCCGATGGACTTGTTTCAAAGCCACCTTAACCGCGCTTTATTGTCTTGTGTGGTCGTTTGGCCACAGTCGCTGAACGATATAGGACAAAACAAGAGCTTCAGTCGACAAGCATTTCTCTGAGGTGTGCACTGTAAATAAGGAGGAGAATTAGCGTGTGGACAGAAGCAGAGTAAAACTGTTAAAAAAAAAAAAACAAAAAAAAAAAACGTTTCCTGAATCAGCAGCAGAAAACAATTAAAATAGTTGACACTGTAAAATGCAGAGTCCCAAATCCTAACTCACGTCTCCAATACTAACAGCGTTCTGTTTGAGCTCCGAGGGGCCTGCTGTCTTCCCTGTAATTAGCAAAGCTGTACAGGAGCAGGTGTTTCATGGCACACTGTGGCTGTGACCCCAAGTTGGAGGTCTCGCCTAGCCCCCTTTTCTTTCTCTCCTCTTTCTTTGGGAGTGGCTTTTATGTCTCCCCCTGCTTACAGTTCGATCGTTTGCTTTCGAAGGCCTCTCTGAGAGGGGCGTATTGTCTGGGCCCGGTAGCGGCGTGGGCTGCAGAGTGCTCGGACACGGCCTGGATATACTCATTGATAATTAGGCAAATGGGTTGGTCCAGGTGCGGACCGTGTGGGGACTCTGGAGCTGTGCGAGGGGTAAAGACAGGGTCCTGCGGAGAGCCCCTTACTGCCCCGCCCCACTGTTACAAACACAGAGGGGGCTGGATGGTCTGGATGCAGCTGGGCGAACAGAACCCCCTCCTTCCACTCCCTCTTGCCCTTTCCTCCCCCCCTTTCCTCTCCTTTTTCTGCTGCTCTGAGCTATCCCTACTGGGGAGAGGGGGCCTCTTTTGTCCCAAAACACACATACACACACACACACACACACACACACACACGCAAAATTTGAAAGACACTAGCCGAATTTGGCAGCGCCTGTGAAATGAGGGGAGGCTTAGGAGCTAAATAAATTATCTACAGTTATCAGGAGATGCACTAGTTACCTATTTTCAACGTTATGCCACGCAATTGGCCGTACACCCTTTCCAGATGATGAAAAAATGTGCACGTTTAACATACAAAGAACGATTGCGTGATCTTATCACATGAGGTGCAGCATTACCCTCCCCTCCTCCACCCTCCTCCACCCACCCCCTCCCAAACTGCACCACCCTGAAATTTGGACGAGGGTTCTGTTTGTGTGACAGCGGCAGCGCAGATCGAAGTTTCTACAAAGCTCCCGCCCCTCTTTACCTCCCGATTCTCCCCCCCTCCCCCCTCCCTCCCCATGTCAGCTCGCTACTGTATGGGACATCCTGCAGCTGCCCCTTCACTATAGACACCCGGGCTTCAGCAAATGGCAGCCCCCCTTGCTTTGAGCTTCCAGAATGAAATCAGACAATTGTAATTGACAGGAAAGCAGAGGAAACGCCCCATTTAACCAGCACTCATGCTGAATCAAATTACACACCCTCTGCGTCTGCCTTAGCCCCAGCCTGGGGATTTCAGAGGGCTAGAGGAGAGCGGATGGGGTAGGGATTAAAGCTGTTGAATGATAGGGGGGGATTCATTTTGGCTGTAGAAAGAAAGAAGCATGCTCTTAAAAAAAAAAAAAAGGAAAAAAATCGACCAATCTTTACTGATCATTCAAGGCTTGCCGCAAGTTTTGAGTTGTTGTCACATGTGGGCCAGCGGAGATGACAGGGAACACCAGTGATTCAGCAGGCCTCTCTTGTGTTGTATTGGAGAACAATTAAACTCAGCTTCTGTCTCACAATAATACAAAAAAAAAAACATAAAAAAAACAATTGACGATTACAAATTGTGTCTTCGAGGACACAAAGACTCCTCCTTTTTTTTTTAAAAGAAAAAACCACAAAAAAAAAAATAACACGTACAAAGCAGACCACTCACATTACACGTGGACTGCGAGGAAAGCACTGTACTCGCAAAAAAAAAAAAGTACCCTAAATTCTATCAGATGTAGAAGAATAGTTATCATTTTATGGATGGAGAAATTGCACAGTGGTTTGGCCTAAGCTTTCAACGTGACATTCAAGGCAGTTTAACACTGCTCTTTGAACTTAGTATTTTTGTTGTTTTAATTTACTGCCTTAATATTTTTTATTAAGATACCGCCATTACTCTGGCATACAAGGTAGCAACTTTGGCCTTTTGATAGTACCGCCCCCTAAAACAACTTTTAAAGAACTTATTTTTGGAGGAAAGAATGTGAAATCAAATTGCTCGGGTGGGGAGTAGAGGGATTCAGGAAATTAGGCTCTTCAAACACTTAACTTAAAATGTAGAGTAAAGCACCTTATTACAAAACATGCGCATTTGAATAATACCAAACCGACCACTGATGGTGAAATATATTTCATAGAATCTGAAAGACATGCACATAAGGATTCCCTATCATTTTTTTGTATTATGGTGGTTCTTGTTATTCTTAATACTAGTACTAGTGGTAATTTGGGAGACCTCTCGTCCATTTGGTCAATGCTGATGACTTGATTTGAGTTTTGCACTGGTTTAATGAAGAGAGGGCTTATTGGAGATTCTCCCTGTTTAGACGCTGTATAAGTTAATGAGTATTGTACTTTATGGGAAAGCACTCTGAGCATCTATGTAAATACAGTATGTGTATCAGTTACGGACATCCAGACAAAGGCCCGCTTAAAGTGAGGTTTTGATTATTTTTACAGACTCAAAGTGTCAATTGTCAATGTTTTAGCATATGGAATTCAAAATGTTTCTGAGTTTTAGGGAGAGTAAATCTTTTTATATATGCGTCCCATCATCCTTTTGACTATAATAGTATATTAGATAGATTCATACATTTAAGAAATATTATTTAAACTGATTAACTTAGTATTTCATCCAAATATATAGATAAAAAAAAAATTAACCAGACACTACTATAAACTGTAATAATGAATATCCTTTATGAAGCCGCTACTGTATAAATCCAGTCTCAAATAAAAAACTCCAATGAATTGTATGTGTAATAACATAACCCCTAATGAATAAATCAGTTTCTATGTATATTAGGATGAAAAGCAATAATAGGACTATACTGGGACAATAAACAGAGGAGCCTGCTTAGTCAGTTCTTTAAATAATATTCTATTCAGAAATTGACCTTGATTATTAGGATAATACCATTTCTGTCTCATATCTGCTCACAATTCATTATGGATTCACGCCAGTGTAGAAACAGAGATAATTAATTAGTAACAGTTTCAGGATAAGTAATTGTTCTTGTTGTGTTCATCAGGGTCTTAGTCATTTGATTGCTTCATTTTATTATTATTTTTTTTATTTTTATTTTTTTAACATGTTGAATATCAATCAGATCGCAGGGTGGGTCAAAGACAAACTTGAGTATTCCTTCTCTTGAGTAGCACTGAAATGATGAAACTGCAGTTTCTGTGACTTAGAGGAAACCTCGGTTCCGCTGTAGAAGTGATCACTCAAGTGTAAACAAAAGCCAAAGCGTAAGCACCGAGGGTCTGTCCTGTTTGTCAGAAAGCAGGAGCTGGTGACTTTACTGATGACAGACTGATGTCTTGAAGGCTTTGGTGGGAAAAAAAGTGTACACACAGCAGTGAGAACTAGAGGGTAGGACAACATGATATGATGTACTGTACCAGTCACTCTCTTAATGCAGTCATGTTGTCCACGTGAAGAGCTCTGATTCTTTACAGGCGTCTTACTTATAGCATATCTTAAGATGAGTTGTGTTTACATATTAATAATAAGTTTCTGATTTTCATGGCTCTCTTTGATACTTGTGTTACATCAACTTTTCATCTGTTTTTTGTTTTTTTTTTGAGAGAGAGAGAGAGAGAGAGAAAAAGGTCAAATGTAGCCAAAGAACAAAATACAAGGAGAGGACATGAGCTAACTTGTCACTTGAGTTAACTTATTTTTAGTGTTAAAAATCATCTTGGTTTAAAGTTTATTGAATCAGGATTATTAAGAAATAATCTCATAGCTAGAATTACTCTGTTTACCCAAAAGTCTTAGAGGCCACTCAATCTTTATCTGTGAAGGCATATCATGTTTCAGTGTTGTAAGATTAGTTTAATACTGCAGAGGCGCCGGTAACAGACTTACTTCTCCCCAAAGAGACCAGCTTAAAGCACATCCTGGCACTAACACAGTCCTTTGAGTAGTTTTCTATTGTCCTGGTTAGATTGTTGAGGGGAAAAAAAAAAAAAGTCTGGTCTTAATCTTTTTTGGAAAAACCTGACCGATTTGGAGAAGTTGAGATAAAAAGGGACTGCCCAAATAATCTTTTAAAATAAAAACTAGACTGGAAAAGCATTGTGTTGACAGCGACATGCTAGTGAAAATGCAGACTGAGTTCCTCTTTTTTTTTTTTTTTTTAAAGATCCTCAGAGTAAACTGTAAGGGATTACCTTTCGATGTAAACAAGGTGACGGTAATAGTGAACGAAAACAACACTGTGGTTTAAGTTAATATCGTTTAGGGAGCCATTGACTGTATCCTTCAGTTTAACTGCATGTTAGTAAAATATAGTACAGTAGTTAAGATTTATCCGAGGACAAAAAAAAAAAAAGTTAAGATCGCATTAAGAATTCATCAGCCTGATACCTGAAGTGTATAAAAAGCTTTAAGACCTTAAAGTGAACATCGGTTTAAAATCATATATTTACCGTGTAGTTTAACTAATTGATACATAAAGTTTAATTATGATTCTTAAGAATATGCTAAGGTGTAAGTTTCATTTGTCCAACTCACCCAGTATGAAATACTTTTTAATTCAGTGGAGCTACAAAGGGGTGGGGTGACTCACAGTGACATTTGTTTCATTAATTTCTTGTTAGTATTATTTACAATATTGTATTAAGCTTACTATTATAGTAATGGTAGAAACTGTTGATGTTTTTCTTCTCTTGATATGAAAAAGGTCTTTATGCATTTATGTAGAATCCCTTTTAAGGAGTGATAGGAAATCCTTATTTTCAATGGATGCACTTAAGCAATTGTACCAACCTGTCTAAATCACACATTGAGCAAGTAATGCATTGAATGTAAAAAGAAAAAAAAAAGACCACTCAACTTAATGCACTCCTTACGCTTATTGTTTTGTCAATTTACAAGTGAGCTTTAAGTTTTTGTTTTTTGGAAAGAATTTGCGAGTTTTCAACGTAGACTATATTTGAGTTCTTCCACATACATTTATAGAAAGTAACTTAAAATGAATAAAAAAAAAACATATTACAGTTTCTCAAATCTATTTTGCTAACATGGGTTATTATTTCATAGAAAGCAGAGGAAAAAAAAAAGTCAGTATCTGGATGTTATTTATGAAAAGTAAAAAAAATGAAGCAACATATTTATGAGTAACCTCAAGACATTTTGTTTTTTAATTAAAATTACAAGAAGTTAATATATTTCTAAACACAGGGAGGTCAGTTTCTACTAATAAGTAAAATGAGAAAAGAAGTTTAGAAGTTTTATTTATGAAAGTTATGGATGCTCGTCTTTTCCATGTACTTCATGGTCAATGAAGTAGATGGAACAAGAAGTTCCCCGTAGCTTAAATTTTAACTTCAGACATGCATTACGTCAACATCAGTGCAGTCACAATGGAATAATTACAGAAAATAATATAATATTTTTTAGAATTTGGAGATATTTTAGTCACAGAGCATCAATTTTGTGCCTCAATTATATATTTTTCCTGCATCAGCATTCTTTGTGCAGTGCTGCTTGCTGTAACCCTTCCCCCCCCTTTCAACTAACCCCATGTTACTGACTGAAACACATTACTCATTTCCTCTGTAATCTAAACTCGCTTTTACTTATCAAACGTATAAAACATGTTACGACTGCAACGCTTGGAATGAATGAGGCAGCTGTGGCCCTCTTGCAAACGGGGGCCGCAAATAACTTGTACACACTATTCATTCATACATTTTCTACATCTACTACTCAGACAGTTTGTGATCGATAGCGACGGAGCATAATCAGCTTAAAGAAAGCCTTTATGACAGACTTTCCCCCTCCCTAATGTGTTAATTAGGTGGAGTCTGTAAATTGAGCGAAGGCATCTAGGAGAGGACAACAGCGCACTGTGTAGTAGATCTATGTAACTAGATGCACACATATACACAACAACAGATTCATTACCGTACTAGTTTGCATGTATGTTGTATGGTCACTTAGACAGGAGAAACAGCGCAAGTTCTGGGTTATCCTTTTAACATCAGCGCGCTTGGGCTGTTTCTCCTCTGTAGATTTTCATAGTTGGAGTCTCTTTGGAAACTAGAAAGTTGACATTGAGTTTGTTGCCAGGCAAAAGAGACCATTGCAGTCCCCATATCAAAGTCAGATTTTGTATTCTCAGTTACCTGTTAGTGATGAAAGAGTTTGCACCTCATATGAATTAACTTGAAGTTCTTAGTTTGTGTAAGAGTTGATACAGATATAGAAAAAACAAAACAAAAAAAACAAAAAAAAAGAAAGAAACTTGACAAAAACACTACAATGGCACATTTTCTGCTGCATGTAAAGGATGGGGACTTAAGTGGTACTCGCTGGTGAAACTCACAACCTTCTCCAAAGAGGCCAATACAGTCTGACAGTTTGTCTTTGGTAGCGTTTCCAATTTTTCCAGCACAGTAGAGGTGTTTCATACCGGTCTAATAGTGGTCGTAGTGCATTAGTTTTTGGGCCAGCATCACCTGGCGTTAGTTTCTGGTTTCTCTGTGAACAGTGAAAGAGGGTTGCCAATGTGGCTCTCTGTGGCTGACCGTCAACTTTGATGGATGGAAATAAAAAAAAAAGAAAAAAGAAAAAAAAAAAAAGAAGTCTTTGAACTCTGTTACAGTGTGCCATGCCCCTACAAGGCATGTGATATTGCAGGTTTATTTCTTATAGCACATGTTTTTTTGTGAATTACATTTTTTGGAGACATTTTTATTATTATTATTGTATCTGCGCCATGTTAGTTCTGGTTCTTTGTTATTTTTCCAAGATTCAAGATGTATTGTAAATGTTTCTAATAAAAACAAAAATGAAATGATCTCCAATTGAAACTAATTGTGTTTTGTTGTTTGAAGGGGGAGTTTAAGAAGCTAAATCAATCCTTTTTTAATGTAATGATGATGACTATTCATATTTTAATCCCAGTGATCAGAGGAACAGTATCACTTTTCAGCACTGTGCAAATATCGGGTTATTAAATTACAGTGGACATTCAAAATGAAACTGAATGAATATAATCATGTCAATATTCTGTTATTAGCAATCATGGTACCTTAACTCATGATTCATTCAATTAATTATGCCTTTCTACCAGATTCACTAATGAAGAAGCCAGCTCCTTGCAGCCTTTTATTGTTTTAAAAACATCTTAAAGAGACATAAGAGACAAACTATGACAAATGAGATTTATTTATACATATGCAGTCCAAATATACATATATTAGAATAAATGTTTAAAAAGCCCTAACCTATACCACCCAGTTTAAGACCTTTAAAGTCAACAAAAGTCAGTGTTGATGTGGAAACACATCAGCAGGACAAACACCATCTGTGTGCATAACCTTTGAATTTAATCAAGCCCCTCCTAACACTACCATCCTTTCTCCTTTTCCTCATCTATTAAACTATTAGATACTAACAACCCCAATCCTGGCTCCTGAATACACCGCCCCCCCTCCCCCTGCCCCTCCCATCCCCTCCAAACACACACACACACACACACACACACTAAGAGGAAATAAAGACAAGTGAGAGTGAGGGCAGACCTCAGGGAGATCCCAGAAGGCAGAGTCCTGTTCCAGTTACATACAGTGTAGAGAGAGACAGAAAAGAGTAGGTGAGAAGGCAGTGGAGGATTTCACTTACAGTAAAACAAGCCATCTCGGGTACATCAGAGACCACAGGAGCAGGGCAGGGCTGAGTGCCCTCACTACCTCGTCCCCCTGAAACATTATCCATCTATCCATCCATCCATCCATCCATCCATCCTAGCTAGCATGCAGCAGCAGCAGCAGCAGCATAGGGTTGTCCATGGATTTAAACCAATTCCCTAATCTCTCCCATTACACCCAATAGGGTCACGGGGTGAACCGGTCATCAGCAGAGCCGGTATGGCTATCCCCACCGGCAGTTATCCCATCCACTAGTGATGCAGCTATCCCGTCTCATTTAGAGTTAACACTGTGCAAAGCTTGCAAGAGCATGACTCATCCGTAGAGTACAAAGTGTGCACAGAGCAGGAAAGCCTTCCAAACAAAGATCAAAAGCAATCAAAAAGAAATTACATGTCACTGTTAGGGAGGGATGTTATTGCTCCGAGTGGCCTGGTGGAACACAATTTGAACCGACCAACTTCAACAAAAATTCCAGCGTGTGCATTTAGGGAAAAATGACTTGAAGCCTTTGCTCCTCCATTAGCGAAGGGGTAGTTGCCCTTACAAGCTTCTTTACACTGAGATGATTGTGAGCCAAAGCAAAAAGCATCAAAAAAAGCGCCAGAGCTCCCTTTGCTGTGAAGCAATCAGTGTGGAAAACTTCAACCAACCAGTGCTAAAATGCAAACCCTTTGACCAAAAATGAAGACCTTAATATAGTGTTCAATAAATATTGTATTACTAAATACTTAACATTTTGGGGGGGGGGGGGGGGAATCGGAGTGACAACGGCAACAGAGAGGTTGCACTTCAGTCTTTTTTGGATGTGGATTTTTATTGCCCAATATCCTGGTAGTGGGAAACTGAGGGAAAGCATTTACTGGCTTTTAAAATTGATATTTCAAAAAGGGAAGAGAGGTTTGCAAAGACAGATCATGATGAGAAACCAAGAGAAAAAAAAAAAAGGGGAGAGGGGGGGGGGGCTTACAACGTTTTCAATTTTTCATTAGATTGTGAATGGGTTCTGATCATGTACCCCTTTCATTTTTAAAAGCTCATCAAGCTCCAAGCAGAACTGCAAAACTTTGTGCATCAGGTACAGTGCATCTCACCTCTTTTCTTCCCACTCTCACCACACCACCCCGTTCTTGTTTATCTAAACTTTTTGTTTGTTTGTTTTACTACCCTTCCTTTACTGATCCCTCTCTTCATACTGTTAATTCTTCTTAGCCAGACGACGTACAAATAAACCCCAGTATAAGTGTCCTTGTGTAAAATGGTTCTCTCTCTCTCTCTCTACCCGTCTCTTCATTTCCCTGTCCATCTGTCTGTCCCTCTTTGTCTATCTGGCCGTTTTTTTTTTCTCCAAATTTGACTGGAGGTGAAGGAGGTCAGTCGTAAGGTCTCAGTTGGTCTGGCAGCAGAGACCCTTATTGGCTGAGTTTTGGGTGGGCTCAACCGTGATGGGCACTACATTGGAGGCTGGTGAGAAGTCTGAGTCGCTTCGTCCTGACATCTGTCTCTGTGACACGATGTTGTAGATGGCTGTGATGGAGAGAAGGGTGGAGAGAAAAAAAAAAGAGAAAAGAAAAAGGAATGAGTTATGTGTAGATGCCTTATAAATCACACCAACAGTGGGACATATTGTGATAAGGACAAACGGCATGGCAAAACTGAACAACAACTGTTCTATCCAGACTCCTGGCAGCAGTGTAGGATTCTTTCCATCCTAAGCTGGCATCGTTGTGTCATGTGGCACTACCGAGTCTCATTTTAGGCATTCCCCAAAAGCGACAATACGCGATACATTTTACATGAAAAGTGCAATAACTAATAGCTTGTTCTACATTATGCCTCTGCAACGTGCTTCTGTGACCCTGCTTGCTCCTGCAGATAAGTACAAAGTATGAGCTTTATATTTAGCAGACAGGAGCTCAAGCTTCAAAAACACACAAGTGAACTTCACTGCTGTTTAAAAAAAATTGCAGTTTACTGTCCTCAAACATCTACTTCTTCGCAACTTCAATCTTGAATCTCTGAATCGCTCAAGTTACCTAAACTTTAGATGCCATCGGGGCGGTTAGAGAGCAGGACTAATGCGAACACCTCTCTGTTGAATACTGCCTCTTTAACTCTAAACTACAGCCAGATGTGGAACAAAACAGTCCTGAAATAAAAACTGCCTATTAAGCAAGAAGGTCTAAAGCTAAACAAGAGTCCTGGCTCTGACTGTGACGTGACACGTCAGGTGGTTTAAACCATGAGTCATTACTACAGACCCTACACATCACCAGCTGCTGAGCCTATACAGACAACAACCAAAACAGGATGACTCTCTGGCCTGCGATCGGTCTGCTGCTGATATATTTGCATGCAACGTCTCCTCTGCTCCCGCCGGGTCTTAAGTTTAGTTCGTACTGGCCTGTTAATGCACTGCTAACTTCCTCTCTTCTCCTCCCTTAATGAGCTAATTAGCAACGTTAGCTCAATGGGGCTTTGCTGGTTTGAAGTTGTTTTTTTTTATGAATTAGAAATTACTGATAAAGCTGTAGTGTGGGCAGAATGGCTCAAGCAGTTCAAGTGGAGGCGTCGGGGAATTGAACATGGAGCAGAAGATGAATATAAACAGCGAGTGGCACATACTCGCAGACTGATAGCCCCTGGAGCAATTGAAGTGGAGGCACCACTCACTGTTCAATTTTCCCTTTAAGCACTCCAGGGGTTGAGTCAGTCACAACAATTGCTTTTTTTCCTTCATGTTACCAAATCTCAAACATCAAATGCACTTGTTAGTGTGGCTATATGTCTCCTGGGGGAAAACTGCTCGCAGACATTTACTTGAGTAAAACATCATCTGTGAACTGCTACCAGAATGTCTTTCTTGAGCAAACACATGCATCTGGTACAGTGGGTCAAAGTGGATTTGTGACCATAATAACCACTGCTTTATGGTTCGCTGGTGACTGGCTGTCTACACAGCAGATCTGACCGGGTTTGATTGGCTGAGTGGTCTTTCAATGTGCCAATTACTCATGTTTTTGACCTTTAAAAAAAAAAAAAGATTCAGGTGATTTCCTTGCCAGTTTGCACATCAGCTAGTGGCAACTGATTTGATGGATTTTGCTGCCATCTAGTGGCAGAGGACAGGCGGTGTTACGTAAACCGTGAAAGTTAGGATAGATATGTAACACTTTCAGACAAATCGATTTATATATAAAGCATCATCATTGAATAGTTTGGAGGCTTTAGACATCAGTGCCCTTCAGGATCAAAAGTACTTGATACACAAAAAAAAACCAAAGTGAAGCTCACCTGTGAGAATAGTTTGGAAAGCCAGCTCCACATTCGATGAGTCTAACGCCGATGTCTCCAGGAAAGACAAGCCGTGTTTCTCTGTAAAGCGCGCACACATACACACACACACACATAATGTCACAACTTGTTACAGGCCTGCATTATTTTTAACTTTCACTGCTACGCTGACCTTTGGTGTAATGTACTACTGTTGCACCACTGCTCATCTGATAGAGGAAGTCATTAACAATACAAAGATTCAGTTTTTAACCCCTACTGCAAAAATAAAAAAATCCACTGACTACAGGGTTCTCCACAGAAATGTTTAATCATTTTACCGCTTCTTGTTTGGTTGTGTTGCGAGACCGCTGACTGCTCTGCTCTGTACTGTATATTTACAATCTGACCAAGTAAAGAATATAATGGTGGACAATCTGATGAAAACCTTTAAAAAGCAGAACTTATGGTCTACTGAGAGATACACATCCCCATTTAAAACAATTATACTACTTTATTACATACATAGATGCATGATAAACTCAACCCAAGTTCAATAAAGTCACAACGAATCAAAAGTTACCAGAGTGAAAAATGCTGTTTCAACAAAAGCTTACTCAATCTGACCAACAACCAAAAAAAAAGAACACCCAAAGTATAAAAATGTGTGATATGGAACAAAGAGAAGCAAGTTTCCGTTCATATCTGTGAAGACTGTACTCAGTAAATGTTTGGTGCTTGAACTGGAACTTTCTTTTTTAATCTGTATATTGCAATTCCGAGTATAAAAAGGGGATTCTGAACAAAAATGAACTTTAGATATTAACGATTACGATCGTAGGTGAAAGGATAACTGTCACACAGCGGCATAAAAGGAGGCATCCTGTGTTCTTCGGGGAAAACCCTTCATTTGTGGCGCTGTCATACGCTTTGCATACACTTCTCCACCACATGGCATTTATGTAAATTAGGTATCAGAAATGATGGTGTGTGATGGGACAGATAGAAAAAAAAAAATCAGTATAGACAAAAAGCACTGACTGGTGAAAATGTTATTGATCTTGCAGCGAAAACGATTCTCTTTACGTTGATACGGATCAACAGGACTCGTGTATTTTCCTCCCTTCTAGCCGATCTTATCGAGAATCATTTACCAGTCAAAGCAGGTGCAACACTGAATCGGACGAAAGCCAACTCAAGGTCAAGCCAACACATGGCCCGGACCAATCTAAAATAATAAGTGTCAAAAGGTTGACAATGTCATACTTGTATGGAATAAAACGCTGCCTTTAAAATGAATAAATCTGTTCGGAAACAAAGCTCTGAAATTCTCAAAGGGCTGAGATATATGGAGGTTTAATTAATTCACATCAAGCCCTTTTGACCTAGTGGCATTCTTTCTGGAGAGCTTCTTACATGTACTCAAAACAACATCGGAGCCAAGGACATTATGCCATTTGGCGGGCACGTTTACGTAAAAAAAAAAAAAAAGTGCCTCACAGTATCACAGTGCAAACAATTCTAAACATGGGAAGTGGTGCTGAAGGAGTGCAAACTAAAACTCAACGGAGAGTAAACTTATGACACACAAGCATATGCATTAATTAAAGTCACTGTCAGCAACACACGTGATAATATGTTGGAAAGTACTTCAGGCGTCATAACGACCTAATTAAAGCAGCTAGGGGTCAGTCTATCTATGCTCATTATCGCAGCTTTAACCTGGCGATCAGCTAATGAGGCAGAGTTTGAGAATCTCACACGCAGACCAATACAGGCGACATACTGTATGTGCTTACACATCCCGCACCATGCCATTTACAGGGACAATACCTGCGAAGGCCTTGGCCTCATCTGTGGGTACCGCCCTTAGGTGGCGCAGATCGCTTTTGTTGCCCACTAACATGATGACAATGTTGCTGTCTGCGTGGTCCTGCAGCTCCTTCAGCCAGCGTTCGGCGTTTTCGTACGTCAGGTGCTTGGCAATGTCATAAACCAAGAGAGCTCCGACCGCTCCACGGTAATACCTGGAAAACATACAAAAAAAAAAAAAAAAAAAAAGAAAAGAGGGTGGAACAAAAATGTGAGTTGCAGCAGAGAACTTTCTCTTGTCATAGCCTGTTGATTTCAGGAATCTTTGTGAGTGCGTCATGAGGGCTCAGCCAGCTTTGAATTACAGGAGTGTCTGATCAACAACAACAGTTAAAAAAAAACTGAGAGCATGAACCAGGAATTAAACCGTTAAACTTAAAAACAACTGCAGACAAAGCTCATGACACGAGTGAACATTTTACTGACGTTGTTTATTGCAATGTAAGACTGCAAGCTGGCTGAGCTCTCTGCCTGCTTCCTCAATGCCTGTTGGGGGTTTGATACAGAACATGCCGCTGCCTCGGGGGCTTGGCTGCTGCTTCAAGGTAGATGACACATCCAAAATAGTGACAAATATTAGGAGGGGAACTTGACCGAGAAATGAGGAGGAAACAGTGATTAACAAAACACTTCCTGCCTCGAAGCAACAACAACAACAAAAAAAAGGCTAATTTTGTAGCTTTAATCACTTCCTATTATCTCTTTCTAGTTATTTCAGGAATGATAAAGCAGTCCAATATGTTGATTCTTAAAATGAATTCATCACAAATAAGATGTTTCAAGTGTATACTGGGTGGAAGGTGAGAACCCTTAACGCCTACAACCCGACATATTCACAACGCAGCCAAACTTGTGAACAACTGACTGTTGTTAACACGAGTTCATAAGGAAGCGAAGAAATAAAAGTTCCTGTGCTTTGTGTGAATCTACATCAACAACGTTTGAAGCACTTCATGTGGATCCGCGTTTGTGTTTAAATCATGCTTCCGCCAAAAAAAACCTCTTCGATAACGAGCTGTACTCACGCAGAGGTGATGGCTCGGTATCGCTCCTGTCCGGCCGTGTCCCAGATCTGAGCCTTGATGGTCTTGCCTTCTACCTGGATGCTGCGCGTGGCGAACTCCACGCCGATGGTGCTCTTGCTCTCCAGGTTGAACTCATTGCGGGTGAAGCGGGACAGCAGGTTGCTCTTCCCTACGCCTGAGTCTCCGATCAGCACCACTGTAGAAAAAACGAACAGGATTTCAGACAAAGAAAGAGAGAAATATGAAGGTGAATTCTACTTGAACACAAATCAGTACAACACGGTGTCATTTTTGAGAATTAAAAAACACATATGGAGAATAGTCGATGCATAATCACTGTCTAATTTGCTGGCTGTGTTTGAGCGGCTGCAGCTGTGAGGGCGAACGCATGGTGGACCTTTAATGAAACAGTCCATCAAGTCACAAACAAGTTGCACTGAACAACTGAATTCTTTCATTAAATTTGATTTTCGTTTCTATTAGACAGCTCGGCCTCGCCAATGACGCGCATGTGCGGCTCCCAGCCGAGCGAAAGCAGAAACTCAGGGGACTCCCAACCTCCGACTGCCTTACCTATACAAAATATTACAACCACTTGCTCTTTCCAGGAAATATATGCAGGCTGAGAGCATGAATCCAAATGAAGCCGGTGATCCACTCCGTTGCAGATTTTCACCCCCGCTACACGTACTTCAGTCATGACAGTATTTGACTGAAGGGCAGTAAATCAGTTAAGGAAAAAGTTTTTTAATCATGGAAAGAGCTGAGACATTGATTATATGAGTAAGTTATCCTCCTGTTTTAAAAAGGCTGCAATTAATCAAAATTCACTGCAAAATAAATGTTTTGACTGAGCCAAGTCTCTGCTGAAAAGCTGCTCTTTTACTATTTTATGCTTCCCAAAACATAAAAATCCATCTCATTTGCCGACATCCCTAATGATGATTACATTCGGCCTTGTGCTTGGTTCACATATAAACTTCGGTGATATGAATAGTAAATGACTATATTTTTTCATTTTATGGTGAGCCGTTTCTTTATAGCTCAGTACTGAATCGTTGCAACAAAAACAAAAAGGCTTTAAAATCTGTGTTTCTTCCCTCTACTGGGTTTTCTCTTCCGATGTACAGGAGCAGGCATTACTGGTTGTCAGAAAACTACTTCCACAATTGTCAGGTGAGTCAGCCTGTCAAAAGGAACTTAGCGCACCAACTGCACACCACCCTGCTATTAGGAAATAGGAACTTGTCGTGGAATGTTGAAACGGCGTTAACAAATCGGCCGAGTTCACGTTTAAGCAATGCTGCTCGTCCTACAGGGAAACTGTGTGTGTGTGTGTGTGTGTGTTCAAGTTTGTTAGTATAGCTATGGTGTAACAGGCACAGGTACCAACCCGTCCAACATTAAAGGCCGGCTCAGGCAAACAAACAGAGGTCTGATTTCCCCCCACATTCACACAAAATAGAGGCGTTCTCTTAAAAACGGGAAGCCTCTGGAGACTACCCGTCCCGACAATCCTGCACGCCAAAGAGGTTACATTCACCGTTTTATCCCGTACAAAAGATCTTGGGCGGAGGACCAAAAAAAAAAAAAAAAAATCATTATGCAACCGTTTTCACGTCTGTCGCCATCAGACAGGTAATATGATGGCTGCATTACACACCCATTCACTCACCTATTGTTGGGTTTGCATTCTTCAGTTCAAAAGACATGACACTTCTCTATTATATGAAACAACCCTGCACCCAATGATGTCGCCAGGCCTATGAATGAAGAATGAATCTAATGAGCCTTCATTATCTGTCTGTCCCGTGAGATTAAATTAAATCTCTTGAATTCCTTCAAAAGGGAATAAAAGCTCACCATCGTACGGGCGATCTCATCATTTCTATGGATGTGAAATTAAAAAAAAAAAAAGGTGGCTCATGTATAATTCTGGATGCCTTTTAGTACAGAAAGATAATTATTTTCTTAGTACACTTACTTAAAGCTGATTTGTTAGAATGTTTTTCATGTTTTGGAATTACTAAAAATATATAGCATATAATATCTGTAAGAATTTAATTTATTGGGTGGTGAAATGTACTTTCAGTCAAGAAAGAAAGAATTTGAGGCAGCTAGAATGAAACTGAAAAGTTTTGAGGCTGACAAATGAGCAAAGACACACACACACACACACACACACACACACACACACACACACAGACAGAGGTTTGGCTCCAGTAGGACAACAGGATGACTTCCTGTGCTGATGTCTCCATCAGTAGGGAAAGGTTTAAGTGACTCACTAAAGAGCTCACGCAACTTGACTCATGCCATCCAACTGTGAGGGACAAAAAGGAGGGTGAAGGAACAAAGGAAGGGAGATCCACAGCAATAATGTCAACTCTTGTCAACTGGTTTCAACGAAAGACTGAACGGCAGCCCATACCTTATCAGTGTCCTTGCATTACTGCACATGACTCAGATAAATTTGCTATTTGGTCACCAGACACCATGTCATTTTATCTGAGAGTGAGTGAGCAAATCTCATCCTCTCTATGCTCTATGGGACGGAGATTCTCTTTGGCTCCACACACACACACACACACACACACGCACACGCACACGCACACTTCATGCAGGTATTTCCAGTTTGACTACACATGCTTGTTTAGGGTTCTATATTTGAACTGACTGTGGGCACTTCATTTTTTTCCCCCTTGCTTTTGTCAAGGTACTAGATAACCATATGGGAACAATCACTCCCTTCAGTTACAGTATATTTAGTATCAAATGACACATTGTGGGATAATGTTACTGCATACTGTGTTAAAATATCTGATCATCACACAAGCTTGCTGATCTTTAAATGAAGCTATATACTTTTTGAACTGCTGTTAAGAGCATAATAACTTATTTTTTTTAAATCTAAGTCAAGTGTTAACAAAAAATGGGTTTGTCCAACACCTGTATGTACTTTCAGACTACAAACATGGCTGGTTTCCAGTTGACTATTAGGTGCAAAACTACTGGACCAAACTCTTTTTTTCCCTCTCTCTCTCTCAACAAGTGTGGATGGAGGTTGTCGTCATGCCAGAGCCTGTGACCCCTTGTTGACCAGCGCCGCATCCCAACATGATTGCATCATCGGCCTGCAAGATAATGACTCCACAGCAGATGCTGCTTAACGTGAAACACAAGAGTCGGTATTTAAGCTGCTTGCTAATGTTGCAATCATATGGCTGAACAGCTTTAACGGGCAGGTCGTTACTTATGTCTCAACTCAACAGCGCTCTACAAGTCACAGTTCAGAGCAGGTGCCTTTGTCTCTCGGTCTGATAAACGTCGTCCTGTAACCGTGTTGTTAGGTCAACACTTGAGGCAACTCGGCATCAAATGACGCTCGCTCACAGGTGAAGCGCTAGTGTCGAAATTGAGCTAACTAGCTCTAAGGTTTACAAATAAATAAATAAAAGCGACTCACCTTTAAAAAGATAGTCATACTCGTCTTCTCTGTTGGTCATAGTTTCTCCTCTTCTGCGTATTTACGATAATCGAAGTCGAACAAACTTCTGCTGGTATTCAGCTACTTCGAGACCGACCGGCCACCGTTCACGACTTTAGCCTCACACAGGAAAGACAATGAAAAATCTCAATAAAACGACAACAACGCTGAGTCACTGTCACGATAAACGAATATGACACTGATATTGTTTTCAAGCACAAAGGGAAAAAAAATACAAGCAGCAACTACTAGCGGCTAGCTGTTGAAAGTTTCCCCCTCGTCTTCCTCACCCTCTGTCACTTGCCATTACAGAGGCTGCGACGTAACGTCAATTTTTTTTGTCCCGCCCCTTGTACGCTCCTAATGGTCAATAGCAGATCGACACCTGTCACTAGCGGTGACGTGATTGGTCCGTTCCGCTGCCGTTCATGATTTGGCCGCTGGTTGTTTAACTTGCATGACGTCAGCCTCTCCAAGCCTCAACAGGTAATATCGAGTCTCAGGTTAGTTAGTGGCAACGGCACCCAGCTGGCAAACAGTGGTATCACAAATATCGGTCTGCAACACGTGTCACTGCAGCCTAAACAGTGTAAATACAGTGTGATATAAGACAGCAGGTGCACAAAAGAGGCCATGCTGACAATTGGACCTTGGTCCCTCTTTAACAGCCCCCCCAAAACACACCAACCAATTTGATACTATGGGACTTTTTGCTACATGATTATGAACTAATAACATGTTTTAAAAAGTCATCTACAAAAAAAACCCAGTGTATTATGTTTGGGTTAGGGTTAGGTAATCCAGCTGTAAAACTGGGTATTTTCACACACTAAAGATCACTGGGTTAATATTTGACCCAGTTTGGGTCACACCAACACAACATTGGGTTAACTTTACCCAATAGAAAGCTGTTCTTTTGACCCAGTGTCACACACAACAAGCTTAAGACAAAAACTCGCAAATTGATTGTGTCTTATACAAAACGATGCACACATGACATTCAAAAGACACACAAGTTATTAACAATCAATAAAAAACCATGACATGTACATTTTAAAAGATTAAATTACAACCTTTAGTTTAGTAAATAACTGAACGGTAAAATAAAAATAACATTAAAACTAGGTCAAGACAACCCCTTGTGGCTTCCTGAGTCACATTAACCTAGTATTGTGTATGTGCTGTGTGCGCTAGTATGATCATTGAAAATGAAAAAAGGGAACCAGCTCGTCTACTCAATGGTAAAACAGTGGTGCCTTTAAATAAAAGGTTGAGAACCAAAGTATACATATCTGTGATTGGTGTTGACAGTACTTTTTACACAGAACTGCCCCTCCCAAATCCCAAGAAAGAGTGTACACATACCACCTCATTACCCTTCTACATACTAGGATTTTTAAAGGTCAAAAGAGAAGAAAAATACACATTTGAAGGGGGAAAAATGATTTTCCTATTTTTATCATTATTATCTGTGGGACCCAAAACAATAAGGGAGTAAAGCCAAAGTTAATAAAACACAAGGGTTAATCAAATCTCACCACTTCCTCCTCCTTTTCCTTTTGAGGCAAATAATTCAAGGTGAACTGCAGGTACTGCAGAGTCTATGGTACATACAGCTCCTGCAGTTCACCTTGAGTTATTTGCTGCATACATATTGTATGGTCTGATACAGGGTCCCCCCCAGGTATTAATGTTAAATTTCCTTTTTTTAAGATAAGAAGCAAGACGACATGAGAGATCAGCATTTATAAGAAAGATTAAATAGTCAGTTATCCACTACAGACATTAGGTGTCAGGATATCCAGACAGTGGTATTGAATCCTGTGATGTTTGGTTTTTGATTGGAGACATTGCTGGAATTTCCCAAACAGCAAAAATAGTTTAACAATATATGTTCACGTGTATATCAGAGTCTTTGAAATCAAACTTCCCTTCTCCAAACAGCTCAACTTTCCCTTTTAAAGGTGACAATTACTCTTAGTTCTCCTTTGAAAAAGTTCATCACATCAGTCCAAAATATGTTTCTGTATGTGCATTCTCAAAACAGATGAACTAAAGTGTGATCACATATTTTTAAGAAAAGTGTACAAAGTAGTCTATTTATTCTTATAAATGTATGTACTTTGAATTACTTTAAAAGAAACTATAAGAAACTCAAATAGAATCTAAGATAGAAATCTTCAAATGCAAGATATAAACACTTATCATGCAGATAAATAATTGAATGCATTGAACATAGAATAAAGTGATAATAAAATGATAACATGTAATCTAAATAATAATGGTATCCATTATATCAAACGGTAGTTGGTATTTCCCACACTTTCACACTTGACAGAAAAGGAAAGCCCCTGAAAAAACAGCTTTCAGCATTTCACTGTGTTTTTTTCATTCTGTTTTCATGCTGTTGTGGTCAAACTGGCTGATTTCCATTGTTTCACTCTTAATAACTCTAAGCTCTCTCTGTCCGTTTTCTCTGTCTCTATCAGGAAATTCATTAATTTCCCATGCAACTGTCGACTGGTTTGTTTTCACCGTTATTAAATTTGTTGCAGGAAGGAAAAACGTTTTATCATATCTCTCCAGCGCTTTATAACAGCTAGTGCATTTATTCAGTGCCCGTATTGTCATTCTGGTGGGGGTTAGCCAACATTAATTGGGCAAGTTAATTATCTCAGCCCAGTCAGAGGAAAAGGAGATATCATGCTTGAAAAGGGTGCCCACCCCTGACCTATTCTGTCAGACGGAGATGCTAGTGTACGTCTAAAATTCATGTCTCAGAACTTTTTTTTACATCTTGTAACGTTGAAGTCTCCAGAATTTTCAGACCTCATTATGGAGTTCCTGTGAGGTTATGACCTTCTGATGCAGATAGAAACAACCCTGGGACAAATAATATTTTCAGAATAGACTTTCCACAGTTGAGATCACCACAGGAAAATATCTTTCAGTTCAACCCAAATGATGCAATATTTCTAATTACTTGAATTTTTTTATAGGCCCTTTTGCACAACAGACATTTTGACTCGTCCGAGCAGGAAAAGCACAGGTGTTACTAATAATATAAACAATGGCTCCATTCTGTTCAAGTGTCCCAGTAAGTCATGAAAGTGTGACAGTGAGCCAGCATGCACAATAGCAGGACCCTGAAACTGAAGCAGCTAAATGGAACTCATCCATCATTAATTTTATTATTTACACATTTCTTTTCCTACTCTGAAATATCAAAATGTCTTCAGTGAAAAAGGCCCATCTTCGGTTATAAGACACAAATAATACACAATAGTCAACAAAGCATTTATTTCTGAATAGAAAAGCAATCAGTCTCATCAGCTTTAGCACAGCAGTAACAGCAAGACTCAGTCAGTACTTACAATATTAGCCGCCAACCAAACATTTCAAGAAAAAAAACATTCATATCATTTACATTTAAAAAAGCACACACAATGATGCATCTCAGTTTGTCCTATCTTCTGCATAAATCATAAATATATTTTCTTACAGGTAACAGTGT
The DNA here is from genome assembly GCA_029490765.1 of Euthynnus affinis. Lineage (NCBI taxonomy): Eukaryota > Metazoa > Chordata > Actinopteri > Scombriformes > Scombridae > Euthynnus > Euthynnus affinis. Next base: position 8,267,536 of record CM055847.1, on the reverse strand, counting down.
TTGGTGTTTTACTGATGACCTACAGTATATGTTTAATAGTCAGCAAGGACTCCTAAAAGATTGATGTTGTTTTCCAGCTACATTCGTTCACATATATTAATCATCTTTTGAATGCATCATGCCGCCATGCAACTTGTACATCTTGTAAATCAGTCATTTTCGAAGTTCCATCATTTAAGCCAGGACCAGTTAATAGTGGTGCCTAAGATTTCTGTGTCGACCGCCTCTCATTGAGCTCTTGCTCAGGGTTGTTGGTAAAAGTGGAGTTTGCCTGACGCCCATCCTGAGGCGTCTGCACTCCCGAAGGAGGATTTAATCAGATGTTTCTGCAGCAGGGTTTATTCTCCTCCGTGTTCTCTGCTTTGGAGCTGTTTAAGGACACAGCACTGATAGAGCCCCGGACCACTTCCTTACTGCTCACCTTCCTGTGAATCTCTGAGACAGAAAATTGATACTTCACATTTATATTTTGCTAGCATAGAAAGAAGTTGCTAAGTTCCCACACTTTGATGGGAAAAGTAGCAGAAAGCCCTATAGTACCAAAACAAAGTACAACTGCACTTCCATGATACACAAAAATTGATTGAAAAAGGACAGCAGCTCTTAAGCAAATGTAAAAAATGTCACTATGGTGAAGTTGTTCCTTCCCAACCAAACACCAATCAGAGGTGCTGTTTCCGGAGGTGAGTATTTTTAAGCTCAAAGCAAATCAAGCAAGTCTCTTGGACTGCCAAAGGTTATGTTATCTTAACCTTTTCCAGTTTTGATTTTCTCCAGACCACCATGGAGATGTAGAGATGGAGGTCTGTGCTATATGAGGTTAAATTCAAGGTTACAGGGTGGAGTGTCTATGGGAAAAAAACAATTTTGTGTATCCAGAGCACATGATTTATACATTTTCAAAGTGGACAGACAGGAAGGAAAAAAGATTCAATCGAGCAAATTGAAGGAAACCAATATTAAAATTCCACACAGAAAGGACAGATCAGTGAATCAAATCCACTTCCCTCTACCTCCCCACCACCTTCACTGTTCTTACACTAGAACAACCATACTGCATGTTTAAACAGACTATGCCTCTCTTTGGATCTCTGCAGATTCTGACATTAACAACAGATTTGCACACTGATTCAAAAGTACACAAACCAAAAAGATTGGATTACCTGCAAGGACATTGTTGAATGCTGCTTCCACATTAGTTGAGTCCAAAGCCGAAGTCTCCAGAAACAAAAGACCTTTCTTTTCTAGATAAGAACAAACAAACAAATAGTCTGAATAGTCTGTTATATTGACATACTGATAAGTCATAGTTTGCAGCAACAAATTTTAGACATACTATCCAGCAATAAACATCTTCACATTCTCTACAATCATATTCATTTCCCCTAAACTCATCATAATGAACTTCTTCATCTGCAATCGTTTTCAGCACAGAGGTAATACTTTTTGGATTTGTACCTGCAAAATCTTTTGCCTCTTCAGTGGGCACAGATCTCTCTGACTCCAGGTCAGTCTTGTTTCCCACCAGCATGACCACAATGTGGGGGTCAGCGTGGTCATACAGCTCCTTCAGCCAGCGCTCCACACTGTCATAAGTGAGGTGTTTGGTGATGTCATAGACCAGCAAGGCTCCAACAGCCCCTCTATAATACCTGTTTGGAGGACATTGACTTCACAGTTACTCATCATGTGACGTTTAGACACAGCACTAACATCTATTTGGAGTTGTGTTTCTGGCCACCTGATGATTGTAAATTCAATATCCTCTCTCACTGTAGCTCCATTTCAGATGACAATTCTCTGTGGGTTGATCAAGAAACCCCTTTCCTCTTTATTCATAGTCATTTGGTCCATATAGCCGCTTTAAGCACTGTCTTGCTTTATCTTCACTGAGAATGAACACTTTCTCCTACTGTCAATTGAAAGTTAAATTAATGACTGACAATTGCTCTGAAGTCATGAACCAATCAATACTTCATTCACAATTACATTTCTGCTCCCCTCTTCCAGCAGCATAATTAATTCCACTTTAATAGGTTTTAGCTGCTTGTTAGAGCACAAATAGGAAATTCCATGGGAGTGAGAATTTGCATAGTGGAATAAGTCTGGAAGTAATTACTCAAAAAGCCAAGCTGTCAGAAAAGAGCTAATCCAGTGGTGTAGCATATCCTAAGATTTTTCCATGTCTTAAAAATAAAAAATGACATGGTTCTATTGTTTTAAAACCAGTTTTCACACTGTTAATCCTTCTAGTTTAATTTAAAAAAAGAATGAATCCGGGGCACACTCAGATAGAACAGAGACCCGCTGAGGGCTTAGTGCTCAAACGAAGGTCTCTGCTCTAACCAATTGGATTTTGAAACCCAAGTGTGTCAGTTTGAAACTAACTGGATACAAGAATGTGCTGGTGGTTTTTCAGGTAATGTGGGAGGAAACTGATGATCAGTGTCTTGCATGTGTTTTGGGTGATAACAGCACCACCTCAAGATGCCGACATACAGGTTGCTCAACAACTACAACATGGAGTAAGAAAACAAGTATGGGATGATGTTGATTTTAAAAATTGTGTTTCTACCTCTTACTTAAAGGAATCGTTTGGCATTCTGGGAAATATCTGTGTTCTTGTAAAGAGTAAGATGAAAAGATTGATATTACTCTAATGTCTGTATGGTAACTACAAAGCTGTAGGCAGTAACTAGCTAGCTTAGCTTAGCTTAGCATAAAAACTGGAAACAGGGGAAACAGCTCACTTGGGTCTGTCCAAAGGTAACAAAACATGTCTACCGCACCTTTTTTAATCCATACAAAAACAGAAGTGTATAAACAACAATTTATGTAATGTGTAGGTCTATTTCTTGGCAGGAATCAGCTGCTAGGCAATCAGCAGAGATTCCAGAAAGTTCCCAGCCAAGACATTGTCCGGCACAAAAATTGTTGTTTTACACTTTGGTTTTGTACAGTTGAGACAAACAAGGTATAACGTGTTAATTAGTGAGGTTTAGAGGTGCTAGTGAGCAGATTTTTTTTTCTAACTTTTGGAGAGAGCCAGGCTAGCCTTTCCCCTGTTTCCAGTCTCTGTGCTAAGCTAAGCTAACCAGCTGCTGGTATATTTACCATACATATGAAGTGAAGGTAAATAAATAGATTTCCCAAAATGTTGAACAATTTCTTTAATGTATTATATTTATTTAAACTTTAGGTACGTTTTTGTCTTAACTTGTATGTTCAGCACAGCCACAATCCAGTTTAACAGCAGAAAAAATATTCAACAATAATACAGACAGAAATTATCCAAAAGTACAAAGAGAAGTCGATTTCTTCTTTCTGACATTGAGACTGTGAAATAATACAATCACAATACATTGTATTTTCAATCATTCAAGGAGCTCCCTGACTCTTTACATGCTCATCTGCCCTGCTTGGACTGAAAGGACCAAGGTCACGACCCCTCTCTATGGGTTCAAAGGAGTGAGGCCTGCACATTGTTTAACTCCTCATAAATAATTTTATTCTCTTTTTTGAGGCAACGTTTCAATCTGTAAGATCTTCCACAGGCACAGATCGAAACGTTGCCAGAGAACAAAATTATTTATTAGGAGCTTAACAGTGTGCAGACTTTGCTCCTTTGTACCTGCAATGATTTTTTTTTTGTCTTGCAACTGAATAATTTGCCTGGATGTGCACACACTTGGTCCTTCTAAAGTTTTCCCTCTCCTTGGGTTACCACATGTAACTTCAGGAGATAATCTGTAAGATAATCAGTAACTGAAGTGCCAGTAGTGGAGACAGTTTAACAAAAAAGAAGGTTTCACCAAAAATGTGATTTTTAATAATAAAACAACTGCAGGAACGCCTTGAAAATCTGCTAACAAGCAATACACATTTGAGCAACTTATCTGAGACACACAGATGTTTTAAAAGTACAGCAGTGCAGTATATACTAATAATATAAAAAGCTGAGTCTTGGTACTTACGCAGAAGTGATGGCCCGGTATCGCTCCAGTCCAGCTGTGTCCCAGATCTGAGCTTTGATGGTGAAGCTGTTGAGCTGTACTGTCCGCGTGCTGAACTCCACTCCGATGGTTGTGCGACTGTCATGGTTGAACTCGTTTTTGGTGAAGCGGGACAGCAGGTTGCTCTTGCCCACTCCAGATTCTCCTATTAGAACAACTGCAGAGGACACAAAACACAGAGGCATTTTAAATACGAGTGGATAAGCGTTCATGTTTTTGTAACGAAACATTTTTATCACGTTGAAGACAGAAGAGAAGAAGAGTCTTTTAAAGTTTTGCAGTATCTTGAATGGTAAAAGACTAAACCCAGATTTTCTTGAGTAATATATGGATAAAAAAAGGCAAAGTCAAGACTCATAAAGCCTAATATGAGACAATCCTGTGACGTCTGCTTCATCCTTTACAGCCCTTAATTCTTAATTGAAGCCTTTAGTTTAAGTGTGTCTTTCTTGGTTGCTCCGTAAATCCCCAGTTTTAGCTGTCTGAGACTGAGGCTAATTACACCATTAGGGATATGATGTCCTATTTTAAAAACAGCACCACACCCTCGTGGTAAATTACTCAATTGTTTTAAGACAAAGCAAATAATGTGGACATGTTGAGTAAAATACTGGGCGGAGATGCGGGGTGATGTTCTGTAACAGAATCATCAGATTATTGATTAGTAAAAAGGTAATGTGACATTGTAAAGTTCACCCATGTGTCAAATAACTTGAGGCAGGGCAGGGATGAGTGTGACAAGCAAAAGAAGTAAAGCTGAGCAGGATGACAAACTTCAGCAGTCGAGGCAGAGAGATGTGGTTTCAGAGGTGGAGGACATTTTGAAGTTTTACTGTTTGTTTTCTCACGCTGTGTACTTGTGAGATGGTGGGTGGGGGTATTCTCGATTGTGTTTTATTCATTGTTGAAGCCATACAACACAACACATTTTGGTCTGTCAGGCTTGTAGTGTTATTGATTAATGTTTAAGCAACTTATTTTAGCAAAGATGAAGTACTATCATTTGTATTTTCTTCCGCTATTGTCAACTCTTTGGTGAATTCACACACTTCCTCCTCTATAAAACTGAAAACCTTTGAGGAAAAAAAACAAACAAAAACCTTTCACAAGCACACCTTTGTTTCTGGTAATAAAACAGTCTCTTGCCGTGTAAAGTGATTCCGAATCAGGTGGAACAAGTTAAGCTGCTACTTACATTTTATCTTGGTCAAAGGAACCTACCTACTGAGTAAACAGGACAAGAAATAACACAGACTCTGTACATTTCAGTGACTAATGTTTGGGTTTCAGTTGTGAGAAGCTGACTCAGAGAGAAAAAAAAAAAGGTTTGGCTTAATTAGCCCAGATAGGAAAGTATGACCACACTAAGAAGACACAGCTGTACTGGGATCTCTGTATACAGTCCCATCTTATTGCTGAGACATCTGACCTTGTGGACGCTAGTTCTTATTTCCACAGTCATTAAATACAGAGTTAGGATGTGATGGGTGTTAAAGGAATGCTTCAACGTTTTGGGAAATGTGCTTATTTGCTGTTTTTCTGAGAGTCAGATGAGAAAACTTTGGTCATAATCACTTACTAAACATGAAGCTACTGTATAGCTAGCAGGTAGTTTAAGAAAAATCTGCCTCCCAACACTTCTTACACTCACTAATTAACATGTTGTATCCTGTTTGCTTAATGCAGACATACAAAAAAAAATAGTACATACACAAAAAAGTTGTGTTTTTATGGGGAGTTGTGTGCCTAAACCGCCTCAAGATGTGCAAGTTACTTTTAACACAGGACAGAGCCAGGGTAGCTGTTTCCACTCTTTATACTGTGCTAAAACAACTCATTTTTTGTCTTTACATTTTATTTTTTGTGCAAATTAAACAAACAAGATATGATGTTTTAATTAGTGACCTTGGGTGTTTCATTTAAAGAGGAATACAGTGAATATACTTAGAACTAACAAAGAAAAGACATTAAAATAGTAATAGCTTGACCTGTGTGACATGATACACCGCTTTGTAGGGCATGATTTGACTACAAAAGTGGAGGAGGTATCTACCCAGATGATTTTCAGTGAATAGGGATATATTTCCAGATTCCCACAGGTTAGAGTTACTAAAAAAAACCCAGAATGATTCAAAAAAAAAATTGCCAGATTGGATTCACAGTTTTTGAACTGGACCGTCTTACATTAACAAAACCTGCCTAGCAAGAAAGATGTTTCATATAATTTCAGCAACAATAGTGACCTTTGAGCCTTGAATCATAGCTACAAATGATTTGTTCATTATTCACTAGTCACAGGTTTTTTTTAAAAAAAAAAAACAACAACAACAAAAAACACTTCAGCACTTTTTGTCCTGAACACCTGCTGATTCCAAAAAGTAAAAATATAAAAGTAAACTCTAAAAGCAGAAATGACTTGCTGCAATGACTTTCAGTATGTTTAACCTGGAGTCAGCAAAGTCACAGCAAAGAATGTTTCACCAGTTTCTCTACTTTGGCTTGTTTTAGGTAATTGTTCACTCTGCAGCCAGATCCATGTACTGCTTTTTTTCTAAGCAGGGAGGGATGAAAATGCCTTTTTGTCCCTCCTTTTCCACTGCTACTGAGTAACTTCTTATGCAAACAACACCCTGGTTTCTATGGAGATACGGGTCAGGCTCTCTGTTGACCTGGTTTATCAATTCTGAGGGAATCAAGAAGAACTTGATGTGTTGCAGTGAGGATTCAATTTTTTGTTTGTTTTCATGACCTTCGGGACTGGAAATGTAGCTACTGAACGGCACACAGTACTGCTGCTACTTATAACCCTGAAATCCTCATGAAAACCTGAAACAACTTAGGGGCATATTCAACAGACAGATAGTTAATATTCAAAACATAAAAAATATAGTTTCTAATATATGTACTGTATGTGTGTGAGTTTGTAGGTTCATTTTAAAGGAAGGATTCACAATTTTTCAAGTCAAACAATAGCAGCCCAAATGAACATTGAAATAGTTTTTTCTTGTCATTCCTCCTGATCATACTGACCATTAGAAGATCTCTTCATAATGCACTTACAATGTTAGTGATGGGGGCCAAAATCCACAGTCCTCCTTCTTTGCAAAAATGTATTTAAAAGTTTATCTGAAGCTAACATGAAGCCTCAGCCGTCCAAATTAGTCAAACTAAATAGATACCTTCAAAGTTCCAGTCTTTTTAGAGGCACAGTTCCTCTCTTTGTTACTATACTTCCACTGCAGCTCAACAGGGAAGCACTGACTGAGGAAAAACAAAGTGTCAATTTTATGCAAAAAGGGCTGCAAATGTGGCAGATATCCACTTGACTAACTCGGACGGCTGAAGCCTCACATTATCTTCAGATAAACTTTTAAATGCATTATTGCAAAACATGACTACGTGGACACACTGTGGATTTTGGTCCTCATCACTTACATTGAAGGGTGTCTTTTAATGGCCAGTATGACCAGGAGGAACGATTACAGTGAGGAAAACCTCTTTTACTGTTCATATGGGCAGACTTGAAAAATCGCGAACCCCTCCTTTAATCACTTGATCATGAAATTCTATGTAATAGTACATGAACTTAATATCTAGTAGCATTACATACTCTGACAAAATGATTGTTAGAGTGAAATAAACTCATTCTTGCAGTGTTCTCCAACAATTGGCCGATGTATGCGGAGGGTCGAGAGTATGCAGGCTCACATTCCAAGCAAACACTACAGAATCTGATTTTACTGATTAGTTTCTCTAAGCTATCTGTCAATCATTAGATGGAATGAAAACCCACACATACTTTTGAGGTGCTATAGCACATACTGTTAGGAACTCACCAGCACTAAATTATGTTTATTCTATGATAACAATCAGCTTGTCAATGTTGTCACAGTTCATGGGCTGGAGGAGGGATCCCTCCTCTGTTGCTGCTAGTGAGGTTTCATCCTTCTTTTCTTTGTTGAAGGCATAGTTTGACATTTTGGTAATTACCCTTATTCAAGCTAAATAAGAAAATCAATACCACTCTCATGTGTAAGGCTACAGCCTGCAGCTGGTAGGTATATATATATATATATATATATATATATATATATATATATATATATATATTTACCTTTGGACAGATCCAGGCTAGCTGTTTCCCTCTGCTTCCAGTCTTTATGCTAAGCTAATCTAACCAGCTACTGGCTATGGCCTTAGACATTATAATTCTGAGAGTGGTGTCAACTTCCCATTTAAGCGTATACCATATATCCCAAAATGTCTAACTATTCCTTTGAAGTCCCTCTCCACTCAAAAATGTTCTTTGCTTATTGTTACTTCAGTTGGATGCTTTGTTTCACTGTGCAGAATGATGTACGTGCAGAGTTCGATACTAGAAGGTTGGTTTCACGTCTATCTATGGGAAGAGGAACGTTTCTCTGTGCTCAATGAAAATGAGGTTAAGCATAATTTGTGACATCACAACTAGTTTGGAAGGTAATTGTGGTCCAGTATGCAAATTACACAAGCGTGATGTGTAAACATGAAACCTCCAGCAGTCATACACTGAAAATGGACTTTTTAGGGAAGTGGGAGACATCTTCTAACCAGTAATTAAACTTTTGAAAGGAACTATATTTGCATATTCATAGGAGGTGATGTCATTTGAAGGATTTTAATGAAGTGATTGGACTATTTTGTGGAAAAAAAACACATCAGACACATTCTTCTTCTTCTTCTTCTTCTTCTTCTTCTTCTTCTTCTTCTTCTTCTTCTTCTTATTATTATTATTATTCTGCCAAGCAGTATTTTTTTTACTTAACTGTTCCTTGGGCAGCCCCAAAGCCCTTTGAGGCAAATTTCCAATTTTGGGGCATATTAATAAAGTTGATCTGACATATCTATTTTGTAGTGGAACTATTTAATCTGATAAGTCGTGCTATTTGATGCTTTGGACACAGTTGCTTTAGTTTCTCCATCCACCTGCAGTGCTTTTTTCATCAACACAGCATTTTTGTACCAAAATGTCAAATCACTGAACCAAAACACTTCCCTGAATAACTTCTTCTTCTCTATTACATCTGTTTAGAGGCATCTGGTACCTCAATCAGGTGCATATAAGAAATAAACACGCTATGTAGTAAAAGATGTTGTGAGTTTCTTTTTAGGTGAAGAGCAAAATGAAGTGATGCTACTTGAAATAGTGCATAATGCAGGTCCAGAGCTCACGTGTTGACAACCCCTTTGCAGACTTAATGTTATATGTAGAGAACAAAACGAGTGATGTACATTAAATGGTGTCCTTTTGTTTGCTTCACTTAGTGGCATCAACATGCTGCTATAAACCGTGCACTCTATGCTACAGTGTTGTCTGTGTGGAATGATAAAGATAAGCATGAATGTAAGTACACATCCTGGTTTCAACCATAACTTGTGCCAGGCATATGCTGCTTTCACAGAGACAAGTGCTGAACTGGTAACATGATTGCGGTTTCACTCAAAGGAATTCTCTCACCTGAAGAGTTTTGACACTTTGAGACAAATACCTAAATAATAATATTTACCCACACAGCTGAGCGCACAGCTGATAACCAGAGGCATTCATTCAGGCTTTTAGTTGTCTGAGCTGTGTATTACTAAGTACTGTGTTCTACAGCAAGCTGTCAAGTTAATAATAAACAAGGAAGTATAATTGAAGGACAAAGGAACAATATAAAATGACATTTCACTTTCAAATCATTTGGGAACTCACCAGCTGGTGAATCAAAGTCAAACAAGCGGGAGAATACATGTACTCACCCTTAAAGACAAAATTGTAGGCCTCATCTGACCCCATGTTGTGTCCATTCAATGTTGCCGCCCCACAGTTTGCTGCCGTATCTCTGGCACGCACACACAGACTTATTGCAGGATGTAAGATGACACTGACTCACACCACGACCAGCCCGTGTGTGTGTGTGTGTGTGTGTATCCCTCTTCCCCAGATCCTCAAGCTTCAGGAAAGAAAATGGCTGCAAAGCTGTTCTGGCACATAAATGCCAGTCGCCACCTTTTCTGCCCTTCACTACCCTTCCAGGTCTGAGTTAACAGAAAGCTGGCTTGTTTGAACAAGACATGCTGAGTGCATCCAGGATATTCTGCTGCAGAGGGCGGGGTTTGTTTCTGGGAGTGGTGGGGCAGAGATGGAGGTGTGTCTTAATAATGGAGTCAGTGCAGGGCAGGTTGGACAGGTGGGGCAACTAGCAGGTACAGCTGAGAGAGGGCTGTCAGGCGCCTCCTGCTGGATGGATACAATTATTGCATGTAGGAAGCAGGAAGCAAGTGTTTTTTCTTCATTACTAAAGGAAGAAAAAAACAGCTGGAATCTATATTATTTCTATAAAAGTGTACTGCAAAGTTTTGATTTGTGAATTAACTAAAGTCTCTCCTGCTCAATAGCAGAGAGAGCAAAAAAATAGGACCTTGGGCACTATGAAACCATCCATGCTAAACTCACCATTTCAGTCTCTCACTTCTGATTTCCTTCTTAATTGTCATATTGCTTTTTTTTATATATATATACAGGTCTGATGTTTTTATTTGATCCACTTGTCTGCTGCTGGCCTCCTGTTTCTAAAAATCTGTGGTCACAAAGACCATCCTTGTGCATTTATAGTATGTGGTCATATCTCTTTCAAAAGATGCTTTCATGTTTTTTTTTTTTTCTATTAGTTTGAAAACCTTATTTCAATCAATTTAATCAGACATCTTCAAGTTTTTCCCATTTCTCTTGGCAGAAGAGGTCAAGGTCATTCAAAGTGCAAGGCAACTTCCCGGTCACATAATCAGTCTAGACTTTACATTGTGAGCCTTTAATGCACTATTACAACATATTGATTGGCCTCCTTTTTTCGAGCCATGCGCTAACCCGGCTGTGTGTCTCAGAGAGTTACCGAGAGAAAATTCTCTTTTCAACTTGGAATCGCGAGCTTCTTATCTTAAATTCATGCCCTTTATTTATGAGACAGACATATATGGTAAAATGTGTTCCAAGAAAGAGAATTCATTTTTTTTAATGAGCCTAGTTTGAACTCGTGCGAGGCTCGTGCAAGATTTAACTGCACTTAGAGTGACAATAATCTCACAGAAAGGTTTTTTAGTGTTTAAATCATTGCTCTATTCAGACGACATTATTTGTTTCAGATGTGAAGGCAAGTGAGCGAGCAAGGAGTGTGTCAACTTATGAAAAGCTAAAATACATCAATTGTGTAGTTATTTACTAAAAAATCTCAGAGAGTTAAGGATGTTCTGAAATAAAATAGGCATGCTGTGATAAATAGAGAAATGAATACTTGTTAACCAAAGAGAATTAAAAATTAAATCTGATGAAATAAACTTATATATTCTTTTTCATTTAGGGAAATATCAAACATAGAGTTTTTCTTGGCTCTTTTATTTTCAGGTATCAGAAAAGTCAATTAGTAATAGTGTTAACAACCCTTGAAAATTACATAACTGATATAAAATTCATTTAAACTACTTCATTTTGTTTAAAAACGTCTTCTAAGCTTTCCCACAAAGAACGTTTCTGATAGGACACTGATTGGATTTCAACTAATCTAAGTACCATCTCCATGCTCACTCATGTCACACCAAGCCCTCGGTTCACAGCGCAAATGAAAATGAAGATTGTCTTGAGTATAAATCCACTTTATTTTACAGCTTTGAAATAAAACATAGCAAATAATCTTCACTGCTTTTTTTTTTGTCAGACAAACATTCTTATGAAAGTTTCCATGAACCTTTGTCATAATATGCATTTTAATCGCCTGATAGGATTTAAAAATGTTAACTTTTCTCGTTAGAATGACTCAACAAAGGGACCGGTTGATAACAAAGTCGTTTCAGCGGATGTACGTGCAGATTTCTTGACAAATGACGTGGATTTTAAGAACAGACCATAAGACAAAACAGGGCAAAAAGTCAAAACTCAATCAAACAAATGATTAGTTTCAATACCATGATTATAAATACACTGACACCCCTCCCTCTCCCCCAACAAACATTCATTCACTCACTCATAGATATATATGCATGTACACTTTGTGAACAAATAGGTTGTTATAATAGTCCATGAACGACCTGGATCATAAGATGTTTTCTTTTCCAGGCAGACAGAAACGACAGGCAGAGCGCTTTCCATCACATTTTCCCTACGATGCGGCCACTTGGGTTAATGGTTCCTCCAGGTACTGCACCAGGGCTTCTGCCTGTAAACACAATAACGGCGTGTTAACAAAAGCTATATTCAGAGTGAGGAGGGGAATGCTGGAATGGTTGAAGCATTGCCTTCATGTATTGTATCTCATTGTAGACGGTCCGCTGGAAAAATCGGGTGCTCTTTAGCGCTGCCGAAATGTAGCGAAACCTTTTAAAATAAGTGTTTAAAATGTTTGTGTTTTTAAAAGAAGCATCTTTGCAAAGTGTTGGTACTGGTTTCTAATGCAGCTGCGAGTCTTCAAGTTATTTTCAGCACATCGTATCTGTGGTGACGCCTTTATACGACGCACGGTTTCAAACTGAAATCTACCACATCAAGAAACTGCAGGTGTTAAACCCTGCTACTTTTTTCAGACCGTCATTCGAACTTTGACAAAGCTGTTGATGGAAACAAAAACTTGAATGCTTGGGGTTCCTGGACAACTAAACTCAGCGTTTACCTTCTTACAGATTCACTAAAAGTTAGTATGTGTGTATAAATCAATCAAGACATTCTGCCAAGTTTGAAAGCTAAAAGATAAGCAAGTTAAATTCTGAAGATTTCCTCAAAAGTCTGAAAGCGGCTCTGTGTCATCTCAAGAACAAAATGTAAGTAGAATCCATGTCGCAGAAATGTTAGCAGTCGTTCAACCATATCAAAAGATGGAAAAAGATATTGTGCACATTGATCACATGTGAGGATGTTTGTGGCTTGCAAACTGAAATATGCAGCTGTCACCTAACACGTTCACTTGCCGGCTGCGTCTTGTGTTTCCCCATTATTCACATGTAAGATATAAAACTGATCTGCGGTAATAAAGTGTTGAAAAAAAAAATCTAAATGCAGAACAATATTTCATCAAACAAGGAACTGGCAGTGTGTCGCCAACCTCGCTGACTGAATTAAGGAGCATTGTGGTTAAAGGTGGTACTTTCATGACCACAAATGTCAAATGAATCAGCTGTGTTGACCATGACAGAAGAGAGAGCGGGAACAACCAATCGAGCTGCAGAAGGTCCGATCACACGCTACTGCTGTGACTTCAGAAGCGCGTGAGCTTGGTCAGCTCCGACTGTTGTGTTAAAACTCTCACCTTAGCTTTAAGCATTCCAAAGCCCACCGTCTCTTTGGCGTACATACACAGTAGTAGGTTGGCTACACGTGTAATGGCCACTCTTCCCTCCTGAGAAAGAAAACAACAGAATTCACACATTTATAATGAGAGTTTTTCAAATATCATCTTATCACGCATGACTAAATATATGGTTTTGGATGAAATCCTTACCATACAATCCATGAGGATGAATTTGAGTTTGTCTTCGTTGAAAGCTTGGTGGCCATTCTTGTCGTAGGCTGCCCAGATGTTGCTAGCGATGGCGGCTGTGACCCGTGCATCAGTGTCCCCATAACCAGAGTAAGCCAGCAGTGAACCTTCATTATTCAGTAAACTGGTGGAAATGTAAAGTTGCATAAGTATCCAGCAGATTAACATAAGAAAGGATTTTACACTAGACTCTACAGTCTATGAATTTTACTCCAAATATCTAGTGAATAAAGTATATTAAACTGTTCAAACTGTGTGCTAAATAGAAATGCACCTCTACAGTAAATTGTAGTGTGTAGTACAGTAAAATTGTTATGAATTATATTCCTTGTTTGTCCTTTTTGCTTGTTTGTTAAAAGGATAAAATGATATCATATACATCACATTTCATCCCAGGTGCTTTGTGGTTTAATGACACTGTATTTAAGCATTTAAAGACAATTTGAATGCCACTTTGACTGATTTTATACAAAGAAAAAGAAAGAAAGAAAGCATCTGTAGAAATGCATGAATAGTTCAAATTCACTTGACAAGACACACCAAAGTTCATATGTACATTAGCACATTTACACATTATAATTTCAGAAGAACTGAGAAGGTAATCCATCAAAAATTAATCAGCTACTTTGATAATTAATCTGATTTACTTTTTACAGCAAAAAGTAAACAAAATCTGTCAAATAAATGTAGTAAGAACAAGCTGTCCCTCTGATTTATAGTAGAGAGGAAGTAAAAGTAGCATCTAATGGAAATACCCAAGTAAAGTACATCAAAGTTGTACATAAGCTAGTTTCTTTCCACATTTTATAGCTAAAATATCAAATTATCGAAAGGCTTGACGTTACTAATATTAGCCTATTTGTCCCAGAGCATTCCGGAGAAGTGTTACTGTCTATAGTCACATAATTCTTCATCCTTCCGCGTTATATCAGTGTATAAATCCAACCGTTATAACCGTTACTCCGCTAAACTGTAATGTTACAACCGTTAACCACAGTTAAGCTTCTAACGTTCAAAGTAGCATCTCGCTAGCATGCTGCTAGCTTACTGTACTCACAGTGTGCTTTGGACTCCGTTGGTGTTCGCTTGGCTGAGAACCTGCGTCAATGCCTTCGGTCGTAACATAGCTGACTACTCACTTACGTAATAAAATGCAAAAATATTTACTTAATATATTAAGTGAGTAAACACCTGACTTTAAACTGTTTCAAAACTATTCATCAACACACAAATCAAGTCAGCTGATTGTGATGTTTTCTTCTATTTCCGGGTGCTTTCGCAATGCATTGTAGGAACTGTAGTCATCATTTATTTTGTTTTATTTTTTATGGAGGGTAGCAACCAGCGTTAAGGTGCATTACCGCCACCCAATGGACACTGGAGTGTGGAACACAGTTTTCTACATCCTTAAACAAACAAAACAAGAAAAGAAAGAAAGAAAAAAAATCTAGATTTCGCTGAACACTAGATTCTTTTGATCAGCCCAGTTTCTCTCAAGTAGTGGAATAAACTCCCTAACTCAATGGTAAACACATTTTTTCCGACTCAATTCTTCCATTCCATGTTTATTTCCCTCTTTTGTTTCTAGGTCTCAAGAGTATTTATGGCAGTGACAAGATGCACGTTTGCCCATTAACTGTAGTGTTTTCTTAAGTCTGGTGTGTCAGCCTTGTTAAGATATTAACTTTGGCGCTCCTTTTAACTGACCTCACTGTTCCTACTTCTCCCTGTACTGCATAAAGATGTCGTCCTGTGTTTGCTGCCATTCTTTAGTGATGCTGCTTTTAATTATTCCTTCTTATTCCACCACATAAGTGATTCATATTTTTTAATATTTTCAATCTGTACAAATTTTCATATACCACAAAGTTTTAAATACACACCTGTCACCTGCATTTCTTTGCCTAACATGTTCACTTTGCCCAAAAGCCCAAATCTATTAAACATTAAACAAGGAGCTGGCCCTGTGTCATCAACCTTGCTGACTGAATTAAGGAGCATAAAAAACCCTTTCAGTGGTTGAAGGTGGCACGATCATGACCACAAATGTCAAATTAATCAGCTGTGTTGACCATGAGAGGGTAGAGAGCGAGGACGGTCAATCAAGCTGGAGAGGGTCCGATCACAAGCCAATGCTGTAACCTCGGAAACACATGAGCTTGGTTTCATATATCTCATTTACTATATCCTGCCAACTATGAGATGTAAATAATTGCAGTGACGTTAATGCAGAACATGAACCTGTAGCTCTACTGCACACTTTAATGCTGTTGCAATTGCCGTAATCTTGAATATGTAAACGGATAAATGATCTGATGTTCTTCTTAAAGATATGTAATACAAATACTTTATTCTTATTTATTTACATATTTACAATGTTTAACTAAGTAGAGCTGCAACAATTAGTCGATTAATCAATTTGTTGCCAACTAGTAAACAATCGCTAACTATTTTGATCATCAATGAATTGTTTTGAGTCATTTTTGAAGAGAAAAATGTCCAAAGTCTCTGACTGCAGCTTCTCAAATGTGAATACTTACTGGTTTCTTTAGTCATTCTATTATGGTAAACCTAATACATTTGACAATAATATATTGTATATAATATATATACAAAATAAGACATTTAAAGACATCATCTTTGGCTGTGGGAAACAGTGATTAACATTTTTCACCATCTTCTGACATTTTATGAACCAAACAACTAATTGATTAATCGAGGAAATAACTGACACATTATTCAATGATGAAAATAATCATTTGTTGCAGCCCTCATGCGCACTGAGTAAAATCACTCAAGACAAATTCGACACTCTGGTGTGTGTTGCAGTACTTTTCACTGTGAAACCATACATGAGTATTTCAATTTTTGTGGGACTTTACACTGTCCAGAGGCACTTCATTTGTACCCTATTGCATTCATTTGACATCCATAGCCACTTATTTGCTGTCTAAAAAATATATGCATAAAATTCACAAGATCTTTAAACTTGATGTTTGTAGTATCAACTATTCTAGCCCTGCCTGAATAACTGCATAACACATCAGAAATTGACTCTTTGAAAGTGAGGAAAGGCAACAAATAAGTAATTATACTTTTAACATTTAAAAATGAAGAATTATGTACTATTTTCTTTTTAAAAAAGGTAGATATTGTTACATTTACTTAATTTCATTTCTTTCTCCACCACACGGAACTGTACATATATGACCAAGATGTTAAATCAAGTTGTTTTCTGTTAAGTGATAATAGCCAGTACTTGTCAGACCTTAGTAACCTCTTTTCTATTTCTCTACTTTATTTTGCTGCCTTGAGGCAAAAACACACTGCAAGGTCATTTAGAAATTCAAATCAAGGATTGAATTTAACATAATACACCTTCCACTGCAAATCATTAACATATACTTAGAAGAGATTACAATAATTCAAAATTGTCTAGTTTTCTATATATTAATACTTTTCACAGATCATTTAAAAACATATTTTGTGACTCAAATGAAAATACACAATAATGTTTTGTTTTTATCTGTAAGCATAATTTTCTGCTGAGTTATCCATAACCACAATTAATCACAGGATCATCAGAGAGAGAGAGAGAGAGAGAGAGAGAGAGAGAGAGAGAGAGAGAGAGAGAGAGAGAGAGAGACCATGTCATAGCTTAGGACAAACAATCCAAATGTGTTCAAGTTTATTTACTTTTAGTCACTGTTAGTTAGCAGAAAAGTAAATTCCAATGGTGGGCGTTGCAGCCAAAACCTTATGTCAATGTATATGCAATATTTAAGGTGATTCCGTTTTGCACAAATGAAAATATCAGCAAACAGTTTCACAGGCTAGTATCAAAGTGTGGGTGATCATTATCAGCACCTAGATTTGCAAGGTAATGTTCATCAGCAGCACCCCACCCAGTCAAAGAGATATGTTCAACTATTGAGGAAAGCTGGGCTCTAACTGTAGCAATGTATTGGCATTTCGGGTGTGATCCGTGCTTGATGCTACGTTGAAGCGCTGCTGTCATCCATTGATCATTACTTAAAAAACAGATCTAAATTTTGGAATAAAGTCCTCTATCATGGAGAAAATTAAGTAATTTCCTTGTTATTTTGGTACGGTATGGTTTGATATTTCTGATTTGATTTCTTTACCATGATTAGCCTGCATGGCATGGGGTACAAACAAAATATACAACCATAACAGAACAATGGCACACAGCTGCAATGAAATAAATGGAAAAATACTTCAGGAAAGCATCTCACCTACAAACACCTTGAATAATTTACAGATAGATGGGTGATTTAAATAGTACTCTGGAAAACACTTTTCTCTATAATTCATGCATTCATTCTTATATTCAAACAAAATATGATACTCATCTCCCAGATGGTTGTAGTGACAAAGGTTGCAGATTTCAATCCACCCCCTTTTTTTTATCTTCCAATGACCTTGGATAATTCTCACTATCTATTTAAAATATGTGAAACGTATTTCTACCATGTGTCTAGCTGACATTCAGTATATTTAGCCTAATCTATTGCAATTCCTGCAGTTCTGCCCTTTTTCATTGGTGATTAGGTTTCATTAAGTCATTAACTGATGGCAAACTTTCATTTTTGCACAGTGCAATCATATTTTTTTTATTGCACTGGTGTGGCTGTATGTATTCAAGGTAATTCCTGTTACATGGCAACAGCAAAATTAAATAATCAAATCTAATCTGACCATATTTCTTTTTCCAGTGAGAGGTACCACCTTCTCAAACACAATGGAAACAAACACCACAATCTGTACAAACTTTTTGATTGTTCTGCATCAAGAGAAATCAAGAGATTGATTCATATCATGTGATCCACACCCAGAAATGTTCAGATAACCAAGCAATATAAATTATGGATCTCTAGTGGAGCTGTCCATGCCCTGACCATCGGAGTGGTTTGCTAAGAAATCATCCTGACTGCAAGGTATGGCACGGAAAATTGGTACATTTTAGCTAACACTGAGAGTATGCCTGCCTATCATTAATAATTTATCTATGCATGTTTTCTATTAAAAATGATTTTGTGTGATAATTGCATAATTTTTGTTTTGCAAACCCTAGATTGCTCATATTTCTGCAAGAATGAAGGCTGGTCACAAGTGTCTGCTTTTTCAGCATATTGTGCTTTCTGTCATGTAAGTATCATATGAAAGTTTTGCAAGTAAAATACAAGGCTACAGTTTTTAGGCTTCAACTTGTTGGCATCGGAGTTACTGTAACATCACAAAATCTTTTTCTGAATCAACAGTGTTTTATGCCATGGCCAAAACACTTTCTTCAATGACAATGGAAACCTCATACTCCCCGGCTCCTACAATATTCCATGGATGGCAAACATTCAGAATTTCCGCACCCTGTCTTTCATCACCATTCCTGGCACCCATTACAGCATGGCCCTGTACGGAGGCCCACTGGCCAAATGCCAGGCCTTTTCCCTGAGGGATCAACTGAGGGCTGGCATTCGTTACCTTGATCTCAAAGTATTCGGACTTGGTGACACCCTCTATGTCATGCACGGGGTGATGTACCAGCACACTACGCTCAAAGAGGTCCTAAACACTGTCAGAGCCTTCCTGTCTGAGTTTAAATCTGAGGCTGTGCTCATTAGAGTAGAACCTGAATTTTTTGAGAAGAATGTGGTCAATAAAATGGTCCAGAGTCTGATCGGCAATGACCAACATATCTGGGTGACCTCTGGAATGCCAACAATGGGTCAGGTCAGGGGGAAAATCGTCTTTTTGCAGAAAAGCACCTTCACACTAGGAATTCCCCTCATAGATACAGATGGCAAAAGTAGCAGCAAGGTTACCAACGTTAAAAACAAAGACAACAAAATAATCCAACAGCTGAACCAAGCCACTGAAGCTTGTGGAGGTGATAACGTTGTCATGACTTACACTAGCGGCACTGGCTTTGGTACTTTCTGGGGAATGTTTCTGACTCCAAAAAGAGTGGCTGAAAGGGTGAACCCATGGCTCAATCAATACCTGAGGCAGTTTTATCCCAATCAGCCCAGACCATGCTTTGGTGTCATTGCCATGGACTTCCCTGGCTTTGACCTCATTCAAACAGTTATCAATTTAAACTCATGGTAGAGGTTTGGTAGCTATACACAGTGTGCCTTAAATCAATCTGATGCAATACCATAAAATCATTCCTTTATCTTTCCAATTACATGTCACTGTACACACTCTAATAAAGCAGACGTGATCAAAAACTGACACTCTCTGTCTTTGTCAATTGTGCCTTGAACTGTGCAATCTTGGAAGCAAAGTTAGGTAACATATTCTGGTCATAACTATGACAAAAATGAATTTATTTTACTGCATCCTCATTAATCTGAAGCCTGTATTGCTAACTGATGTTGCATCTAAGTGACTGTATGCAATATGATGCTGCTTACATTATAATACAGAGTTGGAAGAAGTATTCAAAAATTAGTATTACAACAATGTAAAATTGCACTTAAAGTACAGTACCAAAAGTATAAGGACTCATTTTAGCAGCTGAGTTGCTTTAATATACAGTATGCCAGATTATTAGATTATTATCGATGTGTAAGAAGCATATTAATATTTTAGCTTTTTGACACTGATCTTATTTTAACTACTTTACATGCCCTTGGGTAGTTTAATCTATAACAATTGATCATTATGATTGTCATAACGAATTAAAAAAGATATTTATTTTGTCACAGCAGCTGACCTTAGAGTTGAAAAATGCTTCAGGCATGTAATTACTTTGATAACAACTCCTTTTTTATGCAATTATAATCTAGTTAGTAGGTGTTTCAGCAATAGAAAAAGAATGTGAGCCACAGGAACTGCAGCTGTTGTCTCTTCTACACCATAAGAAAGCATTACAATGGAGATAAAACACAGATTTCCAAACTGTATTGGTAAGAAGCTATCACATAAACCTATCTTTTTTGTTCACTAAGATGTAAATAAATCTTGTAGTTGTACTTACCTTGTAATTAAAAAAAAAAAAGTAAGACAGCACCTTAAAACCAACATATGAGACACATTATTATTATGTCACCTGCACATCACAGCTGAAAACTAAGACAAATATGTCCGTTTCCTTTAATTATTCATAAACTACATGTTCTTTCCTGTCCAGTCCTACGTGGGCGGGACTTAGTCTCAACCTAACAGGCCACACCTGAACTGATAAGAGGTCTGGCTCAGGCCTTGTTAGGTCTCTCCCTTTGTCTGCTACAGCATGCTAACCTGTGTGTGATAATAACCATCTTCCCCAGTTGATTGTGCACAAGATACATTATTTGAGTAAGTTAAGTAGATTTGTTGTAGTTATTGCTGTTTCTTAGTTTAATGACCAAATTAGTGCTTTGACATGAATATGAATGACAGTATTAGAGTACCTTTTGTGTAGTGATTATTGCTTTGATTACTGATTATTGTTTCATTTGCCGTTTGGCCTTTAAATCACCCATGATAGTCAACTATTTGTTGGAAATCCTGTGGACAAGAAAATAAACAAAACAGCTCTCATCTCTGGTCCTCATACCTTATATGGTTTGCCAATGCAGAGGCTCTTTAAATAACCCAGCTATCACAAAGTCAAGTTAAGAGGTTTAAGAGAAGTTTTGCTATATACAGAAAAGACCTGGTGCATAGTTTTCCCACCAGAGGAAACTCACAAGTTAATTTTTAAACAGCAAACAAACATGCTTAGTACATATCTCAGTCATAAAAACAAATCTAATCAGTCGAAAACTAAATGTTATTTGTTCATTTAAAAAACACACCCTACCAACCCTCAGTATTAGCCTTAAAAATATATCCTGACACTCTAATCTCATATTTGACTCAAAATTACCTAATAATACTTTATTTTCCTTGTGCGTTTAACTCACAATTTACACATTTACGGCACCATCTGTCACCAGATCTTACTATTTTACACTTTTTAGACAGAAAATACAAATAATAGGGATTAAGTTTATCTTCACTTGCAGTATTTTCCAGGCAGTGTGGGAAAGTTCTTGAAACAGCATATTGATAATCATGTAATGAGATAAAATTTACGGAAAAATATAGGCCTAATTGAAGAGTTAAATGCAAAAAGAAAGTGTGAATGATGGAGAATTCCTCTTTTTTTACGTTGAAAGAATAGCTCATAGTGGAGTTCACTATTATCTTGATGTTTACATGAACGGTCGGCAAAGGGTTAATACTTCCAGACGAGGGGAGGATCTTCTGGTAAGAGGATGGTACTTTGCTCCCATTTCCCGAACATCAGTTGTGCAGCATAAACAGCCGGAATTGTTCAGGTTGAGCTCAGTTCCGTGGGAGTTTTGCCGCTTTTTAAACAGACACAAACAAGTAAGTATGTTTTCCATATTTGTATTAGATTGTAAAGCAACCTGTTAAAACTGTGATTTATGGTGTCAAATAAAATCCTAGCATCTCTTCTATAGAGGAAGAAATTAAATTGGCAAAATAAGCAGTCTGGCCTTCCTTAATTAGTGCATTGAAAGAATAGCGGAAGTATTTAAGATGCATATGCATCCCAGTGGCTTTCCATAGTCGCTCTGCACTGCAATACTTCAGTCTCATGTACAGGTACATAGTTCCTCTCTATGGAGGACTGACGCAGTTCGCCGTTGTTCTGTGTTTATCTATCTATCTATCTATCTATCTATCTATCTATCTAGAGGTAGATCGTTAATGTCGTTTCTTTGTAGCCTCGAGAAGAAAAAAAAACAAGTCTTTTAATATATTTCCGGGTATTTGCAGTGATCCCAAAGCAAAATGTTACCTGGACGGTGACGTAATTTACTGATACATGACGGAGAGATGTGAATGCTGGAGTGTCCCACAAGTGTTGGACAGGTGGTTGTCTTATACATAGTCTTTTGCTTTAGTGAGATCGGATCCAGCTCGATCTTGCAAATATATTTTCGTAGGTGGCTGTGACGCAGTTCTCATTTACACAGTCATAATCGCCGCAGGAGATATGAGAGGCCATTTGAGAATCATAAACCTTTGACATTAACACTCCTTAATATGAGTTTACTCAATTTGGAACTTGGTCTTGAGTTTACCTGCAAATCACTCTCAGATTCACTGCCAAAATGTCTGTTTCACGCATCTGTGAGAGAAAAATGGTGAAAACTTTGAAACAGTGGATCAGGAAGTGTTGGACTTTCCAGGTTAGTAAAATGTGGAAGCTTGGTCAGATTTGAAGTGATGATGAGGATTCACTGAGAAACAATAACCTTAACGTGATTCAGAAAATTTAAAGTTTATATATTCTCTGGTCTCTTTCAGTCTCCAGGAGCGAGCAAGATGTCTATGACCATGACCAAGGCTGATGGGGTCACTGTGTTCACTTTGACCTCTGACCCCAAAAGTGCTTGGCCGCCCCTGTGCCAAATCTTCAAGGCCCTTTGCTACAGCCCTGTGTGCTGCTCTGTGTCTCAGAGCCTGAAGAAGATCCAGAAAAGCTCTCAGTCACTGCTGGGGGTGAGTTACAACCTTCAGTGTTTTAGGTCTCTCTGTTCTCTCTGTTCAGCTTTAAAGCTAATTTATGCTACACTTTTTTTGCAAAGCAGTTTTCTTTCCCTTCTGAATTTTGATTTCGTCTTTGAGTAAGACATTATTTAATGTTTTTGTCTTTAACATATTACATGTCTGAAGCACTGTGCTCAGTTTTTACATTACACTGTCATAGTTCTGCATGGTAGCTGTACCTGTCTTGGAGCTGCAGCTGTTGTATTTATGTAGGAAAACTACATTTAGGAAACACCATGAACCGATGAAAGAATTTGGTCCAACACTACAGTATGTTCTGTATGTGACACCCGGAAACTGCGGTTATACAAATGTTTGTTGTTCATACAGTGTTTCCTCCTTCACAGGCTCTGCAGATTATGGTTGGGCTGCTCAACATTGGCCTGGGATGCATCCTTGGTATCGCTGGTGGTGGCCCTTGGTGGATTTTGGATAGCAAGTTTCCTCTCTGGCTCGGAGGATTGGTAAGCAAGCTAAAGCTGGATTTCTTCCCACCAAAATATGTTCTTTTGTGGCATAAAATCCAACAGAATCTACTTGGAAAAGTCTCCCCCCAAGCTAGAGTGAGGACATATACAACTTAATTAGGGCTATTCAGTTGATTCTAAGGGGATCCACCTAGTGTGCTCTGGTTGGGCATTGTTTTCACTCTACTCCGATTTAGCACATAATACAGCACATAGTGCTTTTTCCAGCTCAAACTGACGGCTCTTTGTGGAAACTTAACAAAATACCACATACACCAGCAGCATCATAAACAATACAGACCAATAAATACATATTTCACATGGCTTGATGTCTCTGAATCCAAGTGGTAAAGATGCTATACTGTCTGAACCAACCCAGATATGAAACGTTTTTTAATATTTACCACAGCATCTCCACTACCTGCTGCTGTTTAATTATGAGTTGCCTTACCACTTTGGCCACTTCATACCCTGCCCGCACTCCATTCAAGAAAGTTTTCAGAGAATTCATTTGAATGATTATGGTGACCTGCTGACTCATCCTTTTTGCACATATTCAGTGATTGATATGTTGATGGACCGGCTCAAAATTTTGCAAAGACATTCATGGTTGTCTTACAAAAAATATGATTGACTTTGGTAAACCCCTGACTTTTCATTCAGCCAGATTAACAAATGCTAACATACAAACACCCTAAACTAATATAATGCACAGGGTACACATTGTTTGTGCTAAACATCACCATGTTAATGTTGTCATTTAGCAGCTAGTTAAAGTTCAAAATGTTCTTGCCTATGCACTGAATAGCAGAGTATTCAGGCTGAGTGCACTGTTTTGTTACTGGACTTCTTTATCTTGTAGTTCTCAGATGAAATGAATAAGAACCAGTTGTTTTGTCTCATGTGAATTTTCATGTAGAGTTTGTGTGGAAGTGTGGAGAGTTAAGATTTCTGTTCTTTTGGCTTTTTTTTTTTTTTAATATAGTTTATGCTGTTCGGCATCATGTGCATTTTGTCTGAGAAGTTCCCCAGTCTATGTCTGGTGAGTATTTCAAGTTTATAACATCTTGTCTTATAAACATTTTTGTTTTATTTCAAGATAAATAACATGAATATACACACCCCCTTTGTCTCACATGACTACAGTATATATTTTCACTGGAGAGGATAGAATACAGTTTAAACACCTTGCCTCAAGTTTCTTGATTGTACTGTATCCTGTTCATTTCCTGGAGTGGTTTTGTATTTGGTTCCATCTAAATGTTGCACATAAACTGACAAGTCTTTTACTTTAGGTCATCATCAACGTGATTCTGAATCTGGCAGGAGTTGCTTTTGCTATTACAGGCATCGTACTCTACAGCATCAATATAGCAGATGTGGAGTGGAACTTATGGAGGATGTGCAAAGATGACCATTATGATTACTGGTATGCTCGACCGACGGAAAGTACAACGGAAAGTCCAGCTGAGAAGAGATTTATGCAGGAGAGCTGCTTGGAAGGAAAAAATCTGATTATTGTAAGTGTGGAGAAGTCATCTCAGCAGTCAAAATGCAATCCAGTTGTATAACTGATGAACAGAAAATGGAGGGCTTAGATTACCTCACAGGTCTTAAAATTGATCAAATCATGATTATCATCTCCAGACTTCATCATTTTTTTATTGCTGAAATTTTATAGACAAAATGATTTATGAATTTAACTGAAAAAAAACAAAAAACGTAACAGAACAAATTCTAAAAGGTAACGCTGGTCTTTGTGTCCCACCAGATGCTTCTGAGAAGTATCAATGCTGTGCTGATCGTCTTGTCGGTCCTGGAGCTCTGCCTCGTCATCAGCTCGGTTGTCTTGGGGATCAAGGCTGTGAAGAGAAGTCAAAAGGGAGAAAACCAGGTAGGGTATGCAAAATTATATTTTATTGTTAAACCTGTTTGCCCAGAAAAGGTTGGCTGAACACATGTTCCCTTTTTTTTCCTTTAAGAATTAGTTGCCAGGCAAAACAGTTGTATTGATTAATAGAGACATTTTTTTTAAAAACTTTTTCTTTAAAACAAAATTTGTATACAGTTTGCTGCCAAATTGTAATTTATTTTCTTAATATTGTGAAGTTTAGCCAAATTTTGGCCAAATTCAAAAAAATGTACACTAAAGTTAAAATGACTCCCTTGTGTAGAGCCGTACAGTTCATGACTGTGTTCTTAAAGACTTGAGTGTGTCCTTACCTTTTTATATGCTTTACGTCTTTTTTCTCTTCTAGAGCACTGGTGAACCAGAGTACTACAAACCACTCTTGGAGGAGGTCATCGCTCAACCTGCAGCCTAAATGAAAATCTCTTTTGATAAATAATCTGTAGATTTATACCACTGACTGTAACCTTCTAGACACAATCAGCCAGAACGGTCTCTGCCAAACTTCTCTATGTGCCTATATTTGAGTATAGTATTTTTACTATTATTTTGAATCATAATCTGCACTGAATTTTATGTACTGCTCTCCATTTCATTCTTTGCTGCTGTTTTTTAAATTGCTCCCATTGAATATGATTTTCTATGTGATGTGTACAATACTTTGACATCTTGCCATAATTTAAAATGTCAGAGTATTCTTTCTGTACAAATGCTATTTGTAGAGGAAAAAGTAGAATAAAAAAAATAAATCTGAGAACCTGTATCACTGGAAGAGGTTTAATCATTTTATTAAAGAGAGAGAATTCTGGCCCGTAAATAGTAAAATATATCAGTTTATTGAGAAGAAAAGCTTCAACTAGGAAATTGTGCAAAGTTATTAGATTCTTCAGCATTAACTAAACTTTCAACAGACAAACGGCAGCATGTAGAGGACAAGGACCTGTTTCACTGTCCCTGCTCGTCGCTTTTTTGGTTATTTGTTTGACTATATAAATATATAAATGAGTATAAATCATCTACAGTGAGGGAAATGATGTTAAATTCGTCATTTCTGATTGATGTTTCAAATGAAAAGATTTGGGATAGATTGGGTATAATTTGCTAAATGAAGATATGGGAGGAGTTCACTAGAAAGATTACCTCTCACTTTCTGCATACCAACCCTCATATTACACCAACTAATGAGGATAGCTTATTCAATGACAGCATTTGTATTTTCATAAAAGTACAGTATTTATTTTACAATTGATGAAAAGCTTTGCATAGCTACAGGCTTCAGCTGTGATTCACTCTATTTAAGTGGGAAAACATTTGTCCAATCTTACATAAGGCAGGAAATTCCCACTTTATTCACTCATGTTGTGAAGTCTTCAAATTGAATCAATGTGTGCAAAATTTAGGAATCTCATAATTTTAAGTAATACTTTTGAACCCCTAAGTACCTCTGAGGGGGTTAAGATGTCCCACTTAATTTAAATGCAATGAATGTATGAAAGAAGCTAAAAAAATAGAGAAATTTAACTGTCATGAAGTCAGATTTCAACATGCTTTCAGTTTGTTGTATTTGAAGTGTTTTCTTTTCCATCTTTGGTAAATTGCACAATCACACCATGTCTGTTTTGTTGATCATCGTGTCAGCTGGAGAACGAAACACTGGGGAAAAAAATCCTGTTCCTGTTTGTTCGCTGAGGTTCCACAGCTGGGCTGTTGGAATCTGTTCATCTGGTTGCACGTTTGGTTCAACTTTTAATTGAGTCATTGAACTCCGCATCTAAACATAAAGCATAGTTCAGCTATGTATATATATATATATATCCCAAGGTCACAATGGAAGACACCTCCCAAGGTGGCTGAGAATGACCCAGCCAAGATCCTGTGGGACTTCCAGATCCAGACTGACAAACTGGTGATAGGTAACCAACCGGACATCATGTTGATCGACAAACAACAGAAGAAGGCAATAGTGAAAGACGTAGTGATCCCACGGGGAGGGGGGTGAGAGGGAGATTTTTTTTTTTTTTTTTTTTTTTGTAATGCTTTATTTTGCAGGTCTCTTACTTTCATACAAATATCCTGGAAAACTCCTTAGGACATTTTACAGACAGGGTGTTGC
Source organism: Euthynnus affinis (assembly GCA_029490765.1). Taxonomy (NCBI): domain Eukaryota; kingdom Metazoa; phylum Chordata; class Actinopteri; order Scombriformes; family Scombridae; genus Euthynnus; species Euthynnus affinis. The sequence continues at coordinate 8,239,916 of CM055847.1, read as the reverse complement.
AATTTAGTACAAATTATTATTAACCCAAACCAAATTGAAGTTTCTTTTTCAATTTTTCCAACAATTACCAAACTGCATTTTTTTGTAAAATTTCCCAAAATTAAATGTTAAATACCTGCAAATTATTCATAAAACTTAAAAAATAAAAGTAATAAAAAATGTTACCAATTCTACCAGCTCTCATCTCTGGTCCTCATACCTTAAGTGGTTTGCCATTGCATAGGTTCTTTAAATAACCCAGCTACCACAAAGTCAAGTTAAGAGGTTTAAGAGAAGTTTTGCTATATACAGGAAAGACCTGGTGCATAGTTTTCCCACCAGAGAAAATATAAAAACCCCACAGTATTGTTATTTACCTAATAATACTTTATTTTCCTTGTGCGTTTAACTCACACCATCTGTCACCAGATCTCACTATTTTACACTTTTTAGACAGAAATTACAAATAATAGGGATTAAATATATCTTCACTTGCAGTATTTTCCAGGCAGTGTGGGAAAGTTCTTGAAACAGCATATTGATAATCATGTAATGAGATAAAATTTACAGAAAAATATAGGCCTAATTGAAGAGTTAAATGCAAAAAAGAAAGTGTGAATGATGGAAACATATTGAGAATTCCTCTTTTTTTAGGTTGAGAGAAAAGCTCATTGCAGAGTTCACTATTATCTCTATCTCTATGTGACCGGTCAGCAAAGGGTTAATACTTCCAGCTGAGGGGAGGATCCTCTGGTAAGAGGACGGTACTTTGCTCCTGTTTCCTGAACATCAATTGTGCAGCATAAACAGTTAGAATTGTTCAAGTTGAGCTCAGTTCTGTGGGAGTTTTGCCGCTTTTTAAGTAAGTATGTTTTCTATATTTGTATTAGATTGTAAAGCAACCTGTTAAAACTGTGATTTATGGTGTCAAATAAAATCCTCTTCTATAGAGGAAGAAATTAAATTGGCAAAATAAGCAGTCTGGGCTTCCTTAATTAGTGCATTGAAAGAATAGCGGAAGTATTTAAGATGCATATACATCCCAGTGGCTTTCCATAGTCGCTCTGTACTGCAATACTTCAGTCTCATATACAGGTACATAGTTCCTCTCTATGGAGGACCGACGCAGTTCGCCGTTGTCCTGTGTTTATCTATCTATCTATCTATCTATCTATCTAGAGGTAGATCGTCAATGTTTAAAAGTACTTCTTTGTCGTTACTTTGTAGCCTCGAGAAGAAAAAAAACAAGAAGTCTTTTAATATATTTCCGGGTATTTGCAGTGATCCCAAAGCAAAATGTTACCTGGACGATGACGTAATTTACTGATACATGACGGAGAGATGTGAATGCTGGAGTGTCCCACAAGTGGTAGACAGGTGGTTTTCTTATACATAGTCTTTTGCTTTAGTGAGATCGGATCCAGCTCGATTTTGCAAATATATTTTCGTAGGTGGCTGTGACGTACTTCTCATTTACACAGTCATAATCGCCGCAGGAGATATGAGAGGCCATTTGAGAATCATAAACCTTTGACAATCACACTCCTTAATATGAGTTTACTCAATTTGGAACTTGGTCTTGAGTTTACCTGCAAATCACTCTCAGATTCACTGCCAAAATGTCCAATTCATGCATCTGTGAGAGAAAAATGGTGAAAACTTTGAAACAGTGGATCAGGAAGTGTTGGACTTTCCAGGTTAGTAAAATGTGGAAGCTCGGTCAGATTTGAAGTGATGATGAAGATTCACTGAGAAACAATAACCTTAACATGATTCAGAAAATTTAAAGTTTATATATTCTCTGGTCTCTTTCAGTCTCCAGGAGCGAGCAAGATGTCTATGACCATGACCAAGGCTGATGGGGTCACTGTGTTCACTTTGACCTCTGACCCCAAAAGTGCTTGGCTGCCCCTTTGCCAAATCCTCAAGGCCTTGTGCTACAACCCTTTGTGCTGCTCTGTGTCTCAGAGCCTGAAGAAGATCCAGAAAAGCTCTCAGTCACTGCTGGGGGTGAGTTACAACCTTCAGTGTTTTAGGTCTCTCTGTTCTCTCTGTTCAGCTTTAAAGCTAATTTATGCTACACTTTTTTTGCAAAGCAGTTTTCTTTCCCTTTTGAATTTTGATTTCATCTTTGAGTAAGATGTTATTTAATGTTTTTAGGGGATAATTTGACTGTCAACCCAAATTTATTGCACTGGCCTCCAATATGTCTTTAACACATTACATGTCTGCCAACACCAGGGCAGAGAGGACGCTGGCGTTGGCTGTTCGCCGCTTCTCTGTTCTTTTCTGTTCTTCTCTGTTGCTTCGTTTTGGAATCTAACCCCATCTGGATAACTGTGTGCCGGTTTATGTAGTTTTCTGTTCGTCTGTTTTTGTTGGCCTGAGCCCTGTGATAGCTCTATCGACTGTGGTTACCACCTGCTGAATCTACCTGTGCGGCACTTACCTGCTGCCTGTTTTGGACTGTTACCGGATCCATACCACCTCATTTGAGTATATTATTTTTACACAGCTTGGGTCAGCTCAGCTACAGGTTGTTCTCATCTACTGCCCTCCAAAACCCTCCACTACCTTCATGTCTGAGCTCTCTGAGCTCCTCATCTCTATCTGCTCTAAGTCTCCATCTACGCTCCTGCTTGGTGATTTTAACATCCATGTGGACTCCAGTAGCTACAAGTTCGCTGCCAAATTCCTGTCGTTATTGGACTGCCTCAACATTACACAACACGTCTATGGTCCCACTCACACCGGAGGTCACACTCTGGACCTAGTATGCTCCACTGGCTATTTTCTTCACCATTCCTGTCTCCACAGCCAGACTCTGTCCTCAACGAACAATTACGTTCACGAACATCAAGTCCATCTGCACACCGGTCCTATCTGACCTGATAGCAACCCACCTGGTCCCAGACCATCCTGACACCACAGTGGATTACTTCCAGGCAAAAATGGATTCTATCCACACGCTACTCTGAATGCCTGTCCGTCCTCCCTCACACCCAATCCAGTCACATGCCACCATCCCTCTTCTCCTCCCGCCCAAATCCTGCTTTTCCTCCTTCTCCCTTGTGGATTTCACCTTCGTCACCAAACCAAAGCCAAAGGTTCCACCTGCTGTCTGGACCCCATGCCCACACCACTTGTTAAAGCCTGCCTGCCCACATGCTGCCCCCTCATGGACCTCATGGTTGATATCATCAATCTCTCCTTGGAATCTGTTTATGTACCCACCTGTTTCAAAACTGCCTCTGTCACCCCTGTCCTCAAAAAGCCTGGTCTTGACCCTGATGACTTCAATAACTTCCGGCCGATCTCAAACCTCCCCTTCCTCAGTAAGCTCCAGGAAAAAATGGTCGCTGACCAACTCCATCAACACATGTCTAAAAAGATGCTCTTTGAGACCCTACAACTTGCACTCACAGCACAGACACCGCCCTCATTAGGATCACAAATGACCTCCTCATCGCCGCTGACTCTGGCCATATCAGTCTACTCATCCTCCTTGACCTCTCAGCTGCTTTTGATACCATCTCCCATGCCATTTTCCTAAACCATCTTTCCGATCTAGCCCTCACTGGTACTGTTCCCTCCCGGTTCCGCTCATATCTCACCAAGAGATCACACTTTGTCTCTATAAATGGCTCCCTCTCTCCATCTGCCCCAGTCAACCAGGGCTTGCCCCAAGGCTCTGTTCTCGGGCCCATCCTCTTCACCATCTACATGCTCCCCCCTTGGCCAGATCATTCGTCATCATGGACTCAACTTCCACTGCTATGCTGACGACACTCAGCTTTATGTTAGCACCACTAGATCAGTACCACACTAGATCAGTATTGTGTGTTTTGCTTTTACGCGTCCTGTTAAATAAATGCTTTTGGATCTACCTGTTGTCTGTTTTAATGTTGCACAAGAATGAGTTTTGCCAACCTCTGCTCTGTAAAGAACTCCAAATTCTTCAACCATAACTATCTACTGATATGGATCTTGTTTATGATTATTAAGTTAATTATTAATCAAAGTCCAAAATTCATAGATTAGTTACCTTTAGACTGAATTGGCTATCCTTTTCCCTGACTCCAGGGTGGTGCCCCGTTATTATTAATTCTTATTAATAATTTTATTGATTTTTAATAATTAATAATCATCTTTGATCATCATTAATTACTTCTGATAGCCAAATTTATAATCACGCCCCAACAGATGTCATCTAACTTACTCCAACTCAACAGCAAAAAAACTGAGTTCATGGTTGTGGCACCTAAGGCACTACTACACAAAGTTGGAGATGTTCTCCTGGAGGTCAACGGGTGCTCCATCTCCCCATCCCCCAAAGTCCACAACCTTGGTGTCATCCTGGACTCCACCCTCTCTTTCTAGTCACACATCAAATCCATCACCAAATCTGCCTTTTTCCACCTCAAGAACATCTCCTGATTCCGACCATCACTCTCCCACACTGTTTCTGAGACCCTCATCCATAGTTTCATTTCAAACCGCCTGGACTATTGCTATACGTACAGAACTCTGCTGCCAGGGTTCTCACCCACACCAAACCTTGGCAGCACATCACCCGTTCTCTCATTCACCTACACTGGCTGCCCGTGAAACACCCCATCTCCTGTAAACTCCTCCTCCTCACTTACAAATCCCTCCACTCCCTGGCACCTCAGTACCTCAGGACCTCCTCCACTGACCCACACCTTCCCCTTCCCTTGGAGACAGAGCCTTCAGCGTGGCAGCCCCCACCCTCTGGAACTCTCTCCCGCCCAACATACGCAGTGCTCCTACCCTGGACTCCTTTAAATCTGCCCTCAAAACATACTTGTTTACTCAGGCTTTCGGGCCTCAGTGATCACAGTGAACTTGTTAATTCTCTGTTGTTGTTAGCTGTTCTTCTTCTGTTAAGCATCCTTGGGTGTTTTGAAAGGCGCTATATAAATCTAATTTATTATTATTATTATTATTGAAGCACTGTGCTCAGTTTTTACATTACACTGTCATGGTAGCTGTACCTGTCTTGGAGCTGCAGCTGTTGTATTTATGTAGGAAAACTACATTTAGGAAACACCATGAACCGATGAAAGAATTTGGTCTAACACTACAGTATGTTCTGTATGGGACACACGGAAACTGCGGTTATACAAATGTTTGTTGTTCATACTGTTTCCTCCTTCACAGGCTCTGCAGATTATGGTTGGGCTGCTCAACATTGGCCTCGGATGCATCCTTAGTATTGCTCGTAGTGGCTTGATTTTGGATCGCGTGTTTCCTTTCTGGCTTGGAGGATTGGTAAGCAAGCTAAAGCTGGATTTCTTCCCACCAAAATTTTGTGTTGTTCTTTTGTGGCATAAAATCCAACAGAATCTACTTGGAAAAGTCTCTCCCCAAGCTAGAGTGAGGACATATACAACTTAATTAGGGCTATTCAGTTGATTCCAAGGGGATCCACCTAGTGTGCTCTGGTTGTGCATTGTTTTCACTCTACTCCCATTTAGCACATAACACAGCACAAACTGACGGCTCTTTGTGGAAACTTAACAAAATACCACATACACCAACAATACAGACCAATAAATGCATATTTCACACGGCTTGATGTCTCTGAATCCAAGAGGTAAAGATGCTATACTGTCTGAACCAACCCACATATGAAACTTTTTTTAATATTTACCACAGCATCTCCACTACCTGCTGCTGTTTAAGTATGAGTTGCCTTACCACTTTGGCCACTTCATACCCTGCCCGCACTCCATTCAAGAAAGTTTTCAGAGCATTCATTTGAATGATTATGGTGACCTGCTGACTCATCCTTTTTGCACATATTCAGTGAAATAGCTTAATGGCTCAAATGGCACTTTGGTAAACCCCTGACTTTTCATTCAGCCAGATTAACAAATGCTAACATACAAACACCCTAAACTAATATAATGCACAGGGTACACATTGTTTGTGCTAAACATCACCATGTTAATGTTGTCATTTAGCAGCTAGTTAAAGTTCAAAATGTTCTTGCCTATGCACTGAATAGCAGAGTATTCAGGCTGAGTGCACTGTTTTGTTACTGGACTTCTTTATCTTGTAGTTCTCAGATGAAATGAATAAGAACCAGTTGTTTTGTCTCATGTGAATTTTCATGTAGAGTTTGTGTGGAAGTGTGGAGAGTTAAGATTTCTGTTCTTTTGGCTTTTTTTTTTTTTTAATATAGTTTATGCTGTTCGGCATCATGTGCATTTTGTCTGAGAAGTTCCCCAGTCTATGTCTGGTGAGTATTTCAAGTTTATAACATCTTGTCTGAATATACACACCCCTTTGTCTCACATGACTACAGTATATATTTTCACCGGAGAGGATAGAATACAGTTTAAACACCTTGCCTCAAGTTTCTTGATTGTCCTTTTTATTTCCTGGAGTGGTTTTGTATTTGGTTCCATCTAAATGTTGCACATAAACTGACAAGTCTTTTACTTTAGGTCATCATCAACGTGATTCTGAATCTGGCAGGAGTTGCTTTTGCTATTACAGGCATCGTACTCTACAGCATCGATATGGCAAATGTGGAGTGGAACTTTTGGAGGATGTGCACATATGACCATTATGATTACTGGTATGGTCGACGGACAGAAAGTACAACGGAAAGTCCAGCTGAGAAGAATTTTATGCAGGAGAGCTGCTTGGAGGGAAAAAATATGATTAATGTAAGTGTGGAGACGTCATCTCAGCAGTCAAAATGCAATCCAGTTGTATAACTGATGAACAGAAAATGGAGGGCTTAGATTACCTCACAGGTCTTAAAATTGATCAAATCATGATTATCATCTCCAGACTTATAAAACGTCTATTTGAAGAATCCTTTAAAATCAGACTACAACAACAAAACAAACAAAAAATAATAAGTAAAACCTGTGCTATCATTTTTTTTATTTCCGAAATTTTATAGACAAAATGATTTATCAATTTAACTGAAAAAAAAAATACCGTAACAGAACAAATTCTAAAAGGTAACGCTGGTCTTTGTGTCCCACCAGATGCTTCTGAGAAGTATCGATGCTGTGCTGATTGTCTTGTCGGTCCTGGAGCTCTGCCTCGTCATCAGCTCGGTTGTCTTGGGGATCAAGGCTGTGAAGAGAAGTCAAAAGGGAGAAAACCAGGTAGGGTATGCAAAATTATATTTTATTGTTAAACCTGTAATCAGAAAAGGTTGGCTGAACACACGTTCCCTTTTTTTTCCTTTAAGAATTAGTTGCCAGGCAAAACAGTTGTATTGATTAATAGAGACATTTTTTTTAAAAACCTTTTCTTTAAAACAAAATTTGTATACAGTTTGCTGCCAAATTGTAATTTATTTTCTTAATATTGTGAAGTTTAGCCAAATTTTGGCCAAATTCAAAAGAGAAAAGTGGTCTACAAAAAAATGTACACTAAAGTTAAAATGATTCCCTTGTGTAGAGCCGTACAGTTCATGACTGTGTTCTTAAAGACTTGAGTGTGTCCTTACCTTTTTATATGCTTTACGTCTTTTTTCTCTTCTAGAGCACTGGTGAACCAGAGTACTACAAACCACCCTTGGAGGAGGTCATCGCTCAACCTGCAGCCTAAATGAAAATCTCTTTTGATAAATAATCTGTAGATTTATACCACTGACTGTAACCTTCTAGACACAATCAGCCAGAATGGTCTCTGCCAAACTTCTCTATGTGCCTATATTTGAGTATAGTACTTTTACTATTATTTTGAATCATAATCTGCACTGAATTTTATGTACTGCTCTCCATTTCTTTCTTAGCTGCTGTTTTTTAAATTGTTCCCATTGAATATGATTTTCTAGGTGATGTGTACATCTCGCCATAATTTAAAATGTCAGTATTCCTTCTGTACAAATGCTATTTGTAGACAAAATGTTGAATAAAAAACATAAATCACAGGAAGAGGTTTAATCATTTTATTAAAGAGAAAGAATTCTGGCCTGGAAATAGTCAAATATATCAGTTTATTGAGAAGAAAAGTTTCAACTAGCATTAACTAAACTTTCAACAGACAAAACAGCAGCATGTAGAGGACAAGGATCTGTTTCACTGTCCCTGCTCATCGCTTTTTTGGTTATTTGTTTGACTGTATAAATATATAAATGAGTATAAATCATCTACAATGAGGGAAATGATGTTAAATTTGTCAAGGCAGGAAATTCCCACTTTATTCACTCATGTTGTGAAATCGTCAAATTGAATCAATGTGTGCAAAATTTAGGAATCTCATAATTTTAAGTAATACTTTTGAACCCCTAAGTACCTCTGAGGGGGTTAAGATGTCCCACTTAATTTAAATGCAATGAATGTATGAAAGATGCAAAAAAAGAGAGAAATATTACTTTCATGAAGTCAGATTTCAACATGCTTTCAGTTTGTTGTGTTTGAAGTGTTTTTGGTTCCATCTTTGGTAAATTGCACAATCACACCATGTCTGTTTTATGTGGATCATCGTGTCAGCTGGAGAACGAAACACTGGGGGAAAAAAATCCTGTTCCTGTTTGTTCGCTGAGGTTCCACAGCTGGGCTGTTGGAATCTGCTCATCTGGTTGCACGTTTGGTTCAACTTTTAATTGAGTCATTGAACTTCACATCTAAACATAAAGCATAGTTCAGCTATGTAGAGCATCAAATCATAATCTACATATACATACATATATATGTATATACAGACAGGGTGTTGCAATTTAGTACAAATTATTTTAAAAAATTAAAAAAGTAGTATTACATTAGTTTAGTAGCTAGTTCAAGTTTATTTTAGTTAATTTGCAAAACTAATAAATACAGGAAAAAATGTACTTTTCATTGCCCAGTTTTGTGTGTCAAACAATATATTTCTTAAAAAAATACAAAAATAAACTAACTTGAAGCTTCTTTTTCCATTTTTCCAATAATTACCAAACTGCAACACACCTTCTGTAAAAATTTCCCAAAAATTTAATGTTAAATACCTGCAAATTACTCAGAAAACTTAAAAAATAAAAACAATGTTACCATTTTTTCCCTGCAGAAGCAAAAAACGTCTGACTCTGCACAAATAGCCCTGTCTTTCACTTGCAAATGCTAATTTTACATGAATAAAGAAACTGACAGCTTCTTCTGGCTCTGCTCACTAAGCATCACTGTTTTTTCATGGAAATGGTGCTTTTATTGTGAAGAACTTGCACAGTTAATGGGAAGTACCAGGTTTTGTTGCTGCAGAATAAACTGAGGCCGATGGGAGAAGAACCAGACTGTAGCAGTTTCAGCCTCAAATTACTACCAGGTGAGTTTTATGAATGAACAAACATGACTCACAATAACTTGAAATTTACAGGGAGACCAGATGTTGAGTGAGCTCTGAACTGGATGTTTTTCATGTTAAAGTTTGACAAATTTGAATTACGTTGCAATGTTTCTACCGTCTGACAGAGAGAGGGAGATACATTCATTTTAATGTCACAAACCTTGTTATGTGACAAATACGTTCATTACTGTTTAATGTAGTTGTGAATGCTCTTTAGTATTTTAATTTTCTCATAAAATAAGCAGATTTTTAGAAGTGACATCTTGCAGGGAAAACCTATGGAGATATAAAACTGGAACAAATGTACGCGCTCTCACTTTGCCAACTGAAGCGTCTGCAGCATGTTTTTGAGTTAACACTTAGGTCAGGTCAATTTGTTCAGGTCAAATTTGACCTGTTTTTACATTTTAGAGCAATAAAAACACAATAGACATCTTCATTTTAGCTTGAAATTTTGTCCCAAAGTGACCGAGAATATAAATATTTTAACGTTAAAAAAAAATTATTCAGGTGACATTTTTGTACATAGAGGCAGATAACATAACCATGGCTGTAATACACCTGCATATTTGAATTTGATAGGGATGTTGATCAATACCTGAGACTCTTTGTTTACTTTGGCAGGTGCTGAGACTTTAAGACATTCATACACTGACCCATTCTCCTCTACAAACACACACTCCTCACACACACATATTCACACACACAACAGAAAATATGAGCTTCAACCTTGAGTCAAAAGTACTACAATTTAAGGGGACAAAGGAGACACGTTCTCTTTGCTGAATCAATCTCTACAAGAATGGAGAAATCTGCATTCATGTTTCAGGTGTATGTGTGTGCAGGACTGTGACGGATGTCCATACCTGTGATCAAAGACAAGCCTGCCAGTAAGAGCATGTTTCCACCACTGTGCCAAATCCTGAAGGCTCTTTGCCGCTCTGTGTACGAGGGCCTGATGCAGACCAGTGTCACTACAGCTATTGGGGTGAGAAACTGGAATAAATGTATTCACATACAGCTGTTAACTGGTGGTTTTTAAAATGTTACGTATAAGATAAAGAGATTTGAATCATTTACAGACTATGCAGATCATGGTGGGCCTGTTCAACATTGGTCTTGGGCCAGGACGAACAAGCATGAATCCTGGGGATTTGACCAGCTTGGGAGCTGCTTACTGGCTGGGTGCTGTGGTAAAATGACATCGTAATAATATTACATATTTATCATCTGTGTTACCAAAGCTTTTACAAATGCAGTGAGTTCCATACAAATGTAATGACTGTAAACAATAAACAATAATGCGTTAAAGTAACACTTACGTTTTGTCACTTGAATGGCAAAACATAGAGAACAGTCCTCTGCAATATTACTTGTAAACAAATGCATTGTTTTTTTTGTAATATGAGCTTTCTGCTGACCTCCCATCAGTTCATTGTGACTGGAATCATGACGATTTTGGCTGGACGGTTCCCCTCTTCCTGCTTGGTAAGTTAAGTCCTGCAAACTCCATTGATTAATTGAAGGTAATGTGCAGTGTGCTGAAATAAAAAACACAGTCAAATACCATCTGAATTGAATCTTTTAATTGAAGGAATCTTTCCTCTCAGGTGGGCTTCACTGTGTTTATGAATATTTCCGGAGCTATCTTTGCCATTACTGGCATTGTGCTGTATGCTATCGACCTGGGCAATGCCTCTCCCCTCCGCATGTGTGACCGTGGAAGGTACAGTGTTGGTCCTTATGGTGACAACTGCAGAGATGTGGCACTCTTTGCTGAGGTAAGCATACATCTACACTGTGAAACATTTGAACTTAGAGATGTATGTTTCCTGCTGCCTCAAAATGTTTTAATTTCATATCCATCAGGGTTTGCTGAGATCCATGGACGTTAAACTGATCGCCTTCGCTTTTCTTCAGCTGTTTGTCAGCGTTTGGTTTTCTATTCTGGGCATCAAGACTCTGTGTAATAAGATGAAGGAGGAAGAGGTACGAACCACAGCAATGTACACAAGTGCTCAGCCCCACATGAATTAGAGGACAGCTGGATGGTATATTCAGAGAGGTGAAGCAACGTGTTATAAACACTAATAGCAGCTGGAGTAGCAACAGTAGGAGCAGAAGGAATAACGTACTGTGGCTGCATTTGTGGAGTAAAGAGTTACAGTGTAGAAACGATTAATGTTGTCCTGTTTTGATCAAAGTTACCTTTGTTTTGTGTCAACAGGATGGCAAATATGCTGAAGGTCACCTGGCAAGTCCTGGTGCTTAAAATGATTTCAGCTCAACAGATTGATGGATTAATGATGATTAAAAATATGCAACACATCACTGTTATACTTGCACTTTTACATGCACTTACTGAAAGTAATAAAAACAACTTTATATTACAAAGACCAACATTTTTTTCCACTCTTGTATGTACATGTTTGTCATTTTTCAGGTGAATTTGTTGTTTTTCAAATGGAATTTTCCACAAATTAAATTCGGTTCACCTAAACTGTAGAGGGAGGCTAAATATGTAAATATGCTTTCATAGCTGTTCAAGTTAAAATGAAAAAGTGATCCCAAATAACACGGTGGACGTACAAACCACATCCTAAAGTGTGAGGTCTTAAAATTCACCTCATGAGCTTAAACACAAACTGCTCAAACTATGTAATTAAAGCTATGATGTTTCCTTTGATGATCTGTCTGTTTTACTTACTGACTGTTTTCATATTGTATATCAAAATGGAATAAAAAGAATATAAAACTCAAACAGTGTCTGAATTTGTAAAAATGGATGTTTCCGAATGATTTCTAAATGTGCCTAAAACACACCTGTGTCATGTTTTCAACAGCTTTCATTAAGTATGTAAAATGGTTCTTATTCTGATTTTGCCATTTTCCATGGTTAATGTATAACCTTATGCGGATATATTATGGATTGATGGAAAAAGGACTGCACATTTTGATTGATAAAATTACAAGCTATAAGTATAGTTATATATTTAAAATGTTAAAAAATAGGAGGTTATCAATGTGAGTACAGCATGTGATCACTCAATACAAACCCTGATACTTTTCCTAGACATATTTCCAATTTGTGGGGTTCCTCTTTTAAATTTGGTGACTAGGAACACAAAGAAGAAATGCTGGAGTAAGATGTGCTGCAAAGAACGCCAAATTATTCATTGATGTCCACAAACTGGTACACTGATGAGGTGAGTTCAAGTAAGAGTTCCCTCACTGAACAAATGAACACAAAAAAGGAAATGTGGAGAAAGAGATTTGTTCAAAAACTTAAAAAAAAACAACAACTGAGAAGCAATTGACTATCAATGAATCTGTTGTACTCCAGGTGCAAGATATCCAGTTTTGCTGTGTCACCTTTAAAACGAAGCATGCAGTTTTAAGCATTTTAAAGTATTTTGGTATCTAATTTTCTGTTGTGCAAAAGAGTCAGTCCTCAGTTCACAGTGAAAGAATATTTTCATTACACTAATTACTATCAACTGTTATGTGGAGAAGCGGAGCAGGTGGACTCACATGCAGGAGGCTGCAAGTAGAACAAGGCTGAAGAATAGCATCTTTATTTACACAACTCAGAAACAGAACTCAGGAGTGCAGGCAAAGCGGAACTGAACTGAACAAAGCAGAACCAAAGTAAACTGAAAGCCAGGACATAAATACAAACTAAACTGATGAGGGGATGAGGTGCGGGTGGAACCGGAGAACAGGAGATCAGGAAAGGAGCTGATAGGCTGGTGAAGACACAGGGAGTACCAAAGGGGCAGCACCAAAAACACAGAAACAAAATCCTTTCTTCAATATGTCACACTAACATTTTACATTTTCAAACATACAAGTGAAACCAGCATGACGACCAACAAAAATCTGACAGACTGATACTGTCGATTCATCTTAGCATGTTAGATATTTACATCCACCTTCTGTCCATCTACAGATTGATCGATAAAGAACAAATCAATAAACACAAAGGGCATCTATGGCAATGCAAGAGCACAACACAGGAAGGAAAAGCTAAGAGTCTCTTGTTGACTGGTGGACAATGGCAGCTACAACATACATGTTATACTAGAACATAGAGCCAGACTGGGACAGAACCATAACAATCAACAATATTACACAGACTGCTGAATTTTATTTTCTATTTATAGAGATATTAAATTTAAAGTATTCTCAACTTGTTCCACTATATCAGAGGACAGAACTGCAGCACCTCATTTTCATGCTGAACACAGTTGTAAAGTAAAATAAACTTATTCTGCAGATTACTTCTATGTATACTTACAGTGTGTTATTGCTACTTTTAAAAGCTCTAACTATCTAATGTCTTGCGCCACTGTTAATTCCCTTTTTTGTGGGGAAAAAGACAGTTTTGTGGAAATTATGCCTTTATTGTGAAGATATCAAACGGGAAGTATACTTTCTTTGTTGCTGCTCCTTGAACTCACACAAATCACACTATTGCAGTTCCAGGGAGTCTGCAGCACCGAACCAGACACAGGTAAGGGCTCTAAACCAAACACAAAAAATATGCGTATATGATATGTGTAAATTGTAACATTAACTTTAAAGGAAAACAGCATGTCCATTAAGCTGGGTGATATGGATATTTTTTTATTATAATCATGTTTTACAGACTACAACAGAAAAGGATTATGGAGGGGATTATTTAACTTAGTATTTGTATAGTTTGTATAAGTTTGAACAGTTGTGTGTGTGTTGATGGGTGACATTCATGACTCTAATTCCTCATTTTGGTGAATTTTATGACATCCCTTGTTTTGTGATTGAAAGTTGAGATGGCAAACACATGGGGAAACTGATCTTCCTCCATTCAAAAGACAAAACCTGTTTGTTATCCTCAAACTTGCAGCGCTCTTACCTTTAAGATATTAATTAATGTCTGTACTGGTTGAGCTGAATGAATACCTTTTCACATAAGTCAAGTGCTGGGTAATGTAGCTGTGAATGTGAAAGAGTCTTGTGAAACTCATTAAGCAAAACTGATGTAAATAATGCTTCGTTTTGCCTCTGGAGCACATTTAGAGTTAGTTAATCACAACTCTCATAGGCATTATGAAGGAGCAATATATGTAATTGTACTACCCTAAAGAATATGGCTTCCCAGGTGCATATTTGGGTTAGAAAGTGGTCTTTACACCAGTGACTTACTGTTTACTTTTGCAGGTGCCAAGATTTTAAGATATTCTTTCACTGAACCATTGTTCAACACACACACACAAAATACCAGAGACTCAGGAGCTTTATCTTTAAAAAAAATGGTGAAAGTATTTCTTCTGCCAGTAGCAATCTACCATAATTGAAAGAGCTGGACTTGTCTGGCTGTCTTTTTTTCATTATCAGACTGAGCCCTACACATAGAGGGAAAAGATGAGCTATTATTGTTTTTGTCAATAACAAAGTCCTGAAGATTAGTCATCTAATTGAGGGAACAATCTAAAATAAATCTCCATGTTGCATGTTGCAGGTGACGCATCAGTGCTGTGAAGGATGACCATTACTGTCCTCAAAGACAAGAAAGGGACCGTGGTCACTGTGGCGGCGGACAGTAAGAGCATGTGGCCAACGCTGTGTCAAATCTTGAAGATTCTTTGCTACAGACGCAAGTGTAGCTCGATGTACAAGGGGCTGCTGCAGACCAGTGTTACAGCTGCTCTTGGGGTGAGAGAAATTGAAATGTATTTATTCATACGCAGTGTTATCTTTAAAGGATAAGGCTGGAAATTTTCTATATTTTTTTCTTATTGTAAACAAATGCAAAATGCAGAGTAAAACCAACAATGAACTAATCCTATACCAGTAAGTATTGTGTGTGTATCCAAAGCCTGATATCTTATTCCTTTGTTCTGTAGACCTCAGTTGTTGTCCAAAAAATATTATAAACACTTTACTGAGCCACACTGTTGCATTGGGAGACATATTTCTTGGTGCCAAAGATAATAATTACTGTAGTTTGTATAGAAACGGCTCCAAAGACTAATAACAGTGATCACGTTTTACAGTCTCTGGAGAGTAGTTCTGTGTAAGACAGAGGCCGCTGTGCATATGTGGGAACGTGGTTCCATTTACAGAGCTTCACTGGTTTGTGTTGCTATATATCATAACCTTGTGACTTTGTACGACATTGTACATTGTGAATAACTTTAGTATAAAGTCAAGAGGTTGTGATATGTAGCACAACAAGCTACCACAATAAACCAACCTACTCTCTGGAGAATAAAAATATGATCACTGTTGTAAGTCTTTAGACCTGTTTCTAAACAAACTACTGAGGGAACTATGGTTATAGTTTTTGGGCAACAATTGTGGTTTACAGCACAGATGAATAAGATGCTTTTGATACACCCACAGTACTCGTAAGTAAGATCAATTCATTATTGTCAATAAAAACAATAGATAGACAATGAGGCTTTCATTGATTTCAATCTTTTTACAGACTATACAGATCATGGTAGGCCTGTTCAGCATTGGACTTGGACCAGGACGAATAAGCACTCGTCTTGAGGATTTTGCCAGTCTGGGAGCTGTTTACTGGCTGGGTGCAGTGGTAAAAGGATATTGTTATGTTAATACTTCTATGACAACATATCACTGTAATGTCTCTTGGTTTGCAAATGCAACAATGATTTTGTAATTCTTTACCAAACTGACACAAGTACCAAAACCTTTAGAAATGAAGGGAGACTTTAAACCATGTTGAATTGTCTAGTGTGTGATATCGCTTTTACATATATTTTTATTTGTTATGATTCAATAGTATTTTAAGCTATAATTTCACTGATCAGATTGATGTCCTCTCTTTAGTTCATCGCAGTTGGAATCATGACGATTTTAGCCGGCCAGTACCCGTATCTTTGCTTGGTAAGTAAAGGCTAAAATTGAGGAAAATGTGATCATCATCATCATCATCAATCATTTGGCAGAACACTGTCAAAAGAATAATGTGTCATCTGCCTTAGGTTACAAACAAAACAATGTCAAAAGCTGTTTGAATTTAAATGAAGGATTCTTTCCTCTCAGGTGGGCTTCACCGTGTTTATGAACATCATCGGATCGATCTTTGCCATTATTGACATTGTGATGTATGGAAGAGACCTGGCAAATTTCTCTGTGCTCAGTTTATGTGACCGCTCCTGGTATCACGCTAGTAGTGACGATGACGCCTGCAAAAGAGTGGCGTTCTATGCCCAGGTAAGCAGACTTTTGAAGGATGAGGCTAGTGCTATTTCATGTTTTTCTCATTGTCAACAAATTCCATGAAATGAATCCATCTCGTCCATCTCTCTAAGCCCACTGGTCCCTGTACTGAAGATCTTTATAAACAGGTCACAAATAAATAGTTTCATTTTTAAGGAATAATTGTGTACTTGTTGGGGACTTTTTGCAGCTGTGCATTAATATACTGGACATTTGGTGCTCTAGCAGAGTAGAGTAGTAGAGCACAGCGGTGTATGAGGGATTGATTCAAAATAAACTACAATGGTGTGTTTATCGTAATGAATGAACATGTCAGCCAGTTGTTGGTTTTGTTCTTTTCATGGGATTTGTGGTCAATAAAAAGAAAATATATATGAAAATATAAATATAAAAGGCATGGCTCTGCACATAAGATTTGTTGACAACAGGAAAAACATAGAGAATCAGCAGCCATGTCTTTTAAGTGAAACACAATCATACAGTATATGGCATTCAGTAGAGATTATTATCCAAGTTTCACAAGAATCTCTATATTGTTATGTTTATTTGTACCAATTCATACTTACATCATACAAGTGAACTTTTCACAATATTATCTCATTACATTTTTTTTGTCTCTCAGGATTTGTTGAGAGGCATCGACATTACGTCAATCGTTCTGGGTGTTCTCCAGCTGTGTGTCAACATTAGCTTTGTTGTTCTGGGCATCAAGGCTTTGGTCAATAGGAAGAAGGAAGAGGTATGAACCAAGACAAAACACACAAATCCACAATCCACACAAACTGGAGGGTGCATGGGTGAGAAATGTAGTATTATTGTAGTGTTATTCCTAGTAGCTGCTGGACTACCAACCCATGTGGGTGTAATCAGTATCAGTAATCTGTAATGGTGATGGATGTAGAAGTTGTTTAGTATTTAAAGTCTTGTATAAGCAGAGTAACGCTATGATAAAGTATAAACAAACAAATATAAATTCAGTCAAGAGTCAAACTGTAGAATTCTGCACTTTTCATGTTGTCGCTGTATGAAACTTCACTTTGTCACACTTTGTCAGCAGGTTGACGAAGATGTTGAGGTTCTCCAGCCTGAGTTGAAGGAAGTCCTCACGACCAGTCCTGTTGCTTAAAATCAGTTCAACGAAAGACATGAGTGCATGAGAATGAATAAGCATCACATCACTGTAATCTGTCTTTTACACATATTAACTGAAAATAATCAAAAGCACATTGTATTACAAAGACAATATTTCCACTTTCTGTATCACCAGCGTGGGGTTGTTTAGCAAAAAAAATGTATTCCTGAGACTTTTCCAGTGTGATTGCAAGTGTTTTAATGCTTTAATGCTTGTGATTGATGTTTTTAAGTGAACTTCCACGAATAAAAACACTCATTTTGTGAATATGGATTTTTGAATCAGGAGATTCAACTGGAAGTAAACTGGTTCGCACTCTGAATAAAAAATAAGTCTTATATAAATACATTTTAAAATTTGCTGTATCTTTATTCTTTTGTGATGCGGGAGAGTGACAAGCAAAAAAGTTTCAGCTAACGCTTTCATGTTGAGTGTCAGTGCACATAAAAACAAAACAAACACTCAGAAAGGTAGTTATAATTCCTACATGTTTAAATTAGTCACGTATAGGAAACAAGCAGTCTGCCTACAGTATTCATTCATTCTCTTCATACATCACGACATATGGAAAAACGTTTTAAAACACATAAATCTCTTTGTACTTTACTCCTGACACTTACTGAAATCATGACGGAGACAGAGTCGTTTTCTCTCCATGACAAACGTATTCTCCCCGAAACGTATGACAATGGAAGATTTAAGTAAATTTCACTGCTTCATAAATGTGCACGCGGAATTTGAAACAGCTGTACTTGCATGACAAATAAAGAAAATGTTCTAGTAATCATCTGCTTATAATGATATTTAACCCGGACAGACGTGATCATTATAAGCTGCTTCCACTGTACTTATATCCTTCTCCAGTTTACAGTTAATGTTAAACTTTCACTGATGATTGTAAATCATCAGAGAGGATGATAATGTTGGAAAGTTCTCTTTAATTGCTTACACTATAATTTTAAATATACATCTGATATTATCTTGCCTAGTGATAATATAACCAGTCATGATCTGAATGCTCGTTTATTAGCAAATAAAGATAAAACCATGTACAGGAACAAGTGCTACTCTTCACTTTCAACCTACATCAAGCCATCAAGTCGGATGCGGGGATTGAACCCTCATCCATCTGGTTACAAACTCGCTTCTCTAACCTTTAGGCTATCACTACTCGTCTATAAGTAAACAAGTAATCTATCATCAGTTTTGTGCCAAGTCATCTCCTTCACCTTGTTAATTGCAGTCATTTTGCACCTTTTCGGTGAAAACTCCTTTATATTCTCCATATAATTTCATCAGCAGGTTTGTTTTGCTGCTGAGATGAACACCGCTCTAGTTTTCTCTCCTCAGTCTGGCTAGACTTAGCGTTGACTAGAAGTAGCTAAACTCCGTTAGTGGAACGGTTTGAGCCTCAAGTGAAAGTTGAAGTTAATTCAAGCCAGGCTATATCACGTAAGCGCAGCTTTCCTTAGCTACTTTCATGGAATACCCCTTAAGTGTGGCAATAGAGTAAACTCCTATCTGGCTTCACATATGACTCAGGGGAATAGATATTTAAAAAATCTCACAAGTAGACAAGAACAGTGATTTCACAACTCTGGAGATTACTGGAGATGACGCATCTATTCAAATGAAACACTTTTGCTTTCCTGAGAAAATCATACAGATGGCAAGAAGTATTTGTGTTGCTGCTTTTGACTTCATTGCAGCTGAAGGGTCAACATTGGAGTAAAACAGGTGAGGTTTGTACATTAACAAATACAGGACTAATCAAACAAACGTTACCAGGAAACAAGCTGCTGACCTGCAACCTGCTAGCTTATGGTGATACTAAAAAGAGGAAGCTTACCTTCCCTCCAAGCTTTTTAACCATCAGAGATTTGCGGAGGCGTCTGCACTTTCAGTTGACATTACAGTCTTTCAGTGATTGTATCTGGGTCAGTTTTAAGGCTGGAATGAATATACGGTATGGTATCATTTAAACTTTTGCATTTTAAATTGAACTTTTTTTCATAGTCACTTTATATTTTCAAATGCTAATTTTACATTTTTCTTTTTTTCTTTTTCAATTTCCTTTTTCTTTTTAACTTTTAACTTAATTATTGATGGATCATTCTTTGTAATGTAGTAAAATAATTTAACTCTTTTAATTTTATATTTGGACTTTTCATTTTGATTATGACCAAAAATATCTTCCATAGCTGGACACACAAGATGTCTCCTTCTTCACTAGAAAGTTGCTGCTGACTGAAGTGTATGCGAGTGTTTCAGAAGGGACACTTTCTTTCTCCTGTAAGAGCAAGTTGTGATCTCCAAAAGAATTTCAGGTTGCTGGTGTTTGTGCCACTTGGAGTGTAAGGATGTCTCTAATTGTTACCAAAGACAAGGAAGCGACTGTTGTCACCATCACGGCTAACAGTAAGAGCGTGTTTCCACCACTATGCAAAATCCTGGGGGCTTTTTGCTACAGTCCGGTGTGCTGCTCAGTGAACAAGGGGCTGATGGAGACCTGTATTACAGCAGTTCTTGGGGTAAGAAATAAAGGAAACACATGCAAATCAGAAAATACTAAAACATAATCCATATAGCTGTAGTTTAAGATTTAATTTTAATTAAGATTTAATTGTGTTAATTGTTTTACAGACTATACAGATCATGGTGGGCCTGATGTTCATTACAGTGGGTCCAGGACAACTATTCAGTAATCCTCAGGATGTAAATATCTGGGGTACCGCTTACTGGCTGGGTGCTGTGGTAAAATAACTTTTCTACATTACTATGGCAACATATTTACATCAATTAATTAAAACTGAACAATGTAAAAACACAGAAATTTTCCCCTTCATGTTATTCTTAACCTGAACTAATAGGGTCACATATAGCATCCCAGCAATAAATCCCACCCTCATGAAGATTATAATGTGCAATTTTTGTTTAAACTGTTTTAGAGTAATGTTGATTCAACTTAAAAGGAGTTTGTTATATTGTTAGTTGTACTGCTTTATACTGAAAGGTGTTTCTTGTCTTGCAGTACAATCTTAAACAAAAAGAGATTGATATTTAGAGTTTGTATTTTGTATTTTGTTTGTGTGTATATATATATATATATATATATTCATTCATTAATTGGATAAGGATCCATTAATTTGTATGTGACCAAGATATTGTTTTTGATGCTAGACATATCTTATTGGTTGATATATAAATTGCAAAATCCTGATACTGATGCAATAGGCTAATATCAGGCATTATTTCTCTCTACAGTCATCTATGAAAAGTAAGAGTTGGATGATTCTAACTAGACTGAGAATGGGGCGTTGTGGTTATTTTTTCTCATGTAATAAATACAGAAGTGAAAGGCAACAATTATTCAGGAAGTTGTCAGATCTAGGCCTTTCTTTCTCTTTCAAGTCTATCTTTGTATCTGAAGTTCATTTTTAACCTATTAGTGGAGCAATATTAGGATTTCTCCAGGCAACTGGCTGCTGTTGAGTGACACTAGATGGTGTTTTATAAGAAATAAAACATGGTAATATGAATGGTTTTGCATTTTTAAGAACTGAATATTTTATGCCTGGTTTTCACTGACATGAGCTTTATTCTGTCTTCTGTCTGAAGATCATCGTGGTTGGAACTATGTCCATTTTGGCTGGACGTATCCCTTCTCCCTGTTTGGTAAGTAAAGTCCTCCAAACTCCACTGACTAATTGAAGGCAATGTGTAAAAACTTTTACTACAACACTGTTTATAGAATAATGTGTCTTAGGGGACAAATCACTATCACTTACTGTTTGGATCAGTGTTTAAATTGATTTTTTTTTTCTTCTCAGGTGGGCTTCACTGTGTTTATGAACATTATTGGTGTAGTCTTTGCTGTTGTTGGCATTACTCTGTATGCAATAGACCTTGACCAACACTATAACGCCCAGTCGCACTGGTACAAGCTGTATGATCCTAGTGGTTTAGTGATCCAGGTAAGTAAAAATGATACTTAAAAGCATAGTCATATAGTATATAGCATTATTGCCTTATAATACTACACAATCTGACTTGAAACTGGCTGCACTGCACTTCCACAGTGTAAGAATCTCTGTTACTCAAAAAAATATATATATACTGATTAAAAAACTTTTTGAATATTTTTAATTGACAACATTTTATTTTAATTAGTTAGTCATTCAGTCAGTTGGTGAGATTAAAAAATAGAACAATAATAGGACATAAGAATTCATTTGGGGTTATTGATCTGTCCAGCTGATGAATAAAAGTCCTTATTCACTCCTGTTAACTTTGTTTTGTTCTCTACTAATTACTGAAAGAGCTTTTGAGCGCCTAAGTATTCCACTATGTTCACTAGATAGTCACCAACTTTATCTGCCTGCTGTTTGGACAGATAGTGGTTCAGAGTCTTTTTGTTGGAAAATGAACAAAACAAAGGTGCTCAAGGTCACTAAAACATAAAACAAGTTATGTGATAATTCTCTCACAACACTATGACCCCTTTCACATTACTCATAGTAAATTAATCCATTGTTTAATATATATCAATTAGTGCAGCTTTAAATGAAACAGGTAGTAATTGTAGTAATTATACATTGTGTATTTATACTGGAAACAGAAAGAATATTCAAATTGGAAAGCATCACTGTGTGTTTGGTTTGGACACTTAATGTCTAGCATTTTTTTTTATGAAGAAAGGATTCATGAATCAATATACTTCTTTTCCCATCAGCGTCTATTGAGTAACATTGACACTGTGATAATCATCCTGGCTGCCATCCAGCTATTTGTCAGCTTTGGCTTCGTTGCTCTGGGCATCAAGGCTTTGGTCAACTGGAAGAAGGAAGAGGTATGAACCAAGACAAACACACAAGTTCAATATTTACACAAACTGCTGGGAAGCTGGTTGTCATATGGTATATTACAGTAAGAAGGGAGAAACAAAATAATGGTATTAATAGATGATGTAGTAGCAGCTGGAGTACCAACATCAGCAGCAGTAATGGTAGTAATTGAAATTGAACTAAAAGTGGTAACAGCTTTTAGTTTGGTGTATAAAAAGAGAAATTACATGCATTGCATTTTCCAAAAAAGTTGGAGTAATTAATGATTATGATTTGTGAATCTTAATTAGAATTTACTATCTCATAATTACAAGAATATATCTTATAATTATGAGATAACAGTTGTTCCAAACAATCCCAAGGACTTAAGATACACAATGTTGATATAGTAATAATAATACCAACCACATCACTATCACATTTTTTCTTGTAGTTATGAGTCAGAATTATGAGATACAGAAGTCATACTTATAAAAGAAGGCTTTCAACGTTGTTTTCTTTGGTGAATCCAATGAGCAACACATACAGGATAATAACTTAAAATTTGTGAAATGACAAAAAAAAAAAAGTGTTGTCGCTGTATCAAAGTTCACTTTTTTCTGTGTCAGCAGGGTGATGAAGATGTTGAGGAGCTGAAGCAAGTCCTCTTGAGCATTCCTGCTGCTTAAAATCATTTCAACACAAACACATTGATGCACGAGTATGAAGAAGCTGCACATCATTGTAATTATTTTTATGCATTAAGGTGAAAATAACCAAAAAGCACATTATATTATAAACATTTTGTGTTACCAGTGCGGGTTTAAAAATTACTTGTACAGCTGCAATCTTATTAAATAATATATGTTGCATTGACTCTTACTGTCTTATTCCTGTAGCCAATTGTGTCAGTCAAAATGAAGTCTTTTCTGGTTATGTAATGTATTTTCCTTGTAAGGAATGAATTTTCATTCATTTCTTCAGCCTGTGATGAGTCTGTTTGCCACTAGGTGGTGGTCTTTCCCTTAAATACACATACATACATACATTACCTGCTGAACTGTGGGCTTTTACTTCTATTTCATTTACAATGATGATTTTTTTGAAAGGGGAATTTTTTTTTATTTTTTTATTTTTTACAGGAAAATTGAACAAACTAAGCTCAACTGTATAAAATATGAATATTGACGTGATTAATATTGATGATTGAAGTTTTAATCCCTGAAAGTGAAGATTGCATATTAACATCAGAAATAATAAATATAGATTCAATATTGTTGACAGCCAAGAACAAAAAAAAACATCTTCTTACAGGGACCTTTCCAGATTTTCACCCTTTAAACTTTGATGATAAGCTTTGGAAAAATGACAGGAATGTTAGAGGAGGGCCGTCGAAAGGAAGGACACTGACAAAGCGTGGAGGTTATAAATTGTTAAAAACAAATGTTATAGGATACGAGACCAAATGTGTGGGAAAATAATAAATAACACGGGGTCGTATTATCTTGAGAAATGAGAGTGAAAACAAAAGCAGTCTGTATTTAAACAGTAAACAGTTAAACAGTTGGTATCAGTTTGTTATGGCTGAGAGAAGGATTAGTTGAGTCTGTCTCTAGATGAAGTGGACCAGACTGACTCGCATATTATCAGTGTTCAACAGTTTCAAATTTCTTAACCTTTATTCCTATTTATACTAATTTGACCACCAACATGATTCACATAATGTACTTGACATTGACCTTGCATGAGTTTCAACAAACATTAAACTGGTTTAAGATTTATTTATTTAACCAATTGGATGCAAGACTCTAATTGTAAAGTTATTCTTTAGTTATTCAGGGTTTAGCTGTCATTGTAAGGGAGTCTGAGGTTACTGTTGCTGTAGTCAATATCATAATAGGTGAATTTAGGTATTCTTACAGATTATAAAGAGCCATTTCTAATCAAATTGTTAATCAAACTTCACACTTTGACTGTGGTTCATCAATCGTTCAGGTAGTCAGGGAAAGTGCTATGAAAATGGGATTTGAACTATGATTATATGACTAACAACTAAAAACATCAAAAAACATTAAAAAAAAAATGCCTTAAATGACATTTTAATCACCCAAAAATAATATAATCTGTCCGACTAGCACATTCACATGACATGGAAATGATTTGATGTTGTGCTCTGTTCAGTCCAGCTGTCTTTTAAAAGACATAATTCACGATTTTTTTTACAGCACTAAATAGAAGTGTAAAC
Source organism: Euthynnus affinis (assembly GCA_029490765.1). Classification (NCBI taxonomy): domain Eukaryota; kingdom Metazoa; phylum Chordata; class Actinopteri; order Scombriformes; family Scombridae; genus Euthynnus; species Euthynnus affinis. Next base: position 8,215,195 of record CM055847.1, on the reverse strand, counting down.
CTTCCTGCCAAGTATGAGTCAGATTTATCAGAATGAGTATTTTTTTCTGGAAAACTGTAGACCAATAAATATCTGAACATGACAGAGGCACCTGTCCTGTTTTTGTGCAGCCTACTATATTCAGTTCTCATTAAAATGAGGTATATCAGGTGCCTCAAATGTACTTGTTGATTCATGTCGAATTCCTTTGCACAATGTAGTTACAAATACGCAGAGTGGCTTAAGGCACAGCCACAGGTATGTCTGTGTTTTTCATGTATTATCAATCCTGAACAGTGAGGTGTAAATCGTCTACATAACCTGTATTCAAAGATGCAGCTCCCTGTGGCAAACTTCAACACATCAGAAGCTGATATTATACGCAAATTGTCTAACAGGTCTTTTTTTAAAAACACAAGGTAACAGCTACATTTACAATTAACTGCACAATAAATAAAGGTTGAACTCTTCCGTTATACAGAATAGCCTGAATATTGTTATTATGGACAAAAAAGTTACTGATTTGACCATCTTTAGCAGGAAAATATTACCATATGTTGCCTCTGACGTTTAAAAAGTTTTGAACCCTGGATCAGCAGGACAAATCTGCGTGAGGAAAAGTGAAGGAATAATGTTTGCTCCTCCTTCATTACCATCATATATTGTACAAAAGGTGCCCTTGCACAAAAAATGTACCAAAAAAGTACATGTGAAATTCATTTTTTCATACATTAAATATGATATTTACATGTTGAAATATCATATAATATCTTACATGTTAACTGTCTAAAAAACACATATGCAAATATAGGAATTTATCACGTGAGAAATGCTGTTTCACATTTGAAATAATTGTTTTCACATGTGATTTCTTACATTTATGAAATATCTTCACATGCGCTGGTGTCATGTGAATTAATCATGTGAAATGTACAAAAAAAACCCTCTGCCTATTATAAGAATATTTCAAATTATGATCCACATGTAAATAATCATGTGCTTTTTTTTTTAAAGTGTATGAGTGTAACAGGAGAGAATATTTCCTCTCAGTGATACTTCTCTGGTTAAATAAATGAAAAAAAAAGGTTAAAAAAGCAGCTACCCAGAACAACATTGTTTAACAGTTGGTCACACATGTACTGCATCAGAACAGTTGAGTAGGTGTTCAAGAGGACATTGTTTGATTTTTTAGTTTGCAGCTTTTTCTTGTTGTTTAGGAAATTCAAACCGCACCAGAGTCACAGCGCCAAACCTTTTAATTTGCTGTGCAATGAGAAAAAAAAAGTCAAGTCAGGAGTTATTTTAAAAACTGAAGAGGTGGAGATGGTAACTTGAGGGTTTGGATAGTTTGTGCTGGTGTCATTGTTTGTTTCTGCAAAGGATCAGAAAATAAGCCTCAGGTGAAAACAATAACTGTGATACCACCTCTAAAGCTCTATAGTGGAGAAGTTTCTTTGACACATAGTGTGGTAACAGTACCACATATGCTTGTTGGGTCTTGCCCAGATGTTGGTATGTAAGGAGGGAGGACATAGGATAGCAGTAACAGGGGTGAAGAAGGGGACCAAAAGGTGCTGAGTGAAAACATGATGACAGAGATTCAAAAAGTCAACAAGTTTGCGTTTTTTTTCTCCCCCGCAAATTCTTTTGCTTGTTGTGATGGTTCTCAGCTTACTCAGTGGAACAGACTTTTTGACGTTTTGTTGTCGGCTCAACATTGATACATTACTACCTGAGAAACCAAAAGGAATGAGCTGAAAAATGTTAAAATGCTCGGGGGAGCTGAGGTAAGCTGCAGTGTCAGGTAATAATCTGTGTCAGTCACTACAAGCAGCTCCTCATCTCATTATACATTGTCATTTGATCCATTGTTGATATAAAATAATGATTAGAGCTGCTCTAAGTGACAGTCAATGGAAACAAGAACAAATGACTGGTACCATGTGATCCATGTAGCACACACAGAAGTAAAGCATTTGTTTTTTTTTATCAGTTACATTATACACTAAAAAGCTAAAAATTTCCAATGTTGAGCAACATCAATACAACAGCAACTGATGAGAAACACAGTAAGTATCCAATTACACAACAGCAAACTTTCACAAGCAGGGCCAGCTGTGCTCAGTTGGTAATTGTGATAACTCTTTTCTGTCACATCATATCAATATATATCATATATCAATATATTTCATATATTTTAGTTTATTTTAGGAATATCCCTACAGAAAGGGACATTTCTCAGATAATACACAAACTCTGGAAATCTTTACACAGTGGTTTTGGTTATTCATAGCGAGATGGATATCCCTTTTGTCAGCTGCATTCAAGGCCTGGCATAGATCAGCTGATTTATTTTACACTGTAAACTCAAGATTATTAAAGGGGATGTAACATATTTTTTGTCATTTTCTTTTCATTTATATACTGTTATAACAGCTGCTGCTCTGACTGCTCTGTTTGCAATGTTTCTTCTACTTCTGAACTGATGAACTGACATCAGATCGTGCCCACAGACAGCCATCCGGTCTGTAGCCTTTGTTGCTAACATTGTTCCACGGGCTGTTTGCATTGTCCTCTTGCATGTTTCTAATCAGATTTGGACTTGACCAGGTATGGATGTATTTCAGTTCATATTTTGTGTGAACAACAAGACAAAAAGAAGTGAAATCCGATGACTACTGCTTTATGTAACCTCCGGACCTGCTGGGAGTTTGCCGAGGAGCAGCTTCTGGGAGCTAACCAATCAGAAAAGAGTGGGCTCAATGGAGGGGCGCTGGGCCTAAAACTACCTGTTTCAGTCAGAGGCTGAACTGAGGGTATAAGATTACCAGTATAAGATTCAAAGATTCAAATCATGCAAAGATATTTCAGTAGAGCTCCAGAATATAAATACAGACCTGGAAATGTGCATGATACGTCCCCTTTAAGACTAACTAAAATAATATATGAAAACAATCATCCTTGACCCCCCCCCCCCCCCCCCCCACTGTTACAGTACTTAACTGAAAGCAAGTAAAAATGACTAAATTAGGATGGATGTAGGCTACAGTAATCGACCCACAATGAAATCCTTCAAAGAGGAATCAAGGACTCAAACATTGACCCTACATGGGAGATTATTAGTAACTCACTAACTTCATTGGTTTTCTTTGAAGCCTTCACTTCGCTCTGCATCAAAAGACTGTTTTAGATCCCTCATAACAGAAACCCAACATATTCGTTTCCTAAGACTGAAGTGAGCCGCGGGCAGAGCTGCATTCAGAGCTCTGAGCACAGGATGTGTCCCAGGATCTTAGCTCCTCCCATCAGTGAGCAGCCAGTAAAAAACTGGAACCTGCACCATCTGATGAAGATATGTGACCTTTTTTTTTTTTTTAACCAAAATGACTGCAATTTCTATTGAGACTGAATTAAGTCAGAGCTGAGGGTTACACTGAGGTGATGGGTGGTAATACAATGTATTCCTGCAAGGCGGGCGAATCTTTTCGTTGCCACGTGATGTTTTTCTGCGTTCCTGAGGTCACCTGATGGGCCGGGCTCAATGCAGGGCTGTGTGGCCAAATCATATTCATGGAAGAGTAATTCTGGTCTGATTAAAAGCATCACTTCGCCTATTCAACAGTTTTATCTGAGCAGCCCCTTTAACCCACCCGGGCGTAGACAGAAATTGGCCTGTAGCCTTTCCACACAGAGGGAGAACGGAGCTGCAGGACCAAAACCCTTTGACACTGAACACATTTAATACTAATACTGCTGGTGTATCATTATATTTCCAATACTGAGGTCTTATTTAGATTCACAATTTTGTTGTTGCAAAAATTTGGATAAATATGAATGATTTAGCGTCATTAGCTCGTGTGCAGTGTTGAGTATTGTAGTGATAATTTTTTCTCCCACTGATGTTATTTTTTGGTTCTTTTATACAAGTCAAAGTCTTGGTGTTGTGTGTTATTCAATCCATGGATCCCATTGCGTCCAATGCCATTCATTTGAGGTCAAGGTCGAGGTCAAGGTCAAGGTAGAAAATCATAGAAATTTCATTGTGTGTCTGTGAAGCATCCTCAGCTGGTCGCTATGTCCAGTACAATAGTTCATGATGTCCACATGCAAATGTCCAGATGGTCATAATAAACTGATAAATGTCCTTTCTTGTGTTCCAGTCTGCCCCTCAGCTCCTCTTATTCCCACCACATTCCAGGATGTTGTTGCATACACATAAACAAAGTGGCTATAATCAATGTTTTTCTAACACTCATGGATTAAATAACTATGTGAACGGTGTCACTTGTAGTGATGAACCTACAGACAAATATCACCCAACTTTGCTCTACAGAGCTTTATAGTGTCTTTCAGCTCAATGTTTTGCTCGTTTGATTCACTCTCACTGCTCCTGTCATTTTTGGCTGCAGCAGGAATCCGCTTTCAGAAAAAAAAAAAATCTAAAACCCACAGTACACTATTGGACAGACAAAGTTAGCCACCAGCTGGCGAACACAGTGGAGCATTTAGATATTTCCCTCATGAGTTAGTAGAGACCAGACCTGAGCTAAAAGGAGAGTGATTATTGGACATTCGTCAGGTGGACAGAAACACGACTTCAAATGGATGACTGTTTCTGTTAGATGTGTGAACTGTTTGGTTTCACTTTATAAGATGATAAAATATCAGTGTTGTGTTCTCCGCTTGTTTCTACTGCCAACAAATGACTAAAAAAACCCAGCTCTTTAAAGGTTTAAAAATGACCCAAGTATTCTAAAAAAGTACTGCAAGTGTCTAGCAGTGTTGATGTTACTGTTTTCATTGCCCGTAAGCATTTTTCTCAAAGTTGCTGATGAAGCAGTGTGTGTGCCTCAGCTCACTGAGCATCGATGTAACTGGGTCACTTGCCAGTGGAAATTTGGAAAGAACATTAAACTGAGAGATTTGGTTCATTAAGATGCAAAAGGAAAGTTGAAATTCCTTCTGTCTCAGTTTTGTTCCACTGGCAAACAGGTACCCAGACTACAAGGTCTGTCTCCTCTCTAAGCCATGTTTGGTAATTGAAGTATTTTTCATGACATCAAAAGACAGTCTGAGCCCCCCAAAAGTATGAAGCAGTTTCTGATGTTATGACAGAATTTCTTATTGTGTTTCCAGATGCTGGCACTAGCCAAAGTCCCATCTCTCCTTTGGGCTCTCTTTTACATTTCTCTTTCTCTTGTCATATAAACTGTGACATATTATTGTTTTGCATCTACTGTATGTCTTTCAAGGAATTTCAGGAGGGTTTACAGTTCAGTCAGGTTTTTCTTTTCTCCTACGTTTGTATTTTTAAATCCCTTTAGAGTCTTTTAGATGATGTTTGCTTGTAATAAACAGCTGTATAAATAGATTACAAGACTTTGAACATGTACATACAGATACAGAGTAGACTGTGGCACTTGAACAGAGGCTCTCAACCTTTTTTTTTTTTTTTTTTTTTAGATTTATTTGGCTTTTGTTTTCATGTCATCACGAAAGGTCAGAGGTCACATATAGTTTGAGTTCACTGTGTTGGCCTTTATAGAGGTTAAATGATCAAATCTCATTACAGGTAGCTTGTAATTTCAGACACGTCTCCTCTGATTAAAAAGTTAACATATTAAAATCTAAATATTACATCTTGAATCCAGATTTATATATCAAATATTTATTAAACAGTAACATCCATGTTGATCCAAAGAGTTTGAATGACTTTTATTTACTCAGAATTCCCTTCCGCTCGCGTCCAAACCAAAAAAATCTCAGTAAAAACGTGATTGGGCCAAAATCTTTGACCCACTTGTGTTTCTTTGCACTTGTTCATTCTTGACCTGCCCCTGTAATGTACAGCAGGGAAATGAGTCTTTATGTGCCGAAGATAGAAAAGCCACGACCACATAATTACAGAGCACTGTGGGTGTTTCCAAACTAGCTAACCATAATATCCTTTTGCTTTTTTGTCTAAGCTGTAGAAATTTTCCAGCAGAATTTTGTTGTCACAGTAAACACCTGGCTGAATAGCACATAACTTATGTGGAACGTGATATAGTACTCATTCAAGTCTCAGCTGTTTATCGGTACAGTACATGTGACATTTGAATGAAGCTGGTGTGGTGTGATGTTGGAAAACAGAGGCCACAGTACAATACTGCTTCCTGGGAACATGGTGAGCTAACCTGGGAGGTGTCTTTGAGCAACTCCGACTGAAGTTGCTCTGTTGCTGATGCTGACATACAAATGTGTATGTTTTTAATTCAAGAGTCGATAAAACACTAAAGAAAAAGATAAAGAATGTGTTTGTATGATGCATGCATGCATGGCACACATTTACTGTAGGTATATAAATGTTTTCAAAGAGTAACCACAAATATTAGCAACATCTGTCATATGTGCTTGTTAAAAAGTAAATAAATTAGCAAAAAAGTTAAGTATTTGTAATTAGATGTTTTTGTAAGTTAATAGCAGCTTATATGGATTTTTAATTCCTGTGGTTTTAGTCTCATTTTACCCTAACAGTTCACAGCAAAACCATAATGAATAATCCAAAAAAACAACAAAAGACAATATCATGGTTGAGTTTATTTATTTTTTCTCTACATTCATTGCTTTGGTGTACCAAAAGTATTTTGAATCAGAGATACTGATAACCCATCAAATACGCCGTGTGGATATGCAGATAATACATAACAGGTGTACAACATAAACATTTCCATCAATAATTATACAGTAAGTATGGGGCATATTTTGGTCATACAATAAAATGTTAATTTTCTTTTTTTATTAGTGAGTCAAAACCCAGGCAATAACATATAAACAAGACACAAAGAAGAAACACACGACAGATTACAGTGCTTTAAAACATCACACAAAATATGAAAAACATGTCAGTGATGTACAAGAGTAAAGAATTGTATTGCAGTGCCTCCATGATAGATTTTTGTTCTCATAACATAGTGTCAGTCTACCTCCCAACACCTTGTACTACGTCATTGGTCAGATTATGCAAATTTTGATCAAAATCTCATTGTAAAAAGACCCCAAATACATGACCAAAACAAAACAAAACAAAAATACATACAGATACATGAACAAAACAAAATAAATGAAGTTCAGGTTTTTGAGCAGGTACAAGATTCCAGTTTGTGTTGCACAACAGCAGAGACGCAGATGTGACACAAGAATAGCTATGCTAGGCATCTGTATGTAAACAAAGTGTTGTCACCACACCTCTGCATATTCATGGCAGGTTGTGTATAAAGTTTTATCAGCGCTATTCTTCACTTTCTTCTGCTAAACAAGACCGTACAGCCCGGCTAGCTGCACTCAAGCTTGCACCATGTATGAGATAAATTTGTTCTTACTGTACGGTAGCCAGTAACAGGGTTTACTATTTTGTATCAGATGAATACAAGAAAACAAATCAAAATGAAGGCTTTAAAGCTTCTGCCTCAGTCTCTGTAAATGTCTGGAGAACTTTTCTGTCATGGCTTTGGTGTGCACGTCCTCAACAGGGTGAGGTCACTGCTTATCACTACCAGAGAAGCATAATCTCTGCAAGACAGCTGGATTCTACAAATCAACAAATTTCTTGACACGTACACCTTGTAACAAAACAGCCGCTTCCTAATGAAATTTATCATGGCAGAAGAAGATAAAGTTGTAGATTTTATGCCAGAATTTCTTGCAAACAGTCAACATTTAAATATCAACCAATTTCATAACAAAAAGAGACAGGCAGCCTAAACCAAGAGGGGAGTACTTGTGTCTGTATTAAGAACTAAGGAAAACACAGCTGCAGGACATCAGAAAAGACATTATTGTTAGTAAAATAATATAATTTGTGTTGGTTTCTTGTGGATGACCCTCAAGTCTGCAGGAAACCTGCAGCAAGCATGAGAAAAAGAGGCCGACTCAGTTAAGGCACATACTGTGAAATATTTCACTGCTAAAGGGATGCAGATAGGCAGCAGTGGTGATATTATTTGTGCAAATATGAAGTTGCCTATACACATAGATAGACTTTTTGAGCATCGGACTCTTTAAGCAGAGTGAACGCAGAGGTAGAAGTTCTTGTGCTCCTCCCAGTAGTGAAGCTCATCGGTGAAGCTCCAGGAGCAGGCCAGGTCTTTGCTGGTTTTGACTGTGTGGACCACACAGGAGCCGGGCAACTTCTCAAACAAAAGCTCTGCAACACCCACCACTGTGATTTTCTTCTGACTCTGGATCAGCTGCTGGATGTGATTCTTATCCACAGGCTCAGGGGAGGAGCTGTAGGACACCACAATGTTCAGTTTCTCATCCGATGAAGGGACCTGGAAGCGACTCTTCCCTGTGGGGCAGTGGTAATCCTTCTTGTTCGCAAACAGGCCTGAAGGGAACCTGAAAATACGCACAGACCAGCCCACCCAATCATACTTCTTCTTTAGTTTCTCTACAATGGCATCAGCTAGCTGCTGGTTGGTTAATTGCGACTGGTCTCTCACCAGTCGACGGGAATCCAGCTCAGCCTGTTTGGGGAAGCTGAGGATGCAGTCTTCGATCACAGCATTCATTTTAGCCTGGACAGCCTTCATCTTCTCACCCCAGTCTTTCAGGAGTTCCTCCTCCTCCCCGTCATAATCCTTTAGAGCAGCATGGCCCAACAGCGCGATGAGTCCGACGCAGAACAGCTTCTTCAGCCTGGCGCAGAAGTCCTCCATCGCCCGGCGACTTTTCTCCTCGTAGTTCAGGGTGATCTCGAGCACAGACTCCCCAGAGAAGTTATCTCCTGTCACAGCGTTGTAGAGGGTGTTCAGGTTTTTGTCACCGCCGGTCTTGGCAAAATGTTCCAAGAAAAGCTTCTTCTTGACATCCCGGAATTTAGGTTTGGCGTTGAGGATGTCCATGTATTTCCTGAATTGATTTGTGATGTTTTCCTCCACTGAGAAATACGCGGCATCCACCCCACTTTTCTTGATCTCATCGTTAATCCGCTGAATCTCCTCCGAGACCACCTCGAGACGCTCACGGACCTTCTGGAATTGCTCCTTCATGAATGCGGCCTCTTTGCTCTCCACATTGTCCAGAGCCAGTTTAACAATGGGGGCAGCGATAGAGAAAACAGGGAAGAGGTCACCAGCGATACTGGCCACCACTTCAGCTCCCTGTTCAAACACTTCCATCACGGTCTCCACCATATTCTTCTTCTCTGCTATAAGCTGTTGTAGTTGGTTTGCCATGTTTGCTGATGTTGCTCAGACTGATTCTAACAAGAGAAAAGACAAAGTCAAAATGATTGCTGAGTTAGGAGCTATACTTTTAAGAATGAAGCACAATACAAACTGAGGTTTAAAAAAAAGGGTAGAAAGTGTCAGCCATTTAAGTTTAGTGGCAGTGTTTTCTTGATTTACTTACAGCTCTGTTCCAGTGTCGTTGGACTGCGGCCTGCTCTCTTACTCCTCTTACGACACAGCAGAAACTGATAAGGAAAGAGAAAAAAATGTCAAGTGAGCTTCAGTGCTGGCTGCTGGCCACACCCAGTTAGCAATGAGTCAACAACGCACAGGGAATTCAGCAGTAATGGATGACTTTTTTGGGTTGGACTGTTTGTATGTTAAATGTATGTTTACTGTGGGGAAACAGTTTTATTAAAAAAAACACAATGTGGACATAGTGAGGATAGCAAAAAGGGGGAAAGCTGTTAAACAAGCAACACACTATTACATTGCTAGTATGACTTGTTATGTAAGACAACATGGAACAACACAGTCTGGCTTCTGACAGGAATTACAAAAATTGCAACAGTACAGATTAAAATCAACTGAAATGAATAGTTATAGATTTAAAGATATTTTGGGAAATAGAATAAAAACTGGAAACAAGGGGAAACAGCTAGCCTGGCTCTGTTCAAACATAATCCGCTAAACACCTTTGAAGGTCACTAATTAACCCATTATATCTTGCTTTTTTAATCCATACTAAAACTTAAGTGTAAACATGTTTGTGTTAATTAGTGATATTTAGATGCTGGTAGATGGATTTTGTTTCCTTTGGACTGAGCCAGGCTTGCTGTTTCCCCCTGATTCCAGTCTTTATACTATGATAAGCTGCTGGCTCCAACTTTATCTGAACAGACAAATATGAGAGTGGCACTGATCCTCTCATCTACCTTGCTGAAAGAAACCGGAAAAGCATTTCCCAAAATGTCAAACTAGTCCTTTAAATTTAAGCCAAAGGGATGAGGAGTTATAAAAAAGCACTAGGAATGAAGTCATAACAGCTACTGGGCATGCATGACAACAGGTCCACCTCCATGACAACTGAGGAAACTTTGTCCACAGAATGAAGACTGTGTGAGGAATGAAGACTGTGTGAAAGCCCTGGTCTAAGTGGTCTTTGAGTTTGTTTTGCCCAAGTGTTGTTACTCAGTCTGTACACATGTGCTACATTTTCACTTGGAGGATAAATAGCTGATCTCAATGATACCAACATTATAACAAGATTATAAAACAAGTATTATGTGATGCTAAGTGATTACTGATATGGAGGACATGACCTCCTTTCTTCCTGTCTGACATTCAGTATACTTGAAGAATGTTATCTAATATTTGTGAACACACATATAACTCCTCCCAAAGGCTAGAAGCCAGAGAAATCAAAGTGAAACGTTGCTGCCTGTACGAGCACCACAGCCTGATTTCCTGGGCATGTTCAGGCATGTCCTTTAAGAAAATTGGAAAATTTAGGTAATCACATTTTTGGTACGTAATCACGGTACAATCGTCCACTGGCTTCACAAAGTCAGTCTCACATTCATTGTGGATGGAGCAGCTCTGTATAAAGGGCATGTCTGCACATGCCTTAATAAAGGTTTCTGGCCTTCACAGTGTTGCTCACTCCAGTTTTTTTTAAATTGTGTGGTGTTTTGGCTGAAGGAGAAGCAGCAGTTTCTTCCTCACAGCCAGCCAAGTCAATATTGGAGCAGCAAGCGTGGGAAGTGATTAAGTAGAAGAGGTTAAACTTGCTGGGCAAGAGTGCATTTTCCAGTAGAACTCAGCAAGTTACCACAGCAACAAGACAATGGAAAATAATCTGTCAGCTCATTCGTCTCCCTGCTGAGGTTTGTCCCAAGGGGGTTTATCTCGCTAGACTGCAGAAGATTGCGGTGAGAAGACAGCACCCATTTCTCAGCATGATGCATCACAAACCTCTGCAGCTGTCTGACACATCTGCAGGCATCCACAGACAAAAGGGATCTCTAGACTGATTGAATTGTAATATTAATATATAGATTAGACCAAAGATATCCTGTTTTATATGTCCACAATTGAAGGAATAGTTAAACATTTTAGGAAACAATGAGGAGATTGATACCGCTTTCATGTCAATACAGTAAATATGAATCTACACCCAGGAAACAGTTAGCTTATCTTAGCCTAACAACTGAAAACATGCATCTTTGTTGTTTGTTTACAAAAGTCAAAGTGTAAAAATGACATCTTGTGGTTTCTTGGGGGTTTAAGCCCCAGACTATTCCTTGCCTGAAACAGTGACTCCCCTACACCACTTTAAACCCCAACTTGTTTTTCAAGAATTAAGCTAATAAGATGTAAAATGTTAATTAGAGAGCTTTACAGGTGCTGATAGGCAGGTTTCGATAGAGCCAGGCTAGCTGTTTCCCCCTTTAGCCAATCTTTGTGCTAAGCTAAGCTAACTCACTGCTGGCTGTACTGTAGCTTCATATTTGCATTTCTAAGAGTGGTATCTATCTTCTCATCTTTCTGAAAGAAAGCCAATCAGCATATTTCCCAAAATATCACACAATTCCTTTGAATGGGCCTTTGAATCTCAACTATGTATCTCTAAAACTGCTATAATTGTAATATTTGGATAATTTCCTTCTAAGACTTGAGAACAAAAACAACAAAGTACAAGAAATTCCAGCCGGATATTAGAGCTTTTACAGTTACTGTATCTTATTTAATTTGACTGTGTTAAAACTGTGATTCCTCTTTTCCTCTGTTGTTCTCTCTCTTTCTCAGGGTCCCATGGGCTGTGTAACTGCAGTAAGTGCATGTGAAGCACCTTCACACAGCCAATCCAAACATAAAAGTGCTCGAAGAAATCACATTTCCAAAGACAAAGAGCTGAAGGTGCATCTGCAGTCCACATAACAGAGATATGAATGCCCACAAGCATAAAAAGTCAGGTTTTCACTTCGACTAATATACAGTACTCGACTAATATTAACATACAGTGATGGAAAGTAATTAAACACAATTTTGAGGTTGGCTACTTGCACTTCTCTTGAGTATTTCCATGTCATGCTACTTTACGCTGTTAATATTATACATTTCAGAGGGATACACTGTACTGTTTACTCCATTTATTTGACAGCTGGTATTTTGCAGATTAAGATTATACATTAAAAAACATATAATGATTCAACACAATACACTGTTACTGATTAACAGTGGTTTCTAGCTATTTTGGATTGTCACCCCTCACAAAAAGCCCAGCCTGTCTAGTTGATACTCACATTTCAGATGTTTATGAGTTGTTCACAGTTCCACCACAGACAGATTTCCCTCTAAACTTCTTAGATGGTTCATTTAAATAACAGTTTGAAGACCAAAGACGTACAATAATACAATATTTCACAGTTAAGATTTTAAAGTTAAGATTTAAGGTAAGTTTTTAAAAAACAAAAAAACAAAAAAAAGACTTAAGTAGAACAACTTTTCTTCTTTCCTACCCCAATAGCCATCTCATGACCCCTCAGATATATGCTGTGACCCTTTGGAGGAGCCCAGACCCCTAGGTTGGGAACCACTGGACTAAGCCACCTAAAAACTAGCTCCATCTCAACCAGCTACAACAGTAAATTGCTGTTTACACATACTGTAGATGCATCAGTAACAATCTAATAATGCGATATATAATAATACTATGCCTGTCACAGTGTGCACTTTTTGCATTTTGCTGATAATACTTTTGTAATTTTAGTTATGTAACATTTTAAACGCAGGACGGTAATGGAGTACTTTAATGGTACTTTTACTTAATTAAAGGATCTGAATACATTTTCCATCACTGCTAACATACAGTTTTATGAAGTGCAGGCTACAGATTGCAAAACAGTATCACTGTTAGTAACACACTGAAAACACACTCTTTTTAAACAGAAAACGGAGAATGGCTTAGAAAAAGTTGTTTTTCGTTTATATTAATACCAGAGCTTCATCTGACTGGAGAGATAACTAAACCCTCCCCCTCACAGCTGGCCACTGGGAGGAAAAACAAACGCGCTGTTAATGTGCCCTCTTAATGGAAAATGTATTGATCTGTCCGTGTACAAGTGCTCTAATTGTATCATTTTACAGCCTAAGGACAGTGAGCCAAACAAACATCGCAGGTTAACACCACAGATTAGGTTTTTGTTACAACGCAACACAAGTGAGCAACGCGTCTTTAAAAAAGTTGGACACTTCCTGGAAAAAGTGAAGCGGTGGCATCACAGTTGGCAACCAACGCCCACAAAAGTAGAGTTTTTGTTTTGTCTGCATTAAAATGTGCAGATTCGTCTAATCACCCACTTCACTTTATTAAAATGAAGCTGCGTTAACAAAATATGAAAGCGCACTTGATATTAAACACAATTACGCTGCGTCAAGGAAGAAAAATGCTCGATTATGTAACGAGAGACTTTAGTTAAGTCGATGAGGTTGAATCGATCATTTCCTTTTAAAGTGTTCTATCACTACCACGCAGTTAATCTAAATGTGCCTGCACGGTAGACATAATTTGAACAGAAATGAACTCACCTTAAAAAGTTTGCGGAAGAAATATACTAACTTGCAGACTGTTTGACTTCCTATTGGTCATGTGGCTCTCATATTACAGGCGAGAGGCACACCCAGTTACACAGCAAGAAAAAAAAAAACTTGGGTGGTGGAAAAAAGTTATGAACATAATAGGTTGTTACAGATCAACCACCACCCATTTGATAAACAATGCCGTGTTATTAAAGCATTATACCTGTTGCAGAAGATTATTTGAATTTGTTCTGAGTAAATAATACAGTCAGCAGACCATTATGTCTCTGTGCTGAGTCATAATTTTCATTGATGAAGTTTTTAACACAAAAAATACTTTTGAATAAGCCTAATGATGACCAATGACGACAAAAACATTCATATTTTGTTGTTTATTACAAATTAAAGTAAAATATGCATAAGTATCTCAATGAAGATTTTTTAAAACACATTTTTATGAGGGACAGATAAGAAAAAGAAAATATATACAGTATGTTGTATATAGAAAATACATTTTCTGGAAAAACAACTGAGAAACTATTAATGGAAAAAATAACCAATTGACAAAACTATTTCAACTCAAAGTCCACTTATTTGCTTGTTCTGGAGTACCTCAGGTCTTCTGATCCATGTTGACTTAAAGGAATCACCTTTGGGAATTAAGCCTATTCACTTTCTTGCAGAGAGTTAGATGAGAAGATCGATACCACTCTCATTTCTCCCTTAAATATGGAGTTAGAGGCAGCAGATGGTTAGCTTAGCTTAGCATAAAGACTGAAAGCAATGGAGAAACAGGTAGCCTGGTATTGTCCAATGGTAAAGGTAATTGGTATACCAGCACCTCTGAAGGTCACTTATAAATCTAGTTTGTTTAGTCCCTTCAAACCCACAGTGTAAACTACTGTCAAATTGTTTTTACACTTTTACACTGAGTTTTGGGGGTGCTATGAGACAGACAGAGCTAGGCTAGCTGTTCCCCACTGTTTCCAGTCTTTGTACTAAGCTACACTAACACTAGTCGCTAACGTTTTTAGGCTATAGCTTCATATTTACCATAAACACATGAGAATGGTATCAATCTTGCCAAGAAAAAGAATAAGCGTATTGCCCAAAATGTCAAAGTATTCATTTAAATGCATAGCATCAACTCAAGGTCCACTTACTCGCTTGTTCTAGAGCTTTCAATGGTCAATGATGAGCTGTGAAACTCAAAATAACCAAAAAATGTTTCCAGTCCAAATGGAAAAATCAAGGTGCGTATTAATTCAAAGATGACATAAACATCAGTTGACGCCATAAATCAGTCATGCTTTTTGATTAACAACATTGTATACATTCATCCGATACACCCAGAGATATTCAAGAGATAGGGAAAGGGTACCTCAGCAAGGCAAAGTCTTTAGTGACCAATATATTGATATCATCTGTTGATCGTCATATCGCCCAACTTGAGTAATGTCCAGTGGGGACAAAATCATTATATGTTTTATAACAGTAGGTTGAAGCTGGCATGGAGATGTATGGCTCTGAAATTTCTGTAACATTCTCAGAGGAAGATACAGAGGAAAGATACAGTAAAAGAATAAAAATCAATACAAGTTAGACAATGATTAACAAATGAGAACCCAGACAGAGCAGATTATGCATCAACACAGACAATATTTATGAATAATTTTCTACATAAAAGCGTTTCCAGGATTTGGCGAAGACATTCATTGACTTAGCTGTAGCTTGTATCTTCTTGTATGCAGATACACTTTGTGTTATTCTTTGAGCCTACTCGGGGTGAATACACAGGTAGGCTCTTTTGTGTTTACCATAATAATAACAATCCACCTGAAAGTTGTTGGTCTCCACTACCTCCTTGTAATGGCTGACAGCATGGACCAGGCAGTGGGGGAAGCTCTTTTGCAAAGACAGAGCCACTGCCATCATGTTCCCCTTCAACTTCTGCTGCTCAATCTGCTCCTGGATCTGACTCTTATTAATGGGCTTGGGATCAATGCAGAAAGAGATCACCACTTTGATCTTGTTCTTGGTCAAAATGTCAAACCAGTTGGCTCCACCACTTCCGTGGTACTTCTTTCCTGCCAGCCAGTTGAAAAAGAAAATGCGTTCCCTGTCGCTGAAAGCCCTAACGGACCAATTCACCCAGTCGTATTTCTTGACAAGTGAATCCAGGAGGGTTTTGATGAAGTCAGTGCTGACTGAGCCGGGATTCTCCTGAAGCAGGTGCTCCATGTCGAGCTTGGCCTGATCTGCAAAATTCTCTGTACACTCATCCACAGCTGCTTTCATTCGTTTCTCCACATCCTCCATTCGGTCTTGCCACTTCTTGACCATCTCCTCCCCGACAATTCCATCCTTGAGTGCAGCATGGCCCATGACAGCGATAATGCCCACCACAAAGAGCTTCTTCAGCCGGGCGCAGAAATCCTCAACTTTCCTTCTGCCTCTCTCCTCTGTGGTGACTACTGTTTCTAGCATTGGGTCTCCTGAGGCATTTGCCCCAGTGACGGCATTGTAGAGGGCATCCAAGTTCAAGTCACCATCAGTGTTCTCATAATGGCTGAGGAACTTCTCCATCTTCTTCTCCTTAAACTTTGGCTTGGCGTTGATAAAGTCCTGGAACTTTTCATACTGGCTGATCATCTGCACCTCTCGATCAAAGTTCTGCTTGTTCATCGTCGTCCTCTGCAGCTCCAGGGCAATTTTATCAATCTCATCTTGGATCCCCTCAAGTTTCTGGTTGACCATTTCGAATTGCTGCTGCATGTAGCGAGCCTCTTTGCTCTCTGGGTTGCTGAGTATCTCAGCTGAAGCCACGAACACAGCCTCCAAGATGGGATGAAGCTGGCCCACAGTGGAAGCAAGCACTTCAGAAGCTTGCCCCATGATCTCCACACCTTTCTCAACCTTGTCCCTGTTCTGCACGAGCCAATCTGCCACTTTGTTCATCTTTACTTTATCTAATTCACACTAACTAATCAAATTTGTTTTTTTCCACAGCCAGAGACCTTGCTGGTACCTGAAAGAAGAAGAAACATGAAACCCTTGTAAAGTTCATTTTTGTGTGATTTTATGACATTTCAGAAATTGCATTTCTTTTTTCAGTAACATTTTGCAAAGCAAATTTAATCAGCTGACATAAAGTCATTTTTCTCACAGGACATTTTCCTGACAAACTAAAACCTATTACAATAAAGCAAATGGCAGGTCATGTCAGAACATGTAGGTATCCAGTTTCATACCACACCCTCAGAGCGTCAGTAAATGACAGGGACTTGTTTTAAGCCTTGGTGGCATTGACACATACCCAAAAAGCTCCAGAAAGTACACAAACGAGGCACACATGATGGCAGCTCAGAACAAATATCAAACATAGAATGTGTACTAATGAATTATGACATGTCGTATTGTGCAACATTGCAGTGCTGGCCCACTGGGATGTTAGTTTTTTACTGCTCTAACAATAGCCAAGACCGCGAGCAAACACAGATGTTCACAACATGTATAAAAAGGGGGATTTACTTTTGTAATGACAACACAGTTTTCTATGTAAAATACTCAAGGGACATGACCTAACTCAATTCTCATCCCCTGGAGCCCATATCCAGTTCAGAAAAAAAGGCACACCCAGGTCTGAGAGGAGAAAATCCCCACGAATGCACTTGTTTAATAATGCAATCACACTTCCTTCCTCATTACTGCCTCTAATGTAATTAAAACCAAACACATACAAATGTCATGTTTTTTTTTTAAGGTTTAGGGTGAAAAAAAGATAAATACAGGCTTATATGTCAGCACAGAACATGGGCTCACCAATAATTGCTGCAGTGATGAGATCAGTGGTGTCATTTTACAGCCTTTCCTATCACTGCACTAATTAGATTTACTTTATTCAGTCACATGCCATCAGTGTCTTATACGTTTTTTTCCCCACATTTCTACATGAACCAGGTGATGAAAATAACAAAAAAAGTGCACAATTCAAAATTTGAATTTGCAATTACATAACAGAATTAAATTCCATTCCAATCTACAGGAGAAAAAATAAATAAAAGGAAGGAAAATACTTACTGAGTTATTATGTTGGTTTTGTGCTTGGAAATATCTTCCCTTGTAAAACAACAATTTAAAAAAGTTGGTCTTCTTTTAAGGTGAGATCAATTTTTGTGAAAGGGAAAAAAGGCGAGTCCCACACAGCACTTCAAACACTGCTCTCCCCTTTCAATGTGATATGCTTTGTTACAGAGCTCAAGAGCTTTAATAGAGACCACATACGCAAGTCCTTAACAAGACCACATCCCCCAAAGGACTCATCTCACCTCTGGCATGCCATTTTTCAGTTGACAAAAACATTTTACCTCTAAAAGGCCGAAGACTTTGAAAAAAACAACTCCCCAAAGGTTAGGTCAGCTCCAATAATGACCAAAAAAGCTGAACAAATAAAATTAAATATTGAGTTTTTCTTTCTTTCTTTCTTTCTTTCTTTCTTTCTTTCTTTCTTTCTTTCTTTCTTTCTTTCTTTCTTTCTTTCTTTCTTTCTTTCTTTCTTTCTTCCTGTCTTCTATGTTACATTTGATCAAAAAAACCCAACTAAAAGATGATGGTAAAGTGATAAAGTTAATGATGGAGATGCAGAAAAAAGAATTAGAACATAAAATAAGAAGAACTCACCGTTCTAGGTAAATATCCAATGGGCTACAGTCCAGTTATCCAGTAGTCCAGCTGTGCCTGTGAGCACCAGGCTCCTTGGGATGCATATATACTCTCTCTCTCTCTCTCTCTCTCTCTCTCTCTCTCTCTCTCTCTCTCTCTCTCTCTCTCTCTCTCTCTCCCAGTTTCTGTCTCTCTCTCTATCTCGTCACTCCCCCTTTGGAACTCCTCCATCCCGTTCCAGCATTCCACAGAAACCCACTCAGACGGATGAGGGGCCGGCACTGACACAGATAACATCCTGTACACCATGCACCCTGGGAAAAATTTAAATAAAAGAGGACTGGTTTCTGTGTGTGGCTGTGTGTGTGTGTGCATGTGTTTATATGTGTGAGACAGATGATAGAAAGTGAAAGAGGAGTGCACAGAGAGGGTATAAACAGTGAAAAAGAGAATGAAAAAAGAGACCAGTCACAGTAGGGTTCAGTAAAGCGTCCCATCAGGACAAAACCCTTCTTGTTGTGGCTCGAACGAGGTTGTCATGGCTACTGCACTGGTTCCTCCAACTTGTGTGAGACTATGCTCACTTGAAAGTCTAATTTAGCTCATTCTGTTTGCAACAAGTTCGGGTTCACAGCACAGTTTGTCTCCCAATTGTTGGTTAGTCATACAGGTTAGTTTTCTAAAGAGAATAAGCCTTTTGAGAGGATATGGTAAATGTTGACCTACTTCACTCTGATAATTAGTGATGCAAAGCTATTGGTCACTGGATTCAAGCATTGCAAAGAGGGATGACATTTGCCCTGCAGGGGCAGCACTTTCAGAATCAGTCCGTCACAGTGCCGTCCAGTGAAAGACAGTCTGTGTTTCTGAGTGCACACCATGACAGTCAGAGTTCACTCATGGCCATGTGTTTTATAAAGCAGACTGTAACACACACAGACCGATGTCACTGTCGACTATGCTGTTTATAGATCATAAAGAGGCGGGAACAGGAAGAGCAGGGAGGGACGTCCCCAGCAAATTGATGCTGGTCGGCTGGGCAGAGCATGTCCGCCGCCGCCTTTTTCCTGTGTCATCCCACTGTCAGAACTCACACTTTACTTGCTTGCAACCATCAGAAAGCGGAGACTAGCTTTCGCAGGGACTCAACAGTATGTGGCCTGATGGGTGGTACAAGATGATGCTGGTAAACACACACTGTTGAGGCCTGAGCATGACGTCACCCGGCTTGAAGACTTGCTTTCTACGGCTGTTGTGCTGTGTGTTTGTTTTCCAAACAGGTCTTTCTAAAGAACCGAAGCTCTTTTACACTGGCAGAAAATTATCTGCAAAATCCATGCACACATAGGTCATCAACCTTTGTTTGAAAGTGAACAAATAGTACAGAGCCTATTAAAAGAAAAAAGCTCTGGCTCATATCAATGGAAAGTGTTGAATCTGTAGAAAAGCAAAGCCTTTGTTGTTTGTGGTTTTAGGCTCACCAGGTGGAAACACAGGTAAAATATGTGAGATAATGATAGCCAGCTGTGGAAAGAAGAGCAGAAAGCCTTGAGTGTGTCTAGCTGCTATTCTGTCTACCCTTACTCAGCATGATTTTGTTTTTTTATGTCCATGTTTTGATGCACTCTTAGTGAACTACACAAATATTACTAATATTTTGAGCCCTCATAGAAGAATTGCTCCAATTTTACAATGATAAGATGGATATACATTAAGTGTGGCTTTTATATATTGCTGCTGATTTATATTTCAATAAACAAAACAGGAAGGAGAAAAGCAATTTATCTGATCAATCAAGTTATTGTGTTGTAGCTGCATAACAAATCTTTCTTCTATTACAAATGATGAAAAGAGGAGGCGTCTAATTACTTTTTCATTGATGTTGTAAGACTAATCCAGTAATCCAGTCACAGAGTTGTGCTGTCTTTGTTGTTTGTGTCTGGAAGCTGAAATGATAAATTGCTTCCTTGTCCAAGGAAGCTATTGACCACCTTTTATCTTTTTGACCTTGGCTAGTGTTTCCTCCTCACCACAAGATGTCTCTTCAGCTCACAGGAAAAGCCCCCAGTTGCTCATCTAATGGATGAATATATGCAGCATTTTCTGGAAAGGGTGGGCGTCAATTGCACAAACTGTGAGACAAGAGAAAGCACTTATACTCAAGAGGAGATTTGTAAAATTGTATATCATATATTAAGAAAAGAGAGACCATATGTGAAGAGATGCAGATAGAGAACAACACAATAGTAAATAAAGATGCTAAGCCTGACATACTAGGCTTGATTGTGGCAGAGCTTTAAAAAGGACCTTCTGAGACCAAGAAAGTCATATTCAGTGCCAATTTATTGAGTTTTGTACATACTGTAATAAGTTTAGTAAACCATCTTGATTATAAGCACACTATCCAAAGTAGTCAATGATCAAGATGCTGTGGTCACACAAAAAAGAAAAAGGTGAAACATTTGGCAATAACTACCTTTTTTCTCTTTTTTTCTTTTCATGTTCTCTTCATCCACACCTCAGAATTACATCAGTGTATGGAAGGATTGCTTCATAAATAGAAAGTTGTAAGTGGAAAAGATAGGATTTCATAACCAGTCATGCTGGATTTGGCTGACTCCCATGGGAAAATAAATGTGGGCAGGACTAAGAAGTCCTTTGAATACAGCCGAACTGTAAAAATGAATGTGTTTTCTTGGTATAACGCATGCGTGATTGTGGGATATTGTCAGAGACCCCAGACAACAGACAGAACGTTGGTTTGTGCCCAGATTATCACTCATTAACATTTCCCTCAAAACTGCATTGTTTTGAATGACTGGAAGGGATTTCTTCATAAGTGTAATGTAAAACAGATATGAAGACCTGCTGAGGTGTAAACATTGTTTGGTAAACTACTGAGATAACATCAGTGCTGTGTGTAGGTATATTTTTTGTAATCTCATTGGCAAGATTAATATCACTGAAATGTAAATGTCCACATAAAGACTGCAGTTGTGAATATTTTATGATTTTATTTTTGATCTTTCTGGTCTTACTCTCCTTGACGATGAGCATTGTAGCAGCCATGTCAAAAGCTCACACTGTAGTGATATTACAACCAATAGTTACCATTTAACAGGAATTTCCAGTTATGGTTTAACAGGAACCTCCCAGGTTTTGGTTTAAAAGTGGTGTTTTCTTTCTGAGTAACACTGGCTTTTCCCCACTCCTCTCCAGATGTTTCCAGGTCACAGAGAACAGGAAATACATGGTGACAGACTTCAGCATCACTTGGTCTGGAGCAGTCAAGGGACAGCTGGGACAGAGGGAAAGTACTTCCTTAGTTCATTTCACCGGTGGTCTCTTGGAAAATAAATTGACGGAGCCGCTATCAGTTTCTTTTGATAATGCATTGCTTATCTTGTACAGCACTGGGTATAAAGTCAGTTCTGTGAACTGAAAAAAACTTTTTTTTTTTTTTTTTTTACCTCAATGTGACTTAGGTATGAATATGAGGGCACTTCTGCTGGAAAAGAAAAAGACAAAATTCACAAAAACTCACAATTTTCCCCTTAATTTACTAACAATACTATTTTGTTAAAAGTAACTGAAGTGTATATCTTCTTGCCAGAGTCATTGTTTTCAAAAAGTTGGCAATTATAGACAGAAACAATATTAGACAAATTTATAGAAGCCCTTTTCTGCTAGTAAAAGAGAAAAAGAAGAAAAGTTAGCCAGTGCAGTGATGGGCTCCACTTTCTTGGTGTCAGTGAGGACTCTGGTAGCATTCTGAATGAGCAGCAGCTGTCTGATTGATTACTTTTGCTAAGACGTATTAAAGATACAATTACAATAGTCTAGCCTGCTGAAAACAAACACATGAACTAGTTTTTCTGTATCTTGTTTGGATAAAAATTCTTACATTCTTGCTATGTTTTTAAGGTGGTAGTAGGCTGATTTTGTAATTGTCTTTATATGGCTGTTGAAATTTAGGTCCAAGTCCAGAACTTCATCAAGATTTCTAGCTTGATTTGTAGGCTTTAGTGTCATGGAGTCAAGGTGAGCACCGGCTTTTAATCTTTCTTCTTTGGCGCCAAAAACATTTTTTTCAGATTTTCTGAGTTCAATCGTAGAAAATTCTGGCACATCCACGCATAGATTTGTTCAATGTATTTATTCAGCAAAAGTAGAGGACTGTAGTCATGTGGTGACACTGTTATGCAGAGTTGTGTGTCATCTGCAAAAGTGTGGTAGGAGATGTTATAATGTTGCATAATCTGAGCAAGGGAAGACATGCAGATATTGAACATGGAAGGCTGAGAATGGACCTTTGAGGAACTAGGAGGAGTAGTCCCTGCCTATTGTTTGAACCAATTTAGCATAGCACCAGAGAGTCTCACCCACTTTTCCAGTCTGTCAAACAGTATCTTATTGTCAAATGTTGCAAATGCCATGCTGAGATCCAGTAATACCAAAACTGAAATTCTTGATACATTACTGCTCATTTGAATGTTGTTTAAGACTTTCACAAGTGTAGTCTCAGTACTGGGGTGAGGTCAAAATCCAAACTGAAAGACACTGAAAAAAATGTTTTGCATTAAAAAGCATTGAGTTTCTAAAAAACAACCTTTTCAGTGAAAAGCTTGTAGGCAGAGTGTCAATGCAACAGATAGTAGGTGTTTCACTGACAGTTTCTGTCATTGTTGCATAACCTAGGGGATGAAAATGTGCCAAATTAACTAAAGCAGTTTTATGCTAGGCACAGGCAACATAGCCAAGATGGAGTTGCAGACTGTTTGCCTTATCCTCTGAATTTTATCTGTACAGTAGATGTAAAGTCATTGTTTGACTTGGTGGATAGCAGTTCAGAGGGGTATATAAGGTGCATGCTTTACTGTTATTTTTATTAATAGTCTTGGATAAAAAGGACTGTCATACCCTTTTTAGTTCCAAGTTATAGACGTAAAGTCTCGCTTTATAGATGCTATAATGAATGTGGAGTTTGCTTTTTTGCCACCTGTGTTCTGCCCGTTTATAGTCTCTACTTTTGAGCTTTTACCAGTGTGGTTTTCCTCCATGGTGCTTTTTTTCTTACCAACTTTGATTTTCATGGGAGCAATGGTATCAATAACATTTATAACTTTAGAGCTAAAGTTGTCCACACGATCAATGACTGAAACTGAAGGCAGAGTTGCTGTGGGTGTAAAAGCCTCGATGACTAATGTACACACATTTTTGTTGATAACTGTTTTAATTCTACTGGTGCTAAGAAAGAGCAACATTAGTCACAGCAACTTCAGAAATCTTGGAAATACTGCAACTAGTTATGTGTTCAGTTTGTTACATGTTGGGAAAGTCCAAGTTGTCCTGGTTGTACATCAGTTCTTTAGCACTGTCATCTTTGGGATTATCAATATGAATGTTAAAATAACCCACTATGTCAACAAGGTCAAAATCAATACACAATCAAAATAATTTAAAAAGTGTGCATTATATTTTGGGAGATGAGTTTTTTATGAGATAAAAAGTAAAAATTATGAGATAGTAAGCCAAAATTATGAGATAAAAATCTAAATTTTGAAATAAAAAGTCATGATTAAGAGATAAAAATTAAAAATCCTGGGATAGAAAGTCACATTTATGAGAGACAGTATGAAAAAGTATAATTTAGACTTATAATTTTGACACAGTAAGTCAAAATTTGTCTTTTAATCTCCTATTTTTTCTTTAATTTGATTGGTGGAAATGGGCTTCATTAATAATTACCCCTGTCACTGTTAAATTTACAGTCCAATGAAATAACTCTCTGTCACTTATCTCTTCCCAACCCTTTCTTATTGAGTTGTTTACCTTTTGCTCAAAATGCGAAATGAAACTGACCTTTGACCAGTCTGAGTCACGCTCCAATGATCTGTATGCACAACAGTGACTCCAGCAGCAAAAGGCCGACAGAACGCCTCGATGCAAGCCCATCTGTCACTCACGCAGATCAATACAAACTCAGGTTGGATTTGAGGAAACAGATAAAGGTTTAGAGGCTGGGAGAAGGCGGCTTATTGATTTCAGGCAAATTCACCCAAGTCCATCTTTGCCCTTACACAACTGAGTGAAATCACCTTCAAGCTCCATGTAAATTGGAAATCAAATTATTCTTGCTGGCAGACATTGTTGTTGTTTAATCATATTGTTGTCCTCCTGATTTATTGATAGCCTTCAAAAACTGACATATTACATCAATTGAGTTAAATTAAGATACTCAAATTATATTAATAAACTTCATGATATATTATTCTTAGATACATTTATTTTTACAGTAAAATCCAGTGCATTGGTTCACAGTTTATACTTAGATTTTTCATTTTAAAGCATGTCACAGCACTGACTTCAGAAATATATGCATTGATAATAGTCACAGCATCACAACATTATCATGATTTTTTTTTTTTTTTTTAAAAAGGGTTACACCTCAGGCTGCTTGAACTAAAAGAGAAACTAATGGCAAGGATTGAACATGTTTTACAGAGCAGATCAATATAGCAATCACAACTTTAATCCACTAATGGTTCTCTGGACAGACAAATAAGCCTTGGGGACTATTTATACAGTTGCCAGGGGGGAAACTCCCAGAAACTCCCTGAATGTTGAGGTTACACACCGTCATTGCACAGCCTCCTGCTAAAATTATACCGTTGCTTTCGGAAACCACAATGTGTTAGTTACAGAGTGGACTCCTACACAAAAAGTCTAATTAAAATCAGAATCACGTTGCTACTTCAAAACAAAATACCCACCTCACTTTCCTTTGACATTCAATTCAGGTTTTGGTCCACAATCTAAGATCTAAGATGAATAAACACTTGTTACATTTCATTATAAGCAGTCTTACCATTAGGCTTAGGCATCTATTCTTGGTAATGGCAGCCAGATGGCACAATGACATAGGAAACAAGATTAAATAATTTCTTTCAGCAATCTAAAAGCCATTTACTTCATATCTTTGTGTTGCAAAAATGTGTTTTCATCTTAAGTCAATTTCCCGCTTCAGTCAGGCCATAGATAAGCTACTCAGACATGATATTACAATTTGACATGAAGATCACTTCACATTCAATATGTTTTCAACAAGGAATCCACTGCTGCACGTCTGCTGCTATCACTATAACCATAACAACTATAAAACCTAATTCAACTAAGCAAATATTGGCTGTGTTTGAACTATTGCTGAGAGCCGAAGGCAAATAATTCAAGAAATACTGATAAAAAAACAACAACAGTGAAACTGTTTTCAAAAGAAAAATGAAGGGACAAATTTGTCTAGCAGCTGTAAGAATTATGACTCTCGTGCATCAGGAGCAAACGTGGAAATAGTGTGAATAGGAGTGGTTGGATGGGTCAACAAAACAACAGACATTGACATAAGACACCACTGTTCACTTTCCATTTCCTACCAAGCGTCAGCACTGGCTTGTTGAAACCATGACTACTATCATTCCCTGACCTTAATTACATATTTATTCTTTCGATAACCCTTACCAAATCATTTTATGCCTTAACCCAGCCATACCTTAACTTTGGAAAACTCTTATATTCGTCATTCTATAGGTCAGCTACACACTACGTATTCTGGCGTTTATGTTTCATGCTCATTTTTGCCTCAGGCCTTCAATTCATTAAGTCCGCTCCTGCATCTGATCCCCAGTATTTGTTGATGTTCTCATGAGGATCTGATGTAGATTTTGAGGGATTAACCCACTGAAGGCAATGACTCTGTGATGTGGCGTTTCCTGGTTTTCCTCTCTCTCACTTCCTTTTTCTCACGCTTTTACTCACATACCGCTCCCACTCCCTTGGGGTCATTATACTGCACTTCACCTCCTCCATGAGTGTTGCACAATCAGACTCACCTAACTCACTAAGTGACTGTTACTGATGAAGCAAAAAGAAAGGCGAATTAACTTTTCAAATAACACTTATTCATCTCACTAAACAAGAAGGTACAGACATGATTGGTAAGGTTTATTTCAAGATATAAAAGCATTCCTGCACCAGATGAGTGGAGTAACATGGGGCTTCGAAGGGGGAAGGCAGACAGCAATGGCATCAGAGGGGAAAAAAAGGAAGTGTTGGAAAACATGAAGGTGATTTTAAGGCACTGCAGATGGCTGAGACACACGTTTACCACCCAGTGGATTTCCACTTAAAAGCTTTATTGACAAATGGATTCCCCAGACATTC
The DNA here is from genome assembly GCA_029490765.1 of Euthynnus affinis. NCBI lineage: Eukaryota > Metazoa > Chordata > Actinopteri > Scombriformes > Scombridae > Euthynnus > Euthynnus affinis. Next base: position 8,188,544 of record CM055847.1, on the reverse strand, counting down.
CAGTTACATTCAGGCACACAAACTCTATAGCTGCCATTAGGCTGAAATCTTTAATTTATATATCCATCCATCCACATCTATTACTTGATTCAATTCAAAGCTACAAATAAATATCATATTATTACCGCAAGTAATATATTTTCCTTCATGTCACCTGGTTGATTGATGACATTTTAGCTGCAACAAGTCCAGAAACACAACACTAGACCTCCCTACCTACAGAAACTGATCATACCACAAACCTCCACCCGCACCCTCTGACCACTTGTGGAGCAGCCTTCCTAACCATCCACACAGACCCTCATCTCTTTAAAAAAAAAAAAAGCTGTTCGGGAAGGCTTTTACCCCTGAATTCTTATTACTATTTTCTTTATGTTGGGTTTCCTATGTTATTAATACTGTAGCACTTTGAGTTTAACTATGAATGAAAAGTGCAGTAAAATCATGTTAGAAATTTACAGATTTCTGTCAAGATGAGGAATTTTCTTCTCCCTACATGGGGTGACATGAAAACTGTTTCCTCTCATGGTAATAGAATAAACGCAGGATGATATATCCTGTACATATGCTGTATTGTACATTTTTCCTTTCAGATGATATTTAACCACATGATATATTATTGGCTTAGTGGACATTTGTGCCATATTGTGATGGCAAAGAGCCGTAATCAGGGTTTATTTTCAGATTGAAAAACAGATATGTACACTGTATGACGGCTGAATCACTGTCGGAGAACCTGACTCATAAAAAAAAAACAGCCTTAAACGAATGCTGCACCCAGAAAACTAAAATCACACTGCAGTAAAAACTACCACACAAATACTGACAAAATGCAGTCAAATAGGAATATGATGTACGACCTGAGAAAATATTACACAGAATATTAAAAACTGCTAATAAAGCACAAAAACCACCATATATATAAACATTATCTTATGTTAAAACACTCATTCATCCCTCTTTCCGGAAAGAGTGAGTCATTTCATACTTAGTAATAGAAAGCTTTATAAAGCTAATACTGGGGTAAGCTGCAGTTTCTCAATGTGTACAAAGCTTGTTTATCTTCCAAACCAATCAAGCTTTGAGCATTATTTAATTGACCTACACCCACGCCACATCAGCTTTTATGAAGTACTTGTTTATGTTCAGACAACTCTCTTGCACTCACTTCCTTGATCGGCCCTCTTGATGGTGCTACATGTGGTCGCCAGAACATTTTTAATATAAAACAGCTATAAAGGCCTACAGAATTTTTGATCTCGTACAACTAATACTTTAACATCCGAATCTCCAACCAGGCGGAAAAAAAGTATCTGGGCTCGGACCTGCAGCCAGTGTGTCAGTGAACAAATGTTTTAATGCTTTTTATTGGATTAGTCCACTCAGAGAGTAGCAGGCTGGTCGATGGTCCACTCGGACTGATGGGTAATAGCATTATTCTGAGCTGGGATTGGCAGACACTAGCGGGCAGAGCTATCCTCCCATTGATCGACTCCCCCCCTCCAGGGCCACTCTGATGTTAGCCTCCATCCAGTCTTTCATTTGTTTATGAAATATTGATATTGGCTGCTATCTTCTCTTAGAGATGAGGAGATTCAGCTTGATGGAAAGGAGAAGTGTGGAGACGCTGGAAAAATATTTTGTTGGGGTTTCTATGTACTGAAAGTTTTTTTTTCTAATTGATGTGTAATCAGTTTATTAATTTCTGAACAATCATCATGGTAGCTTTTGCATCTTTGAAATTAGTTTGTATTGGGCCACATCAGACACATCCAGCAGTGATGCATCTGCTTTCTATCATTTTTATATTTTTTATTTTTATTTTTTTTTATCTCCATGTAGTGATAAAAATCATACAATGAGTCAGTCTGTTCACTCTAAAATAGATGAGGGAAACATGTTTACTCTTGGCAAAGATGCTTTACAATATTACACTGCAAATGTCAATCACAATGAACCAAAGCAACAGACAGATTTCCTGTGTTGGTTTTGTTAAAAACATGATTGCATGCAGATCTGTATGTTGACAGCGCCCTCTGTCTGTAAACTCACTCTGGTACCATTTCCTCTTCAGATTTCAATCTTTCACTCAGAAAACCTTACTTTAACCTTCCCTCAACCACAGAACGAGATAACTCTGGCTGCTGCGACATGAGATGGAAGCAGTAGATCTTGTCAGTAAACAGATGCTTTAGTCTTCCCATAATGACAGTTAGGATTGAAGGGCTACCACAGACTGAGCCTTTTATGCAGGGGAAGAGCGTCTTGGATCAATAGTTGTTACCTTAGGCAAAGCCCACACAACCACTAATGAATCCACTGGCTTGCAGTACAGGCTGCCGCTGCTCTCCATGTCTACACAGGAGAAGGACCTTGGAAATTCTTGATAATGATGTAAAAAAAAAATGTTATATTCAAATGCATCTGCCACATTAAATAAAAAAACAACAACAACAAAAAAAACAAACAAAACAGAATAATTAAATTAACCTTAAATAGAAAAGTATTACATTACAGTATCACAATAGGTGAACAGCCGGTGCAGGTGTCACATCAGTGACTTTTTGTTGTCGCATTGTGTTGCAACATTTCAGTGGTCTGTTTTCTGGGACTGGTTCTGTGGTGTGTTTGAAGACTGAGCTGTTGTCTGGCACACCCAGCTGTCTGTCTGCTCTGCATTTTCTGTGTTTTCAACATAGGATTAAAGTAGTTATATATATATATATGAAAGGCGGTAAAGCATGTTAGTCACCTGTCTGGGATTTCTAATTATAAAAAGGCTTTGTGCCAAGGTAGCAGGTGCAGTGTTACGTGTTACAATGCTGTCCATAAGTATTTTCCATTGTTTTGGGTTTGTACTCCAGCATGTTTGATTTGAAATGAAACAATGATGAGCTGAGTTATAGGTTTAAGGGAGTTCCCAATGTTTTTGACAGTGCAAGAAGGCAAAGACAGGGTTATAATTTCTACATTCTTTACTCAATATGGAATTAAATGAAAGGAATGAGTCAACATTTTGGGGAATGGACTTGTTCGTTTTTGTTCAGAGAGCTAGAAATAGATTGATACCAATTTCTTATCTGAGATGATTAGCTTAGCTTAGCATAAAGGCTGGAAATAGGGGGAAACAACTATCATCTACATGGGCATATATTTAACTTGTCACTCATCATCACTAAAAACTACTTTACAATCACTGATAATATCAAATACGATCACAATGATAGCAAATAAAAATTACTCATTTCTTGGATATCAAAGAAATGACATGTAGTGTTCTTTTTTTTTTTTTTTTTGGACAAAGCTTGTCAGCCAAAAATCATATAATTTATGGTGAGGTTGGTTGTAAACACATTTTTTTATCTTGGAGGCCACAGAACTTCAGGACACTATCTTCCACCGCACACAGAGAAACCTCAGGATGAAACAACACAGCTGTCTCCCTGCACTGCACTGTATGTTACAGATAGCACTTGATGGATTCTGACAGGCTTGATTTATGATGGAGAACAGCTAAAGACCCTCCAGATCCACTGAGATATAAAATGCTCTGCACCTACACCAGGCATAATGACTGATACTATCCTGCTAAGGCAAGCACTTTGCTGCTCGTCTGCAGGATATTAGCTCAGCCAAAGGTTATTCATAGACCATCAAACTAGAGCTGCGGTCAGGAAATGCTGACTTATGTGTAAATATCAATTAAATTAGTTGGAGTCCCTGTTGCTGAGGGTGCACTGCCTTGTTTTAATGGACGCAGACACTAACAGTGCTGCATAAATCACATTTATACATGAAAAGAGAGGCTTATTAGATTATACTTGTTTACACATCCATTAACAATTCGTATTTGGTCATTAATTGTTATAAAGCATAAAAATGATGCTGAATACTGATCATGCACTGATTTTATTGAGATTGGTTGGTATAAATATAGAAGCTGATGTGGTTTAAGTAATAACGCAAGACATTTCATAAATATAAATGCCCATTTTACTACTTTATATCAGCAATTGGTATAACATAATGGATTAAAACATTCATAAAAGTGATGGTTGTGATAGATGGCTCTTTCCTGGAAAAAATATAATGATGAACAGGGAAGGATGTGATTTTAAAGAGGCAGACATCTGTCTTGTTCGAGAGAGGAGTGTTTAGTAAGTATCATAATACTGCATAAAAAATTTGAAAATCATACATACATTAAAAAAACACATCACTGGAGAGACTATCTGCAGTGCTGGCTGGGGTAGATAATTCAGAACAACACAGCAATTACTGTTTATCACCGGATGTTGCTAAAATAAAAATAAATACATTAAGAAAATTGCAGATGAAATCTCTTCTTATCCAAGCCGAACCACCTAACACAAACCATGACATAATGATAGGCACAGCACTGGTAAGCAGTGGGGTTCAGCAGTTTTGGTTCAGCATCAAGGGGTTTGAATGTGTTTAGAACACAAGGCACATTGTAGCGTCTCCAGTGCCAAACTCCAAGCCTCTTGTTTTTCACGCCTGAAAAAGTAACCTCTGCGCTCCCTGTCAGAGTTATGTAGGCCAGCCTGCCATGCAGAGACAAAATGGGAGCACAGCTCAGTAGATGCCGCCTCAGCAAAACCATCTCTTTAGAGCTGTAGGTGCAGAAGCCATTTCTCATGGGAGACGGGATTATTACTGTATGCAGCTGAGGTAAAAGCACAGACTCTTTTCATACAATGTTAGTGTGAAATACATTATGGTTATAAACAAACTGGTTAGTAACTCAAACATTACAAATACATGGTGACACAGTTCATAACATGCAAGCAGTTAATATTAAAACAGCTGCAACATAAAATATTTACTGTATAAAGAGTTGACACATCCCTGAAATCTAATAAAAGTGCATTTTTGATTAAAGGATATGGCTGGTGATTTTCGATATTTTTCTTATTGTCAATAAATCTCATTTTACACTTAAGTTATTAAGAATGTACATTGTGGTACAAAGGCAAGAGGGAGTGATGTGTAGCACAACAAGCTAGTGAATCTCTGTAATTGAACCACTTTCCCATGTCTGCAGAGTGGTGTCTGCCTTACACAGAACTACTCTCTGGAGACTGAAAATGAGATTGCTGTTATTAGTCTTCGGAGCCATTTCTAAACAAACTAACATGCCCAAATTCTTTGGGGCCAAGCAACATGTCACCCAGTGCAGCGTAGTGGCTCAATGATGTATCTTTAATAGCTTTTGGACAATAGCTTTTGGAGGTCTACAGCAGAGATATATCAGGCTATCAATTCATAGATGGTTTGGCTCTGCACATGATTTGTTAACAACAAGAAAAATATGCAAAATTGTGAGCCTTATCGTTTAAATTCTTTCAACAAAGGTCTGAAACAGGGTGTTTGTGAGATTCAGTATCATTAAAATGTTATAATGACAGTACAATATTCTCAGCTTGGTTAATAAAAAATGCAAAATTTGAATACATCATTCTACATTTATACTTGTTCCCAAATATTCCTAAAATCTTAAATATGTGTGAGCTTTACTCCGAGTGCACACACACCGCCACATTCTTGTGTCTCTCCCAGTAGTGGCAGTCTGCCGGAAAGCTCCATGCAGCTGCAGACTCCTTATGGCGACTGACGGCGTGAACAACAAACCCACACAGCTGTTTCTCCAGGGACTCCACCACAACCGGGGCATTGCCCTTCTTTCCCTGGCCCTCCATCACCTGCTGAATGCAGTCACGGGGCACCGGCTGGGGTTTGGTGCTGTATGACACCACCAGGTTGATGTTGTTCACCTGGAGCACCTCGAACCAGTTCTGTCCAGCCACGTGATGAAAGTGCTCTCCTGCTCGCCAGTTCCGGTAGGTGCTCCCTGAGTGGTTGATCAGCCGCACTGACCAGCTGACCCAATCATACTTTTTCACCAAGAACTCTAAAAGTTGCTGACTTGTATCTTGCAGGTTTCCTTCTTCCTTTTCTTGCAGGAGCCGCTGGGTGTCTAGTTTTGCTTGTTCTGGAAAGGCAGCGACACAGGACTCAATGGTTGTCTTCATCTTGGACTCTACTTCTTCAATTTTACTGCTCCACTCTTGGATTTTGTCCTGTTCTTCCTCTGGGCCTTGGGTTAAGGCACATTGCCCCAGCAGAGCAATCAGGCCCAAGCAGAAGAGCTCCTTCATCCGGACACAGAAGTCTTCAAGAAGACGGCGGTTCCTTGCCACATACCTGTAGAACAGAGGAACCATTTACATCTACATTTAAGGTATTTATCTGCTGCTATCCAGAGAAACCTGGTGTCAAAAACATGAGTAGAACATGAGAACTGCAATGAAAAAGATAAATGTGGCAAAATATAACAATTTACCTTTCTACCAACTCTAAAACCGACTCTCCAAAGCTGTTATTCCCCATCATAGCATCATACAGCACAAACAGGTTCTTCTCTCCTCCAGTTTTAGTGAAATGTTCCAGAAAAAGGCGAGTCTTCACCTCATGGAACTGCTGTTTTGCCTCTATGATGTCCATATATTTACGAAACTGGTTCCTTATGTTCTCCTCTACGGAAAAGTACTGAGAATCCAGTCTCCCCTTCTTGATCTCGCAGTCGATGTCCTCCAGTTGGGTTGAGAGCACATCAAGCTTGTTCCTCACCGTCAGGAAATGCTCTTTGACATAGAAGACTTCTTTGCTATGGACATTGTCTAAAGCCAGTCGTAGAACCGGAGCAGCAGCCTCACAGAGGGGGAAGAGCTCCCCCACAGCGCTGGCCAATACCTCGGCCCCCCTCTCAAACATATCCATCACTGCCTCGATGGCCTCTTTCTTCTGGGCCACAACCTTCTCCAGTGAACTGGACATCTTCTAAGAAATAAGGAACGAAATCTGGTGTTAAATGGAAATTAGCTTCAAGGAGAATGGGCTACAGTCTTTATTCTATTATTTTTGAAAAATAGACTGTTAAAGTGTAGTTTTGTACCATGGTCTTCGCTAGGTTAAGGGAGGAGTGGCCAGTCCCATCTACAACAGTGGTGCTCAATTTTTTTTTGGCTTGTGAATACTTAAAATAAAGCAAAAGAATAGAACAGACCTACACCCCTTCTCAAAGGTTGTGTAGGTCTATGAGTTTGTAATCAGTTCAATCAAACATAGATTTTCCAATTGAAATTGTTTAATTGTTTAATTTGAATGAGAAGAGGCTGTCTGTCTACATTTCACAAGACAAGAGAAACGCAAAGATCAGATAAAAGGCCAAAAAAAAAAGATGATGCAAGTTTGTGCAGCAGAGCAGTTTTTCTTTGTCTTCTTTGTTTCCTTAAAATCTGCTGTGCAAGTGACACAAAACATAAATGATGCTTTTAAAAGCTTTTCAAAGAACGTTGGCTCTTTTTCCCTCAAAAAGGATACTTCCCACAGAGTGCTACACCATTATTAATTAACCTGAAAAGAAGATGTCAGACTCCTAGCAGGTTATACAACACATTGTAGAATAGTTATCTGGGATGTTTGCTACCTAGAGAGATATGACACTAAGTTTAAATCATATCAAAATCTCTGCTTTTGTTATATTAAGAAATGGAAGATGAATATGATGTCACTCTCAAATGCAACATTTTAAAAATGTGAATTTTGCTCAAATCTTCGTCTTGACCATGTCAGCTATAAAGTGATTACTTTCAATGTTTTGGTCTGCGGAAAAAAAAGAAAACACAGTCACCTTGAAGGATGCAGGTAATGATGTCATATAAACAAAATGGGGGCCTGAGATACTTGGATGAGAAAATGACAGACATGCCCTTGAGTCTGTATGACTTATTTCAGAGCAGAGCAGACCAAGGCCGAGCATGTTTAAAAATCCCCTTTCATCCTTGCTTGCAACCTGACGTACATATATTATTGTGTCCTCTCCGTTCAGACGTTTGTCTGAGGATGGACCCCAGATGCTGCGTCACCCATCTCTTCGACAAATTAGCATTTTCCATTTGTTTAGTTTATTCGCATCTGAAAATGCGCTTATCTCTGTTTATTATAACAAGAGGCAAAGATGAAAACACGATGAACTGAACAAAATGTAAAAAAACGAATAGTTTAAGCCGATAGAATAAAGAAATTAACATTTTATTGGTAAATATGTGAGGGGAAAGGTTTGTCATGTGTCCAAACTGTCATGCGCACCCAATAGAAATGCGCATTGGAGGTCTTTTTTACGCATAAGTCCCTTGAGAGCATCGGACACACCTTTCAGCATATTTACCCCTTCTGTTTGGAGATAAGGACGTTCATCACATTCTTATAATAACAAGGGTTTTTTTTCTGTACCTCAGTGAAAAGGATTTGCTGGTCCTTCACGCCCGATGAGCCTCAACAGCTGCAAACAAGTTTTTTTTCCCCTTCAAGTTTGAGAAAATTCCCACGCTTCTCTCGTCCACTGTGGAGCTGAGGAGGGGTCCAAAAACAGGATTCACAGAGGGAGAGGAGATGCGCACACAATATCTGCAAGGGAGAGAGAGAGAAAGAGAGAAAGAGAGAGAGAGAGAGAGAGAGAGAGAGAGAGAGAGAGAGAGAACACAAGAGGTTAAATATCTGGTCTCCATTTTCCTTTCAGTGCTTTTGTCACCATGAAGGGAGGATTCGGTCTCTTTTTATCGAAACGCAGCCACTAAAACTATTCTTTTTCTGTAAATTATTTTCCACACGCTTTATTCCTCTGAGGGAAGTCTCGTGCGCACTTGGCACAAATGTTTCACCATTATCATCGTGATCTTCAGCTGTAAGGATCCAAACTTAAGGTAAGATGATTTTAAAAACTATTATTCGTTGATTTTTTTAGTGTTTAACTATGATCACCTGATGTGAACAACATCATTTTCTTTTTTTTTTTTTTTTTACCACAACCGCTTCGTGTTGTACATCATTGTATTAAAGTCTTCCGCCTGAAACGTTTGTATGTGTCATAAGATTTTTGAAAAGGTTATATCATATTAAATTAAATTTTAATGTGCAGGGAGCGCATAGTGTTTAGGCTATTTATAACTCCTGCACTGCTCAGCGTCACCTCTCTCTAGTCAGATTGGTCACACATATAAACAAAAGGGGTTAAAACATCCATTGAAAAATCGAAATAAATATCAAATTTGTTTGTTTTTTTTATCGGTCAGAAGACTTTATGATGTCCGAATTTTAAACCTCACTCCCCTCTCATTTGTGCGCACACGACGCACCCTGTGAGCGCGCAAGCGGATCCTCCCTGAACCAAAAAAAATCATTAGGCGTTCATCCTTTCTCCTCTAAGCCACGAAGGACTTCATGATTTCTATTCGATGCAGCCTTTGCCCAAAACTTTTATTTAGATTGCTGAATAATAGGAGGGCCTACATTATTTCTTCAGGTGAAAATGGATTCTCTGAAAGGAGCTCATGTCATGAGGAGAAAAACCAGCTCCATCACATGACAGAGGACGTGCGTCGGCGGCTCAAAGACATTCATCCGTCTGTCTGCAGGAAAGGTAAGTACCTCAGATTTCAGTATCTCAGTAATCTGCATTTCAAACGGCTGCAGTGCACATTTTTTCAGTTTTGGTTCCCCAACTCTGAGCTGTTAAGTCAAACCTGTTCATCTGGATAATGATGCATGAGGGTCATACAGGTGCTTAACCTCTGCTATGTGCTCGTTTATTTCACCTGAGGTAAATTCTGTTTCCTCTCTTTAAAGATTAATTTCTGTTGCCTTCGCGCTTGTCGTGTAGCAGCTCTGTTTGTGAGCTAAAAAAAAAATAAAAAGACAGAAGCAGGCTTTAATGGCTCGACAGGTTAGAAACGCAGATGTGATGCTTCAGTCCAGTTGGCCCTCGGGGAGGTTCAGTGAAAACAGGTGTAATGGTAGAGCAAGTGAAGTACTCCCTCTTGCGTACAAGTCAGTGAATTGCACTTTCCTTGGATCTTAATGCACCATCTGAGAACATTTAATGTTAAATTCTACGCATTTAATTCTAGTTTTCAAAGATACCACACACTGACACCACACAATATGACTGGAATAGTACAGTCATAAAAAACAGGCATCTTGGGTTTGAATATTTTGCTGTGCAAGCATCATATATATTAAATTAAGTGTTGGAACAAGTAGAAACTGAATGTATAATCTCACCAAACAGTGATTTAACCAATCAATATAATTAAAACTAATTGGATTGATTGTTTTATTTGTTCAACAGCCTTTATAGTTGTAAATTTTCTGTTATATAGTTTGATATTATCAGATATTCTAGATTAAAATGCTTTCTTTCCAACACGTGTTGTACCGTAAGTCCTCCTAAGTTCATGAATGCTATTTAACATCAGAGTCTATTTAACAGTAGTGTTATTATTGTTAGTGTACATGTCCAAGGTGAGAAGTACGTTTACTAAATATACTTTCAATCCACTATATTCTCTTGTGAAAAATTAAAATATTTTTTACATGCCATGTAAATATAACTACATATTTATATATGAAATATTTTATTACCCATTCTTGCCATGTATTTCTGGGACTTTCATTGTGTTTTCACAAATATTCACTAAACATTTGATCTAATTTTGCCAGGAAGGAAAAATACAGTATATGTAATTTTTCAATATCTCACAGACAAAAAAAAAACTTCCTTTTGCTATAAAACCTTTCCACAAAATTTTGGAATCTAGCTGCAGGGATTTGGTCCCATTCAGCAACAAGAGCACTGATGAAGTCGGGCACTAAAGGATGGCTCGCAGCTGGCGTTCCAGGTCATCCCAGAGGTGTTGGATGGGGTTGAGATCAGACCTTTCTGCAGGCCAGTCAAGTTCTTCCATGCCATACTGGAAAAACAATTTCTAAATGGACCTGGCTTTGTGTTTATCGGCATTATATCAAAACAGGAAAGGACCACCCTCACACAGTTGTCACAAAGTTAGAAGAACATTACTATACTGTCTATATTTGTATGCTATTATACTGCCCATAAATGAAAATCCATGAAAAACAACCCCAGATCAGAACTACACAAAAGAGTGTCCACATACAAGAAGAGTATGTCACAGTAATTAATATTTATGAAAATGTGAATATAGCTCAGTTTATCATTGTCAATATATCTAATATCTAATCAATAAGACATAACTTAGTTGTAATGGATCATTTGTCCCCATTGTAATTGTTACTATAATAAAAGATTTACTACTCCAAAGCAGTGTTTTTCACCCATGTTTATTTATAATGGTGCATATACAAGTAGGCATAAAAGATCTCTAACACAAAAGGCAACATATTCACATATATGACATTTCAAAAAGCAAAGAGGTTCATATTATTTTCCAGCACAGCAGTTTGACTATAGTTTTTGTAACATTTACTATATTAACCACTTTAGGACATGGTTATTTATTGAAAGGATGAGAGCAGTGAGAGTTAGACCTTGATGAAATATTAAAAACAATAATATAAACTACTTTAAGTAGATGAATTGAAAGCCATTGATGACAATCAGATTCTGTTTAGTGAATACATATATATAGTCTATTAAACTAAACATTTCTGACAGTCGGTTGCGATACAGCGATCCAAACCCATCAGTCACTACTGATACCACCAGTTTGCAAAAACAAAAAAAAGGACACAATTAAAACTTAACTGTAGCGTATAGAGTATTCAAAACATAATGCCTTGCAATGCCTAACATACAATAATGTACTTAAAAGAATAATACAAAAACCCTTAAAAGGAAAAATCAAACCAGAATACAAAACTAATAGCACATTTAGGCACTGTTGGTCCGATGAGGAAGTGCACAAAGAGCTATACCATTTATCTTGCTGAGAGTTAACTGTTAAAAAAAGGATATTGAATGTTTTACATGTTCTAAATGCTCACAAATGACCATACATGATAATATGTATATATATATGTATTTATATATATATATATATATATATATATATATATATATTGCAGCAACACTTGGTGCACCTCCTGCATTGCATTTAGGCTGTGGTACACATCAAATACAAAATAAGAGTGATAGAATTGCACACGGGAGTAGAAGTGACATTATAACTTCCTATAATAACAGTTCCTCACATTTATCAATATCACATTTTATCATAAAAGTCATAAAATAAACATCGAAAAAGGTTTTAGGTGATGAAAGTGGATGCACTTTTAAAGCCATTGTTAAGTTCATCTCATGAATGGCAAATTATATTAGTGTAGTATTCTTTTTTATGATGAAGTGCTTATTTTGTCAGATGTAGTGTTACATCGAATCCAATTTTATTTGTAATGGTAGTGTTTTCAATTTCTTAACTGAAAGCATTCGCTGAAAGTAAAGAAAAGCAGCGTCATTAGTGTAAAATAAAGATTCATTTAGTGTTGGACAACAACAAGTATGCATAGTGTATCATGAGCTCCAGGTATCAGTAACATACCTGTGGAACATATTTTGCAAATTTGCACATGGAAGTACGATCATGTAGTATATGATTGTATCGCCGTGGTTACATTCATAGCTCTGAAAACTTTGGGACGTTTGTTTTCTTGGTTTGGTTTTTAGATTACAGATAAGTGGCAACTTACAGTAAGCCCCTCTGAGTCTGGTAGCAGTTACTACATCAGTGGCATATGGCATAATATAAAACAGAGGATAAACAGTAGGTTTCAATTTTAAAGAACTCATAGGAGTCCCTGTAGTGGTGCCATGTTTATGTGACAGGAGCCTCTAATATAAAGGTTTTACTTTGGCTTGTTGCCCATTCCAACACAGTGATTTTTCCTTGTATGTATTTTTCAAAAACTACTATACGTGACAAATATTACATAAATATTTCAAGAAAGTGCATAATGGGGAGACATTAAGTGCAATGTCACACACTAAAGCTAGAAAGGTACATTTAATGTCAAAGCCTGATTTATAGATGATGTTAAAAATCAAAACAGTGTCATTTCCTTACATTGCTTGCTAAAATGTAGCGCTTAGAGTAGATTTGTGATGAATTGCGCTGCAGTTTTTTTTTTTATATCGGCTGAAACCACCACAGTCTTAATTCAGATTGATCACATAACCTGAAGAATGTAGATTATTAATCTGTAAATTTGAATCAATTGTGATGTGAAGCTAATTTGTTGTCAATTTGGACACAAAATAAATGCCTGTAGCTGAAAAACCACTTGCAGCAAGTTTGGACTAATTATGTGTTTGCGACATTGTTGCTTGTTGCTATCGTTCGACTTTCAAACAGTGAACGCTGGTGCGTCCGAAGAGTTTCTGAGGAGAGAAAAAGCTAGGGGGAATGTGGATAGGAGTCCTGAATATGATGGAAAAGCAGCAATGGGAAAAAAAGCTCTTCTTCATGCTACTTCTTTATTTGCACTTGCAAAGAGCCTCCTGCATCTTCTCTTGCACCTGCTCCATCTTCTCAGCCCATTCCTCGCTCAGCCCTTCCTCGTCGTCTCCGATGATGGCGGCGTAACCCATGAGGGCGATGAGCCCGATGCAGAACAGGTAGGTGAGGCGTGTGCAGAGTCGCTCCATGGTGCGGCGGTCACCTTGCGAGTGCTTCAGGTAGACTTCCAGGATGGGCCTGCTGAAGAGCTTTGGTTTTCCCACCACGCCGTCATAGAGCGTGTGCAGGTTCTGGTCGCCTAAGTCATTGGCGTAACTCTCTTCGAAGTCGTCTCTTTTGCGCTGGCGGTGCTCCGGCCGTGCATCCACTATATCCATGAACTTTCTGAACTGGTTCTTCAGGTTCTCCTCCACACAACAGTACTGGCCGTCCAGCGTTTCCTTCTTGATCTGCACCAGCGTGTTGCGATTCTGCTGAGAGATCTCGTCCAGCGCCTTGTTGACGGAACCAAACTCGCGCTTCAGGGTGCGGATGTCCTCGTCATCAACGTGGTGCAGCACCACGCGGATCAGGGATCCGGCCACGCCAAAGATGGGGTTGACCACGGCTGCTGCTGAGGAGATGGTGGCCACACACTGCAGCACTTTGACCAGGCCCTGCTTCACTTTGTTCTGGTCCTCAATGATTTCCTCTTCCATCATGGTTTCCAGGTGGTGCGGATGAATGTGAGGATCAATACGGACGTCTGTGAGAAAGATGGAAGAGAGCGAGAGAGATCACAGTTTATTATAACTGATGGTTGTTAGGAGGCTGCAGCCACATTTATTAAATCATGAGGCATTCTGGCAGATAGTTAGAACAACTGGATCATTTTACTGTAGATGCTGTAAAACAAATAAGCTGCATTAGCTGCTGCAGGAAAGTAACCAAACATGTTTTGATAAAATTACACAAATAATTTTGCTTTTTACTGTAGGTGCTGAAGATACCTTTAAAAAATGTAATTTGATGATATCCGTTTAGTCCAAGTTCTTTTTGAGCTTCGCAATAATTATCTGAGTGCTTTTTTTCTCTCACATATGATATATGATATATATATAAATTGAATCTGGAGTGTTGGTCGGATAAAAGAAGCAATTTAAAGACTTAAGGAAATGTTCAAAGGCTGTTTCCTAACATTTTTTAGACAAGGATTTATCAATCAATCAAGTAATCCGATCACTCAACAATGAAAACAGCAGTTACTTGCAGCCCTAACTATCAGATTCAGTTATAAATTAATGTATAGAACTCGTTTGACAGCTGTGATAAAGAAAGTGGTCTGAAGGCTCAATCAGCTGAAGTCACTTCACAGCTGCTCGATAAATCAGCTTCAAGACAGGCGAAATGAATCTAATAGTGGCTTTTACACTGTGCTGCTCACACTCAGCTGACACTCTTACTTGTCACCACTAACCAATTGTTTCACTTCCTTGCAGCCTGAGATTATGAGATTGTGACAGAAATGTGTCGGTTGAGTGTCGGAGGAGAAATGTAGCATCTCACATCAAATGTCTTCTCTTCGAGCTCGCTCAGGAACCCTCTCCTGTGCTGTTAAAGTGAGACGGGGATCCTGATGATTGAGGGTGATAGCTGAAACGAAACAAACACACAGATTCAGAAACAAGCAAACAATCAATGCAGCACAGAAGAAGCTACGCAAGACTGGATTCTGGTTCATTCTGTCTGTCTGAACCAGGAAGTGAACAGATTTTTGTCCCTTGCTGGTTGCAGTTATCAGCAGTGAAGGAGTTAACAGCCTCTTTCCTTCTCTCTGACAGAGCTCCATTCAGCACTTGAGCCTTTCAGCACCAGGCTGCTCCCAATGTGTTTCTATGGAACGAGCTGATAGCTCCTCAGGAGCAGCGACGGCGAGCTGAAAGAGGAAGGCATGTTGAAAGCTAGCAGCAGCTGAAGGGCGGGACGGAGAAACTCAACTCTCAACTCAGCTGCAGTTAAGTGAGAAAACAAACACGCCATGGCTGTCTGAGCTGTAAGACTTGTTTATTACATAACAGGAGCTGCTATGAAGGTTTCAAGCTAGTTTAAAGGAAAGATTTAGATGTTAAAAAGTTCAAACTGGATGCTAAAGGTTAAAAGAGTGAGCAGTTAAAGCTCTGTTGAAAAGGGACAATATGAGGGAGTTTTTCCACAACTAAAAATATAATTCATGAATGTCACAGAGCTAAATGTGGCTCAAGGAAGAAAGAGTGTGAGTGTTGAGTATCCTCTTATCTGCCACTTAATGGCTCAGCATGTGTGTTATGGTGCCACTGACACACACACACACACACACACACACACACACACACAGACACACACACCACTCATAGATTACAATGTAGTCACAAAAATAGTCACAGCCGTGTTGTCCTGACGCTGACAGCTGATGACCACAAGGCCAAACAAGTTCAGACAAGCCTCTGAGACACACACACACACACACACACACACAATGAACAGACGTGTGTGTTTGTGTTTTCTTTTCTTTTCTTTTTAAATGCCCGTGTCCACCAGAGGGGGCAGTAAGTTACCTATAATGACAAGAGACACCCATATCATCCACCATCTGATTTCAGCACCACGACTGTGGACTGACAGCAGCGACGCACAGAAGCAGGATTTAACCCTTTAACTTCAGATTCATTTTAAAATGATGTGTTTAAATGCATGAAATCAACAAAAAAACAGTTCACATATGTATCTTAATTAAATCCTTGTTAAACCTACACTTGAAAAATCTTCTAAGAATAGATAAAAGACCTATAAAATGATTCCTGAAGGCCCTTTTAAAAAGGTATTATCATTTTAAAAGACATCTTTTCAACATTTGTCCTCTGCTCTTCCCTTAACTGGCCATTTTTTTTCAATTTTTGTGATTACGTCACCGAATAAAAAGGGTTTTTGTTTTCTATTTACAACTTGATATCAATTCAATTATTAACAAATCACATTTTTATGTGTTATATTTCTGTTTTTGTCTTCACAGATTATGTTCCACAAGAGAAGCCACACCTCGTCCCAACGCAATACTGCTAACTGCAAGATGAGAGTCAGGTAATGAAAGGGTTAATTGCAGCTTTTTGACTCAAAATACTTCTCTGAAACAAAGCCAATGTAAAATTTATGATTCTGTAAGTGTTATGGAATAATCTGAGCTAGATTAATCACAAATTGGATGATTTTGGTGCATCTGACAGCAGCATTTCTATCTGAAAAAAAGCTAAATTAACCCTTTGCGCAAATGAAATCATTCCTAAATCAAGACTTCACCTGCAAGGACATTTCTTAATTTGTGAGATTGATTTTTTTGTTGCATTTTTAATCAACCTGAAGATAAATAATGATTGACATATAATAATATGGGCTAATATATTAATAATAATTCTCATTAAGAGCCGGTTAATGAGGTAGATTGCAGCTGCTGAGTTAAAGT
The DNA here is from genome assembly GCA_029490765.1 of Euthynnus affinis. Taxonomy (NCBI): domain Eukaryota; kingdom Metazoa; phylum Chordata; class Actinopteri; order Scombriformes; family Scombridae; genus Euthynnus; species Euthynnus affinis. The sequence continues at coordinate 8,171,717 of CM055847.1, read as the reverse complement.
CTCCTCTGTGGGTTAACCAATCACTGCTGTGAGGCAGCATGGCCTTTAAAGCAGGCGACACAACACTCCCACTTCTCTATCAGAAAGTCCCGGCCTAAAGCCTCTGGCTCAGTGACTCAGCTTCTTCAGTAATTTGCATCTATACAGAAACATGCTATAGGAAATTCCACTTTTTTCTTTTGTTATTTCTAAAGAAAAACGTTTGAATACGGTTTGGCTGTACACAAAGTAGCTCTGTCTGTCTAATCAGGAAGTGTCATGCTGCTCTCACCTGCTTCCCTGCAGTAGAGTGGCCATCTTGAATGTTTTCTATGATAACAACAGTGCTAAGCTAATCCTAATTTACACATTATATGCTATTATATTCGCCTCTAGAAGTACATTAATAACATTTTCATGACTTATTTGCCTGATTTTCAGCCACTTTATCTTATGACATGACAGTTTGCTCACTTGTCTTTTACAGAAGTCAGCCTGTGGGGCAGTTGGGAGACTTGTGGGGAAGCACACCTTTGACACAGTACAAACAATAACTACACTAATGAAGATTAAAATACAACAATGAACAGTCTTCCGGAGTTCTTCCATGTTAGTAAGTACTGCAACAGTCTAAACATCCCCTTTCCTCACAGCTTTGGGCCAAGCAGCTTCCTGGCCAGCTATGGCTCCCCCTAGCCGTCCCTCCATGTTTCCTTGTTAGTGCACACCATAATGCCCTGACCCTCCCTGCTCTGTCACACCAAAGAGAGACCAAAATACACCTGAAAACCTCTATTTCTCTGTCTAAATGTTGAGTATATAGTCTCCATCTGCCTCCCAGCCAACATTGGGCACCATTGGCCAAAGCTGAACATAGGATTTCTTACCTTTTGAGAGTGGCTCTGCCTATACCTCCCTCTTCACAGCCCCAACCTCGACAGCCTCCTTCTTCTTCCCAGCAATCCCTGCAAAAAAGGACACTTCCATGTATGTTGGATATGTAGGGGTGATCAAATTGGACTAAACCATTTATATAGAGCTCAGAGACCCCCCAAAACCCCAAAATGGCCATTTTGGCACCATATATATATATGCTCCAAAATGCCACTTTATAATGGCACTTCAGTGGTCTTTTACAGTAAAGCCCCCTCCTCAAATACACCAAGTCCTACCCCCATGCTTTCAACTTATTCTGGTCCATCCAATAGTCATACAGTTGATACTGAGCAGCAATTATCAGTCAGTGCGCAGCTGAACTCTCAGAGACTTTCTAGTGCTTTTGTGCGTTTGCCAAGCCCTGGAGCATCTTTGGGAGACTACAAATAGCCCATTGGTGGTATTTTTTGAGTCAAAGAGACCCTTTTCTTGTGGACTAGACCAAAAAGACCGACAGGGTAATAATTTTATGAGAGTAGAATCCAACAAGGCAAAAGGACAGCTGTGGATCCAAACGGACCTCTCCAAAAGTGCACAGGTGTATCCAAAGGTACAGAGAACTCTCCAAAGGCTCTAAGAGATAAATAAATAAGTTTATCTAATTTAAAATGTAAATAAAATAATAATCATGTTTAGAATATACGGATTTTACCGTTAAATTAAAAGCTACACACAAAAAAATGCGGAATTTAAAGTCAATTTGAAAGCAAACTGCGACGGAAAATGTACCAAATGGCGCAACTGGCACTGCATGCAGTAGTGTTATAAATTCCACACATGTATATATATTATTTCCTTAAATATATATATGATAACACCGACAGCATTGTAGTAAAGCTCTGAAATTAAAATTACTGTCCAACTGACCGCAGTAGCTATCAGGGAGACGAAAACCTGAACTGTAAACGCACCTATTTAGTGCGCCAAAGTAGTCCTGCAACGAGCCGTAGCCTGTTTCTTCATCCAGGCTTGAATAAGCATAATTTTAGTCCAAATTCCATTATACGAAAAACCCTGCAGACAAATCCAGTGAATTCAAAGGTGAGTAGGCGACTACTCCGGCGGTTGAAGCTGTTTCCCCCAAAATAAGCCCCTATGCAAATTGTGTTGGCAGCTGCCAGCAAAGCGTTAAAGGACAATCCTGTTCCCCTCAAAGCCTGTCTGATGTCTATAATGTCTATGTATGTCGTATATTACAACAACACATAGTCACAGATAGGATGGGCGTCTGCCTCCTTGCGTGTCCGGACCTGATCCTCCAGCAGGTTAAAGACCCCGCATCCCCTCTCTGAAACACCAAGCCTCAGACAGGCAGCAGGCAGCAGCAGCAACAACACAAGAGAAGCCCTGTCCTCCCTGCAGCTTGTAGCGAGAGAAAAAAAAAATAGAAACTATAGAAGGAATATCAATTAGATATGACAATGCCTTCGTTATCTTTCTCCGGAGCTCTTCACATCAACGCTCAGAGCTGATACTGTGCGTTAAACACGCGCATGTGTAGCAGGATTAACGCACCACAGCCGGAGCTGCAGCCGGACTCACGCCTGTTGTCTTTGTGCATTTGCTGCAGCAGCTGTCACACAAGATCATATTTCAGTCTGTGAGATGAATGCTCACAGTCCTATATGACACTGGAATAAGCACACTTGTGCAAGCTCAGCTGTGCGTCGGGCTGCGGTTAATATGCGTAATATTTAAGGCTCCAGGGTGACAAACGGCCTCTGTTGCAAGACGTCCTTGTTTTTTGAGGTTTTTTTTTTTTTAGCTGGGGGGCAGTAACGCTCTGTTGACTGCTTGAAAGCCACAATAACAACGTCAGGAGACAGTGAGTAGTAAACAGAAAAAGCAACAGACCTGCACAAATTATATGAAATATATCCAAGAGTCTTTATTATTATTATCATCATTTTGTATTCCTATGTTTTTCATTTATGTGCTTGGGATTACACGTTCCTCCTCAATAGGCTTGTTTACTTGGATAAAACAAGCTGCTTTATTGTTTCACTTGAATGCACGTGACCCCAGACAAGCCTACATGATGCTGTAAATGTCAATGATTTCATTCAGTGTGTAAATAAATAAATAAACAAGACATAAACAAAGAAAAATGTTGTATTTTTTCTTTTATTGTGGATCAAGAAGTAAAAATATGAACAACAAAAAAAAAAGCTCTTTAATTAAGAGTCACTAAGTCCATTTTGCTTCAGGTTTTCATGCACTGCAAATACTGGAAGGAAGAAGATGAAACCGGATTTAATGATGAAGAGACAACATGAAAACAGGCATGAATCTGTAATTACAAACAAAACAATACCACGGTTGCATTTTAATGATCTTGTTTTTATTATTATGTTCCAAAAAAAAAAAAAAAAAAAAAAAAAAGAACAACAAAAATAAAACCAACACATTTTAAAGTCCAATAAAACTTCCAACTGGTCAAAAGATGTTGAGCTTTTAAATTGCCCTGACTGTAATTACAGATACTGGACTCCAGGGGCGCTGCATTGATACAGTAGCTGTTATATGAGTAATACTGTACAATAGCTTTATATTGCCTCAGATTACATTTCTTCAATCTTCATTTGCAACGAGCGTTTTTGTACAGGCGTGAAATGAAGAATGCAAAAGAAGGACGTGAACGTGAAGGTGACGTTTAGTTGCATGAATTCAACTATGAAGGAACACTGATGATCGTTCATAAAACACAGGGATCAAACTATTAGAGGAGTAGACGTGAGACAAATCAACATCATCAGTACAAATCAACTTAAAGTGTTACAAAATACAAACATTCACATAGTCCGGTGTTCGACAATGAAATGAACTTTTAAATATGCTCAATAGAAAACCTCGCATGGCTTCAGCGGCAGCGTTATTTTCAATCAGCTGCACAGAATTCCTCCTCTGCTGGTGGGAGATCCTCTTCTGTTAGGTCCCTGTGTTTCCTCCGACGTCTCTATGTTCTGGAGAATATGTCCGTACTGTGCGGGCTCCGTCTGGTGGCGAGCCATTTTCCGCGCGTAGTACCTCCTGGATGCGGCTCTCCAAGCCTCCCTCTGCAACGTCTGAGACTCCTGAGGTAACTCGGATATCAGCGTCCTCTTCCTCTTATCCATAAAAGAGATGGGTTGCGAATACTGGGAGTCTGTGATGTTGGGGAAGGAGCTGGAGTGCGAGGGGTTTGTCTGCTGACGGGCTATTTTGCGGGCGTAATAGCGTCTGGAAGCCGCCCGCCAGGCTGCCCTCTTCAGCCTCTGGGCCTCTTCTGGAAGCTCGGACATCGGGACGCTCTTCTTCTTGTTCCTGAAGAGGACGGAAAAGGTGAGACGAGGATCACACAAATGAGTAGGTATGCAGTTCACCAAGGAGTATAGATTAATGCAATATTCTTATTCTCAACTAAATACACTGAAATGATCCAGAAATGAACAGAAGTGTACAGTACTGGTCAAAACTTTGTTAGTAATACGTGCTATTACACATCCTCCACTGTCAGCATGATGATAGATGGCAGTGCTTGCTCATGTTGCAAATGTAGCAGCATTACAGGAGAAATCAGATTAACAGGAATGACACCACACTCTTAAATTACTGTTAATCGAAAAAAATGTGTATGACTGTAATCTCCTGCTATCAAGTGCCGAGTGACCACTGCTCTTATCAACTGACAAGTGCTGCTGCTCGTCTTTGCGACGTGTTGGTGTGGCTGAACGTTTAATGTGAGATCATCCACTTCTGAGTATCAACATCAACACATTCCCTGAGCAGGCGCTTTGTCAATCGCTCATGTACAGCGCATCTGGGGAGTTTTTGTATTCGGGTGTTTATTTGGTGTCCACTTTCCCCCAGATTGCATTATTATTTGCATTTTATCGTCTGATTATGTCGTTTGTTTAACATTGCTAGGACAAAGATTCTTATTTTGATGTTACTGTTGATTAATGTGTACAATCCCTTATAGATGAATAAATACATTTGCTTTAATTTCCTGTTCTTTGAAAATCCCAAGAGGACAAGAGTACGTTGAATCACAGGTGAGTGTAAGAGCATCGGTTCATCAGTGAGCGCTATTGCTGGAGATTTCTCTGCATCTAATGCTGACACAATTAGCCGATTAAGCAATGAGTAGAAAAGAGAAAATGAATTCAATCAACAATTTCGACCATCGACACATTCAAAGTTATTTATGAAGCAAAAACATCTGCTGATTTTCCACTTTAAAAATTAAAAATAATGAAAAAAAAAAGAATCATACTAAATGATTAATCACTTATTCACAAAACAAAACAAACAGGTTAATTAGTGAAAGAAATCCTTAGCTGGAACCCTGTTCTTCAAAAACACCTTGACTGCTGATGCTCACAAAGTAGAAAGTAAAAGAAAAAAAATGCAGAAAATATAAATGCAGGGATGTATTGTGGATTTTCCCTTTGATAAACAGGTATGGACCCTAATGAGGTAATCGTAGGCCGCAACTATTTGGCTCCTCTGTACTGATGAAATAACCCACCTCAGGTTTTCTCCCTCAGCCATTCGGAGTCCGCCTGGGTCTGCTTGAGGTTTCTCCCTGAATTTTTCTCTCTGTCTGGTCTCCACTTTTTCTGATAGGAACAGAAGGGAAAACGTCTTAGTCATGCAACAAACCCATGTAAACACATTTTTACAGTGATGGTATTTAATGAAGGCTGGGGCCGGGCGCTGTTTGAAGATTTTTGACAGCGGTGCCGAAATGACATACAAGTTTCAGCAATAGTAATTGATTAATCAAGAAAATCATGAGGCTCCGTGTGTGCTGACCTGGACTGTCTGAGCTCTCCTGATGTTCCCCGTATCTCTCCTCACTCATTTCCCACTTGATTAAAACGGTGTCGACATCGCACGGCTCTTCTTTCACGACGATGCTGCTGGGAGACTTAGGCAGATTCCTGACTACCTCTGACATGCCTGAGGCCTCTGAGGAGTGGGAGGTGCAGGTCTGGTCGAGACCCATTCTGCTGGGGGACGAAGGGAGAGCCGACTCCTGGCTTTGGGAAGAGACGTGTGAGTGGGGTCTTGCAAAAACACCTACTGTGGAAGGAGGAGACGAAAATAGGAAACTCTCAGAGGTGGAAGTAACAAATTACATGTAGACTCATTACTGTACATAGATGCCCCTGCGGGTCTCTGAGGGTTAAATGCAAATCATATTCATATATAATCTATATCTATGATTGGTATATCAAACTACCCCTCCTAAATTTCCCCAAGGTATTTTTGCATTTCTGTCATTTTTATAACAATTTGTCTTTAAGACGTCTTGCAGGTGGTTTGACCTCTAAGAGGTCTCATGCACCTTAAACATGACCACGTCACAATGTATGATAACATACCGTACATGCCTTTGTTAGTCCATAAAACAAAAGGATTTGTCAATGCATATCACATATAAAACATGAAATGTTTTGATTCGGTTTAATAATGATGCTTTATTGCCAATTTCATACTTAGTCACCTTCCTTTGAGTGTGCAAGCCCAGTTTGTGACACAGAAGGAAGGCTAAGCTCTTTGATGCTTAGCTAACACCTGTTATGGAAATTTCCATAAGTAAAGGAGACAAAGTTGGAGAGGTCTTCCTGGCAAATCAAGGCGTGAAACTTACCACATCACATAGCCAACATACAATACAATAAGGTCACGTCTCAGCATAAAGACAATGTCAACAAAAACAAAAAGCTAAACTAACAGATCTTTAACTTGAGAGGATGCATCCCTGCTCTAACCGTCTTTACAGTCGTGTTTACTCACAAGAGATACTCATTTCACACTCCTGCTGCACTGCTGTCATCTCGGTGTCAATGCAACCTGCCTCGAAACCGCCCTGCTCTCCCTCCTGCCGGTCACCGGAGGTCTGTGATCCCACCAGGCTGTGGTCGTTTCCCAGCAGCCCGCAGGTGCATCCCTGCCGGCGCAGCACCTGCAGCTCCTGCTCGATCTCCGTCAGCCTGCACTCCAACCGCTGGATCTCTTTGTCCCTGTCGGCCACCATCCGCTGGTACTCATGAGTCCTGGCACTGTTGACACCGTATAAGACGTTTATTATCGAGTCTATCGCCAGCCTGATGGCGTTTTCCACCACCAGAGCTTCTTCGTCGCGCAGGTGTGGGTGTAAACTTCTGTTTTTAACCAGATTCATCTTCCAAATCAATCTGTTTATGAATGTTAGCACGCTGTGTGGAAAGCGTCAGACTAGCTATGAGGATGCTAAGCTATCAAACATCAGTCGCGCGCACACACGCTCGTGAAAAAACAATCTAGTTACATTTAATACGGCAATCTGAGGGTTTTCGGTAATGTAAAACACGACAGCCTAAATAAACTGAATCAAAATCCTCTATTTTGCTAACGTTGTATCCTCCCTCTACATCCAAAGATGCTTCCTGAGTCGTCTTCTTCTTTTTGTTTATTGGCGGATCGCAAACTGACGTCAAAGGTGCATACCGCCACCTACTGCGTCGGAGTGTGCAGAGTCATGACATTAAATCATATGAATACTGATTAGTCTACAGAAAAAAAAATGTGCATGTTACAGCAGTGCATGAAATGAAGATGCAGGCTAAGAATAGTAAAGGCAAACGAAATAAGAAGACAAGTGAATGGAATCCAATCTTTGTAAACATTGCAATACTTAGATTATATGCATAACCTGACTTTTGGATTGAAAAATTAAAAAAAATGTTGTACAAAATATGTGCAGAAGGGAAGGCTGTGGTAGTTGTAGTTAGAGTTATATATGTATATGTTATATAGGTGAGGTGATGAATACAAAATACAAATACTGGCCTGTGTTATCTACACAGGCCAGCTATATTATAGTCTGTGTGCAAAAGTCAGTTTGTGTGCAACAGTTGAGTTCAGCGCTCTGGAGGATGAAGGACTGTGTGGGCCTTCACAGCTGTTCTATCCTTTTGTCACAGTTCTTGATGTACACACTGAGTGGGCACAATTGAACACCTCAAGCACTCTGTCTTGCTTTTCAGTGGAATTAGTCTGTGACTGAATAAGCTTCTCATTTGCTACAGTTCACTATAGAGTGTGTTATAGAGGTTGTCAAAGATGACGCTGATCTTGTCTCCCATCCTCCGCTCTGCCACTGCCTCCAGTCTAGACTGTCCTGTTCCCGCCAAACCACAGTTTGGTCTTCCTGACCAACTTATTAACATTGCTGGCATCACTAGCTTTGACGCCTCCTCCCTAACATGCAACAGCGTGCTTGCTACCACAGACTGGCAAAACATCCTCAGTAGCTTGTTACACATTAAAGGAATGCAGCTTCCTGAAGAAGAACAGTCTGCTCTGCTCTTTGTTGAAGAAAGCTGAGAAAAATGAATTTATGGTCTCAATCACTAGTTTCAACAACAACATTAGTTAGGTAACGTAAACATGGTGTGACCCTAAATTCACAGAGTATAGACGTAGCCATAGCTGTTGCTATTTCAGCGTGTTTACAGTTCATGAAAGTTAATGGTAACATTTTGGTCACCTACAAAAATTTGGGACAGCGTTTCGCTGTACTAAGAGAGCCAGTTTAAGGAGTCGGCTGTTAAGTTTTTCCAGTAAGTTCATTTGGTTTTCATGGTTTTAAACCTATTTTTCGCTAGCAAAAATTAGCATTAGCATTAGCTTATCACAGTTAACCGTAGACTGCAAATGCCAAGTGCTAATCAAGCAAGCAGCTAGCGTTAAGGTCAGCTCCATCTCCCTCACTTCTGGCCATGGATATATAATTCAAAAATTCATGTTGGTGGCAGTCAAAATGCCAAACTCGAGGCTTCAAAGCCATGGGTGTATTATAAGAGCTCTTATTATACACCCATGTTCAAAACAAGAGTCGACCAATGGGTGATGTTACGGTGGCTCCATCCATTATTTTATACAGTGTATATATATATAACAGGAGAGACCCTTGTATGTTTTATTGATTTTTTCATCTTTCAAGCAGTGTGAAAAAAAGATTTCTAATTCCAGTTATGTTACAGAGAAACAAATGAGTGAATGTGAAGAGCAAGGGGACTATTGGTATGACTCTTATGGCATGTTGTGCCCTACTTTCATGTCACTGAGCCTTACTATTTTTTCTGTAGTTTAGGTTCAGTGGTGAGCCTCTTCTCGAAACTTCTTAGGTCCTGAACTGACTGGAGTGGCAGGGGAAGCATCTGGAGGTTTACAGAGCGGCACTCCAAATGAGCTTCCTGACTGCAGTATTAGGAGTAACAGTTGTGTTTTGTCGTGTGATGTGAAAACAAGTGAAAGAAGGACCTCTAGAATGACTGCTTAAAAAAGAAATGCAAATATCTTAATATGGCATTACAAACAAATCAAGTTTTAGTTTTGTTATGAACTGGATGTCACTTAATGTATGTATTTGCATCCACCAGGTTTTCTACATTAACTCTTCTACTTCAACACCGACTGGTGTGTATGTGTTTCTGTTTCTCACTGTGAGTCTGCAGGTTCATCTGATTAGTGACTAGTAATGCCAGCAATGACTGGTGGGTGGCAGCAGACACAACCTGATTAATGTTGCTGTATTTGTTGGATGAAGCTTAGAGGATAGGTTCATAGTTTGTCAAGTCTGTCTTAAAACAACAGTCAGGTGCCTATATGAACACTGAAAAATGTTTCCCTCGCCGTATGGGAGCCAATATCTCCCAGATTGTCTTTTGGAGTGGTTATTTTAGGTGCTGATGGCTCGGCAACACAATATTTCTCCACAACAACCTCATCTTCCACACCCTGTTGTGGGTGGCATCTGTTTCTTTCTCTGGATTCAAAATGAGGAATTTGAAAGACATAATATCTTGGTCTTGCTCTTTTGTCATTTTCTCCCTCAAAGCACATTATCAAACCTTTAAGAACAATTTTAGACCAGATACAACTGGTTTCTTCAGCTGTTTATTTCTGGAAACATTTTTGCTCTTTGCGCTTAGACCCAGGGAAAATATGTATTTACCTCTCAAACTCTGAAATGATTACTGTACCACAAGTGATGAGCTGGTGCTCATATGGTACACTGGTATTTTCTACTGATCAAAAACACAAGGTTTTACATGTATTTCATTATTGTATTAGGATGTTAAAAATTGATACCTCCTGATTTTACCTCAGATTTGTTTACCTGAAGATTTGCTTCGCCTTTGTGCATCACTGCCCCCAACTGTTGATTGGTGAAACAGAGTGAAACCAGTAGCAAAAAATAAATAGCATCATGTACATGCACGTGTGTCTTTGTGCATGATACAAACAAATCAGGAACCCACTAATGAAAGCCTTGCTTCATAGTTCTACTATCAGAAACTCTACAAGGGACTTTTAAGTGTTAAAATGTCGATACCAGACTGGAGAACGTACATGAACGTACATTAACAACAGGGCAGAGTATTGAACCTCAGTCATTTTTTGGTAAGAACCAAAATGTATCTGTGTCACTGAGGATCTAATGTGGCCTGTTTTTCTGTCTTGCTTACTTATTCTTTGATCACATAGTTTCTGATTTATTTAAATCAGAATTTTGCCAATTCTAGATTCCTTTAATCAGACAAACTTCTTGTACGACGACTTTTGTTTAGACAATTAACATTTTTTTGAATTTCTGACACCTTTTGTCAAATAAGGGTTAAAGGATTTATTCGAAGAAAATATGTATATATACAAAGTAAAGTATCAAAAACATTAGCATCAGCCTGAATTTCAAAAAATTCAAACACTACACAAACAGACTAATACAACAGCCAATATCACTGCAATAATTCAACATTTGTGAGAATTATAATGTTAAGTTTTTGTTTTGAGTGTCAGAGAGGGGCTCTGGATCAATGTTAGCTTTAATGATGTAGTTTGCGGTGTGGTTGTAGAATGTGTCATTTTGATAGGTGTGTCTTATATTTTGCTCAACTCATCAACCCAACCCATACATACTAGTACATACATAGATACATACATATTATACATATTATATATTATCAAAAACTATACTATGTACTATATATTATGCCGTCCAATGCAAAACCACAGCTAACTATAGCCTCAAACATTACTACTGAGCTCAGTAAACAACTCTAACAGGTTTTAAAATTTGAGCATTCTTCATTATCACAACTGACTAGCAACAGCCACAAGTCAGAACTGAAATGTCACGTTTCATCACTGTCACATTAGAGAGGTATGCGTACAAGTTTCCGGTCTGGATACTGAAGCCCCGCCTCAGAAACATACTTCTATGGCTTGGTGGTTTGTACTTCCTCCCAATTAACACAGGAAATGATAACTTACTACTTGAACTGGAAGTTTTTTACAACACACTGAATACTCAGTGAGGTTGTGTGTAAACAAGATTACTGTAGCTGTGCACAGTCATATATGTGCTTTTTACCTGTTCTTTACTCCGAAATTTCTTCCACAGTTAATCACCAAACATTCTCCAGCCTGTTACTTTCTTTTAGAAGTTTGAACAACATTGCTCCAGACAGTATAATGATAATAATAATAATGATAAATTTGTATTATTTAGACTTTTGTAAAGAAATAAAACTATATCTATAAACCATTTTACATCTTCTGGAGCAATGAATGCATTACAGAGTGGAGAAGTCATAGAACTGAAAGAGGGACTAATAAATTGTTGGTTTTGGTCTTTTAATAGGATTTGTTGATGATAAAAGAAATATACAATAGTGCCAGCTTTATTCTTTAAGATGCTTGGTTGATAGCGATTATAGCATTTGCCAGCATTATAATGGCTACAATTATAGCGATAGCTATTCAGAATATAGAATTCATATCTGTTGTCCCATTAAGTATATTTTCTGTACTATAAAACTGACTCAAGCGTTCATCAAAAGATTGTAACAACAAACAAAGTTACATATTTCAACACTCTCAACATTTTAAGGACAGTCAATCAGTTGTTACTTTTCTTGCAAATTCTGTGGGATTGTTTCCACATGAAGAGCAAAGTTCACATCCCTGCAGTGGTCCCTTATTTCCAACCCAGAGCTTGAAAAGTTTGCACTCACTGGATGCAAAAAAAAAGTAAATGAGATGGGATCTGGATGTTTGTGAGGGTGAACACAAAGAAAGCGGTTAAAGTTGAGGGGGGAGAGACGGGGGGGTGCAGGAAAACAGGTCACAGTTTCTTTGAAAATTGTTAGCACTAATCTCAGAAATTCTGTTTGTCAGAAACAGTGTTGTGTATCATATGGGAGCAGACAAAACCATGGGAGGATGTGGTAGAAATGGCCTGTGAGATGGAAAAATACATTTCTAACACTTCAGCTTGATGCTCACTGCAGGGGCTTCAACATGAGTAATAGGCTCTCATAGGAATGCTCACCCAACTTTTGGCACATTTCACTGCGCACTAATAACTGGCTTTCCTTGTAGAAATTAAAAAACATCAAAAAAGCATGATTATTCTTTGCTCCGGAAAATGTTGAGAATGCACCTATTTGTTTCTGCTCCAGTCAACCTGTGTCTGGTGCAGGAGCCAATGCATGATGTGTGGTTATGACATTGGGACAGAAAAACAAACCACAAACTCACAGTTCTTAGAAACGTGCAAAACCAAAGGTGATAAAAAACATTTCCATTCTCAAGTTTTGGAGGCAGCAAGCTCAAGAGAGTTCAAGTGTTGCTGATACACCCTGCAAAAACAATAAACAGCCAAGTGAAGTGTTATAATACACCTTTTCCGTATATACACTTGTTTATATTTTAAATACTTACTTTCAACCATGAGGAAGCTAAGAATGATAAAGACTTACATTTGTGGTATCTTGCAGTCTTTCGCCAATAGCTTTTGAGCTTTATTAATTTCATTTTGCCATTCAGTAAGTTGGGGTCATGTATTGTGTTAACAAAATACATTTTGGTAATAGGTAATAAATGTCCCATCACATCTTAATCTGTAATATTTGGTGTTACATATGTATATATAGGTATACGTATTAATTTTGCTTGGTGATGAAGATAAATACAGCAATTACTATTACAGTACCTGTCTGCCTTTCATGCAGACTGTTGGTACAGTTTACTGATGCTTCCTAAATGCCTCAAATGCATGATATTGATAGACACTACAGTTTACCGATGTTCCTTAAACACCTCACGTGTAGAATATCTGGAGAGTACAATTATGAGTTGAGCGGAAGTTGATTGGATAAATTGTAGTGCCCTTTCAAAACTTGCCTGAGACATCCTGCACCATGCTTGAACATACATACAAAGTTCGGGAATAGAGCATAACTCAAACACTAAACTTTATCAATTCATTCTCTATGAAATTTCTTGTCACTACGGATGTAGTGATACATCTGTAGGTTGCAATGGCCAAGTGGCGCTGTCTGTATTTCGGCTCATTGAATCCACATGCAGAAGTAATGCTGTTTATGAGGTGTGAGGTTTTATATATTTGTAAATATTAATATATTTTATATATTGATGTGCCTGAGACATTCAGCACTAAGTCTTGAATGTACATGCCAAGTTTTGGACATAGTACATAGTTCAATAGTAAAGCTTAAGTATCTTAAAGGGGATGTATAATTCTTTTCCTTATTTTCAAACACATATATATATAATGTTAAAATGTCCGATGTTCATGTCAAAAATGGCCAAAATGTCAAATAACGAGATAAATGTATGAAGAAGTAATCCCTGTGAGCAAAAAGCAGCGGCTTCAGACTGCTCGCTAAGTTTCCAATGGTTTTTTCTACTTTCAGCTTGAGTTGAAGTCAGCTTGTCACAGATTTCTTTACATGGACATCTGCTACACGCACAGCATGCAAGTTCGCTGCTCCACTCCAGGAGTAGTTATGCCAACTCTTCATGAAATATCATCATCATCAAATAGCTCCATATGTTGTTGTTTCAACTGTTTTTTTTAGCACCACTAACAGAGCTCCACTAATTCAGTGAGGAACACGTTTCACTTCCTGTAAATTCTTCACAATAAAAGCCTCCTGTTAAACTTTTCATTTGAAACAGGAAAGCAAGAAATGTTTGGTATGCATTGATGATAAAGTTATACAACTCTGATAGTAAAGCTGGCCAATCAGAACAGAGTGGGCTCATTGGGAGGGGTGCTTTAAAGAGACAGGAGCTAAAATGGAAGGTAAAGAGAAACTGTTTGATAAAGGGCCAGTATAAAATAGATAAGGAGATTTTTGAACTGTGAAACATACAAAGCTACTCTAGTGGAGTCCAAAAATAAAAATTTAGAGCTGAAATTAGCTTAATAGCTCCTCTTTAAGCCTTTTCAAGTCATTAACACTATGGGTATAGTCCCACCACTGACCACAGTGTGGATTGCAATGGCAGAGTGTCGCTGTCCCTGTTTCCTCTCATTGAAGCCACAGGGCAGAAGAAGGAGCAAATCAGTGTTGTTTATTATGAGGTACTTTTATATATTTCTTTCTTGAAAACCACTCATCCAAACAACTTCACACATCGAAACTGCACTTCACTGATTCCCCACCAATCCACCGGCGAGGTATAAAGTAGATCGGATGAAGGGTTGTCGAGATATGCAAAGGACAAAAATACATACATACATACATACAGACATACAGACAGGCAGACAGACAGAGGTCTCTTGCTTCTGAACAAGCCCTTTTGATGTCAAAAAGATCACTGCCAAAAAACTGTTTTTCACAATTAATGAGGGGAAATACAAGTCTGATATGAAATGTGATTCTTGAAGGTTTCACATTTAGTATAAACTTGTTTTGATAGAAGATGATATATTCATAGATAGATGTTAGACCTTAGACATAGATCTTAATCAAATAAAGGAAAATATCTAAGGTGATTGCTGGTTCATTTTGTTGTTGTTTTGCTGTTGCTGTTTCCACACCACACATCACAGACCAGACTAGACTAGATAAAATATTTAATTTCAAAGTCTCTTCTCCGAACATCTTCAACTGTTGAGAAATTTGAGTTTCAATCATTACCCTTCGTTGACTAGATTGGTTAGGTAATGTTAACTGTTAAATGTTAGTTTGCGGTATTATTATGGTATTTAGTGATATTTAAATCTTACATGCAGTAAGCACAGAAAGTGTCAGACTTTGATCTAATCTAGCTATGATTTAAATATTGACATTAAAATGTGCCATCTTGATAAGTGCTTTCAACCTACTGCTTACTGCCTCAGCAAATATCAAAGCGAGAAGTAAAGTTTGTCTGGTGGGCAACTGAGCTCTTGATCATAGTTGGGGAAAAACAAGACCACGTCTAGCACATGGCAGGACCAAGTATGGTCAATATGCGAAATTGTAGCCAGTTTGGGGTAATGTTTAAAATGTTTATTTCACAGACATGCCTGCAGTAAAAACATAGAGTGAGAATCAGCAGTTTTGAGCAGTTTTGTCGGGGAAGTAAGAAGTGCGGAGGAAGCAAGAAGCAAGATTGGTGAAATCAAAGAAGAATTCTTTTGACCATGATTTTATAAATGTTACTGGCCTTGTTATGGTCAGTTGAGAATTCCCTCTCAATGAAGGTCTCAAGGTCTGAGAGCGTTCCTTCTCCACATCTCCACATTCTAAACTGGATCTCAATCATGTTCAGTTTAGAGAACGAGTGCTCGACTGATGCAGTTGTCACTAGCAATGTAACATATATTTTGGGGAGTTCTGTTTGCGTAATCTTGTGGGGGTACTTTACAGGGCATTATCAGACTTTCTTCCACTGAAAGTGCGCACATGACGTCATTTAAGATTCTCAGATATAAAGGCAGGGAACTTCCTGATTTACCCGTAACTAAGACAGTGATTACAGAATTTTGGGATGTTATCTCATTTGTGTGGGCACCTTAGATGGTATTTTCTCATGTGTGCTCTACTGTGGGGGCCACTTAGTGGGCACTTTCAGTGTTTTTTTGTCTTCGGAGGCCAACCTTGAAAAACATTTAATAGATCTTTATTATAGTTCTATTAAATGCAAATCTGTAGGTGGATAGTGCTAGCCTAAAGGTTAGATGAGTGAACTTATTACTAGAAGGCTGAGGGTTCAATCCCTGCATCTGGCTTGATGAGTCTGTGTGGGCGAAGTGAACAGCAGTGCTTGTCTCTGTTCATGGTTTAGATTTTACGTTCATTTGTTAATAAATGAGCATTCAGATCAGTAACTGTGGTTATATTATCATGAGGCTCGATAATATCAGATGGGACTCGTATAAACTGCAGTGGTAGAATGGAAATCTCACTTCAACTAGTGAGGTTTTTTTCGAAATAAGCCAGGCTATCCCATCAGTCAGCTTGATGGAACACCCCCTCTGGCCAGAGCTGACCTTTTTTTGCAGGTTTTTCTCTGTATTGATATTCCACTACATTCACATCGACCCTCCTGATAGTCCAGCAATCTTCCCTGACATACACTTCCCCTTTAATGACTTTTTCAAAGTCAGGAAGTTCCACTTTAAACACAGAGGAGATGCATTCAGGGGGCTACTCTCCAGCTGCCCCCCTGCAGCCCCCCCCTTGCAGTCTCATTCTAGGCATGTTGGTGGGGAAAAGCCATAACATGACAATTGGAAATCTGTGTGGGTTGCACCCACACCTGATGAACAGATAAGATAGATGGATAGAAAAATGAGTGGGTGACTCCCCAACCACATCCAGATGTAGCTGTGCAGGGGAGAAGAACAATTGAAGTCATCTATTCAATATCTCAGTATCGACTGACTTTACATACCACCAGTGGTGGAAAGTAAGTACATATACTCAAGTGCTGTACTTAAGTACAATTTTGAGGTACTTTTTTGAGATTTGATGCTACTTTATACTTCCACCTCACTACATTTTAGAGTGAAATATTGTACTTTCTTCTCCACTGCATTTATTTGACAGCATTTTTACTTTTCAGATGAACATTGTTAAAGATGAAACCAGTGGTTTCAAACCTTTTTGGCTTTTGACATCTTATAAAAAAGCAGTGTGTGGTCGGGGTCACATTTCAGATGTCTTTGAATTGTTAACAGCTCCCCCAAATAGTGATTTTCCCTCTAAACTTCTCACATGGTTTCATATCAATAAATGTTTAAATGTTTTTTTTTTCTTCTTGGATTTTCTAGTATAAACACAAATCAATAACTACAACTGCTTCATTCGGCCACTAGGAGTCTCAAATACAATTTTGCACCACACATTTCATTCAAATGTGCAGTTGGCACACACACCAAAAAACGTCTCTAGCTTCCTGGTTTTCTTCCGTCTTGTGAAGCCAACTGAATGTGTGTGGGGTTTTTTTCCTCCTGTTGGCCCTGACTGTGACTTCCCACTCAGCCCATAGACTTTACATTGTGATGACTTCAGGCTTTTCTTGGCTCAAGGAAAGATTTACAAACATGAAACCTCCATGGATCAACAAATCATAATAAAAAGTCATAATTGACCTTGTGACTGATTAACAGTTTTACAGTAGTGGTCTTGGGGAAAAATGTTTTTTGGCGGCAGGGGGATATTTCGCATCCAACTAAAGGAGCATGTTTGTGATGGGTCCAGCAGCTTGACCTTTGGTGCCCAAACAGAAAAAAAGCAAAACAAAAAGTACAACAACTCCAGGCTCAAATCTCCAGCTTCTAACATTACCTGACTTTCCCATACCTTAAACTTTATGTTTAACGTATGTTTTCTGATATCACCCACCATCCACATTTGACTAAGACATGTGGTGAAGAACTTTTGTTAGCAAAAAACATCTGAAACTCATAGTGGCAGATTCAAGCAGTTGTAGTTATTAACTTGTGTTTGTTCTAGATAAATATCCAAGAAAAAAAATGTATTTGTGAGAAAACATTCTACAGGTGTGCAACTCTCATTGCATGAATTCACATACTGATTTGCTGATGTGTAAATTTTGTCCATGACTTCACATTATTTGATACGGTTGTGTTCACTGCAGCAACTGTAGCAAAAATGTTAGCGCGTGAGTTTCTTCACTTGTGATTTGTAGAAAAGGATTTGTACACCTGTAATGAAGAATTTGAGAGGGTGTAACTGTTGCGTTGTGTTTGTGGGAGATAAAAAAAAAAATTCCCCATTATCAGTCTCACAGTTTATTTCCCTGACCAGACAAGCTGCCTCCTGCCTCCATCCAAACATCATCTGTAGCTCACTTTCACTTTTCTCCAACTTGCACTCCAGCCTCTTGATCTGTTTGTCCCTGTCAGCCACCATCCTCTGGTACTTCAGCACTCTGTGGTTGCAGGTGCTGCAGATCACATTCATCACTGTGTTTATAGTCACCTTGAGGGCATTTTCAACATTTTTTTGTCTGTTGTTATTACTCACTGTTGCTCACTTGATGTGACACTGTTAAGATATAAGTTAAGATGACAACTCTGCTCTCTCTGTTTTGCTCACTCACTAGTGAGTGACCAAATGACACAAATATTCTGCAGAAACTACTCAGTCACAGTTTAGTTTCTAAATGCTTACAGCTGCCAGGAAAACTTACAACTGGTTCAAGTATAACAATAGGGTCTAATAAACAGGTGCGCGCCAGTATACAGGTTTTGGTGCCCACCAGTGTGACTGCTCAAACATCAAAACTTTACTTGAGTAAAAGAACAGTATTATACAGTAGTATTGTCAGCATATCATTACCTACCCAACCCTCGTCCTACCAACATATTTAGCATACAATGCATAAGACTACTGACTGGGTTCACTGGGGACCCCAAGAATAAACTACTGTAAGAAACAATCATCATAGTAAAATGTTCTTATTTCTTATGTAATTAATGTCACCTGAAAAATACTGATTATTATTATTATTTTAGGAAAGTTACAGTTAATTTGTATATTGTGCAAAACAAAAATATATACTTTTCTTTCATACAAATTTCAGCTTTTATCCCAAGTACAATTTTCCCACAAAGCCTTCAAAATGACTGACAAAGTGCCCCTACTTCCCCTGAAAGTGTGTGATACTTTAAATTAGGACTCATGGCAAACATGAACTCAATAAATAATTCTATCTATTAAAACTGCATGGGCAGAATTGGGTGCTTTTGACTTGGGTCCAGTGCACTCATATTTTTAAAACAGAAACAGAAAACAATATGAAGTCATTAGGAACAAATTGATTGATAAAGTCATGAAGAATTGGATTGATAGAATAAAGCCTTCTTCTGGCCCAGACAAATTGGATGTGAACCTGAAATGGTCCACATGTGAAGTAGAAAATATGGCCCAAATATCCCAAATCAAATGTGGGCCTTTTTTTTTTTTTTTTTAGTAAAGATGCAGTGCTCTCAGGTATGTGTATTCTGGATGTGGGTCAGTTCTGGTTTATCTGGTTTGTCCTTGGTTGACTAATGGCTTTTGGCCCAGATCTGGGAAACAGGAGCGGACTACAAAGTGTCATCATTCCATGGGATATGTGGGCCGGCCGGATGAAAGTGCCGAAAGTGTTGGGTGTGGGCTGGATCTGGGCCACAGTAATTTTGCTGTTGGGGTCTGTGCCCTTCTAGCTGATTTGATGTGGGTCAGCTGGAAAAATATTATGAAATCAACCTTTAAACCAACATGGAAGATAAGTCTTTAAAGTACTTATGAGAAAATGGAAATCTGAGCATCTTAATGTCCATTACTTCTGGGCAGACTCCGTTTGATGATGAATACAATGTGAAGTGATGTCAGCTGCCTCGCAGATCAAAGCTGTTCTGTAGCTGCTAAATGGACTTTGTGGTGAAATGGTAAGATTGTTTTCTCAAGTATTTTCCCTTGTCAGCAAAATGTCATTGATGATAACAGTGACATTAGAGTTAGCCTGTGAACTGATGGGTTTTTTGTTGACTATTGTTTTTATTCATTGCTGTTTTTCTGTATTTATTATTGACTTCTGTCTATGTGTCAAATGGATACTCATTAAAGACATTAAAGTTTTACTCTACTTTTCTGAAATGACCATGAATATGCAAGCAAACCAAGTGTAGCCACTTCCTTTTCAGTGGGCACTAGGTATACAGTATTTCACTGATGCCTTTACTTGCTCTCATTTATGAAGAAATGAATAGAGACACTTTAACATTGAATTGTTCTTTATTGATCCTTGCAGGGGAATACATCTTGAGTATTTGACACTACTTTAGGAGCTTGGTAACTGACCTCACCTATAGGCAATATGTCTATATTTTCCACTGCCCAATTCAACAATTCAGTGATGGACAATGATCCAGCAAAGATCTAAACATCTCTCTGAAACCATTACAAAGCAACCTTGTGACTTTGTTGTAATTTTGAGATTACTTAATGCCCCTTTCATCACTTATTCTTCATTAAAAACTGAAAGCAAATAAACACATTGTGTTAACAAGGCAAAAATAATAAGCTTGGCTTGTCTAAATAAAAAAAATTATTATTGAAAGCTGATTTGAAAATCATATACATTCACATGTCATCACAGTCTACAGTCAATATGGCAAGGGCATCAAGTGCAATATGTTCAAGCTAGCCAAGGCAGAAGAATTTTGCTGTGCTTATGTTTGCTTTACAAAAAAAGACTGATACATTCATGAGGCTCATAGATGCTGTAGGGAAATCAAGCCATAAAACCACAGCACTTGCTTAGTATGAAGTGCTATCTATAACACATAATGGAATACAGTAATGAGTGTGTGTGCATGTTAAGCCATTTGACCCATTCCTGAAATGCAACAATCAGTGTCACCTTTCTCCTAGAATCACTCTGGTTTTAAGCTCTCATCCTCTTCTGGGAAATCAGGTGGAACATTTGGGCTGCTTACTTTGGATACCAGAACAGGAACAACACCTTCTGCGGTTTTGTTGAGGATACAGTAATCACTAGATGGTGGTGGATTGTAATCAACAGGACTGTTTGGTAAACTACACTCTGAGATTTGGGTCAGATCCTCAAAGCTGCAACCAGAGTCAGCACAGCTGACGTCTAAGAAATCATTAGGTGGAGAGGAGACAGAAACAGCTTCTGCTTCTGCAATACTAAACCCCCACATGGGGCAAGGGAGCTGAGTGTAAGAAGCGTTTCCTGGACAGACCATGGTTAAAGGAGGGGAGGTCACTTGTACCCCAGGTAAGTCTACATAGGAGCTTTGACACTGAGTGAAGGTCAGTTGTGTTACTGGGAGGTTGTGGAAGTCCTGGTTCTCTTCTGGGTCCTTTGTGATGGATTTTGGTACAATCGTCACAACATCGGTTGTTAAGATCTCCTCAGTTTTATATGTTAGAACAAATTTGCCTTGAGGTGAAAGCCATTCCTGTAAATTCAGTAGCATTGAGAAATGTGAGGAGTGATAACATTGCATGACTCATTTCCACTGCAGCACACACACAACACTTCACAAATTATTGATACCTTATGTAAAAACTAATTACTACTATATGTTTTTCACTATTGAAACAATGGATCATCTCAGCTGACATTTTAAACCATGCTGATAATTCCCTTAAAGATTATTACCAACTCTTTTGGTAACTAGGATGCTAGAGGGCAACCTTCTTCCTCATATATGCCCTTGACTAAAATATACAGTTATAAATGTATAAAAGCTACAAACGCTGTTCTAGTGGATACTGAGGAAATGATTACCTCTGCTGCTTGTACTGTGGATAGGTTTTCCAAGTCAGACTTAAAACTGTAGTCAGGTACTCATATAAACATTGAAACTGACCATTAGAAGATCCCCTCCAAATGTGCTCACAATGTAAATGATGGGGGACAAAATCCACAGTAATTGTTTTGAGAGAAAAAATATATTTAAATGTTTAACTGAAGATTTTATGAGGCTTCAGCCATCTGAGTTATTCAAATAAAGTGGATCTTCCACAGGTACAGTCTTTTTAGTAAAAAAAAAAAAACAACAACAACCAAAAAACAGGTTCAGCTGCAGTGGAATGATCTTAACAAAAAGAGGGAATTTGACACTAAAAACACTGTAGCTTAGAAAGATGTTACCTGATTTGACTAATTTGTATGGCTGAAGCTTCATATTAGCTTCAGATAAACTTGTGCTGTGGATTTTGTCCTCCATCACTTACATTGAAAGTGCATTTGGATGTGGTCCTCTAATGATCAGCATGAACAGGAAGAATTCCTAATAGCAAGAAGAAAAACTGAACTATCCTTTAACATGGTCACAGACTAGACCAAACACAATACCTAAAGTAATTGCTGTTGTTAATGTTGTCATTAAAAGTGCAGTTGGCTTAGTTTGTTTAAATAAGTCAACAAGGACAAGACAACATTGTATTATCACCTCACCTGGAGGTTGCCTTCATGTTGTTTGAATAGAGGCTGAAAGAAAGGAACTGGCGATGGTGTGTGAGACAATGTTTTTATCTTCATTCTGCAATACAAATAATGAAAAATCAGAAAGATCAAACCACATTTTTACCTTGTATCACCCTTTCTTCAACGTTCTAATTGTACAAATGAATTACCTTGTAGCAGGATTGGAGAATATAAACAGCAGGACTCCGACAACCACACACACTGGGCCCAGAGATTGGGTCAAAATGACAAATATATTTTCTTGTTCTGAGAAAGTTCATGAAAAAATACTGAATTAGTGAGTCATAGCACAGAAATTATAGGAAGTCTATTAGGTAGCTTGAATTATCTGTATAATTCTACGAAGGTGATGTCTTGTGGGTTTTCAGACTCTGACTCATATCATTCACAAAATATATATCAATCATTCTCAATGACACTGAGGAATGTGGTATGTAAGGACAATAAGACCTCACACATACTGCCGAAAGCAGGCTTCAAATCAATCAATGCCATGAAACGTTTGTACTAAAGAAAAGACGGCATTTACCTTCTCCTGCTTCAGTTTTCCAGCATGTCTGTGGACTCCATTCACTCCAGGTCCCACTATAATCCTTAGGACCAGGTTTAGACCTCAATTTAATGCAATATGTAGCATCTGGTATGAGTCGTGATTTTTGAATCGACACAGAATTTTCTTCATAATTGGGATGAAGAGTCTGGGGAAAGGTTGAAACGGTTAAAAAAAAAACAATTATTATGAGATATGATTCCTGCAAAAAAGGTGTCTATAAAGGATGGCTATTTATGAAAAGAGCTTACATTATTTATTTTGCTTTGAGGTGTTTGAAGTAGAAGATCGTAGTCAAGGAGCTTTCCAAAAAACAAGTGGTCTTCATATCCACTTTTCCAAGTGATGTTGAAAGCCTCTGGTGTTTCTTGGACGTCAGCTTTATGTGGGGGTGTCAGCTGAACTGATCACAAACATTCATCATATTTACATATATGGAAATCTTTCTAATACACACAGTACATTTTGTAAAAACATTACCTAATGTTTGTTATTCAGCATCTCTGCTGAATGATTTGTTGGAAGTTTTATCGTTTTATGGATGTACTAACAAATACACAGCCACATACACATCTGTGTCCATGCATGTCAAGAAACACAAAAATCAACATACGCACAAGTCATCATGACACATACAATCAGTATGAATTACAGTCAATTCATACTTACTGTTCTGTGATGGCTCAAACTTCTCTGGCAATTTTTCACAGCCAGAATCAAACAGACAAATGTCTATGTCATAGGAATCATAAGAATGAAAACGACTCCCACGTATGAGTTTACAGACACAAATGTAACTGTGATTTATGGCCAGACAATTCTCACAGTCCCTGAAGATTCAAAAACAACAACAGAACATGAACATTTGGTGCATTTTTTGCAGGGTACAAACACAAACATTCATTTCTGTAGGAAGAATTTAACATTTTCATTTATTCATATAATCCTTGCAAGGAGTGCACTTACACAGATTGGCTCTCATGTAATGGCTTGAATTTCAGGTGATAGGTGGTGTTGGACTGTCCCACAGGATTACCAGCAATGTTCAAGACACAAGTAATTGTGTGCCAATAGTCACACATACATGAATATTCATTAACTGCGAAAGTGAGAAGAAAAGATAACTGTTACTTACACAGTAACATCATGAGATGATTTACTCATATACTAAGTAATCCAGTGGTGGAAGAAAGAAATTCAGATGATTCAAGTTCAAAGTCCTGCCTTCAAAATAGCACTTAAATATAAGTACAGTTCAGCAAAATATACTTAAAGCATCAGAAGAGTGCCCCCTGTGAGTATTATATTATTTTATATTACATCATTAGTTTGTTACTGATGATTGATACTTTTATTTTATAGAGTATAGTAGGTCCAAGTGGAGTTTCTGTAAACTACTTACAGTTAGGTACTTTCCCAATCTAGGGGCTTGGCCCCTTCCTATTGGTCACAAGATAATCTGAGTGGTCATAATATTTTTGATGGAGTATAAAAGAAGAACAAACAAAGCACTGCTACACAAATATGTCTTGATATTTTAAACCTTTCTCTAATCTTTTGGTTTTTTATGAGATATTTGATCATTTTACTTCTTTTGGAACCTTGAATAGTTATTTTAAAGAAATGTAAAGCAGCCAACAATAGAAATACTCAAGTAAAGCACCGTATGCGAGTATATGTACTCATAGTTACTTTCCATCACTGGAGTAATCAAAATACTACTCAGTTTCTCAGGGTGACAACAGATAACAGATTATATGAAGTACCTCTTGACATTTGTATTGTTAAACATTTCCCCACTAGCCTCCCACTGTGGTTGATTACTGGAAGGGATGATAGTGACATTATCTGAGCACTATTAATCATAGGAAGGACACACAGAAATACAAGCCACAAGATGAGATATGCCATAAGCTGACTTATTAAAACCTTACCCATGAATAGAGAAGAAGGAAGTGAGTGACAAGTACCTTTCACACAGCAGGTCACTGCAAGGATGCTGGAGCACCAACACAAAAACAGGACCTGCGGACACATCATGTCTCCACGGATATGAGTGTCACTCTGTGGATAAGAATAAAATATTTCTTCCTTTTATCTTCTAGATTCTTTTTCTCTTTACTTCTATAATATGATACATTTAACAATCCATTATTCTATAAAATAAGCTTCGGACATGAACGTGACAGGCAGAAATCTACAGTAACCATATAACTCATGTTTAAATTATCTGGAAAAAAACAAGAAAATTACAAGAATAATACCATTATTGCTATGATGGAAAGTGCTATTACCTTGGGGGCTGCCCTGGTGCTGCTGATGTCTCAGACAGTGAATGAGAGATGGAACTGAGGTTTAACTTATCACTGGTTGCATCACAGGAAGTCAAACCTCGTCACACATTTCATTTTTTTTTTCTCCTTTTACCTTTTTGGTTTAGTTTTAGGCACGTGCTCTTGCTCTCTTTTCTTCATAGTACCAAAGAACAGAGTTGGCTTTTTTAGACTAAATTTGTGTCTGTTTCTTTTATAGCATTTGGTACAGCCTTCGTAAAAAAAAATTGTGATAATAATTTAATGGAACGGGCTAGGAATCATTTCATGTCACTGTAGGTTAGCTTTTTTGTTTTGGTGGATTATAATTATGTCTATGTTGTCAGTGGTGACATATTTTGTTAAAATACATTTATTTTGTGATTAAGCCCAAAAGCTGCTCCATTGGAGGATGGACACTTTACTTTGAGTTGTCTTATTTAGCAATTCTAAACAGTATATAAATGTTCAATAAATGGTTCATAACACACTATAATGTATTTATGAGCAGTTATAACAACACAGGAGGATGATTGCTGTTGACAAATACATTAAACAATTACATCTGCTTACAATTACATTATAGTCTGGTCATTTATTAAATGTTTACATACATATGTTTACATACTTCTTATAAATGCTATATAGAGGGGACTTAAACAGACTGCTGATGCCTCATATAAGCTTCAGATAAACTTTTATAGATAACTAAATGCATTTTTGCACAAAATAACTACGTGGACACACTGGATTTTGCCCCCCCATCACTTACACTCAAAGGGCATTTGAAGGGGGGAATGGTTACAGCAAGGAAAACCAGCCAGTTGCCCATTTAAAAAGTAGTCAGCTGCCCATTTTTAAATGGACAACTTACTTGATACATTTACATAAGTGAAAATCTATCCTTCAAAATGTTCAAAAGATATTCTCTCATTTGGTGTTTCAATCTAACATGTCGGTCCAAAATATGCCATGAATGCAGTGGCGTATCCAGGACCTTTCGACTGGGGTGGCCAAGATGACACACAGAGGGTGGCCATAGCATTGCGAACCTTAATGAATGGCGGGTGATGTGATGTGTAAATGCAGATGTTCATTGCATCACATTGCTTCAACCTATGCACAGATAAATTCATGTTAGCATCCATTGTAATGTTTGTACTCAAGGCCTCGTTAGTGTTTTTACATCTTATAATACAAACTAAAGGTGCCATGCTGAGCATCCCCAACAACTAAATTAAATATTACAACCTGGAACAGCACTAACAGTTTAACTATCCAGTTTTCGATCCCATGTGCATTACATTTTCCATTTCCACCTATCACAGTCTCTGAGAAGCAGTGGTTATTTAAATATGTCTAGTTTCGATCAGTAATTCTGTTCAAGATGGGCTACACATTTTCTAAGAGCTGTTTCCTTGTGGTGGAGTAAATAGGTTATATTTTAGAGATTCATAATGAAGCTCTGAGTCCAAACTGGTGCAACACATTTATTCACAGGGGTTACGTGTGCAAAAGATATTTAAAACAGTTGTCAGCTATGTTATTCATATCATTGTGGCATTAACTCAGCTTATATCAGCTCTACTATCTCTGAACTCTCAACTTCACTGTAATAACAATAATAAGTTTATTCTTAGTCATAAGAATAAGTTTAGTCATCCTGCTTTTAAAGTTTTCAACATCCAGTACACAATGTTACAGGTGTCTAAATTGCACATTTTCTACGCACAAACAACACTGAGCTCACACAATCATAAACATATTTTCTCAGCTGCATGATTAAAACTCTCTTGTGTTTCATAGGTGTCTCTTACTCAGTTTAACTAAAAAAAACCCAGCACATTAAACCTTTAACTTTGTTTACTGAATGACCTAGTGTAGACAGTCTCACAGGTTTAACTTGGCTAGTTAACTGCTTGTATTTTAGCAATATTCTCAAGGACCAATGACCTATCAGATCTGGGGTGGACACAGGGGTGGCCGGAGAGATTTCAGGTGACAGTAAAGGCCTTAGCATGTGATTTAAATGATTTTCACACTCATCAAACTTTTCAGAGAACCCTTGTGCCATGTATGGAAGCATCTACTAAATCACACTCTTCCTGAACAATGGACCAATATTATAAAGGATAGACTAGGTTTTATAATCATTACAATATCCTGTATATGTACCAGAATGTCATCACAATGTTACCTTATACCAGCATTTTTCAACCACTGTGCTGCGGCACACTAGTGTTGCATGGGAAATTATCCAAATTCATCTAATAGGTATGAAAATCATTTTTTGAAAGCAAATGAATGATTATCTGCCAATAATGCGCCGCTGTCGGCTGTGAGAGCAGTGTGGTGACAGAGTAATCATGTAATAAATAGCCAACTCTTCGCCAGTAGACGGCGCAGCTAGCTAACATTGACTGCATTGAGACACTTTGAGACAAGAGAATTAGTGAGGCATGGATGGTAACAGGTGGCGGTGATTAGCGAGACTGACAGTGATGGAAAAGTTTTTGAAAATGAAAAATGCCAACTCTGAACTGGACTCTGGACAAAATTCTGACCCAAGTGAAGGCTCTAGCATGAGTGGAGGTCAAAAGAAAACAAAGACGGCGAGCTTGAGCAAAGCCTCTGATGTGAGGCAATACAACGAAAGCTACCTTTCATTTGGATTTACTTCAACCGGGGATGCAACTACACCGTTACCGTTGTGCCAGGTGTGTGGTGAAAAGCTATCCAACAGTGGTATGGTCCCAAGTAAGCTTAAACGCCATCTCCAAACAAAACACCCTTCACTTCAAAACAATTTTCTTTGTGTTTATTTGATTCCTATTGAAGAAACTTTGATGAGAATGACTTTATTTTGTTTATCTAGGCTACAGAGTTTAAATTTTTCAACATTTTCAGCTGGTGGTGTCCCTCAAGATTTTAGATGAGAGATAATATGCTGTATACTGTTTTGCATAAGGTCTTCTTGCAAATATGTCAAAGATTGTTAGATACCATTGCAACATATTGAGGAAGAGGGAGCATGTTTGCTTCCATCTAGCAGCAGCAGTCATTCTGGTTAAAACGATATTCCTGGGGTTCCCTCAGGGCAACATGAACAGTTCAGAGATTGATTTGATGAGAACCTGGTGAGCTTATGAGGACCTATCATATTTGTATTCTTCATAGCTGATGTGCTAAAACCAAAAAATAACAATTTTTAAAGTCTTTTGGTACAAGTCATGTTCTCACAACCAAAATGGAAGTCGAACTGTGAGTGTTTCAAGTCCCTGAATGCTACTCATTAAACAGACACTGCATTTGAACATCCTAATCATTACTGTGAATATTCAAGATGTGTGACCATATGAGGCCTGCCTGGGACTGTTTTACTTATTTAACCAGGTCAAATCATGTTGTCATTGTTCTTGCTTTCAAGTCAAGTCATAGGAAGGTCAAGTCCAAGTCTTAAGTCCTCATTTTATGACTTTAGTCCGTCTCCAGTCTGAAGTCTACAAGCTGGTATTGGAAGACAAGATGGCAGCACTTTCATTTCACTTTTTATTCACAGAAAAACTTTACAAAACTGACAAAATCAGATGGTCAAGCTTAAGTATGCAAGGAAGCAGACAGACACCAGATTGTGAGACAATGTGCATTCAGCTAAGCTAAAACAGATGAATTTGTATCCTGTCCTCTAACAATGAGTTGACGTTTGCCTTATTAGCCATTTTCATATTTTGCTGTTGGCTTGAAGAAACAAATGCTTGATGATAAGCCACCAAAATTCAAAACACAACTGATAGAAGCCTACCATCAACCTCATAGCTCCTGTTATATGTTAATCCAATGTGAAGTACAGAGTCAATACAATATAAAACATGTCACCTTACTCACAGAATACGCTCTATGTTAATATAGCTTTAAGCCACAGTACATGGACTGTATGGTTGTGGAAAGTGTAGACACAACAGCAAAGTTGAAAGTCTGGCCTTGAAAGTAATGAGCCACACTTCCACCTCCTACGACAGCTACCATCGTGAGCCTTTTCAATAGGAAACCCCCACTGTTAGATGTTATCTGTTAATGATGTTTCTCATAGCCTGGCAAATATGAAACTTCAAACTCTAATTAAATATCCTGAAGAGTTGTCATGACAACATTAACCCAGAATCAGAGAAATCAACTATATGTGACCCGAAAAGAAAAACAGTTTTTAAAATGAAAACATAGTTTTTCCCAGTGAATTGGTAAAATACTATGGTTGCAATTCCACCATTGTGTATGTTCAGTAACTATATAATCTCAAATATGCCATTTGGTGAAAGAGAACAAATATGCTCTGCAAACACTCTCTACTCAAGGTGAAACAAAAGTTCATAAAAAGCTTGTCAGGCATGTTTGTCCATTTCATTCGAACAAATGATGTCAAGGGCATTATCATTCTATCATGTTTACGGATGATAAATTTTGTCAAAGTTTACTCTTTTTACTGACATTGCACAATACAGGATGGACGGTTGCAGTGGTTACTAAAAGACTGCATGCACAAGGAAACATAATCAGAAAACTGGATCTTGATAAGATGCAGCATGCATCCTGGTGCTACAATACAAGCTAATGAAGCATGCATGACCACGAGAAAATGAATCTGTATATACAAACAATACAAACAAAAGCTGTATAAAACAAATATGCAACATTTTGATCACATGTTGCATATCTATGGAGTCAGGAGTGTCCCATCAGAATAGTTCTAAGACTTTCTCAGTGCATTATTACAATCTATTAATTGATTTATACATTTACAAAAGTTAATATAACTTGATTAATTAAGTTAGCATTCATATGATGCATTTATAACTCACAGTAAGAGACAATTTAAAAAAAGCCCTGTACATTTGTAAGCTGATAATTATATTTCCATATTCCGTCTTTAAATGATGAATTAATAATTGATCAATTGATTTCATTTAACACTGAAAAATATAACTGTGGTGGCACTCTTCAGACTTCACACATGTCATTCCTCCCTGTCCAACCAAATTTAATCTCACAAAAAAAACACAACTTTTTTTTTTCCAACAACAAAACCTAAATATATACGTACAAAGTGCACAACTAAAACATTTCAAGATAAAAAAAAATATAGGATTATATGCTGATAAGACACATCCTATTTACTTTTCAGTTATCTGTGCTAGAAATGTCAACAGTAATGTTCATGTTTAAGTCCCACAAAATGTGATTGTGAAAGTAAAGCAGCTTTGATGATCACTGTGTTTCATGGAGTTTGTTCTCTGAGTTGCTTGAGTCCTCTTGAATAGTGCTACATATCATCCACTGTTTAACGTAATTAGAATTAGAGTTTTTGGGCTCATGAAATAAATCAGAGTCTCTGTGCTCTGTTGTTCCAGGGCTGCTGCACTCTCCAAATCCACTGTCAATGGTGTCTAAGTCCACATGAGGGTAGCCATCTTCTGACTGTTCGTTTGAGGCAAATGAGTCCAATGATAACCTCTCTGGTTCATTGAACTGGGCATGTGGCTGAAAGTTTAGATTTCCCACTGATGGGTCATGGGATATTTGGTTTTCATGCTCTGGTAAAATCCCATTTTGTCTATCCATCCTGGACATCTGAGGCTCTAAATCATAGCCAGCATGCTCTCTGTTGTCTCCATCATATGAAGCAAAGCTTTCTCCATCTTGGTAACCTCTGAGGGTGTGTACGGAGCTCTGTGACATGACTTCCTCCTCAAACTCTTCCTCTCCAGAAAGGGTTACAGTATGGATAGAGATGTGTCCAGTGGAGTGGCCGGTACCCTGTGAACTGCGACCGTCCTGGAAGTGCAGCAGCGAGTTGCAGTGAGGTTGCAGAACATGGAGGAAACGACCACTTTGTTTCATCTCCGTGTCCTCGTTGTAGCTTTGTTTTTCATTGTTCCAGTGAAGGACATCGTGCTGCTTCTCGGTTATTATCGCGACATGTGTGTCGACTCCACAGTAATCATACTCGCTGAATACAGGATTCACCCAGTTCTACAAGAGAGCAAATGGAAGGTAAGTACTGGCACAACTAAATGTAATACACTTATTCACTTTCTTTCCAAGAGTTACATCAGAAGCTCAATAGCACTCTCATGTTTGTGCACTAAATTAGCTTAGCTTAGCATAAACACTGGAAACGGGGAGACTGCATAGAATTTGCTCCAGAATGTAACTGCCCATAAAACTGTAACTTGTCATTTTCATTTTCAGGTTTGTATGGATTAAACAAACAATACATAATTAAAAACCTTTAGAGGTGTCGGTAGCAGGAATTTGTTACTTTTGGACTGAGCCAGTCTTGCTGTTGCCCCTGTTTCCACTTTTTATGTTTATGTTTGTTTAGCCATGCTAGTTTGCAAAGACTCTATAGATGTCAATGTCAGTCTGATGGTTTGGTTCAAACTGAAATATGTCAATGACTACTGAACATAAAATGAATCCAATAACTAACTTAATCACCTGACTTTTCCTAATCAGCTTAAAAATACAATTTTGTCCAATATTTTGATTCAGACAAAATAGCTATCAGCAAAACTAATGACATTCCCATCTGCCTCAGCTGTCCTTTGTGTTAAGCGCTAATAGGCAAATGTTAGCATGCTAACATGATAGACTGGGGAACATGGTAGACAATATCCCTCCCTACCCTCGCTAACATGCTCACAGCATATCACTATGAGCATGTTAGCATACTGACATTAGCATTTAGCTAAAAGCACCACAATGGTTTGGTTAAACTGACTGTTGAAGAGCATTTGACTGCATAGGGTTACTCATATAACCTTCACCAACATTTTGCCATCGGTGTATTTATCAAAATATCTTTTTCTGTTTGCACATTCAAAAATGAAAAGAGACCTGACTCTTTATCTGATCTTTTTTTTCCGCTTTGCGTTTAACCATTAATTCAGCTCTTCTGAAGTGCAATTGAGACATCCGGGCAAGTACCTAAACTTATTTTTACCTGGGGGGTTTTGTAAGGTTCAGCAGGATACATATGAACATGTAGTGACCATAAAAGACCATCATCTTTATCATACATCTAAAAAAATTAACCCAGCACAAGTACAACATGATAATACAGTGTAAGGAAACACTGCATGAGGTGCCTGAAGTAAAGCTATATTGAAAAATTATTAATAGTGTCTAAACTTTTGTTTAATGTATATTTTGAATTAAGAATACATTGTCATTTTTATATAATTTTCTGAGTTTAGAAGTCAAATGAGAATTAAGTGAACCACCAGTGTAACTTGGGAAAACTGCAAGGATCTCCAACTGTAACTCCAACTCCATACTGTAAGAAGAGCTCATGTGAATTCTCTACAACAACCATTATTGAGTTGTGCTCAACTAAGAAATAACCACCATGACTGTGTCTTGTTTACTTTAAACCTTGGAGACACTTTCAAATCTATGATTATCCACAAAAATCTATGTGGCCTTACGTCAACTCATACAAATGTTCTGCAGCCACCTATAGCTTCCATGCAGCAGGGCGATGGCCAGATAAGCATGAATCATTTGCTTTTACGCAAAGGCCACCACATCCTGAGGTACCGAGCTCATCAGCATCACCGAATCATCTGTGATGCGCTGAGAAAACACCAGCAGTCTGTACCACAAGTCTTAGATATCACAGTCAAACTAGAACAATGATTTCTAAACGAGCTGCTTCAGTCTGTTGCAGTGAGGACGTGATATACAATGCACGAAATACAGCAGGCAAGATCTTTTAGTGCAAGGATTGCACTAAAAGAATGTCACATCTGTAACAAAACTACACAACGGATGTGTTGTTTCACTTATTATAGCAGCAGATTTGATGATCTAATTTAAGCAGATACACTGCTACAAAGGGTCAACAGGCTTTATAGAGGTTGTGTATTTGTAAACATATTGAAACTGAATTCCAGTTTCATAAGAGACTACTTTTTATGATAATGGACTGGTGGCAAATTAAATGTAAATTGACTTTTGGAGTATTTAGGACAAAACATTAACTAAATTTCAGCATCAGCAGCCATCTGTACCTAAACTAAACTCCTTTATAGTAGATTGTAGGTTATTGTCAACATTGTATACTTCTTTTATTGAAAGTATTTCAAGTTTTTGCTCTTAAGTCTACAACATAAGTCCTCAAAAAGGTATATACATTTATCAACAACTCCCCTCACACATCCTATATGCTTTCTTTAAGGTAATACCATTAGGAGTGCATTTCAAATTGCCTGTATGTAAAACAAACAGCAAATAAATATGTACTTTTTATGTTTGTAAACCAGCTTGCCTTGCCCTAATAATAATGATAAACTATTTTTAAATGATTTATGTCACACATGCTCTTCATTTGGCAAAGTTTACACCATGTAGCAGCAAAGGTACAGCAGTACAAAACCTAGGAGGGCTCTCTCTAGGACTTCACCTCCCAAAGTACAGCATGTTCCCTCTGTTATTTGCTACAGGTGCACACTCTGCTGACTAATGCGTGGAACTACACACAGATGTAGGGATAACAGGTTGGTTGAATTTTAAAGTAGTGATCAGTGTTGGGCAAGTAACTGAAAATTAGTAATTAGTTACAGTTGTTAGTTACTTCTCTGAAAAAGTAATTGAATTGCTTTACTAATTACTACACTTAAACATAATTAGTTACTGGGGAAAGTAACTTTTGTGTTACATTCAATGCAAAAGTGTAACTCATCCCAAAATCTCAGAGTTCAATCCACTCAGTAAAGGATCCATTTTGTTTTCCCCACAACCCCGGATCAGTTCTTTTCAATCCAGTTTCACAAACATAAAAGAAAGACAATTCAAAAATCCACTCCGGGTTTTACCCATGATCCACAACTCTAACCAGCAATAGCAGCTGCAGTTCAACAGCTTGTGTTTTACCACAAGTCAGCTACAGTGTCGTGAACTTTACAATGTGAGACACCGTAAGGTCAGATGATGATGCGTTTGTGTTGTGTGTGCGCGTTTGTCTGCTGTCCTCTGCAGCTATCCACTATTTTCATGTAAGACAAAAGTGACAAGTAACAAGCCTGTTTAGATTTAAGTTATTGTAACTGTGTTATTTAATTTGAGAAAGTAAAAAGTTACATTACTATTTAATGCCGAATGTAGTGAAATTACAATAAGACTGGTTCTGACCTATCAAATATCACAATAATTTCAGACGATGTGATGATTTTGTAAAAATGACTTTTGGTGTTTGCAACAGCTATTTGAGATATTCAAACACAAAACTCATAAGAGAATCATAAGTAATATACATATGATGATCAAACAAGTGACCCTAGCAGCATTTATTGTTCATTTTACTCCACTAAAACTGTCTAATAAGTTCATGACCTTTAGACCTTTAAGACCAGGAAATATTTTAGAATGATTTTATCTCATAGACATTTAGACATGTTTTAGTTTCCTCATATCCGCCTACACAGACATGAAGATATCTAATCAGCACTTCATTAGCATTGACGTATAATTAATCAGCATGAGGCATGAAGAATAGGGAGTATGTTTCATTATAACTTTTGACCATTTTCCTTGATGTAAAAAAAACACAAAAAACAAAAAAAACATGATTTGGGGAAAATATGAAAAGGTAATGGAAAAGATAATCGAGATAAAAGATTTAAAAAAAAAAAAACATCAGTTTTCTGTAAAAAGACTATAAAAATATGAACTACATAGTTCTAACTCTATGCCCCTATCAAGTGAAAAACAAGCTATTTTAAGCTTCACACAATGACACATCAAAGATCTACGTACTGGGGGTATTTTCCACTGAGGTGGAACAGGTCTGGCTGTCATATACAAATGTCTACCCACAATATGTCATACAGATGAAAACGAAAAGTCTCTTGAAGCCCCTGCAGACTTGAGTCATTCATGTCATGGAGGCCCTTAAATGTGAAGTCAAGGGAAAGTCCCACTAAACAGGTCCAGATGTGCTGAAAGTCCCCTCTAGGGCAACACCTGCTGGGCTGATTTGGAAGTTACATAAAACCCCATGAGCTGATTTTGTTTTGTTTTGTCTTACCTTAAAGTTCCCTTCATAGTTTTGGTAGAGGGGCTTGAAAAACTCGCTTGCGCTCGGGATGTCTATGATCCGCTGAAGTTTTTTCAGCCAAAACCTGAAACCAATGGAAAATGATTTTACAACAAGAAGAGAAATAGAGAATGAAACATGATGTGATATTTCTAATTCATAGGCACCGTGTCACTTTTGATGAACTGTTTTTCGTTTTTGGTATGTGAGAGTTCAGTGGTTTGGTGTGTCGTGGATGCTGCAGTGTTAGTAGATAGATGACAAGAGAACAAGTGAGGGAGAGATGAAACAAAGGTCCCCAGTAGGACCCAAACCGGTGACGTTGCAGCACACAGTCCATCCAGCTTATATATTGACTTACATCCTGAATGTTTGGAATGTAATTGAGAAATTAATTTTATTGCTCACATTGTTCTTGCCCCCATTGTGACAACTGCATATTAGTTTGCAGTTCATTTCAGCAAAAAGAGATAGTTTTGAGTTTTGAATAAGTAAGAATATATATACTCAGCTGAAGTCTAAAACGTTGTAATGCCATATTTAAGGAAGCCAGTCAGTGACTATTTCTTAAAAGAAATGTGAAGGGTTCGAAATGTTCTGGGAAAAAAAAAAAAGTTGGCCAGCCTGATTGAGAGCATCCTTGTGTTCTCTGTCTGGTAACCTGGTAACAAATACAAGTTGCCTATTGATGTTAGAATAGCAGGGACAGTTTTAGGCTTCTAGAAAAATCATTAGATGCTTTGTATAATAATGCTGTATGCAGGGAAAATCTGTCTGTTTTTAAAAACACTGAATAGATTCTCCACAATGCTATAAAGCACCTCTGGTAAACAAAAAGTTAGATAAGGGATCCTTCTTTGTATGCCGCCATCGGAGTTCATGTTCTTTTTTGCTTGTGCTGTACTTTGTGTTTTTCTTCTGTAACTCTGAGTGCTTAATAAATGAGGTGTTCTCAGTTCTCTGACACTGATGCTCTGCATGACTTCCTATGTCTGCTAGCCATTTCAGTGCAATGTGCTGCACGTACAGCACAACAGTGGTTTATATGTGGGAGGTGATGCCAGGAAAGTGTAAAACAAAGCAGTAAAAAGCTTTGCTAATCATTTACTGGAAGATAAAGTGTTGATGACCTTAAGTGTTAATTTGCTTTCACTTAGCTAAATTATTTGTCTGCGCAATGAATGCAGATTATGCATGAAGTCAACAGGAAATTTAACGTTAAACACTATTAACCCGTTTTAGTTCAACGATGATTAATAGTTGTTTCGGTCCTGATATATTTGTCGCAGGTTTCTCTAAAAGCTACTAGCGGATCACCACTTTCAAAAGAGACAAATAAGGCTTTTGAACTAATGTGGTAAACATTTTCAAGTGGCAAACGCTTCTGTGTAAAAAGTTTTGCAGGTAGATTGCAACACCGACAGCAACAAGGTCCGACGCTCAATTCCCTCGAGAGTCACACATGGTTTAAAAAAACCAACAAACTTTCTTTTTCTCAACATACATGGTTATTTAAACCATGTGTGTTGAGAAACAGGAAAGTACATACATGGTTTTTTAAACCATGTGTGTTGAGAAAAAGAAAGTAATTCAAGTGTCAGAGGTGACAGTACTCACGGTTTTTGTGAATAACCCAGCAAGAGAACTGCAACAAGAATGATGACCAGGAGGATGTAAATCCACCATCCTTCAATTCCTGTACAGGAGACATTACATATGAAATAGGTATCAAATGACATTATATGATAAACAAACTTTACACTTCCTGTTTTGAAATGTTAGTGTGAAGAATCAGTGCAGAAATGCTCCTCTACCGTCAGTCTCTTTAGAAGTTCCTGGAGTCCTCCATTCTGCAGTGGAACTCCACTCGCTCCACGGACCCTGATAGAGATTCTCAGGACACAATTTGGCCTGAACATTCACAGTATAGTTGGTAAGTGGTTTCAGTTTCTTGAGGTCCAGTAAAGCGTATTTTTGGTCCACCAAATAGGTTTCTATATCCTATTAGAGAGGATTCAAAAACAAAACAGATTTGCAGGGGGGTTGTCAGCAGAGAAAAACAACAATATTGTACTGCAACAGCATCTCAAGTTCAATTTTCATTGTTTGTGTTTTTACCTTTGACAAGTCTTTGCTTTCTCTTATGCGCACCCTGTATGTGAAACAGTCTACTTGGTTGTTGTTGTCCCATGTGATGTTGTAGAGGTCATCAGTGTTTGTCACATTAACATTGAAAGGTGGCGGATGTTTCACTGTGAAAGTAAAGACCCATGGGAACCAGGGGAAGATTATGAAGTTGAGAATGTGTGTATACCAATAATGCTCTATATCAGATGTGGCAGTTGAAAATTATTTTTAGCTTTTTTAGTTTTTATCTGGAGGCTAAGCCAGATGGCTGGGTGCTGCCACACAACATGCTGGGTAAGCTGGGAAATTTGCCTGTATGATTCTTTTCATCTCTGGATTTCCTGAACTTTCAAACCAAACATAAAATGGTATAATGTACAGTCATTTATGAAGACTTTTGGTAACAGATTGGCTGAATTCAACAGGTGGGAAAAGTGTTTAGAGTGTGTAACAAGTAACTAAAATGTGTAAAAATAATAATAATAATAATAATAATAATATAAATATTATAAATATATATTATAAGGACAAAGAGAAATTAACATTTAACTTTTTAAAAACAAATTTTATATACATAATTTGATACCACCAGACATGTCATAAGTTATGTATGTTAATCATACTATTACCATATTTTGGAAAACTCTATTGTCTGTGACCTTATTTCATTTTTGCTATCCTTCTTTTCATTTCATATCTGCTACATGTTCAGAAGGAATGACGCATAGTGAAAGTT
Source organism: Euthynnus affinis (assembly GCA_029490765.1). Lineage (NCBI taxonomy): Eukaryota > Metazoa > Chordata > Actinopteri > Scombriformes > Scombridae > Euthynnus > Euthynnus affinis. The sequence continues at coordinate 8,133,675 of CM055847.1, read as the reverse complement.
AAAATAACCTAGTTATTATGAGTTTAACTTACCAACCATACTCAGTTCCCAGCTGGATTCCTCACTCTTTATTACTTGACTGCCTTGTTGTCTGACTGTCGCTTTACACACGGTTTCAGTTCCTGCAATTTCAATAAAATCCTCTGGGACCATCACGCACCAGGATTGAGGCGGGTTGATTTGACAGCTGTCAATAACCTCAAAATCTCCATCACTACAACAAAGAGGGAGGAGTGTTAGGATCGATAATGCCCTGTGACATCAGCCAACACCTCAGCACCAAAGGTTGCAGTTGCCATTTGATGGTTTTAGAGCAAAACTGATGTAGTGTGGAATATGGAAGGCTTCAAGTCACATTATTAATGTTTCTTGAGAGCAAAATACATTGGAAAGACTGAAGCAATTGCGTTTTGCAGTGCAGTTACAGTTTGTCCACCAGAAAGCACATGCAAATGTATTTTTCAACTGTAAAATGTACAATAGGTAATAAATATCAGTACAGCACATATCTTGGTCACAATTCTTTGACAACCATTATTAAAAAGACTAACTATTTTTTAAAAAGTCCAATATCTCATTAGATTTAGATTTATTGGTCTAAAAATCTAGTATCAGTTGGGCTGACTCTTTACACCAATAACAATGAAACATAATATTAATCAAACATTATTACATCAGTGCAGGATGTTCATATTGAAAATATTATTGGCAATTTCTGATGGGCTACCAAGTGGACAATAACTCGTCTTAAATGAAACAATCTTTCTGAAGCAACTCTATCAAAATGTTACTGATATTAGAGTCAAATGTTCAAAATTAGTCAACATGGAGATCCTTGTTATGATTATGTGTATTTTAAGGGGGGTAAATCAACAGCTAACTCCTTGGTTACCATTTGAAATAAAGGTAGTGTTGCCATGACGAAGCCATATGTTGTGTGTTGTGTACCAAAATAAAGCAATGTAACTAACAGTGATACAGACAAACATCTTGTACCTGCAATTAACAGTGATGACGACAGGGTGTGTCAGCACAGAGCCAGGAACACAGGAGCAATTTAGTGAAGTCTTGTAATCCGTTGAACAAGTGACATTGCAAGATGATGTGACTGCAGCAGAAAATAAATGTAAGTTGTGTAAAGTTGCATTTACTGAATTTAATGATCATGCTCTAGTCCAACACATTCAATTATTTATTTCATCTCAATCAGGTTAAGAGACATATTTTCAAAGGAACCTTGGCCAAGGCAGAGTCATCAACAATGTACAAAAGTACAATACTAAGCTTATCTTAAATGCTCCTAAATGGATTATTTCAAGTTATCTTTTCATATTCATGTTACCGCAAAAAAAAAGAGATAGTGATAAAATAAGTTGACTTACCACCCTGAATGAAAAAAGTCAGGTCCCACAGCATCAATAAGAACATTAGAGCCATGGGGACGACCCACTGTTATCAGCCACTGGTTAGAAAATTGGAAACAAAGCAGCTGAACTAAATATAGACACATCCATTAAAAATGTATTTTTTAGTTTCTGCCTTTTTTGAGATTCTGCCTTCCTTACTAAAGGTTAGTAATCAAATTAACAAAGGCTCAGAAATCTATCTACAGTCTAACATAGATAACATCATTACTGGCGTCAGTACATTCATTGAAGGAGCATCAAAAGCTACATGTCATTCTTAAAAGGTGGTTAAATGAATAACAGTGTATCTCTTAAAAACATCTTAAAATCTCTAACATACTTTTCTTCTAACATTTAATCGATTTAAAGATTGAACAATCTTACCTTTTTTAATTTAAAATTCTGCCACTTTATCCGTCAATACGCGAACCGAGACAATGATGCACTGATGTCTGTGTGAGAATGCTTAGTGGAACAATTTTCAGAGTTTGTCAGAGTGAAGGCGTCATCATCAGTGGCGTGACTAAGGATGTGGTTTCAGACCCTGTCTGTGTGGTGCCTTCCCACCACATCCACACTGCTGCTATGAATATGCAGTAGTTAACCAGACAGAAAAAAAGACAACAGGAAACAAATTATCTCACAAAATAATTCAGTCATCACATTTGGCATCTAATTGAAAAAAAAAAAAGAGTAAAACAAAAATTCAAAAGATTTTTTTAAAGAGCGGATGTTAAAATACACTTCGAGGAAAGGAAATTACAGAAATATACAGAGATAGTAAAGAACTTTTAGCAATCACTACTTCCTCTTGTAGTCTATGTTTTCTTCTGACTATCATAAAAATGTCTTGCTCAGATCATTTTGAACCTTTACTCAAAACACGACCAATACATGTTTCACTACTGAGATGATATGAAATACTGACAACTGAGATGTTTTTGAGATATCTTTCAAAAGACCCTTATCATACACCTACATGTCTACTTAACAGTTTATCAGGGGTTTTCAGTAATTTCCAGCAGAGCGTATTGTGTTTGAAGCTAAATGAGTCATGATCATACTGCTCACTTTAAAGACATAAATTGTCTTAAATGTTATCTTAGAGTTAAATGTTATCACTTCTAGTTGTGTAATTTGATGCTGGATGTGCGTGTTCTATAGCAAGAGTGTAACTAAAATGTGCTGCCTTAACTATAATAGGGTTTTTTTGTGCAAAGGTGGGTCTCTGCGTGATGCAAATCACTATGTAGGTGTGTGGGCGGATATCGTTTAATGTCATTGTAGCAACATTAGTAAAAACCCAAATGTCATTCTATCACGTAACACTTATAAAAAAAACTTAACACCTTTTGTGACAGGTTAATAATACACAGCAATGGCACATCAGTTGAACTATAAATATTACCTTTGTGAAGATATGCTTACTGTTGCACTTTAGCATTGCACAAGTGTGCTGCAGTGTAACTGCTGGTTAGGATGTATCAAATACAGTGGACTAATTTTCTCCAGCTTGGTTTAATGTAGTGTTGTTGTATTACACTACCTTTAAAAGAGCAGGTGCCCCATTCCACACTTAAAACGGCCTGCAATCACAACTTTTAGGTGCAAATGCCTTGTAGCGGCAGTGTCTTGTAGGATCACTTCACTGCCACCAGAGGTCACTGTACATAAGGCTTAACTTGAACCTGCTGCAATCCAACTAATGTTTATCACACTGTATTGTGCAGTGTATCTCCATCTGAAAGGATATTTATTTTGCTTAGATCATTTCATTGTGAATTCTCAGGATGACTCTCACTCTTATGTGTGAACCAAACATAATATTAGAGCCAGTTTAATTAACGAGAGCATACTGACTGCAGCCTACTGAAATCATACGACAGAATGTCACATTTCTCACAAAATTGACCTTATTTCATTCAAATCAAGGGTCTAAAGTTGGAGGATGTTGTACATTGTGCAGATTGTAAATCTTGCCTGATTGTGCCTGATCTTGCAAATTTGCAATTTGTGATACTGAGCTTTATAAATAAATAATAATAACTGACTTTCCCTGATCACTCTGTCATCATCATCTATATCAACATGCTGCTGTCAAGTTGTCAAACGCAGCTTTAATATTATGAGAACAATCTTAAAGTACACTGGTAATAGATGATGACAGAGACATAACAAGACTTAGCAGCAATGTAATTGTAATTTTGAGTTCCAGCCAGGATGGAATTAGATGAAACTTTAGAAAATAAGAACAAATACTTGTTACAGAGTTATACCTTAGTTCATGAGATTCAGCCATCAACAGACTCCAGTCCTCTGAAGACTAGGCTGGGGACAGTTCTAGCACACAAGTCCTTAGTCCATAGTCGACCAAGGACAGGGACATCTACGCTCCTCAAGCTCCACATGAATTGACGACACTTCAGAAATGCCACCTTTGCACTCTGCGGAGACTGCTGAAGACACTGATGTTTTAAGATGTTCTGTTTCAAGACAGAGATAGAACAATGTTTTTGAACAGGGAGAACAATGTCTTCATGTGAAGGGAGGAAAGGTCAGGTTGATATATCAGACCAGCAACATTTCTATTAAAAATGGATGTCAAGCTTTGAATAATTCCAACAGGTTCAAGGATGCTACAAACCTGCAAAAAAGCATGCATTAAGAATCTTTTATATTAAAATTAAATAAATTATATTTATTTATTTTAAATTACATAGAATTACACTGGCCTAAGCTTTACCCTAACCTTAACGACTGATCCAAAAATCCCCAAAAGTAGCCTATGATCGACGGCGCGCGTGCGCACACACACACACCCAGAGAGAGAGAGAGAGAGAGAGAGAGAGAGAGACTTCCATCACTTCAGAGTGCATTAGATTGACTTACATACATCACCTGGAGACTTACCCTAACCTTAACCATGAGCACCACATGCCTAACTCTAACCATAACATAACCCTAAACTAACCTCACCCTAAACTGAATGATTTAATGTTATGGGGACTTGCTTTTTGTCCCCATGTTGGAGGCAAGTCCCCACAACGTGAGGAATACCTAGAACACACACACACATACGTATACACACGCACGCGCGCGCACACACACACAGCACAAACCTAATTTCAGTAACGGGAATATAGAAGTGCAATATTACCCAGGCATTTGATCACCGGGGAACTCCGTAATCACCTCTTGATCGTTTCGTTTTTCACATCGTGCTTCTCTCATATGCAGAACAAGAAGTTACAAGTCATTAGAAGGTCACGTGGTCAAGAAGACCAGTGAAATGAGTAGGTTAAAGTTCGGTTTAGAGAAAATGGGTTCTTACTGCCTCCGCGTGACACCTGTGACTCACTGACATCACAAGACGCGATATTTATACATATATAGTTTTTTTGTTTTCCTAGGATGGCGAAGTCATGACCCGCTCTACGCTTCCTTTGATTGGCTAGTACTCGTTGCCTTCATTGGTTGGGTGGGTTAGGTTTAAGCACGGGGAGTGAGACTGGTTAGGTTTAGGGTAATAATATAAGGGTAAGCCAGTCAGAGGCAGAGTATAGCAGGTCATCACTTCACCATCCTAGGATTGATGATACTACAGGTGTGAAATAGGTCTCAGTATCATTGTTACAAAATGTCATGTAATGTAAGTCTCAATGAAGTATCGCTATTCTTTTATCTCTATTTAATTACTGTAGAATAGAGTACCTTGTTATTGTTGTTTTCCACCTCCTCTGAGATTTAAGGATAGGTTTTCAAGTCTGTCTTAAAACAACAGCCAGGTGCCCATATGAACACTGAAAGAGGTTTTTCTCTCTGGAATCATTCCTCCTGTTTATACTGGCTATTAAGTGATGGAGGACAAAATCCACAGTGTGTCCACACAGTCTTTCTGTGCAAAAATGTATATAAAAGTGTATCTGAAGCTAATATGAGGCCTAAGCAATCTGAGTTAGTCATAACAAGTGGATATCTGTCACATTTGCAGTTTTTTTTTTAGAATAAAATTCCCTCAGAATTTCCCTATTGAGCTGTGATGTAATACAGTAACACAAAGAAGGACTCTCTTTAAAACACTGTAATGTCGAAAGATATCTACTTAATTTTGACTCATTTGGACGAAGCTTCATGTTAGCTTCAGATAAACTTCTGAATACATTTTTGCACAGAGGGAGGACTGTGGATTTTGTCCCACACACATCACATTTTGTTATGATTGATTATGGATGATTCTGATTCTTTCACATCTGCAATATCATCCAAACTTTGAGATCAAAAGATTATGTGGAATTAAATGTTGCTCTTATACAATTTTTACATTTTATTACTGTTGTATTTATTTACAGGTTAATATATTAGCCTATTTTATTCATGTTTTATAGGCCTACAGATGCAATGCCTGTAGGCATTTGTATTTTTGACATGCAGTTTAACAGACATAATACAAAAAGCTCATAAAATATGACACATAGATGCATTTTAAATTCCTCCACAGTATATGAAGTAATTAGACCCATTACAACATTGAAATACTTACAGTTTAAGGCTGTGATCTCGAAGGAAGCAACTCCTGACTGAAACTTGCTCAGACTTGCTCAGAAGTAAATCAAGGAACTGATCCAATACAAAGGATGCAGTTAAAAGTCAATTTCACTTACTGGTTTAAACAAATTAACCCTTCATGGTGCAGCCTATCTAGTATGCGAAGAAGCTGCCAAAAATACACTGCAATACAAACACATTGTTTGGAGGCATCTGTGAAATGACCAAACAAGTGTTAACAACATAAAAGTTGTGTCTGTATTCAGAAGTGTTCCCTGAGTCATCATGGCCTAATGCGCTAATGTCGTGATGAAATGAACCATGTTATTCAGTTTTACATTTGTAGTTTAATACAAATTATTCTGTCTATTCTATCTTGAGTTAAATTGAACAGAGGTCTTTTACTTCTTTTAAGTCAAACAAAAAGCATCAATGTATTGCCTTGTCTTGTATAATGGAAACAAAAATTAAACAAAATGCCCCTGAGCAAGGAACTAAATCCAACCTGTTCCATTAGAGTTGTTTGAGGGGCAATTATCAGAGAATGTAGTCTATGTAAAGCAGTGAGTTATTAAAGAAAAGGAATTATTATTATTTTAAGGTATTACAATAACAAATAACAACAAAAAGTTGTACGTACCTTTTGTAAAAAAAAAAAAAAATCACAAAAAGGGATCTACATTTTAAGGGTTTCAATGTTTTTTGTGACACTTAATACAGAACTGAGTAACACAGTATGTGTGCTAGTCTCTACTCTAGTAAACACACAATCTTTATACCAGTCTGGTAGCTTTATTGAAAGTTTAGATGTAGTCTCATTCAGAATGAATAGCGTTACTAATTCCCCTAAAGCCTGGAGTTTCAACTTCTAAAACCTCCAGATGAGATTGTGCTTTTTAATTCATGCATCCTCATACACAGTATGTCATATATATATAAACAATGTTCTGCTAATAAGCAAACAAATAAAGTAAAAAATAAAGAACAAAATGACTCATTTTACAATTCATCACCATTCCAAAGTAAATGTTTCAACTTAATTAAGTTTTGTGTGAGACTGCAGTGCAGAGCCTCAGTGTGGAACAGCAGATTCATTTCTCCACTGGAGGGCAGCATAGATGATTTTGTACCATCAACACCACCTAAGTATTTGGACAACCGGCTGGTTTCTGATATGTCTCCCTGTACACAAGTAGAGTGGAGTTACCAGTTTCTGTTATGTTTTTATTTTGCAGTATCTATTTGAAATGCGTATCAGTCCTTTTATCCCTGTACCAGTGACTCAGTATGTATTCGTTTGGCAGATGGTCACCAAGACAAATTCCTGAAGCTTTGCTGTATTTGGCGCATAACATGAACTGTAGAATATTTGCAGTGCAAAAATATCCTTTCAAAAACAGGATATCTAATACGTGATTTTTCCTCAGTGAGTAATGAGAAAAGGTTTCGATGCAGTTTCCCAAGCATTTTAATTATCATGCTTATTTTACAGTAATCAAATAGATTTTAACTGGAAAACAATGTCCAAACTATGATTTTCTCAGTTTGGCTTTGTTTTTCCATGTTTGTGTTTGTTTTATTTACTTAGTTTCTTTTATCAATGGGCCCATCATGTCTTGAGGTCAAATTTATTTTATGAAACGCTGAACAGTTGGACCCGGAGTATTTCACTACCCTCCGGAATCGGTACTATGATAATTATAAGATATAGACAAATATAGACAAATATGCAAGAACAATGACTGCTATTGAGAGACATTTTAAAATGTGAAAACAAGTGAAGCAGTTCCTCCTGCAGAAGTTATGTCAGTAATCCATGCTCTGTGACACCTACTTGTTAGCTGAACAAAAAAGACACAAATCATAAAGAGTGCAAAAACAGTCAAAACATGTATGTTTGTGACCTTTTGCAAGTTTTTGTCATATCTCTTAGGGTGTTCCAGGGGGCATGGTGAGTGTGGTGTGTCGGGGGAGGAGGGCTTTGCTCTTTTATAGTAGAGGTGGCTGAAACAGCTCTCCTCAGGTTGAGAAGGGGTTTTTATCCCTCTCGAGGGCTGCAGGCTCTCATCGAGTTGTTCTGTGAAGTGACCCACACACTGAAGCAAAGTGGTGGAGGTGTCTTTACCGTGAGGGTGGCGAGAGCGGTGGTGCGGTTACATGTTCAGAGGTGGTGGTGATGGTGGGGGTGAAGAAGTTGACTATGCGTATGTGTGTGTGCTGGGGGAAGGTATTTGGGTTGTAGTGGGTAGATATGCAGTCCTACAGCTGTGCGTGTGCTTGTCCATGTCTGAGTGAATAAGGAAAGAAGGGGCAGGGAGGGAGGGGATGGGGGTGATTCAGGTTTAGAAGTGTTGAAGCATAAAATCTCTCTCTCTCTCTCTCCCCCTCTCTGTCTATCTCCCCCCTCTGTTGCTGGGCCAGACGCAAAGCAACAGCAATTTGTGCGATTTCACAGCTCACCGGATCCCTAAAACTCTGACAGCCTTGCGCTGAGGTGGGGGGTAATGAGGGAGGGAAGGGAGAGATGGAAGGAAAGAGGAAGAGCGCAGAGATGGAGGGATGGAGCGCAGAGGCGATGAATGTTGAAATGACAGTGGAAGTAGAAGATGGACAGAGTAGAGCATGAGCAGGAGAGATGAGGAGCTGATTGCCGATGAAAAGAACATACAGACGCTCAAAACATACAGACATCATCTACATCTTGACACTTTGTTCAAATGACCACAAGAAACATTCTTATATTTGACTTATTAACGTCTCTGACCAACAAACTGCAGCATAAAGTTGTTTCTGATTTGGCCGGTGTCAAATCTTGTAAACATGACACCTTAAACAAAACACTGGTAAAAAAAAAAAAAAGTTTATTGAACATTATACAATCCATAGCTAAACATGCTACAGTTTCCTCTTGCAAATAATTAGGCTAACTCTCACTGGCAAACGGATTTAACTAAAGATCGAAATAAAACTGAATATTTCTTTTTAACTTAATCATACTGATAAAGCATAGGCATATCAATTCCAGCTGCTATCTTTGTTTGGATTAGGAACAACTTGAGCACAACTTGAGAAATGGGTTAAAAATCTTCTTTGTGCAGCAGACAGAATGTTTTTATCCAGATAGAAGTCCCTGAGGATCCTGGAAATACCCTCAGAACAGTGTTTATTGTTGTTTTAATGACCTTCTGGGTTTTTTAAAGATCACCAGTTATTTATTTTTTTGAAAAAAAAATGTGCTTCAAACATAATGGTAATACATGAGAGGCACAAACTGGTATTAGGTGTGTGATAATACACTCTGAAGTGTTCTGATGAAAAATAAGATTAGATGGAATAATATTCAGCTCAACAACTTTGTGGTAATTCATGTTGTCACTGATGTGGACACTGAAAAATCTGTTTCCACAGATTGCAGGTCTGCAGCAGGAGAGCCACAGTCCGATGTTACCTCAGTATCCACTGATACGTCTTTTTGGGCCCACCAAAAAAGGGCACAAAGACAGAAAATAATTATCTTAGCACCTAATCTCACATTTGGATTATTCTCAGAAGATCTGTAAGGGTCTTTACTGGTTGAAAGTAAGCTTGGATTGTGCCCCCTAGAGTGATTTAATCCATTCATTGTCCATCATGCTCTTTTTAGCCTCAAATGAAGCTGATTGGGTGGCCTTTATTGTGACCAAGACATGTCTTGTAGCCCTAAAAAAGGGTCATAACCTTAAAGGACCACCACCGACCTCAAAGGACCTCTTGGCAATCTCCATATAAAGTGTTTATTTCCTATTTTGATTGAGATGTGTCATTCAAAATCTTGCGTTCAGTGTCTTTGCCGGCGCCTCTTGACCTTGGTTCCCTATTTGAAAACACACTGCAACCAAAGGGCAGCAGCATATTGAGACTGACAGACTCATTTCCATGCTAAGGTCATTCAGAAATCTGACCACGCTCAGTGTTAAAGGACAGCCGACACCTGGAGGGAGCCCTCTCAGGACCAGAAGGCAGACTGAGGGACCAAGAAAGAGAGAGAAAGATGTACTGCAAAGGAGATGAGATACCAGAGATATCAATTCAAAGAGTGGGCAAGTGCTCTTGGGATAAGAGATGTCACCTGAGTGCTTTGTTTTTGTTGTGGGGTCAAGAGAGAGTTCGAGGAGAGGGGGCTTGTGTGTGTGTGTGTGTGTGTGTCTTGGTGAGAGGTGGGTGTGCGGAGGGGGGGGGATCAGGACATCTGCGCAGGCTTTGAAGAGGTCAGCCACGGGACAGGAACCAGTCTTAATCCCCCCAGCTGGGCCCGCAAGAGAGGATTTGGACCTCTGCTCGCTCTCCGCCCCCACCCACAACAGTAGCTAATTGAGCTCCAGTCCTCTGATCGCAGCACTTCCATGTAAAGCCCTGCATGCTTTCACAGGGCTTTGGAGTCTGACCAGGAAATCCCTTTTACTGTCTACCTACTATCATCAACGATACCTGGCATAGGATTATTCACGGCCTCTAACACATGTACACATGGGTGTGTGTCTTGAGTGAGAGTAGACTGTATATAGATAGATAGATAGATAGATAGATAGATAGATAGATAGATAGATAGATAGATAGATAGATAGATAGATAGATAGATGGAAGGACTTCTAACTGAAGTAGTAAGTTCATACCTTACCACCTAGAAGACACAGATTGATAATAAATAACACTGTGACAGTATTCTTATGTTTCAGAGATATCGAAGGTGATACATGTGGAAAAAAAGTGTGGGTACATGTATTTCTAAAATGATATAGCCTTCATGGTTTTCATCTTAGTTCTCTTTGTTAGTGTTTTTATAAGACAGTAAATATATTCATACATGACGAGGTTGAGAGTGGCTACTGGCCTTGAGCTTGGGTGGCGTTGTCCCAGTCATCGCCTTTCTCCCTGATCAGTACCCCTCCTCATAAATGACATTACCATGCAGGCTGAGGGGGGTCAAGTGAAGGTTCTCGCCCTGATCAGCCAACTGGAAAAATCATAGGTTCAGAGGTCATGGATAAGCTGCCCTATTGGCCGATTGGTCAGACAAATCAAATTAGCATCCCCTGGTGATCCCCTCTTAAACCGCCACCCATGAAGAATTAGATGAGTTGGCTGCACATTTCATTTCATTCATCCTTGTAGTATTTGATCAGAGCATTTATATGAGCATCAATAGTGTGAATTATGTATGCAATAGATAATCCATAGCGCAACATGTAGTGTCCAGTTGTACAGTATGTGAGTATGTGGTTTGGTTTTACCAATTTTGTTCCTGAAATGGGGGTTGTGATATTATTATGCAGTCTCTCATAGGCAGTGCTGTGCTCATGACAAGGTGATGAGGTCCTTCCAAAATAACATCAGGGGAAAGAGCATGTATACTTGATAGTGGACTTTTAAAGTTGTCAATTTTTCATTCATGGTTACATCTTCTATTAATGAGGGAAGAGAGAGAGCACAGATCAGCAAAGGTCCCTAGCCAGACTCCATCTGCAAAGTCAGCGTCTTCAACCCCTAGACTACCAGGACAAGGGGCATCTCAGGGCTTCTCAACCAAAGGTAGTAAACTATGGTTACTTACGTTATGTGTCTCTGTACACATGCGTATAAAAGGCTAAGCATGGTTGCATGTATAAATAAGTAACATGAGTCACTCCTTTTACTTGATCTACCGTCAATAAATTTGAAAAAGTCCTGTTATGTGCTGATGTGTATGTGATTGTAGTTCAGATTTGGAACAGATGTAAATCTGTATATTTTAGCTGGCCACTCCTGGCGCACCAGCCAGCATTTATTTTATTTACATTTTTTTTGTGCCTCATTTCCTCCATAGTGCATGAGAATAGCATCTTAAAGTTAAGATGATCTTAGTCCTGTATTAACTTCATGGGCTCAGATCTTCTTAGCCTTAAGATGCTTTTGGGAAACAGGGCCTAGTGTAGTTGCTAACACTGTCTTACAGTAAGAAGTCCCTCGGTCCAAAGACATGTAGGTGTATTTTTGGGTCTTATGTGGCTGCTGGTGTAAATTTGACTTTGGCTGAATATACTATGTGTAAGCCCCATGATAGACTAGCAACCTGTGTGCCCCTCCTCTAAATCTAGTATCCTCGGAATAACTCCATATTGGATGATTATGCAACAGGATTTACGGCCAATGACAACATTCAGTGCCAACGCAAGACATACTCTACCCTTTATATAGCGATTTGGAAATTAAGGGTGTGGAGGTCGGGGTGATGGATGGAAGTGTCTGTCTGACTGTCATACAGGAGACCAGACTTTGGCCCTTATTAACTGAGACCACAATCTTAACCCTAACCATACCTAAGCTATAGTTTATTTGCCGTAACCACAGTCGTTCCCTAACTTTAGCCATTTTGCATTTGCAATGTGCAGATTTTGTTTAAGTTTGTTTTGTTTAAAAAAAACAAAACATTGACGTTGGATGTAAACAAAATCAAAATGTTGAACACAATTCACAGTTTTTCACAATTGTTCATTATAAACATAGCATGCAACGCTGCACATGATAAGTGGATATAGGTAATGGATTGGATGTTTTATTTATTTCTCTCTCTTTCCCTTTCAATATTGTCAGCTGCCTATGAGGTTAAGAAGAATTTCACCAAGTATTTGACCAACTTAAACTCCAATCTGCCAATATTTTCAAGAACAATGAAGTGTTTAGCACGATAGTCACTTTGCATAGACTATTAATCTCCTGTTCCTGTCCATACACACAGCCAAACTCATTCATTAAGGAAGTAAATGTTTGCACAGGTTGTGGTATTATTACTACTAAAATGAGTGTATAGTATTTAGCTGTCAAGTCAACGTCTGGAGAATGGAAGGAGAGGGAAATGGCCAACCTTGGCTGGAGCAATGGGAGGATTGTTTAACTGATCAACTTATATTATGGTAATGTGAAGATATGTTCCTGCACACAGACAAATCACGGCAGATGATTCTTTTTCGTTTGACGCCCAGTTCTGTAAGAGGACATCGACCTTGACCTGCTCTTCCATGTGCATTTCACCTAGGTAAATGCATGCAAACAATGTGTGTCTCAAATCTCTAAGTTGTGTGTAAGCACCAACTCAGAAGACATTGATGTTGGCACTCAGCTTGACCCACTATCTCTGTGATTTCATTTTTATCCCCTTCCACACCATTGACCTTGCACTTCCACCAGCATTTGGTAAACAATGATTTATCTGCCAAATAAATTTGTTGGCTCCAATGGAATGTGTTTAAGGTGTGGGGTCACTCACTAGGTCAAAATGGCAGCTCATAAATTGAAGCTAAGTATGACTTAAAAAGCGAAGCGAGGAGATGGGATTTTAGGGGAAAAAGGTTTCAGAATGAAAAATTGTATGACTCCATTCAAAGTAAAACAGTCTAGAGTAGAATGCAGTGCAATTTTGAGATGCATAAAAGCAAGACACATAAGGTGCTATCACTGGACACTTTACCTTGAGTGAGATCCAGCACCAAGATGGTATATCAATCATTTTGACAGTGTGAGGTTAGAGGGCTTATTTAAGAAGTGAAGGCCAGTGTCCCTCTCAGTGATATGAGATCATGAAGCTTTAGTTGCAGCTCACCTGCCTGGAAAATCTACTTACCTGCCGCTCATTCAAACATATAGGTCTTGTTGAAGCTAGTGTGTGTGTGTGTGTGCGCGCGAGCTGTTTTGGCATTGAGTGTCATTGACTCAAATGACGAGTGACTGCAACCTCTCAGCAGACTACCTTTACAAACAAGTGTTTGTGAAACTTTGTTAAAATTCTTCATTGGCCGATGTTTTACGTCATGTTTTTTAATCTTAGCAGTCGCATTTTTCCAACTTTTCCTAGATCCACTCACAAACTGTATTGTTGAGGTTTCAAAATAATGAGAGTAATTTTTTATATTTACCCTATGTTATTTGCATTCTCTCATTACAATAATAGCGTACACTCAGCCCAATCCAAGGTTAATGACACATTTTTTTGATACCTTTAATACTGGTCATAGCCACAGTCTACAGACAGGCGATGTTCTGTATGTTTCAAACTGTCAACAAATTCCATGACAAGTAAAAAACAACAACAATGCACTAGTCCGTCTCTCAATACTGTCTAATCTCTCTGCCCGATCTGTGGGTCACAGCTGCATACCCATTAATTTTTACTAGGAAAGTAAAACAAACTGTCACAAAAATATAGTTTCAATTTTAGAAATGTTTCACTAATCTTCTTAAACAGCTGAGCACTGTAGTTTTTAAGCCAACCTCACTCAAACGTATATAGCGCATTTATTAGAGACCATTTTCAGTGTCAGATTTTGTGCTCTAATGAGTTTTTTACGACAGCAGGACCGCGTGGGAGGGAATGACTCAAGATAAACTACTTTTTGAGAATGTTCATGGTAATAAAAGACCATGTCCCAGTGCAGCAATGTGAGTCATTTATCTGTTTTTAATACTTTTTGGACAAGAACAAGGACTAAGCTATAGCAAGCTGTGGATACTCAAAAAACACTCTCTCTTTAGCAAAGAGAAACATGTTTTTGCAAAGATGCAATACTTACTAACAAGTTGATGCTCGGTACAACTAACTCACATGTCAGTAGTCAACGTCTGCTGAGCTTTATAAAAAGGACAAGATTGCTACTTTTACAATTAAGAAGTTCATTGGGATCAATACATTATTTGGTGATTCTCCTAGCTTGCATTTCACTCATTTTCAATTTTGCATGCGTTGCAGATAACAATCACTTCCACACTCTCCCTTCCAACACCGAGGAGCTGCTTTGCCAAGGTAAGCACATTGAGTGCATAAGGTATGAGTATGCACATGAAGACAGTATAGATGTAAGATGGTACAGATTTTATGTGCCTCCCTGTATCTAAATGCCATAACAGATACTTGCCATAAAGCTTTGTACACACTTTTGAATAGTATGTGGTCAGTTATTAGATACTTTTTGTAACTTATAACTTAATATGAACTTGTTTAAACCTTTTAAAACACAGTTACATAAAAATATCTGTACTCAAATCTCTATTAAGCATTATTCTACATACATAGAATCGAAATATTCTTTGTATCGGAAATGTGGTTAATAGTACTGCTGATCCCATTGAGAATCAACACCCCCGTTTGTGCAACTTTTACCAGCTGCTTTCAGGTCCGGCTCACACCCGGATATAAAACGCTGGGAAGCCAACACACATTAATTGCTCAGCATAAAGTAGCAGAAAAATGAAGTGAAAACAGTGACAGGTGAAAAAGTTTTGAATTTCTTATGCAATTGCAATTTTGCAGCAGTAAAGCTGTTTAATCCTTGGATGTAAAACGAAAGCTGAAGCATTTACTGTGCATGAGGCTTTTTGGCGAGATCTCAGCCTCAGTCTGCTTGCAATCGGCCCTTTGTTTGGGCTAATTTGCCACCTGCAGTCGGGCCACGACTGAGGTGGTTACAGTAATACTGGTGCCAGGGGTCGATTCACACAGCTCGAGCCAGACTACATCGCTGTGGGAGGAGATCAGAGAGAGTGCAAATGGCCAGTCCTCGGAGCAGATGTTGGGAGCCCAGCATTAACAACGCCTAATCACTAATTAGGGCGGGGTTCTAATGAGACCCTGCTAACAAGAGCCCTGGTGAAGGTTTGTCTCTGCCAAAGAGGAGGGTGCACTAAAAAACAGCTGTAATCATGCAAAAATAATTAGGGGAATTCATGGCTGTAGTTGTACATAAATACGTACATGTTCCTCACATTTGCCATATGCTAATCTAACAAAGCAATATACACTGAGGGTCTAATAAATGGAAGGAAACCCAAGGAAAGAAAACAAGGCTAATGCTCTCCATTGTTGTCTTTGGGTTGAGTCATGGATGCTGTGACTGGTGGGGATTTGAACTGTATACGACCTGAGGGTCAATCTCAGTGTTTGTTTGTGTTGGAATATGACTGACTTTGGTCTGATGATGCATTTGCCCTGTGGACCGTTTGCAATGAGGAAATCAAAAGCGGGAGAGTGCGAGAGAAAGAGAGGACCAGATGGGAGACTGAGATGGATTGGCCCGGGCTAACAGGCAGATGTTTATGGGCCATTATTTACAAGCTCTTTAATCTGGGCTATTTCCTCGCCCTTGGCAATGGATAGGTCTATGGGTCATGCTGCCTGAACCCCTCCACCAGTGGTCATCCATCTCCCTCTCTAAAAGACAGGGAGTGAGAGAGGGAGGGAGAAAAAGAGGGAGGGAGGGTAGCTGTGAAAATGAAAAGAGACGAGATGTTTGAACGGTTAGGGTTATACTTTGGAGGACCCCAAGAAATTCAAAACCATGTTTTTATTGAATTGGTCATCACTATATAAATTTGGCAAAATTTCACTAGCTAATTTAAAACAACAGCCTTGTTTTACACTATACTACAGTACACTGCTGCAGTTAAGCATTATTACTAATTCTTGTTGATATGTGTGTATTATCAAAAAACAAATCATGTATTTTTACCTGGATACAAAGAACCATTTGAGTGTATTACAACAAAAGGAGTAGATCCTCTTAAAAGGGGAAATACAGAAAACTGAAGGTAAAGAGTAAAAGATGAAAGAGAGAGATGATAGGCTATGAAGAGAGGGCAGAGGGCAACGAGAACAGAAAATGAGAAGTGATGAGAGAGAAAGTTATTCATTGTAAACATGATGAAAAGAGGAAGTGTGACAGCTCGACGAGATGTTACTTCACTAAAAAGCTTGTCACAGCTATCTCCCTGTCATCCTTTCTCCACTATTCAGAGTTTTTCCCTTGCTGTGCATACATTCAATTAGACGAGTCTGAGTGATGCTATGACCATTAGGCCAACAGTGTGTCTCTCCTCTATCTCCTGCAGGCAGACTTGCGCCTAATTTTCCCATCTGCTCGATGAATATTAGCCCAATTGCTGTCTATATCGATTTGTGCTAAGGTTAAAAGCTTGCAAGACCTTGGCTTGAATATGGGTTGCCTGGCAACTGCTCCATTCAACCCCCTAAACCCCACCCTGTTCCAGCCTGCATGGACAGTTTCATGTGGGATGCGGGTGAATGAGGGTGAGGCTGGAGGTGATGGGGGCGGGTGGGTCCGGCCTAGCCAGATAGCAGAAGCCCGGGCCTTGATTTCCAGCCCCATCAGTGATTAAAAGCTCCCCCTTCTGCCTGACATTGTGACCTTAACCCCCGGACCCCCATGCTCCAGGGTCACTTAACCTTGAACCCAATTACAAGATAAGGTTACTTAAGTGTGACCCGCACCGTGCTCCTCACTCAGTTAATAGGACAGGCTGCAGGAGAAAAGGGCCAGCGCAGCTGATACGCCTCTAGGTTAATTCGCTAGGTTGACAAAGGTCGCGGGCAGCGGCCATAAAGAACGGGACGGCACTTCGATTTCTCATGCAAAGTGAGACTCAGCAATACAATATCGCAGTGGGAGCCAAAGAGCAGAGGCAGCAGAGCTTGTGTTCAGATAAGATGGTTTCATTGCCATCGCCAGGTGCCTTTGCTGAGCCCATAGTTTGGTCTAACTATGCAAAAAAAATCTGCCTCTACATATAGAGCTGCGTTTCACTCTTTCTAATAAACCTCTATATTTCCCTGTGGATACATTATTTGAATGTTTTCGTATGCTGTTTGAGTATTATGTAGTTAATCTAAAAAAATGTAAGATACAGCTGATAACCCACAACCTCCAACCCCCTTTCCCACACTTAAATTACCCACTATCCTTTCAAATATATTAGAATATTTATTTAAAATTAAAAACAAGGAGAGTCAGCATGATGCAATCTCAAAAAGTCTTAGCAAAAAAATCGACAAAACTGAATCAAGCTTCAAGTATATTATGAACTGAAAAATAATTAACTATTTTTAATATTAACTACTGTATATGTTGCATGTGTGGCAGACATACTGTTCATGGGCTCTATCTGAATGGGAATATAACGCATCCGAATTCTGTGTTTCATCTCTTTATCTCTTTTTTTCAGTGCCACATATTTAGAGTCAAGGTGTCTCAGCTTAACCAAGCCAATAAAGTGTGACTGGTTTGTTTTGTCCTGTGTCACGTCCTGGCTGTATCATGTGGTAAACTCTTACCCTGCCTCTCACCCCTTCAATCTGGCATTATCCCTCTTGGATCAAAGCCAATGGGCTGGCTTAACAAGCTGGGCCACATCAGAGCAGACAGGCAGGGAGGAGGCGGTGGTGGTGGTGGTGGAGGGGGAGGGGGAGGGGGAGGGCGAGGGGGGTGGAAGGGGACGGACAATAAAATTCCCACCCAAGAGCAACACAGAGGAGGATGTCTTATCCAAAAAATGACCGTATGACACATAAAACATCAGGAAATTAAAAGTTAATCTCCAAAAGGCTTTACATTCAAATTGAGTTAATTAATTTCTCTGAAATAAAACATCTGGTCAATTAAAGTGAGTAAGCTGCAACCATTTTTAAAATAGTGGATATGTTAGAACAAAATCCTTTAAAAAACGTTTCCATCACTCTGTGTTTTGGTCTTAGCTAGACGTATTTAGCTCCACTGTCAGGTCAGACAGGAAACAGCTGCTTAGAAATAATAAAGTTACATAAAGCAGTTAGTTATACATATGCCAGACATGACGTGGCGTCTATCTGAGGCTGTACTTCCTGAGAACATTAGCATAATACATCCATTTTTGCAAAACAGAAATGGAATGTCTTTCTAAAACTCGCATTTGGGCAATTCACGACAAGGTCGGCCACCACAGAACTACTACTGATATTACACTGAAAATTGAAGTTGAATAAAATCAGTGTGTTTGACCACGAGCAACACGACACAATTCAATGTTTCTCTACATGATTTGTGGTTTGTTCTGTTATTTGGTTTAAAAATGTTGTCAGTCCAGCTCAGGTCTGTCACTTTGCGTAGCGTTCCCCTTACAAATAAGGCTCTCAAATCCAGTCCCAACACTCTCGGCACCACTTTGTTTGAGGTCAGCTACTGAAATAGGTCATCGTTTTTCTGTAATGAGAGACAAAGGGGTTTCTGATTAAATTTTGCCGACATAACGGTCATCAGGCTCACGGCACACGCTAGTCAAGCAGAAAAGGACTGTATGTCCTCATCAAAATTCCAATCATAAAACCAAAACAAAAGCTTTCAGGTTCATTTATATGATGTGGATAAATGACCTGAAAAAAAAAAAAAAAGGATTAACGTTGAGTCAATTCAAGCCAACAAATCAAAACCTTTGGCTTTCAGTGGCAAGCACTTCGCCTTATGTGCTGAAAAGGGCAAATCAGAGAAAAAATGTATCACAGGGCGAAACAAATACACTCAATTAATTAAAGAATTGTTACAAAAACAGTGAAGGAATTCATCATATTTATGTTTGTTTATTTACTTATTTGTGAGCTATATCAAAAACTAATATCCATTGGCTTCTGATGGATGATAACATTTTATTCTGATTCCGATTCATCTAAGCAAAGATAATAATATGAATGTTAGAATAAGAGTGAAAAAAATAATACAGCGATTTATTTTTATAGACTTGGTTTGCCACCTGATTGCTCCACAACCTGGGTCAAACAGAAGGCAAAAGATCAGCTGAGTGAAAGAGAGAGGGGAAGAGTTTTAGAGAGCTGCATGTAAAGAAAGGGAGAGAGAGAGAGTGTGTGTGTGTGTATGTTGGGGGGGGAGGGTTGCTATTAGAGAGACAGAGAGAGAGAATGAGGTTGCTCTTACAGTGGCCCGCTGACCGGCCGTTAACCTCTCTCTGAACTGAAGATGAACCCTAAACTTGAGGATCTTCGGTCACGGATCTCCCTGGGAGCTATGAACCGCAGCAGCTAGCCCACAGAATGATGCTCTCACACTCACACACACACACATATGCACACACACATACACACACACACATACACAAAGACACACACACACAATACAACCTCACTACCGGCTCTCACACCCTGCCATATGTTACACGCAATTCCATCATCATCACGGTAGCGTACACAAATCCACTCGAAACAATTCCACTGTTGTGAAATTCTGCACACACATAAAAGCACCAAAACACCCCCACACACACACCCAATCACACCCCCGCTTACACACACACGAACACATATTGATCCTCTGAGCGTACTTGTTAACCTTGCCCTTCACCCTACATGCCTTTTTTTAGCTGGCGCATGCTAATCCACAGGGCTTTGCAATCATGTAGAAAAGTGACATGCAGAACCTAAAGGTGTGTCATGTACACACATCGACATGCATGCAAAAATACACACGCTTTTGCATATAGCGTAACACTCCACCAGACATGTCAGAAGTTGCGCTAGCTCTTTAACCACCCCCACTGTGGCACACCCAGGAGGGCACAGCAGAATGCACTTTGGGGTCACGGACAGGTCATCACATCGCATAATGATCCCGCTTCTGTCTTGTGCTCAGCTGACAGACGGATGGAGAAAAGACAGGGGCGATGATGGCTGAGGTTAGAGCAAAAATAAAAACAAAGGCATATTACTGTTTTTTTTTTTTTTTTTGCCAGTATGAAGCACATTTGTAGAATTTGTTTTGCTCTTACTCGTTTTAAGGCTGTGGGAGAAGATATCCTCGGGGCGTGAAGTGAGAAGAATAAAGAATATTTTGGAGGAGATTTCATAGCTGTACCCTTGCACTCTCAAGCCACGCCTATGTTGTCAAATCTGATTTAGGACTGACTCAAGATGTCAACATGCCACAGCAAAGAGGTTAGATTTACCTTTCAATCCCCGACTCAGATTTCTGTTTTTTCACCTCGTTTGTCTTTAGAATTATGGTGAGTTTTAATCCCAAATCTGACTGGACGCTTGCTGAGATGATACTCTGAAAAAAGATGAAGAATGGGGCAGTTTATAATCAGATTAAAACTGGTGATGCAGGTAATCACCAACAATGAGTACTGCTAGAAAAAAGGGTATTTAATGGATCCCCAGTTATAGTATCCCACTTTCCTTAATATAAAAGCCTATTTGTACCTAAATGTTGTACAGTACTGCCACTGTAAATACAGTATAGAAGAAATGCATTAGAGATTTTCTGAAATCTGAACATGAATATTTTATACATAAAGAATTCCTCATAAATGTATGAAAATTGAATTCCTGTAAGTAACAGAGTGGTGTTTGCTCTCTTCCCTTTTGTCTGATAGACTTCACACATCAAGCAAAAGAAACATTTCATAGCAACAGAAACGCATTAAACGGCTCCCCTTATGAAACAAAACCACCCACTCACCTTCCTCTTTCAGATGAAGAGTAACCTGGGTTTCACATTCAGCTAGTTGGTGAAATAAAGACTTTCCTCTAATGATTTATTCATATCCCACAGGTACAACAGGAGGAAGGAAAGTGCCAGGAGTGGAAGTCCGTATTTCTACAAATGGACCCTAAAAGGAAATAGTAAGTCAGTTGTCAGTGTTAAAGAATTTTTTAACCTTTATCCATAGAGCAGCTTTCCAGGCACGCATGCTCATTTCAAGCACCACCATACCTCATAGTTGTACATTTACACACATTCACTCCAGGGAGCTGCTCACTACAACCAGAGCCAGCGACTGTGGGCTGCTGAGCGGCCCCAGCCAAGCAGCTGGGGGTCAAGGGCATCTTGACGGTAATTGTCGAGGGGCAGATTGGCATCTTGGTTATACAAACATTTCTCAGAGGCATAGCTGCTCTGGAAGCAGAAATAATGTCCTTGGTTGAGTTAAACCTCAAAGTGAAGAGCCAAAGGGCTGCAGTTCGTTGGAGTAAATGTAAATTAGAAACTCTGACAAACTGATGACACAGACACAATGACATGTCCGAGAATTATTTTATAGAGGCATTAAAGAACAACTTTAAAGTAGGATTTCTTACTGAATATATAATTTGCATTTTGTGGTAATGATCATTTGAAAAATGAATGTATTATTTGATGTATTACAAAACATAACTGCAGAATTTCAAAGGAAAAAGTAGGCGTTTTGAGCAATGCCCTTGCATAAGCTTGTTTTTCCTATCATGTTATATCACAATATGAACATTTATAAATTCAACACTAATCATCAGTATTGGTTTTACTCTTAAAGCTCTGAGTGGAACTTTTTTTTCCAGTGGCTTAAAACTGGTAGGAGGACCAGTTTCTATATTATGATCAGTATCATTATTATTAATTGGAGTAAATAACAGAGGTAGTACAAATCAAATGTGATTGTTGATTGATGAGTGTTGTGCAGAGAGCTATGTACAAATGTTGTGTGACAACATCCTTGTTCACAAAGCCACAAACTGAGAATGTGCTAAGCTAATTATGTCTCACTAAATCCATATGTATTGATTTTTTTTGAGACTCAACACCAGTTGAGAGCCATTGAGAATAATCCTTGAGAGAAAGGAGAGCACTGATGCACTGATACTTTAACAGCGGCCAGAATCTGGAACTTCATATTAGGACTGAAAACTTTATGGATTATTGAGCAGCAGTCTACATCATATGGTGCAGACTGCAGTATGAAGCAATGTAGAAGCACTGTGTGAATTCACTTTGAAGCTCTTCCAAAAACAATGCAGATATTTGGACATTGTCATTGACTAGATCCATCCATCCATCCAGTATCTTAATCTACTTATGTAATACTAGTAATATATTTAAAGGACCACAATGATCCATTAGGAAATCAACATACATTTTAAAAAGTGCATGCATTTAAGTTAAAGTATCAAACACAGAAGCAAATTCAAAGTGCGCTATATACGAATAATTTAAACATGTAAAAGCAATTAAAAAAATAAAATAAAATAAAATGAAATAATAATAAAATACAATTATATTAAAAATGTAAATAAAATATGTTAGAATACAAATGGACAAAAAAACATTTTAAATATAAGAGAAATGCCATTAGGGCAGAAATTAGTTGCCTCCAATTCAATAAAGAAAATAACAGTGCAGGAGAGAAATTAATCAATCAAAAGCCTGATCAATGGAGTTTTAAATTTGCAAAAGCAAAGACAGAGATGGAAAGACATCAGTACCTCCATCCAATCAATTACTGTAACAACTCCCTCTGAAAAATTAATATGAATGATTTGTACAGACACAAATGGATTAGTGTGGTGGTGTCCTCACCAATCCATAGCTTTCACAGATATATGTAAACAATATTCTGAACTAATTACAGAGGATAGCGAGAGCTGATAGTCTACATTGTCTAGTTCTGTATTATACCCTTTGATTACACTATTGCTCATCAAGAGTCTGACAGTATTGAATCCATTAGTCAGAATGATAAACATAAGGATATTTGCATTTCAGACACATGCTAGTGGTTATTAAGAAAGCCGCGTGGGATGAAAAGAGGATTTCCCATTGATCCCTTGTTGTTTCATAACTCTGCATTAACACTGCTCCCCTCTTAGGTCACAGGGTGTATCAACCAGAGATCACAGGGACAGTGTGTCTATGTGTGTTTGTTTGTGTGTCTGTGTCTGTGTGTGTGTTTGTCACACATGGACCACATGCTGGTGTCCAGCCTAGAGGGCATCGCAGAGTTCTGCCAGAACAAGTTGTGTTACTTCTGCTACCACACACATTGTAAGTGAAAAGGTCACAGAGCTGTCCCTGGAGGAATGGCCAGGAGACCCTGTGTTGTTCATAGACTGACAGTGTGTCCCAGATCCATACCATACACTAACACCATAAAGTGTATATGCTTTTGACATTTGTATACAAGAAACAAATGTGTCCTAACACCACATTAATGTGTCTGTAGACATCTGTAAATGTACACATTTTTTTAAAAACTTATTTTCTGCTTTGTGACCTGTGGCAGGTTAAAAACTGATTTTATTGCTGTTGCACCACTGTCCACCTTTTTTTTCACTTTTGTTGCCTGAGGAAGAGTACCATGATTGACACATATTGCAAGCCTTTTCTTCATCTATTTCTTAGAGCCTGTACTTGTGCACATATTCAGCATATTAAATTGTTTAACTTTTTTCCCTTCCTTTTTCTCCAGAGTATTTTCACTTGTCCAGTCATGAGTAATTTGTCCATAAACAAAATACTGTCCTACTGGTTTCCGACCTTTCTGGTTTGTGAACTCTTAAAACAAAACATCTACTTGTGACCCCCCTTGACCGATTTTATCTGTCTTTGTTTGCGACCAGTTCAAAGAAGAATGTGATTTCCTTCTTTATTTTTAAAGGCCTGAGGGAGAAAAAAATCCCCTGTAATTCAGTATAAGCAAAAAAAAATAGCAATAATTTAGATTTATCCTGCAACCCCATGTTGGGGCCCCGACCCCAAGGTTGGGAATAACTCTCTTATATCATCACACAAGATAATTGAGAAAGAAAGTGACATTTGGTTTGTTCTTATCAGACACCCTTCAGTGGACCTGGATTTCATTAACAGATAGTTTTAGTAAACAGCACTAGGGTAGCACCACCTGTGTCCCCTGTTTTTACAACACTTAAATATAAAGTAGCTCTACTGTACATGTAGGCAATTTTAAGTATACATCGTTTCCATTTTTTCATTTTCCACTCTAAAAGTACCATACTAAAAACATGATTAGAGTTACATCATTCTTCCTCCATTTAGCACCAATTTAACACCGGGTTCTAGTTAATGATTAGTCACTGGAACGTAATGACCAAACATTTTGCTCACAATGAACAAACTGCAATAGAAATTGTCCTTTCACTTTTAATCATTTGAAGCAGAGACCCTATTGATATGACTCATCATTGGAAGTTGATCTCATGTGATATAATGATGATTCATTACCTGACTGATCCCTCCTTTTGACTGGAGTAAATAATTCAGGCACTTTACTCCCAAAGAAGAGAGAAACAAATATTACTTCTCTCAAGAGATACAGGAAATTCTTGCTTTGTCTTTCATTTAATCAGGTTAAATGGATTTCCCAAAAAAGCATCCTTCAACCTGATAAAAAAGACACAAATGCACATCAGAACACCCAGCTTGTTTGTCAATGGCAATGACCGGCGTGTGAACTTTGTTGACAGCTCTGAGTAAATTGTCCCAGACGTGGGTCAAACCCTTGTCAATATCCCCTGTTAATCCCAGGTCCAGTAATGTAAAGAGGATTAGTCTACGTCTGGGAAATCATGCCTCTATCTCTCAATGAAGGATTTTGGACAGATCATGCTGAACCACTAGAGTGCAAGAGCAAAATGCTTCTGCATTCAAGCTGTTAATTTCTACATCAGTGCCTCACTACTACACTACAAGTAACTATTCTGTTCAAAAGGAAAACAGGGATTGATTTTTAAAAAGTGTTACAGTCAGCATTCCCTGAGGTCATGACAGGTGGTGGCCACGTCTTGGGGCCTTGTTGGTGGAAACAACTGTTGTGGAGACCAGGCAGTGGACTCCCAGACTGGGTGTAGACTGACAGGTGGTCAGTTGGGGGAAGGCCGGTGTCAGCGCCACCTATCATGACCTGGGATGGGGTTTCACCTCTAGGGCCAAATGGAGGTCACCGTTTCCAGGTCCAAGAAGATTACATTGACAAGCTACATTTTTCTATTCACCACTTCTTTGGTTTTCATTGCATGTTGGTATCATTTTAAACTTGATTCTAACCAGATGGGTGAATTAATGTCCTGATTTTTTATCACTTTTATAATCACCTTTCTTGTTTTTGATGCAATAATATAGATATATTTTAATTGATCTGTGTGTTAACATTTCATTTCTGATATTCTGTTCCTTTAAGGTTCAACAGAAACTAGAAAAAAACAAAGTTAAATGGTTTCCAGTGGGGCTTTTTTGTGTTTTTTGATAGATGTGAACTTTGGTCTTCATCCTCATCAGCAGGGAAAAACCCATATACAGAAGGAAATGTTACCATAATGATCACAATACTTGTGCCAAAGAACTACCATTCCCTGCTGTGTGTATTCTTACACATATCGAATTTCAAGATCCACCAAGGTGTGGACATTTAGTTAAAGGTAGCTAGTGGAGTGTTTGACCACTAGTAGCATTAGAGGACACCCATTTTGTTTTTCCTTTTCCAACGAACAGTTGATGGCAGCAATGTACTAAGAAAGGAGGTGAATTAGAAAACTACAAGCAAGCATGGATTAAAATTTTTAAATATCAGCTTTACATATGTTAGACTTCAAGCATAAAACGATGCGCTTTGGTAAGAAACACTGAATGTAAGCATAACTTTTGTTTGTTTACAAGAAAAGTCCACAGGGTACATTTAATTGAGTCTAAATGTATCAGTAGTGAAAAGGTCAATGCCATTCTCTACACCCCCCTGCTGTTCATTTTGTCTCTTTGCATGTTTTCATTGAGATAATAAGAGCTGCAATAAGAGTCATCTAAAACCAGTGCTGACTTATCAAACTCCACTACTCCTGAATGGGAGCACACATGTCAGAGCAACATTTGTAGTATAAAGAACAACTTACTTTTAGACCAAAGCCTTCTAGAAAGGCAGCTTGGCAGAAAATCATAAGTGCTCCTTTGTCAGTCACTTTGATTTTCCTTACATTGACTTTTAATGCAAGAAAGAAATGGAAGGTTTAGAAAGAATGGAGCAAAGTTGAATTTACGTCATTACAAGTCTAGTGTTGTGTCCACTGATGGATGTTTCTCCCGATTAGACACCAACTGACCAATCAGAGCTTAGTAGGTGGGATTAGGAACAGGGACATCATCTTAATGGTAAATGGACTGTACTTGTATAGTGCCTTTCTAGTCTTGCGACCACTCAAAGTGCTTTTATACTACAAATCACATTCACCCATTCACACACATTCATACGCTGAATGGGTACAAGGGTTACCCAACCTGCCCATAAGAGGGAACTAACCATTCACACACTGATGGCACAGCCATCAGGAGCAATTTGAGGTAAAGTATCTTGCCCAAGGACACATTGGCATGTACATTGGAGGAGCTGGGAATTGAACCACTGATCTTCCAATAAGTGGACGACATGCTCTATGTCCTGAGCCTCAGCCGCCCCACTTACTAAATTTTACTTACTTGCATCTTACTACGTAGCAAGCTAGCACCAGCTACATTCATAAAAAATAGTGACAGAGATGGCAACAAACATGGATTAGATGGCTGAAGCTGCACAGGTTATTATAAGTCACTTTACAGAAATTTAGAAATCCTTAAATCTGCATATTTTTTGATTATTGGGGAAAACACAACTGTTCCTAGCAACTGCTGCAGCAGCTTCATTTTCAAGGGAAGGATACATTACTTATATTACTAGTATCAAATGATTAAGGCAAAAAAAACCAACCAAAAAACAACTTAATCTGCTTATCAGGCTATCATATATGCATTCACAAAAAAATCCTACAACAACAAAAATTGAATGTACCATCTGTTGATTGATAATTATTTTGGAAGTGTCACACATTTCCAGAGAAACAACAGATAAAAGCTGAATGAGCAAGGCATATGTCAGTATCCAGTGTGACGTCTTTTTTATTCCTGTTTATGGTAAAGAGTTATGAATGCGTCCCACAGTTTACATGTTTATTTATACCCTTAACCTTAATCTGGAGTGCCCTTCACTGCTGCGAGTGTGACTTCACGTAGCGCAACACTGTGCAGGTGGAGAGGAAGCAGTTTGGGATAAGAGCCAAGCTGAATATTTGAACTTCCCCTTACCTGATCAACTGAATCATTTCTCAGTTTGAAAACGTTTTATTCTGAAGACATAAAGAAATAAAGCCATGATTGTGTGGTAAATAGTGTGGCACCTTTTTGTTAGTGGAACAAATTCATTTTATTGGTAGTTGTTTCTTCTTTTAAAATCTCATGTGGCCAACAAAGGGGCTCAGTTTGTAGAGCTCCTGCCTTTGTAGCTCAGGGACAGAAGAGGCAATTCTGGGCCAGACTTTCACTTGTAAACAGTGAAAACCGTTCACCAGAAACACACAAACACTTCACATTAAATAACACGAGTACACGCATTGCTAATACTGTTCATACACAACCTGTGCAATGCAGAACAATGGTACACATATTTTACTGTACATACACACACATACACACACACGTATACACAGCACCAATTACCGCAGCTGTGACCTCACACGTTCGGGTCAGTGATTCCCACAAAATGGACAAAAAGAAACTTGTCCTGGAATCTCGGCTCCCAATTACTCTGCACTGAGCTCCCCAGGCGGACAATGCTGTAGGTGAGAAGTTGGACGGGACCCTGTCACAGCTTGGCAGAGGCACAATGGAGCCCTGTGGCATCGCCTGGAACGGCTGCAAGCCTGTTAACAGATGAAATGCTAGGATAGAACTAGTTTAGAAAAGGGACTTTCAAGATGAGGCATCTTCATTTTCTCCGGTCTGTCCATGTGGACTTACAGTATATCATAGTGTTTGTAACGTGGGTCTAATTTCTATTTCACAATCAAATTCTCCTTGTTGTACTTATGTATTCTGATGTGGCTGTTATTCATTTTTTATTTAAACTGGGTGGTTTTTTTTGGATTTTTTTGGGTTTTATTGTTTAGTTTTATGTTGAATGTTGTTTTTCTCTGTCTTTTAACATCTTGGAACCATGTTGGAAATTGTCCTTTGGATTTTGTTTTGTGTCTGTCCATAAATAAATCATTTCATATCATATCAGTTATGAAACAGATTGTCAGGATGGCTCCACTTTACATTTTTAAGTTTTGAAATTTCCCAAGCTGAGACTGTGAGCACCAAAACAACAAGAGTTGGACCAAAAGTATTTCTATGTAACCCTTGAGAAAGTCAAGACGATATAGTGAAGACATCTCATTTTACTTAGCTTTATGACCTGCCAAGATTGTGAATGAAAAAAAAACAAGTAATTAACATTTGTGTGATTTGTAACTAGTTATTTGTAAGTTCGCTTTCACTTATTTTTACCTCATCAGCTGTGCAGTACTTGCAGACAATAGTGCGTTTCATAGTTTACTTTCAGTAACTTTTTACCACTTTTATAAACTTTTGTTTCAGTCCAAGAGGACCACTACTTGGCAGGCCCATTCATGTTCAAAAACCAACAAGTTCAACAAAATGTCAGCGCTGGCTATTTATCAGCACATTCCAAAACTCATATGACAGTTCCACACATGGCTCATGAGCATTTTCTTATTGGCCACATTCATGCTTAAGGCCTGCTTAAGGTGAGGCCACTAAAACTAATTAGTTAAGGTAACAGAGAGATCACCTTCACTGGTTCAGAGACACCAACATTTGGTAAAAGAATGAACACAAACTGCAGCCTCTAGTGTTTGTAGTGAAATCACACACATTTTTGCAGTAAAAACACACTATGGACAGTCATTGTTCAGAAGACCTTTTGACATAATTTGTCAGAAAAAAGGTAAACATAGTAGATGGTTGTAAGATCTTGAGTAGACAACTGGTGTTGTAATTTGTCTGGTGAAGATAATCTCTCAAAAACAGCTATAAATACTTTTAATAAGCAGTGAGCAAAAATAAATTAGCAAAAATCTGAAATAGTTGTCAGTCTCAGTAACTTGGCAGCTGCAAAGACTCCTTTCCTGGAACATTATCACACAATGCAATAAATATTTACAGATAAAGAATAGATAAAGCACCAAAAATATGTGCAGCAGATTTCCTTGATTTCATTTGCCAAAGAGCTTACTTTAAACACAGCCAAAGTTTCCAGATCATCAAAGCAACGACAACAAGCTGAGAGAGAGGTTAAATGAGCAAGAGAGAGAAGGGAGCAGCTAAACAAGGGATGAGCTAGGATACTGTAGGAGTGCTGTCTTTAGGAAACAGAACAGCGGTATGTTTTGCAGAGAACGGTTAAGGTCAACAACAGAGCCCTGCATTGATTCCACATATGTGGTAAGATCAAAAACTATCATGGGACCTTTGCCCTGGGCAGTTCCCAATCATTCTGCTTCTCATAATCTGTGGAAAACTTGTCTGCTTTTTACAGTTCAATGACCACTCATCTATGCAGCAATTACAATGCCCTCTTTACACCCTGATAGTTTAATGTCATGTACTAGTGATCTAATGTGGTTCAGTCTCCCCCACTGCTTTAAGCACACTGTATGTTTTAAATTGTGGTGCAGGGTGATTATATCTCCGTTAGATAAATTAAATAAAAGCAACATAATAAAGAGTCATAAAAGAAGATTTGTAATTAATGTGCATTTGAAACACATACAGTTGCTCCCTAAGGAACTGTATACTGTTCTAAGAGTTATTGATTTGTAAAGAAAAGCAGCTAAAATTGAGCTATTAATAAATAATAAAACTATCATGCAGTGACACACGACTGAGATCCTGCCATTACATCTAAAGATAAAACATTATTACTGTCAAAACAACAAACCCAGGACCTGTATATTGTTGGAAGTGTTAACAGTCATTGGTAACCAATTATAATGGTCCCTTCTGCACACACCACTCAATTGATAAACCCCAGGGGCCATGTGAAGATGACTTAGTGGGTCAAATGCAGCCTGCAGATATCACAGTTAGTCAGAGAGATGCACTAATGTGTGCACGCGCACACGAGCACACTCACACACACACACACAAATGTTCAGAGAATACACAAAGTGGAAACAGACGGCGCTAAAAATAAACCATCTGAAATATTTAACTTACTGACCCAGAAAAAAACTTCAGTGTAATCACGTGTTTGCACAAGCGGAGGACACCACAACGATGGAGCCATGATATCATTAGGGCTGATGGTTTAACTGTTCATATAATGCAAGCTGTACTCTGCACCTCAGGTTAATACGTTAATACAAGTCAAATGAAGCATGCATGTCTTAGTTGCTTAGTTTAGTTAAACAGTATAAGGCTGATGCAATAATGCAAGAGTGATTAAATTAGGTCACCTGATATCATATGTTCTTGACTTCTAAAGACCCAGTGACTTATAATGATCTTATGTTGTAACATTTACAGAAAATGTAGATATATAGCATATATTGTGGTGTTTTTATATGCAACAAAAAATGACTTTGTTCTTACTAGGAATCAGGTGCACTTCTCTTGCACTGAAATTCATCTGGGTTCTCTGCCTTTAAAAAAAAGCAGCATTTCGGCATAAAGCCTTCCTCAGAGACATGCTCTGAGAGAGGCTTTGTGCCGAAACGAATCAGCAGATTTGTCAGCTTATTGATTGTGAATAAATTCCTCTAAAAGACCGATACATGAGTTGATTCCCTTTGGTGTTTTTTTTAACAGTGTACCACC
Source organism: Euthynnus affinis (assembly GCA_029490765.1). Taxonomy (NCBI): domain Eukaryota; kingdom Metazoa; phylum Chordata; class Actinopteri; order Scombriformes; family Scombridae; genus Euthynnus; species Euthynnus affinis. Next base: position 8,102,432 of record CM055847.1, on the reverse strand, counting down.
TTTTTACCTGACTTTGTTGTGGAGAACATAGACAAAAAAGAAGCTTTTTTTTTTTTTTTTTGGAGAAAACGACAAAAATATAGACAATGATTACTTTGTCTCGGTCTTTGCTGAGTCATTGAGTCAAACATTTTGCAATCCAGTGCTCCCACAATCCAAGGAATAAACTAACCACAAAAGCTGAATGTCACCCAACTTCAAAGAAGACAAAAAAAAAAAATCAACTTTGTTGCAAAAGATAACACACAAAAAACGATTTGAAAATGATTCTTGTGGTCTCTCATGAATAGCATCTTTAATCTCACTGGACCTATCCTGGCAAAAGTTTGTCAGAAGAATAAAATCAAATGAAGTGAGAGTCATAGTTCCTCAGTGACCCCAGACATGCCCTTCTTAGGTTGGTCAGGTTGACGAAGAGGACACGATGATTGGCATGGCCCCCTGTCCTGCTTGCAGCTAAACAGCCATGTCCATATTCAGCAATGATATTGGCCTCTAACCCCCAGACCAGATGCCATTACCATTTTAGAGTCACACCGAGCGTCCGGGCTGGTGCACAACACTATCAATATTAATGTTCTGTGACTGAGGCGGCTTTGGAAGAACTTTCTCCCACATCAATATTGATGGTGTTGCCATACATTGGAGTCGAGGCCCTCTTTAAGGATTTATAAGAGGAACGCTGGTGGGGGTGGTGTCTGTATGTGAAAGGGGCCGATGCCATTTTTGGTCAGCACCTCAATGATGTACATTTTCCTGCCATTCAGAGCAATTTCCGTGGGAGAGGGGTGACTCCAACCCACGCTTGATGAGATCTGAGTGGAGAGGGGCTGTGCAGAGACAGATCCAATTCCCCCGCAATGCTTTGCCGGAGATGACAGTTATGGAAAAATGAACGTTTCATTTCAGGGGATCTGGGAATGCTAAATGGGGGTCTGTTGATTCTGGAAACGGGGGTATTGCTTTTGGGACATCTTCACAAACAGTCCACTGTTGGGCCACACACGTAGACACAGATCCAATTCATTATAATATTAGCTTTGGAGATGCATTGCTCTATATATCAAGTGTCAAGAGGGCGTGCTTGGTAAAGAGTTTCAGGCCGGGCTCTTTTGTCTTGCATTCAGATATAAATCATAGAGAGAAAGGAAAAAAAACAAGAGGAAATCAATGAAACTTGAAATGAACTTTGGCTTTGTCTTGTTCAACAAGCTATAAAATGTTATGGATTATAAAAGCCACTGAGGCTAAAGAAGGATTCTGCAGTGTTTTGTACTGCATTGACACAGTAGCAAATAAACTGAAAGTGATCACTCAGTTTGAGCCATTTAATATCACTCAGGCAATAAAACAAGTCTACAGATTTCAGAAGTTCTGCTTGTAAGAATTATTGTCTTTATCAGTTAAAACAGTATTAAACGCCCTATTGGGGGCAGCAGAACAAGTCATGAACACAACACTGATATATTAAAAAGCTTTACAGTGGTGAAGATGTAAGTATTAACATATGTTTTGGTCATCCAATGAACGTAATATTCACTCTCCATTTAGCTTTGTTTTGGTCTCTACATCAGTCACTTTGATCAGTTTGATCACTTTGGTTCAGACTGCTAGCTCAACAGCTGTTGCCAGGAAATTTAGTACCGCCATTCATGGTTCCCAGAGGATAAAGCCTACTGACTTCGATGATTCCCAGATTTTTCCTCTAGCACCACCAGGAAGTCAACATTTCCATGTATCTAGTAAACTATTAAATTGAATTAGATCATTTAACATGTTGATCTTTCTGTTTAAATCATCCACACACAAATCAACCACTTTATTCTGGCACACATATGTCTTAACACTTTGATAGTCACAACAACACTTTTATTCTGACATCATCTATATGGTCAGTTATTACATTATAGTTACATTTACAACAAAAGATCAAAAACACATTTTGGACCACAGTGTGGCTTTAACCTCTTGTTACTAGATAAATCACTAAAACAATTATCAGAATTGCAATCAATGCCATTTCTGTCTGACAAATGATTGATTAATCAACCAATCATTTCAGCCCCACACTGCAGCGAATCCACCTGCCATTATATTCACTATCACAGACGTGCAAACTCCACAGTCAGTCCGTTTAACATTTAGATAGAATTGAGCAACAACAGTCTCATCACATCTCATCAGGTTATTGATCCCTCAAAGAACAGACTCTGTCAGTGTCAAGAGTACATCTTTTCTCAGAACAACTGAGAATGAACATGTTGCTGTACAGAAAGCCACGCCGCTTTGACAAGACAAGGATCAGCAATACAAATGTTCAGCCTCTACCCCCTCCACACCCTTGCTTTCACTTAATATGTCGCTACATTTTGACGGTGAGCCAGTAAGTGGGACCTCTTCGGGGAGACAAAGAGTGACCTCAATTCAATCTGACATCCCACCTATCGATCTGGGCTGCCGTATCCCCCAGAGATGGACGTCTAGCTCGCCCTTGTACTCCTAACATTCACATTTAGCAACAGGACAAAACATGCCGTTTTATTAAACAAAATCCATCCACATGTCTCGCCTCTCCTGCCCAAGTCTAAATTACACCCACAGCGACCTGCTTTCACAAGCCTTCCTCCCACATAGGGCACTGTTCATCTTCGCTGGGGCCCTTTTGCTAAATTGAAAGTGTGTCATAACAAATACAGGAGGTGTCTGGCATAAATGCATGTGACTGGCGCCGATGTCATCTCTGTCAAAGGAGCATCCCTTTTATTTTTAACAGGGGGACTGCGACATGGACCCAGGACAATTACTGTCAGTGCACACGGGGTGATGAATCTGCTGCCTTATTGTGTTTGTCATCTCGACCTCTGGCTGGGACCTGATTGGTATGGCCGCCTACCTACAGACGGATCAGATGGATGCATTGTTTCTGTCCTGGATGTGTAAATGTGTGCATCACACTGCAACCTAATTAACCTGGGTTGGTGAAGAACTCTTGTGTCATGGGGTGAAATATTGTACAGACTTTCAAAGTAATGTCATCTAAATAAATGTCATCTGCTTAAAAAACACATGTAACACGTACGGGTGCCATATGTGTTTTTAGATGATAGTAGCATCAATCTGGTGTATTGTGTTTGGCTGGCTTTATATATATAAATATATATATATAATATTGCAGTCAAGTTTTATTTTTAATTCCATATATAGCATGGGAATCAGTAAACTAATTGTTTTTTTTATTCTTTTGACATAAAATTGCCTATAGTTGTTAAGGGATCAGGTTTGTTTAAACTGCTTTTTCACCCAGAGTTTCTGTTCCCATGCAATAAGTCTTTGTCACGTTGCTATGATAACAGCTGAGAATATCTTTCCACTAATATAAAGTGTGGGGGGAAAAAATGCAGAGAAACCACAAATGAGCTGCTGGTTATGCCTGAGTCCCTCTAAATAATAACCAATAATAATAATGCACTTTATCTGTATAGTTTTAAAAACAAGGTTTACAAGGTTTTACAGGGTAAAAACAACAAACAGTATGAATCATGAAGGTGTTAATTGTGTAAATTAAACAATTAAAGCATGACTGTATGACGATTTTGATGTGGCTGCTCAAAATGAGGTTGCTGTCAATTGAAAAACCAACGTTTCAACACTGCGGCGTAATAAGATGAGAGTATGGACCTAGTATGCTTGTAATTTGAGTGTCAGAGGAGTCTGTACCCACAAAAAGTATCTCAGTCTTTTTTGAGTTGAGTTGATGGAAATTTTCAGCCATCCATTTATGAATGTCCTCAAGATAGTTTATGGGTGAAAAAATTTAATTGAAATTATTGGGGTCACAGCTGAGGTAAACCTGAGTATCATCTGTGTACAACTGACATTGTGGGATCTTATGAGATGTCCCAAAGGCAGCATGTAAATGGTGAACATAATTAGGCCAAGCACTGAACCCTGAGGAACCCCACAATGCAGCCTAGAGGTGGAAGACCTAGACTCAGCAATACCAACACAGAAAATCCTATCTGCAAGGTACGGCTTGAACCACTCAAGGAGGTGTGCCAATCATGCCCACCCATTGCTCTCAACGGGACAAGAGGATGATGTGATCAACAAATGTTTCACTGAGAACTAGGAGCACTAAAATGGAGGGACATCTGACATCAGCAGCTAAAAGCAAATCATTCATGACCTCAGGAAAGGCAGCTTCTGCACTGCAGTGAGCTCTGAAAGCTGATTCAAACATAGATTTATCATAGCCATCTTCTACAGGACACTGGCTAAAAAAGGAAGTTTAAAGATAAGTCTAAAATTGTTGAAATCAATTTGAACTGAGTCTGGATTTCTTTAAGGGATTGAACAAGAACATTTTTGAAATAGCAGGGCACAGTGCCAGAAGAAAGGGAGCGATTTAAGATGTTCTGTATAAAAAGACAAATTGTGTTAAAAACTTTAAAAAATCGAAGGGAGAGAATGTCCAGAGGACAGGAGGAAGGGTTCATTTGGTTAACAGTTTCTAACAGTGTAGGTTGAGAGACAAGGTTGAAGAGCTCAAAACAAGTATAAGGCCTAGTGTTTAAACAAACTGACGGGGTGGACAGGTGAGGTAATACTCTGATGAATGAGGGAGATATTTTAAGTAAAAAAAAGTTTAAAAACTCATTGCAGGTTTCAGGAGTAGCATCTACAGAAGGGCATGGCTTACAATGTCAGAAAGCACCCAGGAATAAGAAAAATTAGATTCAATGAGATGAGAAAAGTAAGCATATCTCAAGTTTTCAACCTCAGCATTAAAGAGCTTCAGCAGAGCCTAAAAGTCCTCATGGTGGCCAGGGAGCTTTGACGCCTTCCACTGACAAGCGGCTTCACAACATTTACATTTGAAAGCACAAATGTTTTCATTTATCCATGGCTGGAACATGTATTAGTTTTCCTGGTTTTAAATGGTGCGGTTTCGTCAAGGATGGAATTGCAGATGATAATGAAAGGGCTCTCTCTCACAAGGAATAATGTTGAAAGCTATACGAAAAATATTGGCAGAGGTAGAATTGAAAAAATTCTAGCTCATAACTGTGTACGTGAGCAGCTTAAAACAACCAAATTAAAACCTACACAATAGTGACCATAAATACAAGGATCAGAATATGACAAGTCAGAAATGTAAGACTGTAAAATAAAACAAGATCAAGAGTATGGCCCTGACTATGAGTGGGCCCAGTTGGTGAGAGAGATAAATTAAAAGAATCAATCAGGGATAACAATTAAAAAAAAAAAAAAATCAGCTTAGACTGTTAGAGGTACAACAGACATGAATATTAAAATACTCCAGAAAAACCCTGTCATATCTGGATAGGGTTATTAATAGGCCCACTGAGAATTTGTTTATAAAGCCAAAAGAAGATTTGGAGGTTCTGTAAACTAGATGGCATAGACACTGGGTATTTCCCTTAAATACAAATGGAAGCGCCTCGAAAGAGGAAATCTTAAATCAATGCAAGAAAAATTGAAATTATTTCTGAAGAAAACCGGAGAGGTTCCAGTTAAAGGAGTAAAATCTTCAGGTTGCACCCATGATTCTATGATCGTAAAAATGTCCGGATTCTGTGATAAAAATGATTCATTTACAGAGTCATAGTGGTTGCATTGCAAATAATACTTCCTACCGGATCTGTTTTGTAATATTGAAAATAAACACAAGTTCTCCCAACATAGCACTAAATCTGCTGTAAATGCTCTGAATTTTCACATATTAACCTACAATGTACGTTACTGTAATAACCACATGTATGTATTATACTAATTTACCTGCAAAGAAATAGCTCTTTATTGCTGCATCTAGTTATGTAGGTTTGGTTCTGATTTGTATCTTGAAGCAATGTATTTTGCTTTTATGGTTTATGCTGAGTCCAGTGTTTGCCATAAATGGCAGGTGTGCAAAATTGAAGTGCAAAAGTAATTCAGCTCCTGCCATTCAAAGGAGCTGTGTCAGTTTGATTTACCTGTACACATAAACATGCACACACACACACACACACACACACACACACACGCATACACACACACACACACCTTTGGGCCACATGTGTTTTTTATATTCATATGGTGAAGGAAAGAAAAAAAAAAAAAAAAGCGCGCCTCCAAAATGGAGGTTGAGGGGTCATGGTGTTTGGCCAGGAGTGACAGCTCTGAAATGAAGGCATAAGTCAATCGGCTACTCTTCATACACACACACACACACATATACACACACATGGGTTTGGACGAGAGGCGGGATGGTGGTGGGCGGTAAGGATAGAAGGTGGGGACTGAGGGATTGGGGGAGGGGAGGTTGGGTGTAAAGGGCATGAGGTTACCATGTGGAGGGAGTATGTGTTTTGTGTGTCTGTGTGTGAATGTGTGTGTGAGGCTGAGAGGGGGGGGGGACTGAGGTTGAAAAGAACATGACATGATGTTTTGAGAGACTAAAGGCAGGAACCTGTGCTTGTCTATATTTTGTCTTTGTTCTACTGTCTTTCTCCGTTGGTCTCTGTCTGACTGCTAACACTGAGAGCTACTAGAAGCTATATTTACCCAAACTTGAACACACGCACGTACACACACACACCTAGTGACATACCTTGAACCCAAAGGTCAAAGACCATGTGTGTTCTTTCTCTCTCTCTCTCTCGCTCCTTCTCTGTCTCCCACACATACATGCACACACACACATACTGGTTGAGGGTGTTTGTTTACTTTCTGTCACAGACCAAGCAGGCCTATATCAACATTTGGGCTGCATCCCAGCATGAGCGAGGGGAAACCCCCACATGGTTTAAAATCATTGATTGATTCGCAGTATTGATTGGAACATGTACCTCTTTCCCCCATTGAATCAAAAGCTCTTTGGAAAAAGAAATATCTGTAAATGAGCAGTAGAGCTATTTCTCTTCAACAGTCTGAGGTGGAAGTGTTTTATTGGTATCAGTAGTTAAGATCTGAAAATACCCTGCTAGTACTGTATGGATATATGGGCAGATATAATCTAAAGATTGCATCATAGATCAACTCCAGACAATCAGAGACAGAGGAGCATTTACATTTCCTACTGGACTGAACTTTATGCATTCATTGAGAAAGAGAACACATTTTTTTTGGCATTGCGACAAAATTAAATAACTTGGCTAAAACCTTGTTCTTGTATAATTTACAAAAACTGTTATATACTTTTGTTTAAAGGTAAAAAAAAATGATGCTAGATTGTTGTTATTCAAACTGCAACACATTGAAGTCAATAACCTCTAACTAAAAAACCTGTTCTAGAAATTATGCCTATGTTTATGTTCAAGACCATTTCCCTAAACTTTTTTTCAACTTAAAGAGGTTTTTGGGTTTATTTTCTTATTCAAATCAAAGGTTCAAGGATAAAGGATTTTGCACGCTGTACAGGTTGTAAACCCCCCCTGAGGCAAATTTGTGAATTGTGATATTGGGATAATATAAGTAAAATTTGACTTGCACCTTAACCATGCATAGCCTGTGCCTAAACACGACCATATAAAAATTAAATGATGCTATAGTTACAACCAGAAGATTTTTGTGAGGGAAAAAAAGAAATCTGTTTCCCTCATACATTAAGTATTTTTGCAACTTGCTGTTGCAATTAACAAAATGTTTTCATTATGTTGATAGAAAACTAAGTTCAGGTGGCATTATATTACATTACAAAATGTATTTGCTGTTAAAATTTAGTCGTATATAAACATAATTTCGAAAAGACAAAGTACTCATTTTAAATCTTTAAAAAATTTTAATGTTGTATAAAATTGTGTTTAATAAAAAAAAAAAAAGGTCAAAACAGCAGAGGCTGAGATAGTCACTGGTATAGGTGAAGCTCCAAAAACACTGGATCCTACGTTTCCCAAAATGCAACTCAATAGCATTTTTCATTAGATTTTCCCTGCCTCTTAAATGGCTTAAATGGTTCAATGTTAAAGTCTCAAACTGAAGTGAAGATAACCCAGATGATGTCATCAAGGGATAACTACTTTGTCCACACTTTGGACAGCTCCTCCACAGCCATAGCACCCATTATGTGACTGTTTTCATAGAGTTGTACTGTGTAAAATCCCGATGAGTTCTAATTATATGACAGTAAAAGACAACAGAAAACTCGCTGTGAGCAAACTCACTGTGAACAACAGAATTTTATTTCAATTAATGGATAGTCCATATTTCCAAACAAAAGTAGAGGGGATAAAAACAAACTCATTCAAACTTTCTGTGAATTCATTTATCATCAGACAGCTTTCTAAGGTCCCAGATGGCTTTTCCAATACCAATACTTGATTTTGATACCACAGTGCCATGTTGGAAATGTGAGACAGGTTGTCAAACTTGCTTCCACCAAGGGGAAGAAAAAAAAAAAAAACGAAACAATTTAAAACAGTCCTAAGCTAAGTCACAGTCATAAGTCCAACTGGGATAATATTGTAACATAGACTGAGGTTTTCAGAGGTTAGTGATACATTTCTCTACGGTATCGGTACGATAAGCTCAAATGACATGAGTCGAGGGGGTTTTCCCTACATGACAATATCATCAGGAAGTGGAAAAGAACTCACGCGAGGTCCAAAAAATGAAAGTGCTGATGTTTTTCTTGACATTGTCTATTGATGCATTAAAAATCTCTGCATTTTGCATCACCTTTCTATGACTTTATGTGCACATCAATCATTTTTACATTGTTTGAGTTCATTTCCTCTCCTGACAGGACATAATACCTGTTATAACAGGTAACAAGAGATTATGGCACAGTCATAAGATAAATGCTCAGTGACAAAATCTTTGTTCTAAGGCAAGTACAGCTAGTTTTGTAAAATGCTCCCTTCCCACCCCAAAGTCCAAAAGGTCCATTCTTGACATTTATAACTAAAAAAAACAATGATGAGGATGAACTGTGTCACTCCGTTATGTAAGGAGTTATGATGGGCCTTTTGAATAAGTAAAAAGGTAGATCGATTGAATGGCGTAAGGGTAGCAAGAATCTCCCAGTGCTGTGATTTTAAGGAGTGAATAAGTGTCGGTTTTGACTACTTTACAATGCAAGTGCCTAAGATTTTATTTGTATTTTTTATTTTTTAATTCCTTCTCTTCCCCTGAGACCTACATAGTCAAATTATAGACAAACCAAACATTACATTTTTTTTCATCACCAACACTACCACAAAAATATTCCAAACAATACGCATTTTTTCGCTTTGGCACAGTCTGCTGTTAAGTGTAAATTTAGCTGGGTTTGTCTTTTTGTTGTCGTATTAATATTGGCATGTCTGTCTCTCTACCCACCCTTTGAACCTGAGCTTTTCCCATTGAACCCTAATATGCTATAGATGCCTATGAATCAATGATATGCTGTACATATGGACACAATCATGAGTTTTTCTCCATATAAACAGTGCTAATACAAACACACACAATAAAACATGTCCTCTGCAAAAGTCCAAGACATTTTGGCATTTGTCTTTTTTTTTTAATGGCTTCTGGTTTTCTTTTCAAAAATTGGTAAATATACAACGGGCCTTTTGCTCTTGGTTGGAGAGTCTTATTGGCAAAGCCCTTGCTCAGTATTTGCCATACTGGGATGCTTGTACACAGCCTCTGTGAATGTAGGCATAGCACCGACAGTAAAGGTGTAAATGTTTTGTCTTTAGCTGCCCCTGCACGGGGTTTGAGACTGACATCTGAAGTGAGTCCAACAGACCTGCTGGTGAACTGCGCAATAACCCGTTCTACCAACCTGTCCATCTCGTGCCACATCTCAAATGTAGACTGCAACGGGCCACCAAGTCTCTGCATCGGCCGCGGTGAATGTTTGGCTGGCTTGTGTAACTGGGACGATAGCGTTTTGTATCGTCGGACTGGGTTTTTGAGCGGAATGGTGAGGGAGATGCTTCCTCTGGGAAAGATTGAGAAGTTGAACGCAGAGAATGAAGGGAAGGAAGGATGAATAGATGAGTAGTCAGATGGATGTTCAGCCTGAATCTCTACTGCAGCTTCTCCTTCGTCTGTCTCTCCACCTCAGGGCCCGTTCTCGTTGTAGTGGAGGGAGATGGGCCGCTCGCGCTGCACGGTGGGCATGTAAGGCCAATTGTAGCTGGAGCCCGAGAGCAGCATGTCACGAAGCAGTGTCTCGATGGGTGTCTTGCCTACCAGGCGCACGAAAAACAGCTGCTCAATGACCGGAGAGGAGACGATGCGCAGTGAGGGCAGGCGGAGGAGGAGGCGTCCAAAACGGTTTGGCTGGCTGGGGTACTGGTTCCTTACATACTCCTCCAGAGCACACTGGGACTTCTCCTGGATGCTCTCCACGTGGGCAACGTCTGACAGCCCCATAGCATCTAGAGAGAAGAAAGAGAATGTCAGGATTTATAGTTCATTAAAGGATCAAAAACCTTGTGGAGAGGTGCAGATGATGAGGGGGAGAAGGATTAATGCTGGAATCAAACAGTTAGGTATTTTGAGCGAGTCAAATTAGGTGATCACGGTGCCTTAAATTCCTGCTGTTATTTGACACAGTGACATATCTCGATGTTGAACATTAACCAATGGTGATCAGTAGGAGGGGGTCAAAGATAGACCTCCGGGATCAGGAATGTCAATAGTCAAGGGTCACTGAGCAAACAATAGACACTGTTGAACTTGGTGACAGGCCAAAAAATTCTGGTATCTTAATAATTCCATTGAGGCCTTGTAAAGCATCCTAGATGCAGAATGCATTATCTTCTTCTATGATACCCTACATGGCACACATAACACATTTTGCACACTGTACAAAAGGTAAAATACCTTTATTATAGTGGCTACAATACAGCTTGATGTTTAAAGGGGGAAACTGCCTACCCATGCAACAAAAGCACCTGTTCTGTGTCACACCGCGGTCATATCCGAGAAGTGCTTCCCCATTTATGGCATGTCTGTTGTATGGAGATGTTACCAGATTGATATTGTGTAGTCTGATTTGCCTGAAGAACAATTTTTAATCAGATATCTCAGCTTGGATTTTGCATGAACTCTCAATTGCAATATTGTATGTTCTGCACGCATGTGGATGGCTAAAGGTGAAGTCTTGACCTGATTATATAATATTATTTAGTTGCCTTAAAGAAATGAGGAGGAGAATGACAAAGACGACACAGAGGGGTAATAAAATGTAATAATGAGCTGACAGTTATTATTTTGTTTCTTTCAATTTCCTTAAGTCGGACAAATTTTACTCAAACTAAAGGCAATTGAAGTTGTCACTGCTGAGATACAGATCTACTACACCCCTGTGGTCTGTGTTCACAGCACAGTACAGCGTTCCCTTTCCCCTCAGCTGGAAGTCATGTTCTGTCTTCCACCTCCTCACACCTCCCCTCCTACCAGCCCCCGCCTTGGCAAGAGTCTCGCACAACTGCGAGAGTGTGTAACATTGTGTGCGATACTTTTCGCACCCTCTATGTGCAGGAGAGAACACGGGGGGATTTAGTGAAGGAGGTCAGAGATGTGTGAACTCAAAACAAAGACACATTCTACTGTACTCTGCCACATACTGTACATTCAGTGGGAGTGCTCTTTGACTCTGCCCCCTGAATGAACCCTCATTTGGTGGACAGGGTTTCGATGAGGGCAATTTCTTCTCAAGCGCATTCTTTTTAAGTCTAAAAGCACTGGCCCGTAGGTTTTAACCTGTCACCTTGCATCGTAGGTCCCCTTTGTCATCTCACACTTTGATCTGTCCCCTGAGTAAACCCTGCCCTGCTGGGCCTCAGTTCCGCACAACAAAAAAATTTAATTTACCTCATATTTTAATCGAGCGTGTCAAACCCTCCCTGCCCCCAGTGGCCACTATTCTCATCATTCTGGATGAATAATTGCTCCCACTTTGGCTGTATTTCCACATGGAGGGGGTGGTGGGGGGGCTGGACAGCTTTTTTTTTTTTTTTTTTGTTAGGCCGCCATTTTGGGTTCTGCGTGACAAGGCAGTCACTGCCTGATTGGGATCTGTGCGACTGAAATCACTTCGCGTGTCGAAGCGACAGCTCCGGCGGCGCCCTTCCACGCCAACCGCCCTGTTCTTTTGTCTGGTCCTTGGGCACACACCAGGTCAGTGGGGGTGAAGGATCAGGGTGGCAGGACTGAGATGCCCGTTCTCTGATGTGGCTTGATGGGACTGGGCTTCACAGGGGGAGAGGAGGGAGGGGACTCAGAGGGAGGTGAGAGACGATTGGTGTTTGTCTGAGCTTGTTAGCTCATCCTACCAGGTCTGCAGGAGTCAGGTTTATTAACGGGTCAGTTTAGTGTGTGCGTGTGTGCATGTCTGTCTCCATTACATTCAAATTTCTGTTAATATCTGCACGTTTGACTAAATGTATTGTCTTCAGGAGTCTTTTGGCAAGATGTGCAGTTTTTTTTGTTTTTTGTTTTTTTTTTGTGACGTGTGTACAAGTGGGTACATCTGCCCGCATACAGGGAAGTCACATGGGATGCTCAGGGCTAAAGGGGTTATGTAGGTCATGGCCGGGGCTGTGGTGAATCCTTCGTCTCACTGAAACCCACCATACATAATTCAACTCCCGCGGTGGGGGCAGGGGTCCCGGGGCATGGGCTGGGCTTGGGGTTGGGTTTTGGGAGCGTACAGGGAGGAGGGGTGGATGACTGGTTTCAATAATAAATGGGATCATGAAGGAGAGATGGCTGATGAAAGCAAGGAAGAGAAGGCAGAGGTGGCTCCACAGCCACCCACATACACGGAGGAGAGACACTAGGTACACGCAGAGCGAATCTGACAAGCCGTGCAAGAGAGAAAAGAGGGAATGCAATAAAAAAAAAAAAAAAAAAAACAAGGACAAGAGACATCTCAGTGTTAGCTTCTTCACCATCCGTTTCCCCTTGGGTCACAAGGCATGATCTCTCAGTGAAGTATCCCAGATGTGACAGTAGTTTGGCTGGCACTGGAGCCCAGCGACTGTTGGGATAAACCTCAACAGAGTTTGTGTATAATAAGCAGAATCGAAACTATCACATGGGTTTCCTCAAAATGTAAAACTGTTATATTTAGATCCAATCTTGTCTTGTAGCTCAGTGAGGAAAACATAATGCAACAGCATGAGAGTGTGAGGCTCAAGTCTCCCGGTCTTGTAAAGAGCTTCGGATACAAGCAGCTGTGAAACGACAAATCTATGAAAGCATAAAAGCCTTTTCTTTATAATATACGGAGCCAGTGAGGAAGAGAGTGGTATAATTCCGGTAAGAAATTACCAACGTCTGAAAATATAAGATTACAGTCGATGTCGACCATTTATGTCACATGCAATTTGAGCAGATCATGGCTGCTTGGCTTCCTTTTTGTTAGGTAAACATATGGATAGGTGGGCCCAGATAGCATATGTATGTCTATGTTAGAGTTCAAACTAATGATTGTTTTCACCATTAATTACTTTTTGTCTATGAATGCCTGTTTTAACCACTTAGATACCACAGTGACGTCTTCAAATGTCTTCGTTTTGTCTCGGCGGTCAAAAACCAAAGATGTACTGTTTAAAACAACACAGAAAAGGATCAAATCTGTATGTTTGTGAAGCTACAACTACTAAATTTCTGACATTTTTTCTTTAAAAAGACTAAAACAATTAGTCAAAATAGTTGCCAATAAATGTATTGTCTATCAACTCATCAGTTCATCTGATAAGTCTCCGTTTACTGCAGTTTGTTTGCTATAATTTAAATGAAGAAATCATTTTCTTTTATCAGTCTCTCGCAAAACGTGAACACTATAAATCAATATTTGGTGCAATGAGTTTAGCAAAGAAGCACCTGAAGATAAAGATAAAAGCTTCAGGTAAAAAGCTCATCGTCAACCCCAGCAACAAAAAAAAGAAAAAAAGTGATTTAAGTGAGATACGAGCAGCTACTCACAGGGTCAATAACAGCCTATTATGAGAGAGCGATCAAATTACAGTGAAATTCATGGAGGGCAGAGACCATGACTGACTAGAGGGAGGACCACAGACTGTAGCAGCAGCATTTACATATGGAGCCAATGAGACAATATCTGCTGCAGCATTAGAGGTCACATCTCGGTCAGGCTCAGTGGAGGTGAAAAGGTTGTGGGTTAAGTACAGTTGATGTTGGCTTCATGTGTCCGTAAACTGGAGTTCAACACAAAAGAAGGAAGGAATGTTTCTTTGAGCTAAAACTGTCTCAGTCTTGCTTGAATGATTAAACATAGAGACAGTGATTAATGGTTTAGTCATTATTGTGGTTGTGCAAGGGTTTTTTTTATTTTATTTTTTTTGTTACCCAACACTTTTAAACACCAATCTGACATGAGAGGAACCATGCTGAGAACTTAAAATTGGCTAATTTATGGTGTTAGCTGGTTTATTGGAGTATTTTCTTATGCGAAGGAGATAACTTTTTTCTCTTAATAACATGATACAAGATGCGCGTTTGATTTCTCCCCTGCGCAGCTTACTCTTTTATGCTAATCTGACAGCATTTAGTAAGTAAAGTAATAATGAGGTGATGTCTGAGAGGAGCTTCAGTTATAAAATCCAACACTAATTTAGCTTTTTCTTTCTTTCTTTCTTATTTATATAGTTTTAATCATTTAGCTTTGAACCTAAGTCTTTTTTTAAACAGCTTACTGGATGGATCTGAGTATTTTCATGTCTCTTCGTAACAACAACAACTGTCTACAACATGTGGTATACTGTTAGGAAATCATTTATAATTTCCTTTTGAGTTCTTAATGTCTATACAAGTAACATTGGTATTATCTATTAAAGATAATAATGACACTTAATAACAAAAAAGTAGCCAAATAGCATTCATTTATATTTATTATTTATTATTGCATTCGATGGCTTTATCTCACGCTGATAAATAAGGAATGTTTGTATCTGCCTCCTTCTGGCCGTTTCTCTAATTTAGGTTAAGCTGTTTACATGAGCTTTGATATGCTATGATTAAGTGTCCCTGTTGACATATAATAAACCAATTAACAGAGTGATCCTGTGCCAACGGAAGTTGGCTCACCCACCTGCTACTGTAATGTTTCCATTTCTGCCTGAGCAAAAGTTACTCACAGGAGAAAGGCTTTGTGAGTCTGAGATTGTGTAGAGGGAAAAAAAAGGACAGTGAAAGGACAGGATTTTTTTTTAACTTGGATTTGATTTATTATACAAAAAATGGACTTATAATGATGCTATTTTTAAGCTATATTTTACTGTGAACTGTCTGTTTATATGTTTTGTGACCACATTTTCTCCTGCAACATCAATTTGCACCCTCAGCCATCTGGCGGGATTCGCTCTTTGAATTTCCTCTCCTTTGGTTTCTCCCTCAATATTCAGGTTTTTCCTGTTTTTTTTGGCCTGGTTCAGGAACCGTTGTGATATCAGTCTGTCATATTAAACTTTGCTTGACTTATCTTCCATACAATCTGTAAATGTTCCAATCCACGAGACGTGTTTGAGTAAACATGAAATTGTGGCCATTCTGTCCAGACAGAGAACATTTTTACACAGCATGGATCAGTTTGCTTTGGCTTAACAGAATACAAATAAGGTATGAGTAGAACTGTATAAACAATTCAACCACTACATTTTGCATTTTTGGGTGATGAATTTCTAGCAGCTCAAGATAGTGTGCAGATAATTTTTAAACTTTCGATCACCCACTCTAGAGCCACCACCCTCCAGTTATATCCTGCTCTAACATCCTGTCTCAACTTTACTTTACGGAAACAAGGCACCATTGAAATCTCACGCAGTTTCCCCTGTGACTTGAATAAACCTCTCTTTTCTCCCCTGTACACACATGCTTTATTCAAACTCACCAGATGTGAAGAGCACAATGGACTTGAGGCAGGAATATTCAGCAGTGTCGACCTGCAGGGCCTTCAGCTTCTCCACCTGCTCTTGGAAGACACGGATGTGGTCCATGAAGGCCACCACGCGTTCGGCTGACATGGGCGAAGCATGCAGGCCGGCTGCTGCCAGCAGAGGGGCCACATGAAGAGGCATGGAGCACTGGGCGGCGTTGAGGACGAAGAGTTCGCTCCAAGACATGCGCAGCAGCGCCACCTAGGATGTAGAAAGAAGGGAATGATTATTTCAGAGAGGAATTTATTTTCACTCGTCCATCTGTCAGCAGGATAGCTCAAAAACATAAATCCGGATTTCCATGATACTTAGTTGTGGATAGGCCTTTGCAGATTTGGATTTTTTACTATGAGACAATTGTTGTTTTTTTAATCCAAACTAATAAAGAAAAAGAATCTATTACAAACATGACAGGTGTGTTTACAGTAAAGGTGTGTGTGAAATAAATTTAAATCTAAATGGTATTATGTTGTTATGTATTCAGTAAGTAATAAAAAACAGGGAGATGGAGAAGTGTTCAACATTTGCATAGGCTTGCACTCTTCAAGTGACTCCTACAAAAAGGCTTTAGACTCAATTCATACCTGGCATTGACATGAGTCAAGCTGTGATCTGATAGCAACACATACATGTTACTTCTAAGTGTAAAAGACACAAGATGCTTTGAACATCCAATAAACAAAAGCGCATACGGAGATGGTCAGCATTTGGTCACATTATCAGAGATTAACGTAAATGTAAACAGTAAGCAGGAAGTAGGAAGCATATACAAACCAGACACACAGCAGAAAGCTAGCAGTGAGCAGATACAGTAACTGTCATAAATTGATTGTAAAGAAGAGCCAATGTGTTGAAGTATTTATTGTCTGTTTTAAAGGTCATAAAGATTACAAGAGGATGTGACAACCTGTGTTACGGCAGGAGGCAAATAAACACGTTTTAATGTGCTTACTGGAAACATAGTGATCTGAATACAATAGTGATCTGTTTATTGCAAAGCTAAACGGGGTCATACTGAGTTCAATGCCAGTTAGCATTATTTTTTCCACCATGAGATAAATTGCGCAATCAGCACTGCAACAGAAAAAGCTCCAAATCATCTGTGAAAATTAGACACCATGGTTTATAAAACTGCAAAACTATGTAAACTGCTGAGGGGAATAGCCTAAAAAAAATAGTTATATGTGAGGAACATAAGTCACAAGTTGAAACTACTGAGGTATGCAACCTAACATGACCCACGCAAGAGTAGGTTAATACAAAGCAGAGAACCAATGGCACAATACTGAAGCACTTACTGAGAGGGAAAGATATATCTTTGCTTACAGTAAGCACAACTGATTCCTTTTTACATGGCAGCGAAGATTAATGAAAGGGTAAAAAAAAAATCCACAAAAATGTGAATGTGTTTTCCATCATTTAAAAGATCTTAAACAGAGAGTGTAAGCAAGTCTTGTAAGCAGAGGTTGAAATGTTGTGAAATCGAAAAAAAAAAAAAAAAAAAGCAATCACAACTGACAAAACTGCAATTTTTCATTGTATTACAGCTTTCTTTGGTTTCCATTCAGTGGCACAATTCAGTTGAAACAGTTATTTTTACCCATACTATCAGCATCACTCTGTGGGTGGCAATGTCAGGCTGTCAGTCCACCATTTTTCAGACTGAAGTATCTTTAAAAATATTAGATGGATTGCTATGAAAGATGTTTCATCTAGCGCCATCATCACGTCTAAATTCACTTTTTCCAATACTTTGGTTCATGACTAAATACTTGCAAAACTAATGGCTAAACTAAAGCATAATATCATGTTAAGTAGCAAATACTAGCATGCTAACATGCTAAACCAAGATGGTGAGAAGGGTAAATATTACAAGCTAAACATCAGCATGTTAGCATTGTCACTCTGAGCGTATTAGCATGCTGATGTTAGCATTTAGCTCAAAGCAGTGCTGTCAGTACAGCTCCACTGCTGAAGACTTGTTTCTTTATGCCCTCATGTTTCGTTTCCTTCCCCTACATTTCCCATAAAAGTAGATGTGGGCTGAAGAGTGAGCTAGTGCACTTAAGTATTCATTTATGACATTTATGTGCTCATGTGCATGTAATATTCTGTTTTTGGATTTATATTAGAATTTAAAAATGGCACACAGCATTGTTTGTTGTTTAATTTTCTATACAAATCCCTTGTGTTTATTGGCTCTTTGGAAGAGTTGCTGGTTTTTAAGTTTTCTAGGATGACGTAAATTCTCATTAGGCATCAAAGTGGCTGACTCACCTGATCCATGAGCTGCAGATCAGGGAAGAAAGGGATGTTCTTTGCCCATTCAACAGCGCTGAACAGCAGCCTGGCCGCCAGCTCGCAGATGTTCTCGATGCCCATCAGGTTGTTTCCCTGCATGCATTGGGCCCCGTAGCGAGACGTAGGGTAAGGCTCCGCACGCAGCAGCAGAGAAATGAAGCCGGATAGGTAGGGCTGGCCGTTGTACGGGTCGGTGCCATTGGTCAGGTACTGTCCCGGGCTGCTCTGGGAGTTTGATGTACGTCCTCGTTGTACAGCTGAATGAAAACAAGACAGGGTGAGGGTCAGAATTCAGCTGCATAAATCAAAATGTTGAATTCATGAGCACTGTGACATTTCCCAGTGTCTCCGTCTTTTCTATTCTTTGCATATGTCTTCATCTCAGTCCAGCTGATAACTTTTAACAGACAGTAAATTTCTGTCACTAGGTTGCTATTAAACTTATGATTTATGAGGCCCGCTGTAACATTATGCAATACACCTAAACCTGGTCTAAATCCAAATGGCCCCTGCACGGCATGCATGAAAAGTCAAAGCCTGCAGGAGAAACGGAAAGGAAGAGGAGAAGAAGACAGAAAAGAAAGAAGCAAATTGGGCATGTCAAATGTGTCGGGTGGGTGGGCTACAGAATGGGGGCGAAGGGGTGAAAAGTGTAGAGACGGGAACATTTCTGTGACTCCTAAATATGTCAGCGCTTGTCTTTTCAGTGGAGCAGTGGAAAGTGGCCAGGCCAAGGCCATTCTCCACTGCTGTTGTGCATCAATGAGTAATGACAAGCAGCAGCTGGTAAAGATATAACACTTCTTCACACCTACATATGTTATGCACCCACATATGCATAGACACATAGGCATTCCACACATGAATACATACGGTAACATCTCCCCCCTCCTCCCTCTGCTGGCAAATGGCTCAGCCTGAGGCGAAAAGGGCACACAGAGGCCATGCTCTTGTACACACACGCACACATGCACATGCACACACACACACACGACCCTCTGTGCAAAGCGATGATGATGCGGCGAGTGCTCAAAGGCCCATTTGGAAAACACCTGTTCAGTCATCCCCACTGTCTGACTAATAACTCCATCTACTATTACACAGAGAGAGAGAGAGGGAGAGAGAGAGAAAGAGAGCCAGAGGAGGGGGGACAGGGGAGAGAGAGAGAGAGAGGAAAGAGAGGCAATGAAAATGCAAAGGGGGGCCACGTGTGAGGAAAAGAAATGAGGTAAAAGGGTGAAATGGAGAGATAAGGTGGAGAAGGAGAGAGTGAGAGCTGATAAGTTGAGAAAAGGGAGATTGAGAGCAGAGAGAGGGGAGAGGTAAAGAGGAAAAAAAAAAAAAAAAAAGGTGCACAGTTCAATATGTTTGAATATAGCCTGAGATGAGGCGGCTTCAGATAGAGAGCGGTGGTTTACATAAAGAGACAGGTGGAGGTAAGAGGTGGAGAGAGGGGTGAAAGAAAAGGGAGAAGGAGGGGTTTGGAAAATGCTTTTCAACTCTGCATCACCTGTCACCTCAGACACAGCAGCTGTGTCAATTGAACGCACCGTGGTGTGTCTGAAAAACGAGAGGTCAAATCACTCAAGAACGCTATAAAAATACCTTTAATTCTAGCCTGTCCTTTGCGCAGAAAAAAAAAAAAAAACACCTCTGCACAAAAGGTGTTGACCTCAAAATACTAGTTTTCCCTGTGAACTTGTGTCAACCCGTGTTCCCGGAAAAGAATGTAGTCTCCTTTGGCAAACAGCGCAGTCTCTCTGGGCTGAGCTCAGAGGTGTTGCCTGTCACAAAGACAAGGTTGCACAATGGGACATTCCTTGTCCTTCTCCAACAGCTCTTGTCTTGCTTTGCAGTGAACGGCTGTCAGATTAGCCACACGTGTCTGTCTTCTGCAGGGTTTTCACAAACGAAGGGAAATAAAACACAGCTTTGAGGGGCAGGGGGCGAAAGTTGTCCGAGAACAAGGCATTGCCGTTTCAGCGAAGATTATCTGGTCAAATATGTTTTCAGTCATAGCACTCGGAGGTTTGCCTTGAGTGTGATGTGAAAGACTGCTAAATCATACAGTGCTCTTGCTGCCAGTCAGTAATGTTATTGTAATGCGGGCTTGTGAAAGACTCTTCCCTGACTGTCCATATCTAAGTCAGAGCACTGCCATGACCTAAAACTGTCATTCTGTCCTGGCTTGTTAATGTGTTTTAGCTCACAAAAACCTATTTTTGGGTTTCTCACTAATGCATTGAGCAAGTTGTAAAACACATTGACCCTGACTTCAATGTGGAATTAATCAAATTCATCAAGATCCAATAACGTTGCACAAATTCCGCGACCTGCTTGGACCCCGCTGCTTGTCATGTCTCTGATTTTGTGAATTCACAGCTATTAATCTGCTCTCATATTGATTAGTGGTTAATCCTGCAGATGGTGGCAAATCTACTTGATCCACTTGACTTTTCAAAAGCCTCATTGTGGGGGTCACTCGTGGCTGAGAGGCAGAGCACTTGAGTACGTCTGACTGAGACACATCGCTCTCTGTTTTTTCCCTCGCCTACAGCTGGCCGACGAGACTGACGAACAGAGAGACAGAAGAGGAGAGACAGAAGCGGAGAGAGAGAGAGGGGTGATTATGGAAAGGTCTAAAGGAATAGAGAGAAAGAGAGAGACACAGTATCTTGACATAAAGGAGGGCAGCAAGAGAGAGAGAGAGAGAGTGAGAGAGAGAAATGAGATTAGATTAGACAGACAGACACAGAGAGAGACAGAGAGAGAGGGAGAGGGAGAGAGAGAGAGAGAGAGAAAGCAAACAGATGCCTGAGGATAAGAGAAAAAAAAAGGAAACCAGGGTCAGAGACAGAGAGATGGAGAATAAAAGGGGGATGAGAGCATAAAGTCAGATTTGGGTGTCTGCCATAATCTGCTTCCTGCTTTTTAATTGGTGCGCTGCGCCTTCGTTTAATGTAATTGACTGAGCGCGTCTTTTGACAATAAGGTAAAAAAGAAAAGGTAGAAAAATTAATTTTTATGAAGATATACAAGGATATTCTTATATATGTTCTGATACTCTACTGAGGGCATAGAGAGCACACGCACACACACACACACACACACACACACACAAAAAAAAAAGCTAAATAGCATCTCATGTAGCTGGGACATAAAATTAGGGCACAGGAAAGTGGGAGAGGAGGAAAGTGCATGCAGACAGAGGTACCATGGGAGATTTCAGCTGCGACTTTTAAAATGCCACTTCAGCAAATGGCAGCTGGCAGAGTGCATGGTTCGCTGCCTGGCTGCCCTGGATTAGCCTCTGGGTCAGACTGTTAGTGGAATTACAGCAGCTAAATACAATTAAGGCCTATCAACATTTGGACTAAAAGGTCACGGTGCCGGGGCGACACAGACGCATTATAGATTTGGCTCAGTCTAATAGTTGCGTTTAATAAGTAGCTTTTCCATTTCTAAAGCTTCCACCGGCGAACGAAAAATAAACACGTTACCTCACATGAACCGGCGTCTGATGTGTGTCCATGTCAAATAGTGCCACAGCTCGAGTGAGTGTGCATGCGCGCGTGTGTGCGTGTGTCTGTATGAGGAACATTTACAAGATTAAAAAAATCTGCAGCCATCAAACACACTGTCAAGCTAAAAAAGTCTCATCTGCTGAAAAGACATTTGGGAGGTAAAAAAAGAGATATCATGTTCTGCCAGTGTCTCTATATGTGTGTGTGTGTGTGTGTGTCAGTGCATATACTGTAGATGTAGACATGGGTGTGATCTAACTCAGAGGTCAGTGTGCGATGTGACACCGAGGTAATATCCATGTGGCTCGGTTTTATTTTGGCCCTGAACTTTAACCTGCAGGTCACTGCTCTGCAGCAGGGCAAAGCTCCAAAGAGAGTGAGATAGGAGAGAGGAGCTAATGTGTAAACCAGGAGAGAGTGAGAGATAAAGAGACTGGCAGACTGAGGCGACAGTGATGTTACTTAACGGGGAAAAGTACTTTGCTTTTGTCGAATAACAAGGAAATTGCCATGACACCTTAAAATCTTACGTTTTTCATTATTTCATAAGCTTTCATTATTTAGTTCATGGTTTTGTACTTTTTTTTTTTTTCTATGAAATGAATATGACATGTACAGATACTGTGGAGTGAGAGTCCATGGTCCACAGTATTTGTGCTGTTGTGCAAGAACAGCCTCTAGTTATTTTTTTACTTATTCTACAGAAACATTTTCTGCTGCCGAAAAAAAAAAAAAAAAAGCCTAAAAATTCTCAGGATACATCTACATACTGTTGTAAAGTGAGTCAAAAATAGTGCAGTCGTGCATTTTTTTGGGGCCACTCGGGGGCAGCGGAAATAAGCTGTGAACACAACTCTGACATATTATCACCTTTTTAGCAAACACTTGCCTATTTGCACATCCAGCAGATATGGAGCAATGTCAGCGTTTATTTGGATTCATGTTTCTGTTCACCTGATGAAATCCAATATTATCTCCTTTTGGGTCTGGTTTTGGCCTCCACTAACTTGTAATCTTGCTGTTTGGCTGTTATATGCTTGACTATGTTCAGAAGCTAGTGGCTAACTTTGTCTTTCTGTTGTTTGGAGCTGGGATAGCAGCGTATTATTGGTTTTTAGTGTCTGCTCCAGCCAAAAACGTCACTATGAGAGCGGCATCAGTGAACCAGAACAATAAAGTTGCAGCCAGAAAATCAAAACAATGACCTTTAAGTCCATAATGAAGCTCAACAGAGTTGAGGGGAACTGCAGTTGGCTGATAATCATCTGTCAGTATGCACCTTTCACATTTCTTGTAGTCATGTGATCCATTGTTCATATAAAGAATATTGATCATAGCAGCTTTAATGCTATACTTACTTACACTTAAAATTTCAAAGATGCTGCAAATTGTCGAGTCACATTGAGGGAAATTGCAGGCGTTCCTAAACTTGGTATGCTTTGAATTAATATTGTGTGTGTAAATCAGTCAGACAGACACAGCGAATCAAAATGGATATTTGTTCAAAAAAAAAAAAAAAAGTGGTGCGCATGACAAACTTAAAACACTCTTTCTTCTCATCCGCTGCGAGAAAATTGAGAACAAACCATCTGCACGCTGAACGAGGACCGACTCCATCCCCAGTTGTGTGCCGAACATGAAAGAGTGGAGGTATGCAGCGAACGTGAAAAACACAACAGAACGAGAGTGCAGTAAACCGGAGGCAGTGCAGGAGCGCGAAGGAAAACAGTGACACAGACAGAGAGAGACAGAGACATGGAGGGCAGAGGAGGAGGAGGAGGAGGAGGAGGAGGAAGCAGCATTGTGTGAGGAAGTTTGATAGCTTTTGCTGTGTGGATGCTGTTGCCTCAGTCTCTCTCTCTCTCTCTCTCTCTCTCTCTCTCTCTCTCTCTCTCTGAGACTTTGATGAGGCAGTTCCTGAATTAATTAGTTAAACCAAATTCACCCTGTACTCAGTGACTCTGATTCACGCTATCCTTATTTATTTATCCTTATTTACACCACACAGGGAGCCATGGAAGAACTAACTTCATGTCATTTCTGTGAGCTTAGCTTTTGAAGGAGACATTTATGCATCAAGCTGCATGTATATATGTTTCGAAACAGATGATTGCTGCCTGGTTCTTCTTCTGCTTGTATTATCATCATACATTATAGACAACCAGTACTTTACTTAATGTTATTTAAAGGAACAATTCACCCAAAACATGTCTTCCCATTTAAACCCAGTGGTTTCTGGTCATGACTTTTAGCTTTGGTTTCATTTTTTTTTTGAGATTATGAGGCTTCTGCTGCCACGCTGATACAGAAGAGGTGAGTTGATTTTTGTTTCCTGTGCTCAAAGTATAGAAAATGACTCTTGAAGAAGGACTTTACCATCAAGCAAGGTAGACAACTGCCTGGGACCCCCTGATGTTTGGATACAAAACATATAAAATGATGTTAGTAAGTAACGTTACTACACAACAGATTAATGGACTATTCATATCATTAGTCCACGCTATGATTTGATGTTTTGGCTTCATATCATGCTATTTCAGTGGCTTTTCATACAGATAGGAACAAAATCCAGGGGTTAAACAATGAATTCTTTTACTTTTTGGCAAAATAATAACATATTTTCCAAGTGCCCCTGGTGTTATCTAGCCATGCACATAGTTTCTATTGTCTTGAGGCAACAGCAGGAATGTCAATGGCAGACCTCCAAACTTGAGCAAATTAAACCAAAACAACAGTATCTGCGTGGCTAAATACCACCAGGGGTTAAGTGGGAAAGTGGGGGAATTTGGTTGACTCTCTAATGATACATGTGCTCACGGAGGAAAGCCCATGATATTAGACGTGGAAGAAATGACTCGCCGATATCCTGCCTTTATCAAAATGTAAATACAAAATTTCATACAGTTTTAATACAAATTGGGACAAATAGGAAAAAGTTTGTTGCGGCCGTTATTAGTGCTTTGTGCTCATTTCCTTCTGCACTACTACTCCTGCGCTTCCAAGCGGTGAGCGCGGATAAGATCATCAGCTAAATGCCTAAAATATACATGCGCCTGGATTCCCCGCAGTGCTAAACTGGAGGAGAGACACATGGGGTTAAATGTTCCTGACAGTGACTGACAAATTCTGTGCCTCAGTGTCAACTCTGTGTGTTATTACAAGTGACCCGAGTGACACACGAAAACAGGTTGAGCCACTTAAAGTCACAAGCAAAACACTTCAGAGTTAGTATGTTTAGAGGGACCGACTGAATGCACCTGAACATCACATTTACATTCCCTGATGTGGGATGTGCAGAGGGGGGAGAAAAAAAGCATTAAAAACATTATATTATATGTCGTACAGCTTCCTCACCTTGATGCGTCCAAACGCATTAAAATCAACCTCATTCATCTATTCACCCACATGCCTTCCTGCAATATTCAAGTTAGCCTTGGGGATAACGCATGGGCTCAGATGTATTACATTAATGGAGGCTGGCTAGCACTGAGCGATATGTCAATGGGAGCCATTTTCATCTAAGAGGCCTCTGCTAATGACTTAGTCTGCTAGTGCGGTGACAGGGGTTAAGTATTTGAATTTGTCAATAGCTAAATTACTGGAATAAGCAAAGGATTTCAGAGCCAAAGGAGACCAGAATGCGTTTTTTTCGGTGTTAAATGGCCCGCTGTTACAAGCCCACTGAGGAGTATGGATTAGTCAATACACTGTCTGTTACACTTTAGTGCTCCAGTGGGGTATTTACCCACCGCTGAGGCCCCAGCCAGTTCACACATTTGGACTTTGACTTGAGCCTTTCTGTTATTAATGTTTTAGTTTTGGTTGACCTATATTCTCCGCTGCTGTTTTGTCGGAGTGCAATATGGGTCAAAGGAAGAAGCACATCCCGCTGTGCATGTTGAGTTTGGGTATTACAGATTCCTCTGCTACAAATGGTTGTTCAGACAATTCATTGCCAGTGCACTCTATTAACTCTACTAGGGTGTCTGTGTGTGTGTGTGTGTGATGTGCACACAGCTGTCCGGGTGTCAGATTCAAGACACACACAACAGGCAAGATGACATTATCATTGCAGATGCATGCATTAATCAGCAGTAAACTACCTCATGTCTTTGTGTTCTCAGTAGCTCGTCCTTGTGGGGCGTTTCAAAATTAAAACATTCACTCCAGTTCAAAGGAACTGTCAGGCCGATTCTCTTTGCCACTCTGCTTCCTATTCAGCCTAGAAACTACACCGACAGAGAAACAAGTGAAGGTTTTTCATGTAGCTGCATGGTTAGACAATGACACTAACGCTGCCAAGGTTTTAAGGGTTTGATTCCCACTGAGGCCAGCGCAGAAATGTTTACTGTCACGGTGCTGCAAAGGTGCTCCGGATGAAAGTCTCCAACAAATGATATTATGTCCTACACAGCAGTCTAGCGAAAGAGGTCAAACGTCCCCTTTGGAAACAAAAAGAAACACACAGTTTGAAAGTGAAAATCCTCTAAACCTGAAACGGTCCACTCATGAAACTTTTAGCATGTCTTCTCAGGCAGGCGATTATTAATTTAGTCGAAACAGAAAAGTCCTGCAGCAGTGTTAGTGATATTGAAAGATGCTGTCATTTTTTTTATAAGAGAAACCAAACTTTTATCGTGCTAATTTACAGATCAGTTACAGATCAGATGATGCAAACTGAGGTCATCACCAGCAAGGCTCAGGTTATCCAAAAACATCATCTTCACACAGCCTGGCAGGTTTATACCCCATCATTTGTGAGCAAAATCCGTCAACACTTACTAAACGATTGCAATAACATCAGTCGTTCCCTCTTCTAGCACTTTCCCTCAGATTCTGTTCTTACTTAATCAGGATGTGAAGAACCTAATGACCTCTATGCGGTGCTGGAGCATGTAAAAAGGTTTCTAAATGCTAAAACATGCCAAACTCTTTCAAATTTCTTTTAAATCTCACCTGCATTATAACTGAGAACAAACATTGCGTCCAATTGACAACCTGAGGTGAACCTGTTGAACAATGTAGGGGAAACATGACTTATGTATGACCTGTGGGGACAACGATAGCAGTTGTGTGCTTTAACAGCCCTGCAGCTTTTTAGTTGACACCCTCAATCTTTGAATTCTAGGATGCAGGATTGTTTAATTTACTGTAGATGTTACAATAAAATAAAGATGCCAGAATACATTCATGAATAGTTGTTGTGGTTTTTTTTTTACCACCTCAAAATATCAATTTTGATTCATTTCATTTGAAACAAGTGAAAATACACATTACTCGTGCTAAAATGATGACTTTCAGCTCACTACTTCACTACTTTTTCCCTTTTTAATTCTGATTTTTTTTAGCAGGGAGACAGTGCATGTGTCTCAACAACAACAAAAAAATGTCCTAAGTAGACAAATGATCACTGATAAACAGGAGTCAGTCGACAAAGAGGATTTAAGGACACCGTTTAATCCCGTTGACCTCACATGCACTAACAGATGAGCTCAGCCAATGTAAATTGTCCTGCTCCACATTTAAGCGTTTTGCGCACAACTCTAAGCCAGCGCTGCAAAACACTATTTATATCAGATAGTATTACATGATGAGTCTTAAAACCTTTTTTTTTTTTCTTAAAATATTCTGGAGATAATTTACCATCTTTTCGAGGGAAAATTAAGAATTTCCTACCTTCCTGTTATTTGGCTTTATTTTAACGAGACACGCACTTTTAAAGAAACTTTTGGGATTATCTGAATATGAATTAAGAATAAACTAAACATTTTAACTTATTTTAAGAATGTCAAGAGACAAATTACTTGTTAAGATTAATATTTTTTGCTTTGTGGACTACTTTACATCCTATATGCACAACATCATATCATACGTATGACATATGTTATCTCATCTAAATGGTGAAATTCATTCCAATTCTTAAAGACTATAAGTTTTCTAACGTCTCATGTTTTTAAGGTCGGCACTGCAAACAATTTCAAATGAAACCTTTACTTTAGTTTTAGTTCTAAGAACTTTTTCCGTTCATACAAGTTAAATGATTTACCACTGGTGGTGCATGCAAATGAACTTTTCAGGAATTTCATTTCAATTTCATGTTGATTTACCTCCAAAAAAAGATAACTGAGACGAGCTGATTTGCACTGAATGCCTCCGCTGACATCTTTTCACCTGTTAAAACGCTAAAACTCAAAGTTGAATTTTAAGTCTCACTACCAAACTCGATCAGGTGAATATTTTTTTTTCTCGCAGTAAACACGCTGCAGCGCGTCAGGCGATTTCCTCGGGTTCATTCAGTTGGAAAGGAGCATGACTGAGTTGGTGTGGCTTGCGGGTATTTTACATGAGGTAAGACTGTGTGTACAATGCGCACACATTCATTCACACACACACACACACACACAGTGAGTGAGAGAGAGAGAGGCATAGCGGTGCGCTAGCGGGAACCCTTGAGGGATCATCTCATCTCAGGCTCTAAGGACGGGTATTTCCACCGTCCCTGCATTTATAGTTTGGCTCAGGCAGAGAACAAAGGACGGCCGGGCCGTTATGGAGTCACTGTGTGTCCTTCACTGTCCCCTGCCGAGGTGTCCTTGAGCAGGGATGCTGCTGCTGCTGACCCCTAATCCGTCCTCTGAGAGGGAATATAAAGGGGGCGAAGTGTGACATCATTAAAGATTCAGACTTTTGGTGACATCTAAGGTCATAATTTGGTGAAACGTTTCACTTTTACTTGCTCCCACAAGACAGGTAAAGCCTTTTTTGTATGTGGCTCACCTGTTCTCTGTTCAGAAAGGCGTGAGCATAGTTTGCGGAGTACATGCTGCTGCTCCTGGCATTTTCATTCAATTTCTGAAGAGATTATACCAAAAAAATAAATAAAATCATGTAGCCACAAGCTCCCCATACTGCTTTTGATCCTAAAAACTGTCACCTCTAAATTATGTCTTGATGGCTGGAGTTCAGTAATCCAATCCAACTTGCTTGGACGAAAACAACAAGAAAAATGTAACCCCATTAGTCACGTTGCCCAAACAATACTTAGGAAAAAAACAATATTTTGGGTCCATTTTGTTCACATTAGAAACTATGCAGCATCGCATCTCTAATGAACGGGGGTGTCGCTGCTGAATGATAATTAATAAGGGAAGCGCTCCTCTTCACCAACACGTTTCCACTGCTCCTCTTTGGCACCAACTGACCCGTTGTTAATCCAACACAATACAACAAATGTAGCGGCATCCTCTTATAGCGGCTCTGGGTGTCGGTGAGCAAACAGCATAATTAAAGCAGAACTTACAAAAGAGGGATTTTGCAGAGCAGCAACGGGGTGAATGGTTGAGATTTGGTAAATGAATGTGGAAAATAAGCACTGTGGTGCCGCAGGTGGCGACTGATTATTTACCCATAACAACAGTTGCTGGCAGAAAGGTTAAGTATAGGAGCACAGATCAACAGGCATTTAACTACATGATGGAGAGGGTTTTACGCTCAAAAAAAAAAAAATCTCATTTGGGGCTTTTGTGGTTGGTAGTTTGTAATTCGTCATCTCACATGTCAAACTGAAAGAGTGTCACGTTTCGTCTTGAAATGTATAAGAAGAGGAAATCTGTCCATGTGGTGAAATAACCTTTTCAGTCCAAATCAGTTTATGTCCAGATTTTTCCAGAATTATGTTTTCTTGTCACAAAGGGGACATACTTTGTTGGAAAGATGTTTTGTTTTTGTTTTTTTTTTTAAATTCATGAACCAAGTAGAACTGCACTGAAAACAAAAGCATCAGCCAATGTGAAGAGTCACTTGTTTTAAAACTGTAAAAAAAATCTTTTACGACTGAGTTCCTAACTTTATGGCCTGTTTTTGATTGATATTTTACAGTGGACGACATTACGCACAACTTTACGCACGGCGACACATTTTGTAAACAAACGTATCTGGTGCCACTTTCTCACACTGACATCCATCACACATCAACAGGAGGACAGTCCCGGCCGCCGGTCTTACCTTCTCTCCTCATGCCGACTTTGAGGCACTTCTTCAGCCGGCAGTACTGACACTGGTTCCGGTGGTGCTGGTCGATGGGACAGTCTCGGTTCCCCCGGCAGGTGTAAGTGAGGTTCCGCCTCACCGAGCGCTTAAAGAAGCTTTTGCATCCCTCGCAGGTGAACTGACCGTAATGCTTTCCACTGGACTTGTCCCCGCACACCATGCAGTCCACGTTAGGGATCTTGTCCCCGGAAAGTGCGTCGTTCCCCGGGGTGGAACCGTTGGGAGTCCCCGGTGCCCCGCCGGGCTCCTGGCCGCAAATCTGGAGCTGGGACCCCGGATCTGCAGAAATGTTCTCTGGCCACTGGTTTACTACCATTGCCATGCTATCCCCAAACACTTTGGTCTTTGTTTAAATCACAGAAGGAGAGTCAGAGAGTGATAGGGATCCGTCCTGACGTCTTGAGGAGAAAAAACAAGGGAGGGCGAAGAGGCGCTTCCCACTTCCTCCAGAGGTCAATCTAAGCTTCTCTGAGCTTATACTTAAACCGTTTTTTTTAATCTATATTACTGAGTTCTTTCTGTAAACATCTATCAAAGTTTACAGCAACAGCGAGGAATCATCATGATCGATGAAGAAGAGCGTAGCCTACAACTCCCGGTGCTCCTTGCTGCGCAGCAATCCATAAACACGTTGTTCTTCAGAGTGAGACCTCTTGGAAAAGTCAGTCCAATGCGACAGCGCGGAGACTGAAAAAATGAAAATGTTATCTGACTATTTGCTTGCCTCGAGAATTTGTAAGCGGGTAAATGACACTGGAAAAATAACAGACAACAATATTTCGCCTCTAAGCAGGTCGCTCCAGTCTAGACCACGCTCAATACTGACAATGTGTGTGTGGGGAGGAGAGAAAAAAAAATCAAAATAAATTCAGCCTCTTGAATGACAAGATCGATTTAATACTGACCACATTTCTTGTTCGTCGGTGAATGGTTTATTTAGTCCCATCAAGCTCTTGGAAACGATATAAAGCGCAGTCCCGAGGAGTAGGGCAATCCTCTTGTTCTTGCGCGCCGCGGTGAGGTTTTGGAAAGCGACGTCAGTGTGCGCTCCGATATTTATATTTATTTACCCAGCAGACAACCTAAATATCCTCGGAGCTGTTTTTTTTTTTAAATTTTTTTTTTAAGACGATTCGTCCGTGTAGGCGAAGCTGAAGCAGAGACTGTTCACGCGCAGAGGACGACTCTTTGGCGCTCGAGTGTATCGCTTCACCCTTCTACTGTCTGTCCAGTCTTTCGGAGTCAAAGCTACAATTTGGGGAAAGTGTCACTAGCAGTCTTCCTCGTACAGCTGCCCCCCCTGGCGGCGCTCCATATACGGTCATAACTGCCAAATAAGGTCACGTCCCCTCCCCTCAGCGGGAGCGGTGGGAGATGAAGGGGCGGCCGCGATTGGACCCAAAAGTCTGGTAAAAAGTAAGCAGCTCTCTGATTGGACGGCGGTCGATTAGGATGGGTTTGACTGACAGGAGCGGTTGTTGTGATACTTTAAAGTAGGCTACATTAGTGTCCCATTGAAAATCGAATCTTGTGTCCAGACATGATAAAACTGTGGTTGATATATACTAAAAGAAAAGCTTTACAACGTTGAATTAATTGTGTTGAGCATGTATTCTGTAAATGTATGGAAGCCTAAACTTTCAGGTTTATCTTTTAAATTGACTTTATATCTTTTAAGAGTTCATGTAAATCTTCATGAGGAGGATTGAGGAGGATTTAAAGTTCGACTGCGCTCAAAAAAATGTGCTTCTTGTTATTCCAGTTGTATGTTTGACCTCCACCCTGAAGGCTGATGTACGTGAAGTACACGCAACTTTTGAAATGAACAATATCTGCATATTCATAGACTCTGGATTTTCAATGAGAAAGAAGTAGAATATGTAAGAATGTTTTATTGAGTGACTGAAATGTTATCATGGAGAGAAAAAAAAACATTTCAGACACACCTTATTAAAAACAGAATATGTTTCTATGTCTTAAAACATGTGTGGGAGGATCTTCAAGATGCAAGAAATGATGTGTTTAGGCCTAAACTGATTCTAGGAAAAAGAAGCATCGGTTTAGACGTTAAATAACAATTCATGTTTTTTCAGAAAATATCATTTCTTATTTATTGTTTTGCCCTCTGTGCAACGACTGAAGGTCACAGTTTACCAACCATTTTATTCACCATGCAGCACTGCCTTGTAATCAATCTTCAGGTCAGCTGTCCAGTGCAGGCAAACTTACTGATGTTTTCTTACGTAACGGTTTAAAGAAAAATCCCGTTTTACCACGTCTATCGTTAAAACCTTTAGCCTAAACTGTACCAAAAATAAACATAATAAAAAAAAGTGCAGAATAATAAATAAACTTTTTTTTTAAAAAAATACAAAAAGGTCACATATTTTGTGGCGAAACTGCTCTCTCTGTCCCGCAAAGTCAACAATAACAAAAGGTGCCAAACTTCTCACCGCGCCAAACTCCCTAAGTCGTTTACCAGTTGAGAAAGTGTTGATTTTGTCGGTTTGGTTGTGTTATACAGTCTCTGCCAGCGCACAAAAGGCCATTGCGGTAATTAACAGTGAGAGTGTTGTTCTCTAATGGGGTTTTTCACGCCGAGAGCAGCGGGGACCTGATTATTTTCCCAGATAGAGTCTTGATTTGTCATGTGAAGGTAATTCCAACAACACCGTTGCCAGGGGGTCGAGTGTCCCACCGCCCCGTGCTGCATGGGACCGAGATTTGAAGAGTATGTTTGGACATACTCTCACACTTCCCCTCTCAGTAACATGAGCGATGTCTGGGGAAAAAAAAGATGTGTTTTTTTTTTCAATTTCATTCAACTTGAAACTTGTTTATTAGCGCGAATAAACCATTTTACTGATATCTTCTTGTTTTCACGAGACATTTCCACCTCTAATCCCAACTATAATCAACATAGTAAATAATAAATGTGTTTTAAATGTGATATTTGTATACATAAACAAACGTCATGACAATTATCCTCCATTTTCTCCTCTATTGTGGTCTAAACAATCTATTTATTGCAATTAAAACTCATCCCCACGTGTGTTTATGCTCTTAATATAAAGCAAGCAATCGTAATCATTTTCAAAACAAAGAAGAAAAGTAAGTAACGGATCATTAATAAGTCCTACTTCGCTTAAATGTCTATAAATGGAGCGCAGCATGAGCAGCTGAAAACAAAACAAGGCTGACTGATTGATAGACTACTTACATAACAATATCTCCGCTATAGACGAAGGGGAAAAAAAGAAGGTTGGAACTGTAATTCCCAACTTTGCTTCTACCAAAAGGGAAAGAAAGGAAAAAACCTCACTTAGGGGTCCTGAGTGCAGCTCTGGGCTTGCCTGAGGCCATAAAGTTGGCCCTGAGCTCGGCTTAATTGCTGTCACATGTAACCTTACCTGTCTTCCAATTAGCCCGGTGACTCGCTATTAGGAGATTCCACAAGCTGTAGGCAAGTGACCAAGGGCACCTCAGGGTTTGGGGCCTAATAATTAGAGTGTAATTCTATACAGCCGAGGCTTATGATGAATTTGACCAGGATTTCACCTAGAAGGGCTAATTAAATGAGGATCAAGCTGAGGTTTAGTAATGTATGTGGTGTCCACCCATTAAATAAAGACAAAAGCCACACTGACATGGATTAAGTCACTTCTTTTTTGGGGGGACATAAAGCTATTTTTCTTTTTCTTTTTCAACTCCTTACAAAGTGAAGTGAAAAGATCACATGAAACTTTTAAATAAAGAGCAGCTGAGCAACATCCAATGATACATTTCAAAATGTTTCAAACTCAAATAAGTGTCTTATATTTCATCCATACCTAAGAAACACAAGACAATATTCTTAATACTCTAGTGGAGCAATGTTTTCCTTCAGAATCAAAATAGTCCTTAATAAAGGAAAAGAGTAAATATTTGTTTCTGCTGTGTTTAGCTGTGAAAGAATATGACTTTGCTTTTTTTTGATCATGCTGTGATTTTATTTTTTTTCCTTTTTGTTTTTACTGTTGGAAAAAAAAACATGGCACCTGCTCTGACAACATGACGGCTAGAAATAGAATAATTTACATTTGGAGGTCTATGCCATGTGTAAGGATGAGTTCACATTGTTTTCCGCTCACTCACATGCCTGTATTTACAGTGAAACAGTTTTTGGTGGCTGTAATTGTTCCTACTGGGCGAGGACAAATCTCTTAGGAATGTGTTGTAAGTGATGTGGAACAAAATACACTTTTCTTTGTTGTGTGAACATTTTGAGCAGCAGTCTGTATTAGTGGAAGTCAAGTGGGTATTATCCAAAGTTAACAGCATATCAGCAAGGGAACACTGTCTGGGGGAAACGAAAAGAAAAGGAATTTTGCATTAAAGAAAGAGTGTTATTTTGAAGTGTACCCATTTGATTTGGATAAACCAAACTGCTGAAGCCTCATCCAACTTATCCTATGAGATGTTTCGAGGGTGTAAATGTGCATTCCAAAAAGCCACTTTCAAACTCCCCTTGTTCAAACGCAAGATCGTAACCTGTGCGTGCCGAGCGAACTCAGGTCAAACGGCTCTCGCAAGGTTTGTTTCATACATCCATGGGTGTCGAAGGCCACGCAGGCGCCGTAAAAATGTTCCACTCAGTTGAGACAATGAGAAGAAAGATAGAACTGGGACCGAATTTAACATCTTATCTGTGACGATTCAACCAGACACTACCTGAACTGTCCGATCATCTCTTATGTTATTATACCTAAAAGTATCTTAAATAAAAATGCACAAAACTGGTGTCCACTTCTGTCTGATGCCCAGTGATGGATGGCTGGACCAACTGGTGCAGGAGCCTCTGACACACGAGGGTGTCAGGGTGGGGGCAAGGGGTGGTAAACATGACCGCACAGGATGGCCTAGGAAATGCAGGGGCCACTGGTTTACTTGTTAATTTATGGACGGCCTGACAACACTAGCGCCCACAATGCAACGCTCCAGTTCAGGCCATGCTAAATATGATCCCATTGAGGAAAGGAGCCATCAAGTGACCAGGTATGTAACCTGAGCGCGCTACCGAAATAGAAATTCAAAGCTAAGAATGACATGTTTGTTAGGGGGGTCTTGCGCGGTTTACGTTTGCAGCCAGTGTGCTGCATGACCTGTGAGCAGATACTATCTGGATGCTCTTGTGCTCAATGGAGGTTAATTGTTGGCGTACCGCTTCAGAGACGCTCGCTGATGGACAGACAAGGAAGAAGAAAACTGTAGTTTCCTGGAAACCTCCAAAAAAAAAAGACACATGAAAAACAAATGAAAAGCACGTACTAACTGAATTCGTGGTTGACAAGAATCTCCTTCATGGACACAGGATGAACTTTAGGGGAACTTTCTATATTCTATAAGCACTTTAAAGTCATCATGCTGGTCTCACTTTTCAATACACACGACACTGTGCAAATGTGCAAGGGTGTTTACTCACTGCAGAGACACAGAGCTGATCATTTTGAAAGTCAGCGCTGTTTCCTTTGGCCGATTGGGGTTGATTAAGAGGTTAACTGTGGAAAGGCATGGCGTCTTTAAGGGAGATTTATCTGTTCCTGCTCTGACCCCTCGGGGGTAGCTTCCCTCACCCCCAGTGTCCCCAGGATTTATTTAGTTATTTGTTTATCTGTTCGGAAGGGGTCACCCTTTTTCTGCACTACATCTCAGCCCTGTTTGTGCATCTCAAACCCATTTTTCATCTGGTTTCTTGTGGGATTATGGCGCTGGTTCCATTTGCTGAGTAAGCGAAGAGGACACGAGCGAAGGCCCCGTCAAGTCTCGTGACCTTTAACATTTGGCAGCGATACACTCCCAAAATTGGTTATTTTCATTTAACACGTATTTTGCTATCTGTTCAACTTTGGCCCCCATTTGGAGGAATTATGGTGTTTTCCTAATTGCTTCCTGACAGTTTTAATTCAGCTCCACTTTAATTTATTGGCGTTTATTTCCTATTTTTGCATTATTTCATGGAAGTGCTTGCGTATGTCTCACAAAGGCAGTGAACGATGGCTTCGAATCATGACAGATGAAACATCACTTTATCATTTCATGCAGTGTAACCTTTCCAGATTTAAAAAAAAAAAAAAAACAAACATCATCAATACACATCGCCAATTAATTATGCAACCCCGCATCTTATGTTTATTTACTTTTTCCATTTAGATTCATCACAGTGTCAGAAGATTCAAAGCAATTTATAAGGAGTAATTATATTCATTTATTTCATTTCAGATCAGTTTTATTGTAGGAAATCCAACAGTCAGTGTTAAAAAAAACACACACAAACTTCCAAAACATGCTTCCCGTATGCTTCACATATTATAATAAATGACTTTGGAGTGAAAGTTTGCATTTATAACACTGGATGTGAAAAAAAAAAAATAGCTTCAACAACATAAAATCCTCAAGTGATCGCTAGTACTCACTATCTCTCAAAATGTCACACACACGCTTACTCAGCCGTACATACTCTCACACCTCTTGTGTAAGGGGGTTTGTCACTGTTAAGAGGCAGCGGGCCTTTTGCTAAGGGTGAAGGGGAGGCAGGGTGCGGTTGTGGGGGCTATACAGGGAATGCTATGTGGCTTGCATGACCTGACATGTCTCTGAAGCTGGAGGGGGTCTTGACCTTTGACCCAGGGCTCCAAAACTAGGAAGATGAAAAAAGGGGATAGGGTGGGAGGGTTTCGCCTCTAAACAAGGGCTTCTGTTTCGACCACTCCAGGAATGTCACTTCCATAAAAAGATGCCTACAGAGAGAAAGAGAGACAGAGAAAGAGGGAAAGAAAGAAAGAGAGGAAGAGGTACAGAGGGAGAAAAACGAGAGAAAGATGAAAGTGTAAGATCTATCTATCTATCTATCTATCTATCTATCTATCTATATAATCATTATTTTATCTCTTCATTTGGTATTTTAGAAAACAAGAACAATTCACCTATACAAATCCAATCATCATTTCATTTCCTTTTGGGACAACGGAGACATATTGTCTTGTTGGGCTGATTATAAACTGACTGACATTTAGACTGTGACCAATGCACTTAACCAAGCAACATACTCTAGACTCTGATTCTCCACCCTTCCTCCTCCTCCACCTTCATAATGCAACGTTTACTGCCATTTTTACTCCGAACTGCGGTCATGAGATCAGGCAATAAATTAACCTCTGGACCCTGGCTGAAGGCTGAGCCCTTGTGACTTGCCGGTCGAGGCAGGCTGCAGCAGAACAGTGTTGACGCTGCACTGCAGGGGTTGAGTCAGGAGATAACCTTGTTTTTCACAATGTCTTCCTGGTCGCGGACGGGAGTCTGGATGGATGCCCAACACGAC
Organism: Euthynnus affinis; assembly: GCA_029490765.1. Classification (NCBI taxonomy): domain Eukaryota; kingdom Metazoa; phylum Chordata; class Actinopteri; order Scombriformes; family Scombridae; genus Euthynnus; species Euthynnus affinis. Next base: position 8,065,302 of record CM055847.1, on the reverse strand, counting down.
CCAGAGAAAGCCTGTAATCTGTTCCCCTGCAGAGAGAATCTCTGACATGAGGACCGCTGAGTATCTCATAGGAGGACTCGTGTCCTCAGACAGATGTCATCTTTGTTTGAGCTCTGGTTGTGATAAGAAGGCCAGTAAAAAAAAATTAGGCAACAAGGGAGTTCAGTGCAGAGAGATAGTGAGTTTTGATTCATCTTCAAGTGGCTCCTAAGTGGGTTGAACGATCTCCAGGTCTGTCTGGAGTTGGCTGAAAGTGTCTGGAGCCAATACAGCACTTCAATCACAGAATGCAGAAATTAGGTTAAATGTTTGGATATAGACCTGAAGGACTTAGTTGACTGATAATTAGTTGATTGACATTAAAGAATAGGTTCACAATATTTCACAATGTTCCAAGCCAGACAACAGTGTGATGCCCATGTGAACACACATGTTTTTCTTGCTGTAATCATTCCTCCCATACATACTAACCATTAAGATATCCCTTCATAATGCACTTTCAATGTCAGTAATGTGGAACAAAATTCACAGCCCTCCTTCTGTGCAAAAATGTTTAAAGACTCCGGCTTTAAAGACTTAAATTGAAGTTTATTTGAAGCTAATATGAGGCTTCAGCTGTCCAAATTAGTCAGATCAAGTCAATATTGTTCAAAGTTACTGTCTTTTTAGTGCCAAATTCTCTCTTTTTCTTACAATCCCTCTACTGCAACTGAACAGGAAAACTCTGTCCGTCAAGACACAAAGAGGGAATTATTTACAAAAAAGACTGTAACTGTGGAAGATAATCACTCTATTTGACAAATTCAGATGGCTGAAGCCTCTTATTATCTTTAGATAAACTTTTAAATACGCTTTTGCCCAAAATGAGGACAGTGGATTTTGTGCCTCATCACTCACATTGAAAATGCATTTGGAGGGGATCTTCTAATGGTCAGTATCAACAGTGACTTGTTTCAGTGTTCATTTGGAAACCTGACTATTGTTTTAAATTGTGAACCTAGTCATATGTCAAGCAAAAATATTAAATATTTTCTGATTTCAGCTTCTCAAATGTGAGGATTTGCACCTTTACTCTGTATTAAATCATTGTAAATTAAAGATTCCCTCCAGATATGTTTTAAAACATGTAAAGATACTCTGCTTTGAATAATCTGTAATAGTTTGATTCTTTTTTTCTACAAAATAAAAAAAATGACATTACATCTATTCCTTCTATGGATCTATGAATATGCAAATATTGTATTAACTGCTGGACACAAGATGTCTCCAACTTCACTTTAAAGTCCATTCTCAGTGTATATGCATTGGATGTGTTTGAAGTTTCCACATCACACTTGGGTAAGATGCATTTTGGACCATGATTACACTATTTGTGATTTCACCAATCATGCTCACGGGGACAAGTACATATCATGAACTTATGCCACATACCACAGCATTTATCTTCTAAATTAGTTTGTGATGTCCGTCCCAAACTGTTTCGGTTTGAGTTTAAAATGTTCCCAGTCATGATCCATTTTGAGTTCTGTGGGTAAAGAGTTCCACATGTTGATGCCCCGAACAACAAAAAAAAAAAGCCATCTGTCCAAGTGAGGATTTTACAAAAGGGCATCTTACAATTCTCAGTGGATGCACGTCGTGTTACTGAGCCATGAACTTTGAGAGGTACAACCAGGGTCACTGAGCACCTGAGGAGCCTGGTTATTCAGGCATTTATAGATGAGTTTAAGGTTAGCAAAATTAATAAAATGATCAAAACCTATTTAATTTCTTAACAACATGGCAGTGATGTGGTCTTATCTTAAGTTTCCTCTCCAGAATTTGAATTGCTTGATTATAAATCATCATAAAAGGCTTGATTGTTGTAGATGCTGCATGTGACCATGAAGTAACACAATATACATAAAACTATTTGCAGAAAGATATGGTTAACAGGCTCTAATGAGTCTAAATGTGTGTAAGTTTGCTTACATGTTTTAAACTCAGATTTAAGTTGAGCATAAAGAAACTTTCCTCCTCCAGCAGAATCAGCTACTTTGGGATTTTTTTTTTTACTATTTTCTTGTATTTTATAAACTTAATGATTAATCAGTTTATCAGAAATATAATAGTCGACAATGGTTGCAGTCCTATATCTTTCACTGCCCATCAGTTGTCTGAAGTGCAGGTGAGATTGACAACTGGTCAGCAAGCATCTTGATGGCGATTTTAATGAAAGGTCAGCAGAGCTAACTTGTTCTTACAGAATCTATTTGTGGATCATGAATCCCAATTGACTGTGCCAGCAACTAATCGGAGGCTCATATAGGGTTTTCAGACTTGCCTCAGACCGATCGTAACCTCTGATTGGATCAGCACTAATCCTCCAGTATGACGTCCCTCTGATGGAATTTCCACAAGCTTACCATCCGACTGTAATTACATGACCCAAGAGATCTTCAATACCCTGAATAAGCAATGCTTGTGATGTGTATTCTCTGTGCTGGATACTCAACTTTGCTGTCTGGTTGCTCTGGAGCGCCCGTCAACATGCAGTATACAATCATCCAAAATCATGCACTAAATCTGTTCAAGTTGAAATGACCCCGCAGTGCCCAGGGGCGTAACTTCACTTAACTTCCCTGTATTTAAACATTAGTCCGCTAGCACACAGGTCTACTCAGAGCCTGTCCTCTAACTGCTAAACGTGTGTAGGGGTGGAAAAAGGCCAAATTCCCCTCCCTGCAGTTAAAATCTCAGACGGTGGTCTTTAATGCATTCTCCCACTCCCGCTCCCTCCCTCCCGCACTCCCAATAAAAACCTCTGACCAACAGTTGACCTTTTGCATGGCCCCCTTCTCGCTGACTCCCCCATCCTTCTCCCAGTCTCCTCTCTCCTCTCCCTTCTTTCGCTCTCTCTCCTTCTCTCTGTCCATTCCTTCTTCCCCTCCGTCACAGCGGCCCATGGTGGGCCAATGGGAACCAGCAGCTGCACTGAGAGAGGGGTAGGTTTTTGGGTTGGGTAGAGGGGGGTGTCAGGGTCAAGGGGGGTCATGGTACTGGTAAAGTCATCGCAGGGGCTCCAATGTGGGGGCATCGCTTCCCCCTTCAAAGGCTGCGCAGTGACGTCCATACACCGTTTGCACCCCTTCTCCTCTTCCACCCCCACCCCTCACTCCCTTGCGGCCCCCTTTGGCCCTGCTGTTCCTTGGCTCTCAGGGGTCAAGACAGCCGAGGGTTAATAAAGTGATACCAGGTGTTGGCCAGAGAGAAGCGTTCTCCCACCCCCCCCCCCCCCCTTCTTTCTTCTCTCTTAACTCCCACCAGCAGCAAACTGTGGGCCCCCCATTTCACACCACTGAATCCTGCTGGGACGTCGAGCCTGAGAGTGAGCCCGTTGGAAAGGGTGGCCGTGCATGTCAAAGTATAAACAAGCCTCAGGTAGCGTGCAGGACATGCCCTCTCTATGTTTGTGTGCATATGTGAGTGTCACCCGTTTCCTGAATGAGTGCGTATGCGCATCAGTGTGCACATGTACGTGTTACACAAAGCTGCCACCGCAAGCAGAAGGGGGGGGGGGGACAGATACTAGCAAGCTGAATGGCATTGGAGCTCTAAGGGGCCTCCAGGACAATACAGGGTTAACCGACCCAACAAAGTGGCTGATGATGTCTCAGCGGAGGAACCTTGGAAGTAAAAAGATCCTAAATCCTACCACTGTCAGTCCCCTGGATCAGTGGATACACAAACACACACACTGGGGTGAGGGGGAGAGGGTACGTTTAGCTTTAGGCCTGTGCAAAGAGTCGAGGTGGAATGGTGGTTTCTTCTCTTGACCACAAGAAAAGAGGAGGCTGAATAGCTGCAAAGATCAAACCCAGTGAAAGGGAGTCATTGTGGCGAGAGCAAATGGCCTCTGACAACGAGCAAAGAACAAACAGAAGGAAGCCGTCAGCGTACAAGTGCCTAGCATCGACGAGATGCTGAAATTAACGAGAGAGTGCTTTGGCTAGTGTGTGCGAGCGTGGAAAAGCGTGCATGAGAATTTGACCATGTGTGCACAAACATGACACAAACATGACAGGACATTTGCAAAAACACAAGTGGATCGCCCCCACCTTTCAGTCCAACCTGCTAAATGAAGGGGGTCCTAATTAACGCTAATTAACATCAACGACAAGTTGGGGCCATTAGTCCGGCTAATCCCCCGTTTACATTTTCCCCTCTCACTGGAACCCTGCTGGCCAATTCTTACCCAATCACAGAAAGGACGCATTGTTAACAAACTCGCCATCAAAGATATGAGCCCCCTCAAAAATGAGTTGCCTCCATTAGGCCCTGAGAGCCGGTCCTGATCCAAACACTCCGCTCAAACAGCCCGGGGAGTGGAAAAAGGGAGGGCCAGGGAGGTCAAGCCCCACGTTTAGACAGCTCCATCCAATCCATCAATGACTCGTTTGCACTCTTTCATGATCCCTGGCCATCAAAAAAGAAAAAAAAAGAAAGACTACAGTGAATCATGAAATGGGTAGTAAGGGATCTGATACCCTAAAAAGAACTTGAGTGTACAGGCATTTTTTAGAGTGTCAGCTTCCTATGTAGAAGAATACATAAAGGCAGGGGGAGGGAGTGTAACATGTTCATGCTTTTAAACATGAGCACAGGTGCTGGTGTGAGCATGTGTGTGCAACAGGGCATTGCTGTGAAACAAAAGCCCTGTGTAAAACTATTTTAGAGGTGTAAAACTGATGGAGATTTTGATTGTGGAAGTTCTAAATATAAGTTCGCACATATATACATTGTGCACGAGGTTTTGCATTCATATGTTATGCTACAGCAGAAACATACTGGTAGAGACATATTTGTCATGTAAAAAACTGTAGATGTCATACAATCTTCCTGTTTTGTTGTTTGTATTCCCCTATATATTGATATATGATTCAAAACTTGGGGATCTCCACTAGCATTTAAAATACATTTCTGGGGGTTTAAACAAAGCTTGGCTGCACAGCATGAGTTTGTAATGACCAATGCCCCTTGGCTGGTTCATTAAGGGGTTAAATTGATTTGCATGTAGCACTTGTATACAATATTTGTCCTGTATGATTTCACTGATTCTTTGACCCCGGTTTCTTTCTTCCCTGGAAACAGTGAACATGGCAGAGAGAGGACCACTTGTTCTGGATGCTGCTGTCAAAGTCAAACGATGGCACTTCCTCTGCCCACCACAAAAACCACAAAAACCGCAGAGTGCCAAAGGAATAAATCCACAATTCATATATTGTGAGGCAGAGCAGAATGTAAGGCCAAGCAAGTGTCATGAGGGAATCTGGGCAGTTGTCTTTGTCACATTAAAACAGATGACTAAGAACTTCTATTGTAATGTAATTTCAGCGTCCGCTAAAATTCTTTCCAACGTGCTTTTGAAACGAATTTAGCTGTCTGAAGAGAGCTATTAAAAATCAAGTGGTGTGTATTCAGGTTGGCTAATTAACTTTACACCTTTTATACATTTTTCTAAAATCTCAAAGACTTTGATCTTATATTAAGTGTAAGTAAAATCCATTAGACATGAACCATAAACTGGGCTATCATTTATTATTTGTCTTTTGTCTCAAGAGTGAAACACTTAACGACGCTATTCCCTACAGGGTTTACACCGCCTTCCTTTTAGATTTACATGTTACATTATCATCCCCAAAGAAACTTCTATCACACCAACATAAATCCCTCCCTGTTGTACTGTTTCATAAAAGCGCTCTCGTTATCCCTCTTAGTGTTTCCTGCATGCTGGACCACTGCGGTTCTTTTTTTTTTTTTTCTTCAAACTTTGCTTCTTTAACGCCTTGGAAAGTAAATACAATAAATTCCAGCACATAGCCAGAGTCAGGGTGTTATTTTTCGGCACCGCGGGTAAGCACAATAGAAACACAGCTGTGGTGATCCGTCCGGGCTCCCCGGGAGCCACCGGAGGCCAGGAGCACATGTTCGTTAATGATCAGTTACAAAGGCCACAATGGGAGATGCTAGTCGCTGAGGTCTGTATTCCTTTGCATCTCAAACCATTTGAATGACTGCACCTTCTGCTAAATGTTTAAACCCCGGATGTGTCTCCCTGGATTGATTGCGGTTGAGTCGACAGTTTAAACTCTTCTCTGAGTGAGGCGGTGAAGTTATGAAAAGACTTGAAACTCCTTTAATGAGTAACCTCTCCAAAGATTCTTGGTTTTTCTCAGTTGAGAATGCAGCTTTGCATGAACCTTAATGTCAAAAATGGTTTTAACCAATGTCTAATACAAATTTCATCCATCCTCTTTGAAACTGGTTTGTCTTAAAAACAACTCAAGGAACATAATCAATGCCTATCACTGTCTATCTTCTCTTCCTGCTCAGTTAAGGAGGCTTAAACTTTGATCCCCTGGTCCTGTTTAAACTGACTTTGTCTCCAAAGGTTTGGGGCACAAAAGGCAGAATACAGTATTATCTGAACAACTAAGGTGCTTCATCCTAACAAGAATTACCCTTTGTTAAAAAAAAAAAAAAAAAAACACATTGCAAATAAGTTGACTGGTCGCATAAATGTAAAATCTCACAATTATTTGATAAGAAAACACAAACATCATATTTCAGAGCTCCTGACTGATGAACAACCCAAAATGGATCTGAGGCATTTTTGGAATAGATGTCTTAAAACTGTGCGTGATGTGACATTGAAGGTCAGGGAGTTTAGGTGTTGCCTTATGATGGGTGAGTCTCCTCCAAACGACTCCCACAAAGCAGTAAACATCAAGAGAAAGTTCCAAATGCTCTGAGCTCTAAAGCGGCGACGAGATGTTTTTAAAAAAGTGCTGCCCGAACAAGCTCACACATAAACACGTAGATGTGCACGCCAAGGCAAGCGTGCACGCATGCTCACGGCATATACATATGTACCCATGCGCACATACACACACACATGCTCACAAACACACGCACAGGCACCTATCCCTCTAGGGCGATCCATGACCCTCCCCCACCCTTGAAACCCGATCTGTCGGCATGCAGCGCGGAATTCTCCAATCGCCCTGACTTTTGACCTCTGCCCTTTTTGGCAGTGCACAGAAGAGAAGATGAAGTGCCCAAGCCTCTCTCTTCCCCAACACAAAAAATCCCCTGTTCTAGCAGCCCTCCCACACATGAACGGGCACGCACACACACAAACATAGTAGAAACACACACACACACTCACACACACTGATTCCCATTTGGGACGCCTTGAGGCCAAACACTCTTTGGTTCCCGTGAGGCAAATGATCAAAATGATTCCTGATATGTAGGTAGCAGATATGTGTGTGTGTGTGTGTGTGTGCGTGTGTGTGTGTTAGAGAGAAACACAGCGATAGAGAAAATAGCTTTGACTTTTCAAATCCTTTCATCGCGTAGTTCACATAGCAAAGACACAACAGAGCTGTTAAAGCTTTGAGGGTTTTAGTGAAGGGGCAAATACCAACATAACAGCCAGCAGTTGTTATCATTATACCATCATCATCATCGTCACAATCATCTTCATTGTCCTCATCAACAGAGAGAAAGAGACTGAAGAAAGACTCAGAGAGAGAGAGAGAGAGAGAGCGAGAGTGTCACAGCCATGTGTTTCTGTCATTTGCCCCCTGACACTGTGTTTATGTGGTGTCTGTGTGTGTTTTGCGTCTCTGTAAATAACATTTCTTGTGTGAGTTGAGTCTCACCTGCCCCCGATCTCCATCCAAACTATGACTTTCAAATGGCCGAGATATGGCGGTAATAAAATACTGTATAACCTTGATGATCAGGTGTAATTGATGTAACTTGAACACTGTTTACAGTCATCTTTACGCTCGAAAGTATTTACACTGTGCAGACTCATTTCTGTAACTTAGAGTTGGCTCATATTTCAGTGTGATTCAGCACTCCACATATTTTGTCACTGCCAACAGATGTTTCAGATAAAGATGGTATGACTGGGTTAGTTGAAGGGGTTTAATTTGGCGTTGATCTGTTGCATGATGTTCATGACAACTGACAGACAGTAGTCCTTGTGTAATATTTAAAAAAAAAAAAAAAAACATATTGCTCACTTATCCTTAATGGACATTTTAGTCTAGTTTTCAGCACTTCTAGTTTCTTTTCACATTTCAAATGTTTATGTCTTCCAAGCATTTTGAGGCTACATCTGTCACAATCTTTGTTGTGTACAGTTACCATGGTTACAGCTGTTGCTCTTGTGAAGTTAGTGGAAAAGGGACTGTTTACTTGTTCACTATGTCATTCAGTAAATCCAGTTGTCCTCTCCATCATTTCCGCTCACCAAGCGCTACTGCAGCTACCTGTCCTCTTCAACTGAAAGCAATGACAAGGTTACATCTACAAGAACTTGGTAAGGTTATATTAGCTTACTTTTCTAAAAATGTTGGCATGCTATGTCTGTTTGCTGGTTCAGCTGCTTTGTTTGAAAAAAAAAATGACTGCAGATGAATTTAGTATATAAATCAGTTTATTCCAAGAGCCAGTAATAACAGATAACATTACTCACAGACAGAATATGACTGAATGCAAGATGCTTCATATTAATAGTAGTGCAACAGGTGAAGCGGCTAAATCAACTTCTGAACAAAAGGCAATTTTGGGAGGCAGAAGATACCGTTTTGATCGGGAGCTACAATGTGTGATTCCACAGACGCATGCAAGTCATATTAAAACCCATTCATGCATCCTTCACATCATTTAGTTTTTATTCTTTAATGAAAAATGCAGTAGATTTCATCATAGTTCCCTTTCAAAGGTTGCTTAAAATGTCATGAATAAATATTCAATGAATATTTTTCTCCATAGTTTTGTGACAAAATTAACGCTGGCGCTCAAGGCATCAACAGCAACATCTCTTTCCAGAAACAGTGTCCCTGTTATTGTGGATAATCGATGGACTAACTGTTCCAGAGAAGTAGGGGCTTTGTTTCTGGTCAGATATGTTACTGTTGAATTTTAAGAATGTCATTTTTGATGCTTTGAGTACCAAAGGAAATGTCTATACATGAGACAAACACAGGGATAGGAGGATATCTAACTAAATGAATAAAAAAAAAAACAACAACAGTCACAAATAATTTACGGTTGCGGAAATTAGTTTTCAGGTGGCTGTTATAACAAGATATACTCAGTCTTTAATTTCTAAAATTAATAAATTGTGGCACAACTTAGATGCTGTGGTTGAAAAAGTTAAATCATCATAAATCAGGACTTTAGATTTTGAAATACTGCAGTTACATCTTAAAGTAATGAAATGAACTCAGCTGATTCCTCAGCTCAACAGATTTTACATGAAATTGTAGCCTGTTTATTTCTATAGTGCCACTTTTAAACTGATGGAGAGTAGTTGTAATATTTCATTTCACTTGCGGTGCCAAACTCACTTCAAATATGTTGATGAGACTCTTTGTGATATACTGTATGTTGGATGTGTGAGAGAGTTTCCCATACGTCTGACCCTTTATCCCAAAATGCGTCTTTAAAATCCCCGGAGCACCACCTCTCTCCTCCACCATCTGACCGCTGCCATTTGTGCATTGTGTGTGTCCGGCATGACTGCTCTCGTCATTTTCCCCTTTGATTGGCCTTCACACAATGTAATCAGTGTTGCAGCTGTCTGAAAAGGTCTCTTGTGCAGTATCTGAGCAATGCTGATCACCCCGATGCGTCCACAACTTTGCTTTTAGTTCCATTCAGGCGCTGTGACAAACGGCAAACTGTCTGGTGAGCATGTGTCAAGCCACTTGATTTAGTGCTTTGTTTGACTGCACTGGCCCTTTTCTGAATGTCGCCTCCGTCTTGTATGGCCTTACTGTATTGGTAAGAATTGCCATGGCCGTAAGCTTGAAATTCTAATGTACAGACTGACTGAAAGAATTGGACCATTGTACGTGCGAGTCACTTGATGTACTCCCAATACACAATAGCTGACTTATTCCTTAATTTTCTGTTTTGTGAACATGGATGAAATGATTGACTGATGAATCAATCAAAATCATCTTTTGGTCTAATTGCACACATCCAGTTGGCTCTCAAATTTAAAAAAAAATAACAGAAAAAAATATTAGAACCAACACATTTTCTATTTTTGAATGTGGAATAAAGATCCAAGTGAGTACGTTTCAGGGAAGTGACATGTGGTTCAAGTTATATTGTTAACAAGTGATGTGCCAGGTATAACTCGGTGTGCTGAACTCCTAAACTGTGGCCAATCCATTAAGACAAAGCTCTCTTGATCCCTTTCTTTAAATCCTCCACCATGGCTGATTAAATGTAGCCAATTTTCACGCCTGTGCTGTGGAAGCCGCAAGGCCTGAATGGATCCTCACAGCGCGACCACAATGTGCTGTCACTCCGACAGCCTGAGGAGGAAAAGAGCAGATAACCAGCAGGCTGGTGGTGGTAGTAAAGGCTTAAGATGTCTTAAGATCTTGATTAGACCTTGATACCTCTGTCCAGATATAACCAGGCTGTGAGACAGACACCTCTAATGTCTAGATGTTCCTTCTATGCTCAGCATTCAATTAAAGGCACAAAGAAACTTTTACAAAGCTTCAGTTCACAAAATCAATTAAATGACTGTGGACAAGCTTTTGAGTCACAATAGCTGCAAGGCTCTAGAGATGACATTCAAAAGTCCATCACCTCAATGGTTCAGACTGAAATATCTCAAAAACTATTGGATGGAGTGGATGATTTTTGCTATAGATATCCATGGCGCCCATAGGCTGAATCATCCCGATTTTTCTGATCCCCAACTTTTTATCTTGTGCAATCATCAGGTCAAAATTTTAATCAGTCCAACACTTTGGTTTATGACCAAATATCTGCAAAAGACGGTTAAGATGGTTTACAATATACCTGCAAAACATTAGCATGTTAGCGTTGTCATTGAGACTATGTTAGCCTACCGACATTTGCTCAAGATTAGATTGTATTTGTATGATGCTAGATGGACTTTTTACAGTTTAAAAATAGAGGTAGAAAGATAATTAATATTTTAAGCTGAATGTGGAGAAGAAAAAGAAAAAAACTCTGTTTGTTGTTGTACATGTTGATTGATGTTGTCATGGTCAGCTTTTCATTGTGTCACTAGTGTGCAAATGTGTAATTTATTCACAGGGAGAAGACAGATGTGGTCCAGCTTGTTCAGGAAATGTATACATTTATATGACACTATCAATGGGGTTATTAGTTTACCCTGACCATCTTCAAATGTGGTTTAAATCCCCAATTAGTGTGTTTACACAGTATGCACTTTAAGTAGCTGGGGTACTGGCAGCTTTTTGCAGTAACTTGATTTCTTCAACGTAATGTAAATGACAAACATGGTTTCTGTAATCAGGGTAGATTTTTTTTTAATTTTTCCTTTATAGGTATTGCATGTAGCCAGGTATCTAATCAGCTTTTTATGTGTGAGCATGTACATAACAAAGATTTCATAAGAGGAAAGTATTGGTGTGACAGCAGAGCAGCAGGATAAAAGGAAAGATCATTACATGTAATATATCCTTCTACTGAAAACTCTATAAGACTAAATAAGTGTTTCCACTTATGTAAGGAAAAGCTGTCAGTGACGATCAGTGGTTGAAAACTTACCTAAGTAATCATATTCAGATCTTAATAGCACTTTATCAAATCTAGGAGTTATGTGTGGTGTGCAACAGGGATCAATCTTTGTACCCTTACTATTCTTAATATAAGTAAATGATATAAAATCTGCATTAAAAATTAAGCACATGACTACTACACAACAGACTCTTACTACATCCGAGTAAGACTGAATATGCCAGAAATCAGATTGCTTAGTGTTACCTGCAACAGAATCACAATAAAAAGCTCTGTAACCTAGTTAGGTGAGTTTCTAGTTAAATGTATTTTATGCATTTATGATCTAAAAAATGACCAAGTGACATCCTTATCTATTTCAGTTTTTAAGAACAGGTTTAAAAATGTTTTATTTAACAAAATAGACAAAACAAAAGAGATGGGTGCATATATTTAGCATTTTAGAAAATAGAAAATTTGTATAATGTCTATATATGTATCATGTATAATGACAACTATGGGAATAAATTACTTTAAATTTTAGTGTTTTTATCCTGTGTCATATTTCAATTGTATGCATAGTTTATAGTTTGTAGTTTGTTTCATTTTGTTTTGTGTTCCTGCATGTCTATGTTTCATATTCAGTCTGTGTCTTTTTGTGTGTTACTACACAAATATTTGGATAATTATGTTATGTGTATGTTGTTCTATGACAGAATTAATTTAAACAAAACAAAACCAATCCAAATGCTTAAAAATAAAGAATCAAAAGACAAGAAAAAAAGACAAAATAATCTGGATAAACCTACAGTGCATGTCTGATTTCAGTGTTATCTCAGTAACTTGACTGCATGTAAACATATCAAATGCATCTTAGATGTCTTCATAGCTTAATTTTGAGCTGTGTGGTAGCAATCAGATCATCCAAGACAGATTTTAAGAACCAGTCTGAACAGGATCAAATTAGTTTTTCACATCATAACACAAGATTGGAGGATTCAAAGACTTTTTGTGTAATTTTCTTGTATTCTCATTAAGACATCATTATGAAATCTGATGTTTTTGACAACTTTACAGACTTTTATAATGGTTCCCATGATGCACTGACCTTTTTCACCTCCCCAATCTTTGTTTCATAAGCCATTTCAAAGGAAAATAACCCAATTACAGGCAAATCCAGTAAATTCCTTTCCCCAGATCAGTCCAAACAAAGCATTACTTATGCATCACTTGACTCCCAATACATGACCCCTCGGACAACAAACTGCCCTCCCTTCTCCGTATCCCTCCTCCCCTCTCCAAAAGGGTGTTAAGACCTGTCCCTACTCTCCCCAGGGAATGCTGGGAAAGGAAGGCCTCCACATCTGTCCCCAGCCTCAGGCAGACAGAGAGAGGGAATGAGACAGAGAGGGAAACATTCCTCCATCCACAAGGAAGAAGAAAAGAAAGAAAGACAGAAAGAGGCAGTTGACCGACACAAAGTATGGGAAATAACAAAAAGATGTTATCACTGACATAAGAGAGAAACTGAAACGAGATGGTGAGAGATGGACAGAAAATGAAAAAGTCATTTAAAGACAGAGATTTTGTGAATGAGAGATGGATCTTGTCTCCTTATGAAGCCATCCATCACTCCTTCAATAGCCCAGTGGGCAGAGGGAGAGAAGCAGGCACCCCGGGCCCTCCATCAAAAGACCAGGAGGAGAGGAGGGAGGAGAGGAGGACGGCTGCTATGTGCTGGTGGAGCTGTGATCTTTACCTTCCTCCCTCCTGTGAAGTCAGCAGGGAAAGTGATTAGGCCTGCCTCTCCTCCTCCTCCTCCTCCTCCTCCTTCTCCTCCCTCTCCTTCCCTCCATTTTCACTTTTAATGCAAGTTGTAACAGTTTTGGGCCTCTCAGTGAGGCCTGCTGCTGATTTCTTCACCTCACTAACGTTACCACTGATGCATGGCTTCCTTTTCTTAATATACAACTGCGATACACCTGCGATACACTATTTAAAACATTACTCCCCCTGTCCTTTTCCTGCTTTTCCCCTGTCACGTTAAAATAAAATTATTAAATCTATGTTGTTTGTTTCTTAAAGAATTCTGAGTCTTAAAAGTACATCCAGGATTTTGATTTGACTTTATACTTTTTAACAAAAATGATCAAATGGATCAAAACATAAAAATACATTAAAAAGTTTTTTTTTAAATAATACATATTTTGTATTACCTTGCTAAATATTTAATTTCTTGATTACATTTTAACAAATCAATTTGCCTCTTCTCCCAAAGTGCGAGCTGCGCTGATACAGAAATGAGATGTAAACACACTTTCACACTGGGGTGTGACAAGTGTGAGATGTTGTTGACCCCTGTCTGTCCCCTCTCGTTCTGTTAAGGTCCCTTAACGTTAAGGTCACAACCTAGCAGTTTTATTGGCCCTCTAAAGTCATCAGTGCTTTGGGATTGGATGAAAGCCCTCTAATGGAGTCAGTAATTGGTCCAGTTTATCAGTTTATTAGGTGGTCTGGCTGTGGGAACAGCTTTGGTGTATTATATAAAGTATACATCATTAGCATAGAACTGGCTCTTTGGATACAAACAGAACTACCATGACTACGTGTCATTTTGGGGAAAGAGTTTAAAGAAATGTTTTCAATTTTGTTGTCAGAAAGTGGAAAAGTAGAAACCACACAAGCAGGATTTTGAAAAATGAAAGCCTTTAGGGTCTACATATGAGCCGTTGTCTTTAAAAACCAACCTTAATTTTGATGTTTAGCCTTTAAAATTTAAACATTTTGCATCTTCATTTAAGTTTTTAATGACTTGAAAGATCAGGGGACAAATGAAACCCATCAAAATTCAAACATGTCTGTCAATTTTGTCAAAATAGGACTCAAAATTTGAAGAAATTAGCACATTTTTTTTCAACCCCAGAAACACTTGCTAATTTAATAATTCATTCATTCACAACCCTACGTACACACCTTTTCTCACTATTCCTAAACCTGAAGGAGCATTGGTTGCAAATGAAATCCCTAACTTAAGCTGTCATCTAGATATATTGTGTCCTATTTGTTGTCTGGTGTTCAGAGGTGTGACAGGCCGTCAAAGGCTCCGTCCACGATCTCCAGTAAAGAGGAAAGCTTTGGTCTTTAGTCTTTTCTCTCGGGTTCCCCATTATCTTTGTGACCCGTCACCTTAAAACACTTGGATGAGTGAAAGGTCCTGACTCTGCACTGAGCTCTGGCATAGATGTCAACCTTTGCCATTCAACCTGCACGCTCAAACACCCCCACTGCAAGCAAAAGCCACACACTCCTGCAAAAAGAGACACATAAACACATGTCATTTGTATGAAAATTTGCATAAAGGCACATCGCACATGCATATTGTTGATATTTGATGTTTAGTATTTAAGCACACACACACTTGATTAATCCATTGAAGTTTCAGAAATCCATAGGAACGCGGTTCTGGATGAGCCATCAACAAAGAGGAGGAAAACAACTGTATAAAAGCCCCCTCCCCCCACCCACTCTCCATCCCGCTCCCCTCCTCACCAGTGGACTCCTTTCTCCCACTGACCACTGTTCAGAATTGCCCCCTCACCCCTGTGACCCCCCCATTGGGCCCTTTCACTCTGCAACAATGGCTGCCGGGGGCCGTGTTATTTGAGGCACTAAAGAGCCGTCCCACCCGCCCGCCCCCAGGACAATGCCCTCCCCCGCTGAGAGCTTTCTTCCCCTCACCTCCCTAATGACAGGTTTCATCCTCTCTGCCCTGACCCCCGGGAGAGGCTGCGGCTCCCAGCACGGCCCACCGCCTTTCTGCCTGCTGACCCGCTCTGCCAACAGGCCCGCCTCCCGCTCACTAATACACGTGTAGACACTTTCACTGGACTGTATGCATGCAAGGTGTCAGTTGTCTGATAGACTGTGTTATGTTAAATTCTGATGATGTTTCTGTTCATTACTGAAAACAAGATGCTCCTGTAGCAATGAGGCTGGACAGTTGTGAACCCCACACATTATAGATACCTGCATACTGTACCGTAGCTATGCTCACAAATTAAGAGGTATTGAAATTCAGCTTCCTACATCCAAAAATGCCAGTACTTCTATTTCCATTTCCTTCACCTAAATTCTGTGGAAGGTAGCATCCAAATTTAGAGGAAAACTTGGATTTACTTCAACATGTGTTTCATTTTTCATTGCTCTGCAGTCACCAATACAGTGAAATCAATTTAAACACATCCAGCAGGGAGACAAGCATGAGGGGTCAGACAATTTGTACACCTACCTATAACAGATTAGCTACAACTTGAACTGGAGGTAAAACCTCCTCATGTTGCTAATAACCCAGGAAAACTTTGAACGTGCATGACTCGAGCAAGTACAGTAGGTCAAATTTGAACCAGGAGGTCAGGCTCTAAGCTGTGGTAGATATTTACCAAGGACAGGTTGGATAATAATTTTACAGTGCGCCTTTAATCTACCCTTTCAAATAAATTTGACTAAATTGACTTAAGTTGTGTGACCATCTGACCGCCGTTGGACTTATTTTTAGCAATTGAAAAATTTGAGCAATCACTTCTGTTTGTATAATGTTATCATAAGCATGATGGCAGATGATGCAATATGATGAACCGTAGTTTTACTTTAAATATGTTTCCATCCACCAGTTTTCATGCTGCAGATTATGGTAACAAAGGCTGGAAACACATTTTTCAAATAAGCATTTTCATTATCAACTACTTCCAGAGTAAAAATGCATCTGTGTGTTGTGTGTGTTATCACTCTCTGTTACATATCTCTGCTGTAACTTAACTATAAAGCCCCAAAAAGTCACGAATGAAAAGGAGGAGGATGTCCAAGTGGTCCATTGCTCTAAAGGCATCAGTAGGCTCCTGCTGAAGTGTTTGTTGGTTGCTGGAATTGGAAAGGCTGTGTCCAACAGTTGTTGTCACTTTACAAAACTGATCATCGCGTTTACTTACTTTACCCAGGTGTGTGGAGGTGAGAGAGTGTGCAGGATTTGTTTCCTAAGCTCTGTTTTTTCATTCAACAACTACCTCCTTCATTTTGTGACTATGAACACCTTTATGGAGATACTGTCCAAATGTGTTCATTATCCTTAATTGTACAATTATGGCATCTTGTCCCTTTTAATGAAGGCCAGCTTTACAGTGCACCTTTAAGAGAAGCAATTTTACCTTCAGACGTGTTCGGACAACATACCGTAGCCATGGTAAATACTTGGCTGGCAGGTGTCAATTAAGATACAGTTTAACCACAAATCAGTGAGTAAGGTGGAGACTGTCCTCAAAAGAAAAGCAATAGCCCAAAAATGACATATATTTATGTTAAATTGACAAACCAGATGACCTTATAAGAGTTACAGAGTCCATGCAGGTACTCCTGGAGTGCGTTGACCAAACAACCTGTTTTGTGGTTTAATTTGGAGCAGGCATATTAAACACTTGTAACCATAGCAACAGTTCTTACTTTGGTTGTATATTTCTCTAGGAATAATTCAACAATATTGTTTTGAACTTACTATTTTAAACAGTTGTTTCATTATCATCTACAGCACTTATTTTATTTACATATTTAGGCTATATGTGTAACATTTAAGTTGCTCGTCTCTTCATGCGTAAGAGAAATATTTTATCTATCAATTCCATTCCTAAATTAGCAGAGGCACCTGCATTTAACAACAATGACAAATGTGGCCCGTGGTTGAACTTAACTGCTGATCCCTGCCTTATATGCTTTTGAACTGCGCTGTGCGCTACACTGTGTCACAGTCATTTCTGCATGAAGCATGCACCAGAAACCAGGAAATGTAATAATGATGATCAAATTGTAGTTTTTCAAAGGACAGATGTAATGTCTTCCTTTTTGTAACCCTTATTTTCTATCATTCGGCCAAAAGTTCACCTTACTGTTGGATCACACAGCAGCCTGCTCACCTCACACACAGCTTATGGCTGTTGACAGAAGAAACCCACTTCTCTTTTACCTGCTTTGGAAATTATTCAGTGCGTTCCAAACGCCCAAAGGGTCATGAAACGTATTTAACATATGAACAGCCTCACAAGCTTTCAATTGAAGCAGCAATAACCAGCAAAATTCAGTTGGACATTTTTCTATGACAGCTGCATTGTTCCCTTGTTCAGGGCATTAAAGGAAACCTGTAAGTCATCACTTACAAGTTGTCACTCAAAGGCTAACATAGGTTACTGGTCACTCATTATCTAAGCCTAAAGCAATGCAACACCTTTCTGCACAGTGGAAATCAATCTCTCTGCTCTTATGTAATGTCTGTCTTTGTGATGATGATGATGTATTACTGTCAAAGAGACCAGCATGTATTGGCTAGTTTAGCAATTAAGCGCTGAGAAGCTGAATTACTTCGAGCTAATGAAGAGAAATGAACTTTTCTGTAGTTAATTAATGACCCACTGACTCTGAATGAGTAAGTCGGTCATTTTCATTCAGTTGCATTGGTGAAATGAGAGGAAAATGTTCTTCGTGCTACTCATAACCAGCATATACTTCCTCAATCATCCCAGCCCCATGACTTTTAGTCATGATCTGATTTGAATCCTGATCAATTGTTTCCTTTGTTGAGTATTACAGAGCCCCTATCCTGAGAACCTGGGTTGGTCTAAATACAATAGGCAAATCTTGTAAATGTCAAAGTGATATAAAATGCAGTGTAGACATTATGATCACATGCTAAAACAGTTGCTGTTTTAAAATGTTTTTGAGTGTTTTTGAGTGTAAATGTACTCCAGGATTATTTTATGATGTTTTTTCTTCACCCCATCCGCCTAGGTCTACTAAAGTTTGCAAACCCTGAGAACGGATTTGTAACTTTGTAAAACAAAAGGAGACTTAGAGATACCCAGTGGCTGAAATACAATAATATTCATAAGTATGTTTTCAATAGTGTATAATCACCTGAAAATATGAATCACTGTGTTTTTGTTACCTTAGAATGAGCCCTTTATTTCTACATAGGGAGTGGGTCCCCTTCCACTGAGGCCACCATGTTGTACTGCCATGTTTCTACACAAACCAAACACTTGCTCTAGAGAGGGCCTTTCCCATTTTTCATGGCCACCGTAGGTTCTCCTAAACGCTTGGAAGGGGAGGGTGAGGGGAGGTGCATTCATTTGGTTGCAATCTGCAACCTCACACTGGATGCCACTTAATCTTGCACACTGGTCCTTTAAATTGAACTCCACACAAATATGTGAATCCACTAATTGCAGCAAATCCAATAAAATGAACTGTTTTGGACACAATTTTTTTTTGAAACAAAAACACAAATGCTGGTAAGACCAGGCCTTTTAGGAGGATAAGAAAAACAGCTCCAGCAATTGAAACCACAGTATTACATGTATGATGAATTTACATTTAAGGCCTTAAACCAAGAAACAGTGGAAAACCAGTTCACAAAGAATATATATTATTGGCACCAAAGCTTAAATTAACTTGATACTTTAAGTCTTTGGAGAAAGAGAGACGCTTGCTACCATTTAACAGAAGTGGTGAGTGAGTGGCGGTGGGAGTGTCGCTGCTGTCGGGCACTGAGGTGGAGAGAGGGCGAGAAAAGCAGCCACTGTGCAGCAGTGACATGAAGGCAACAGGGTGTGACAGGATGAGCCATCAGACTGTAGGGTGCACAAGTAGGAATCCTTCACTTTCTCACTCTCTCTCTCTCTTTCTCTGTCACACACAGACACACGCACAGTCGTGCTTCCATCACTTCAGAGGACATTACACTGACTTACATTCATTTCCTGGAGACTTATCCTAACCTTAAACATAACTACTACTTGCTTACCCCAAATATAACCCTAAACTTACCTTAGCTTTAAACCACCCTAAAATTAATGATTGCATTAAGGGGACTTTTTTTGTCCCCATAAGGGAGGTACCTGGTACACACACACACACACACACACACACACACACACACAGACGCACACACATCACACTTGAACACACTTTTAGCGACACACAGACAGACAGATACATTTTTATATACATTTAAATTAGATTAATCATATGACGTGTTTACAATTTATAACTAATCACTTCATTAATGTTAGTAAGTGAGTTATGATTGCTTCATACATTTGTAATAAGCCAATAATAAGGACAACTTTTGGTTTAACATATTGTGAAAACATTATAACGCTCATTCTAAAAATGCTAAACTCATGGCCCTTTATTAAAGACTAAATCAGTTTCGATTAAACAATATGCTTTCCACAAGGTAAGCGGTCAAAGTATTGGATGGGTCTTTCTATAGAATTAAAGGGCTAAATAAAAAGATAAAGAAAGTTAAGCTGACAGACCAACAAAAAGGATTGACATATTATCAATCTATAAAGTATTAATAATGGCTTTAAATAACATCTATAAAGCTATTTGTTTTCAACTGTGACACTAACACTGTAATACTAACACCAAAGTAGTAGTAGTGCCAAACATTTTTTTTTACACAGAAGGGGAAGCAGGTATACATGCTAACATAATTTGGTTGTTGAAAGATAAAATATGCACAGATCTTGTATGCAAAGCAAATGTCCTCAAGCACAATGTCGACACAAAAATTTTAGACACAGCAAATAATATACTTGCAAGCATTTGCGCACATTCTCTCATGCACAGTATAAACAGTATACTTGAACGGACATGCATACTCACACACTAGCAGGCTTAAACACACAAACACACACACACACACGCACGCACACACCTGTATGAAGCAGAATTTTTGCTTTATCTTGAGAGCACTTACAAACACTGCTTACCTGGAGCATCTGTGCTCCATTAGATGTACCTGCTGCACATTCATGCATTTCTGCCTCAACATGTGGTCAGTCTGATAGTTTTCTCCTCAGAAACATCTGATGTCTGCATTTGAAACAACCTGCTGACACAGAGAGCACTTAAAACTGAGAGCATTCAAAAGGCCTTGGCTTGGACATCGGAAACTTTCTTCAGGGTGTCAGTGAGTTCACTGAACCATTCTCAATTGTATTTGACAAATTTGTCACTGAGCCTGAGGTAAGGCTGTTTTTCAAGCATGTTCAGACAAATTCTGTTTTTCTGCAACTACCAAAGAGTCAATACAATATCTTTTAATGTGGTAATGCGTGAACACATACAAAATAAATCTGCTGTAGGTAAATGTTACTAAACTGACGCGCCAGATGGTTTGTTGCACAGATCCATCTGAGAAATCGTCCTTGGAAAGTGTTTGGAAAATGGCAGGTACTTTCAAAAAATACTTGGCAGGTGAACGAACCATCTGTCTATCACTGTCTATCACCGTCTATCACCATCTTACCTTCATGAGATTGCGTGAGAATCTTCACAGGACGCTGATTGGTCCAAACCACCAGTGGTTCGGTCGCAAGCGCATAACTTGAAGCCTGACAAGAAAAAATTCTTGTGCAATCTCGTGATGTTGTGATCTCGCAAAGACATCCTTGCAATGCAAAAATGTTACATCAGAACTCATTGGAAAATATAAGTTAAACCTGCAAGTATTCTTGATGTAATCTTGCAGGTGTGTGTTCAGTTTTTACAATTAAATAGGTCTTTCGGCGCTGATACTTGTTGGTCATGGATTTATGTACTATATATCACTGCCACATTTTCTACCCACGTCTTAACTCCACTACACTACAACCACACCACACATACACATGCCTCACTGCTTGTCCAGAGCTCCACCCTGGGGGGTCACAGTGGCAAGGAGGGAGGGATTTCACGCTTGACCTTCCCCTCACAGTTTTGTGAGCCCCTTTACTCCCGCCTTGATTCTCTTGACCTACTTGGTCATCCTGGAGCAAGCCACTTATAATACCTACATCTCACCCAGCAGCACACTCTCTCTCTCTTTCTCTTAAATACGCACACACATCTGTCTCACTGATCTGTCTGTTGGTTTCTCCCTCTGTAGGTCTCTCTATAGCAATGGCCTTGTGATGGATGCAAAAGTTGGGAGATAAAGATTTAATCCCTTTGTGTCAAATATTGTTTTTGACTGCTCATTGAATTCCGGGAAATCCGTTGCCCTGGCTCTCCGATCCTTTTGTTTGTTTTTTTTAAAATCTAAATCTCTTGGGATCTCTAATGTGTTTTCACATGTGTGGAGGCCGACGCTACAACGTTCACATCAACTATTCGGAGATGATTCCTTTGAAAACACATGCATTCCCTGTCTCACTAGCAAGCACCAGCAAGAGGATGTAATTACAGAGATAATCTTCAACAATTTAATGCTGCATTACTACACTGAAAAAATATCAGGATTGTTTTGTCTGTGGTAGTAACTTGGGGATGTCATGATAATTGACCAGTAATGTGTTGGTTTAGAAGATTTAAATCAGCAAGTATTACAGTTTATTCACCATGTGTTTTGCTTCGGATGATATGCCTCCACTGATCACAGTGCAGTCTCTCTTTGTGCCAAGCTCCGGGGATTCCCCTCCTCTTCCTCATCCTTTCTCCCCCTCCCTCGCGCCTCTACACCCACAGAGGAGGTGGATAGAGCGTCGGCAGCATTCAGCGGCATCCAGATCCTCTGTTTCTCCCCTGGCGAGCACCACTTAAGGCCTCCTGTCTCACACTGCAGCCCCGCCAGTAGTTGGGAACTATTTTCTACTCAGATGAGCGCAAACAAAGACATGCATGTGCGGGAGCGAGGGAAGAGGGAGGAAGGAGGGGGTGAGGCAGGACGGAGGGAGGAGGAGGAGGAGGAGGCGGTTGGTGTGTTTGGTAAACAGCGAGAAAGCCGAAGGGAGCGGCCACTCGGGAGGAGAGGAAGAAGGGAAGGGGAAGTGGAGGATAGGGAACGCGAGAAGGGGATTCGTACGCTGAGGTATGACTGAGTCGGAAGCCGGTAAAGAGTTGAGCAAAGGAAATTGCAGGGGCTTCCATGTCACAATCCGCAGATGGGCTGATCACAAAGGAAAGGGGTGGCACACCTAACACTGAACAAACACATATGTATACACAGACACACAGCTGTAACTGTACATACTGCTCTATGTTGTACGCTTGCATCCTCCTGCGATGTAAACCATCAGATTGTAGAAAGTTCAATCAGAGGTAGAACTCATTCTTTCACACACTCATTCATAAAGACACACTGCTTCTGCTATTACAAACACTCTCCAGAGAAAGTGTGCCCATCCCTTAATGACACTAAGCTCTTCAGTGTTGCCCTGAGCCTTGTCCTATTCTGAGGATATAAGGGTTGAACCCAAAGATGACAAAGTCCTCATATCAAAGCCCACACACTCCCAGTTGACCCAGAGCTTCCCCCTGACCCTGTTGTTTTATTTGAGGTCTAATAACTCTCCTAATTAAAGCCCCTTCCTATTATTTTTCTCTCCACTCCCCTGTAAAAGGCCTGGGTTTCAAAGTGCTAATAAAATAAACTGGAGGGGCCCATTTCTTTATTTGTATGTGTGTGAAGAGTGTGTGGGAGAAGAAGTCAGGGAAAGGAGGGGGAGTTGGAAGGACAGAGGTTTTAGGTTCAGAGGGGGGTAAAAGAAACAGAGGTCAGTGGAAACAAAGAAGCGTGAGACCCCGGGGTCAAGCTGCCTGGTGTCCACAGTCACCGGGGCTGGCGTTGTTGCAGGGCGAATGGCCCCGCTTGTATAATCGCCAGGGTATGTTTTGTCCGCTAGTGTAGCGTAGAATATATCACAGCGCTGCTGACAGATGAACAATAGATCACGTTTTGTGGAAGTCCGAGCGGAGCCTTCGCAGATCCTTTGAGTTGACTGGTACATCTGGAAGAGCCAAGATTAACCCTGCCTTTACTGGCCTTGCGTATGGCTGACCCTTTTGACCTGAACAGCAGCCTAAACAATATCGCTTATGGGTTAATATAGGACTCAAAGACAACCTATGGGGGGGAATCAGTGAATCATCCTCTTAGAGGCAAATGGAATACAATCAGTACAAAAGTGCAAGTTGTTGGGGGATTAACAACGACTGGCAATTTTCATTTGGATTCAAACCGAGACAAGACTAGGAATCTACAGCCACACCAGCAGCTCTGTGAGGCTGTACTTATATTTAACATGCTCAAAATAACAATGCTAACAGGCTGATGTTCAGCAGGTAGGCCTTTAGCATGCTAACATCTAATAATTAGCACTTAACACAAGGATGAGCTGAATATTTTTAGTTTAGCACATATTTGGACATAATCCAGTATTGCACAAGTTCAAATTTTTGCCTGGTGATGGAAAGTCAAGGGATCACCAAACTAATTACAGTTCATCATGATCCAAAGGTTATGGAGACATTTCACTCTGACCCAAAAATGTCAAACTCTAGTGGCTTTAGAGGAAAAGTCAGGGGATCATTAGTTAAGTGGAAAGTGGAATCCAGTTACAGACCTACTGGTAACTGTAACTGTATATTCCCTGTAAATATCATATAGTTTTCCTTTTCTTCTTTAGCGCTGCTTCTATATACTTTGTTCTATTTTACAGCCAGATTGATTATTTCATTCAATTCTAATTTAAAATATTTAATATTTTTAGATACATTGTCTATGTGTGTAGCATGGAGGGGGCTATAACTGAATTTCATTGTGCAATCCTGCAATACATAATGACAATTAAAACCTTGAACCTTCATGGTGCAACGTTTGGGGATCACCAGAGTTATTAGGATTAATTCTCTAGGCACCATACATACTGTATGTATGTATATGTATGGCAATCCATTCAATACCTCTTGAAACATTTCACTAAAAACCAAAAGGATCAAAAGACTACCCTTAGATTCCATCTGTTGGGTACCACGAAGGGTCTGTACAAAATTTCATGGCAATCCACCCAATAATTGTTGAGATATTTCAAACTGGACCAAAATAATGGACCAACCAACCGATCAACGGACCAGTGTTTCCATCCGTACATCGCTAAAAACAGAGAAATAATAACTAACACAAACATTTATGTGTGTCATCGAAAACCAGGGAAGAGCAGGTGCAAAGTGACATCACTGACTGCACGAGAAAACCTGGTGCTAATCAATTGTTTTTTATGATATTTGAAGCTCAGCCATAAAAGTGCTCAATCTCTGTTAACTCTCCCTTTGGTTTTATGATGATAAACATGTCGGAGTTGAGGTTTATGAGAGTGACTGGGTCTTTCTGCAGCGACTGTAAAAGCAGCTATGTGAATATCATATGCTTCATAAGTCTGCTGCATGTTCTTATATTCTGGCTGTCATTCAAATCCCACAAAATATTCTAAACACTGGTGTTTGAATAACTTACAACCTCTCAACTAAAAACATCAGCACTGAGTAATACCCAAGGGGCGAAGCAATAACATAATATGGTGATATGATAATAGCTTCAGGCTGTGCATGAGGTATAAACATGATCATATAGGGTATCGAGTACTCCAGGGGGTTAAGTGAATGTAATCCTCCTTGAGACACAGTGCTAAAGAAGGACAGAAAAGGGAGGCAGAGAAAGTCATGTGTCAGGGTTCAGCCATGAGCAACTGGGAGCCCTAGAGAGGCTGAGGAAAGATTCTGGGGAGTCATTATACCAAGAGCGGGAACATGGAGCATGTTCAGCTCAGCTACACATAAAGAGGGTTGTTGAAAATTGGGAGAAGTTGAATGAAAGTTGATAAGAGGTCAAAAGAAGTTTATGAGGAGAAAGCTGCTGGAGGCAAAGGGTAACTAGCCAAAGTGTTCAAACTGGGTCACAGCCTGCACAGAAAATGATGTGATTGACAGCGAGTGTAGATGGACAGGGTGCAATAGGAATGAGGCACAGGTTCAAAGCTAGTAAGGAGGAGTGGAATGATCACAGAGGTTGAGCAAAAAGGTTGAGAGGGAGCTTAGAGAGGGTATAGAAGGAGCCCAGAGAGAAGGCCTTATCTGTGACCCATCTGTCTTGACATGCACACTCCTCTGGTTAGTGCCCTTGAGGGGAGGGAAGGGGAGCTGCATGCGTGTCAGTAACTGAGTGTGCAGGGCTTAGGGCTTAGGGCGAAGGCCTTGGCCTGTGCACTCTGGCCCAAAAACCAGCCTAACCAGCCCCATGCCTTAACACCCCCAGGAAAAACTCCCATGACTTACTGCGATGATCATGTGATTGCCTGAGCTGCGCAGGCGGAACAAAAAAACACATTAACACAAAGGCTGTCACACATCAGTGAAGATACAGATGTTACTTTCTTTGACAAATCACTTTTCAACTTTGTTGTCAGCTGATTCATCACAAACTTTTGTCAGTAGTGTCTTTTTTGGTCATTTGGAAAAGACTCAGGATCAGCAGATCTACAGTGGGGCCGTCTGATGACTGCATGTATTCAGGGAATTGTTTGACTTGTGAACACTGAACAAACAAAACACCATTGTTTGAGACATCATCAATTCTCCTAGTAATTTTGTCATTAATCAGAAAGCAAACATACAATATAATGTATCTCTTTCATCATTAACTTTGATTGAAATTTACAATGTGCCTGATTATTCAATGTTTTTTCTCTATAAGACAACCACTTGTTTCACTTCTATGATTTGCGAGGAAGGCAAAGTAACAAATTACAACCAGCTACCCACATTTGAACTTCTTGAAAGTAATTTTTTCACAACCAATTTAAGGAAAGTATTTCAGCAGGACTGCAGGTGATTACATCAACCCAGGTCTCATCAGTGTTAAGAAACACTCGGGACTGTTCAGTTGAAATTGATATTTCACTTAATCTTATTTCTCCAGAGTGGATTAAACTCTTGACTATCTGTCTCTCACCTCAGTAGTTAATAGAGTTGTCAGTCGAACTGAAACAAAACATACCCTCAAATAAATGGTGGCCATGTTTAATGTTTTTCATCAAATAGATGTGCTATCCGCCGTGCTGCAAGCCACAGCTGTTCTGCATCTGTTACTGTTTTTATCAGATTTTTTTATTAAAAGCAACTTTTAATGCCTCATCAATCTCAGAAGACAAGGTGCAGAGATTTATCTAAAATTGCACTGCTTCCAAGTGACACAAGTGCACAATAACTATGAGATGTTAATGTAATTTTTGCTACAAAAAGTTGTTTTAAAAATCTCATTTAAAACGACATTTCTAAGAATAACACTTCAGCTGTGACTGGAATCAGTTTGTGAGGTCCTTGCCAGTTCCCACGTCTACTGTCCACAGCAAATCTTTCAGTCCGAGTTGGTTTGCATCAAATCCAACCTCCTAAGATGTTTCACTTTACTTGCATGTACAGCACACCTGGGAGATTTACCATAATGAATACCTGATGTGGTGAAGCAGTTAATTCCGCCTATAAAATAACTCCCTTCCTCCTTCCTGTGGGCCCCGGCTGTTGTTTATCAAACGAGGTAACGTCCTGTCATGTGACCCCTCCTCCCTCCCAGCAACCCACCTGTGTGGACTTTTCTCTTAATCCCTCTCTAGCCCCCTTTTTTTTGTGCTGCGCTTTGAATACTTAGACTACTGAGTGTAACTAATTCTCCCACACAAGGATATTGTCTTCTCCCTATCTCTGCTTTTGTCCTGCCTTTTCAAGCTGGCTATTCACTCATTTCATTAGTTGGCAGAGTGGTGTGAGAGAGAGTTGGCGAGGGACGGGGGGGGGGCTTTCCAATTAAAAGGCCTTAATAGCCTATTACCATCACCTTAAGTTCAACATGAGGCCTTTTTTTACAACATGAAGCTAAAGATTAATCACTAGACCAGTGTGAGAGCTTTTAAAACTGTAATTAGGACTGATGATTTTGAGCTGCTCTCTATAGAGGTTTTGCTTGTACTATTCTGTGCCATGCTATACACTATGTACTATAATTAACAATAAAGATTACAGGGACCAAACGGTGCTACTTCTGACATCTAATGACAAATCATTCATATTGTACAACACCATCAGGTTCAGCATTAAAGACAATAAATGTGACTGTTGTTCCTAGTGGGGGTTTGAATTAAATGTGTTTAACAGGCTGCTCTCCCTACACACATGCTGCACAGATCCTGCAGCTGACCAGGGGGCCAGAGGATGAAGCCAGTCCCCTGGGATGACCACACCACCCTTTCTCAGACACCCATTTGTCGTACCCACCCCACCTCCTCCACTCCCCCCACCCTCCTTCCTCCTCCCCCCTACCCTCCCTCCCCCCCGATGAATGACCCTGCAACCAGCAGGGGTCAGCTGCGCAGAAGGAGCCCCCTGCACCCCAGCCCTCGGTCCGGAGCCGCAGCGTAAATCAGCGGCTGTTCATCGCGGGAACCCTGCCCTGCCCGGGGTCCCAGCCCAGCCTGGCACCATCTGTCCCGGGGCTCTGACGCAGAAGCAGCGCTGCCAAGGTGGGTTCCCACTGACCTGCTGCACCCTCCAGGCCATATGGGCCAGACCTGGGCCTGGAGACAGATCCATCACCACTGGAGTCTGGACATGGTGTAAGAGCTTCGGTGTACATCTGTGTGTGTGTGTGTGTGTGTGTGTGACTGGACAATTAAACCAATGGTAGACAAATTAAAACAAAATACCTTTTAATAAAATGTTAATCCATTACATCAACACCACAATACACCAACAGCAATTTTGATCTTTTCTGCAAACCTACTGTATTTTATCAAATTACATTATTGTGTCCATGCTGGATGTCAATAATTGGCCTTCAAATTAACATTATAACTTTATATAGGCTTTTTAATTGGATGGATTCAATAAAATATATATATATACATAAATGGCAGGTCTGCTATTAAAACTACTAGTTTTCATTATGCTGACAGCTCTCTACAACTCCAGCATACTGCATAACAACTTCAAGGTTGTACAAACTACAAGAATATCCTCAAGTAGAAGTAGCTACTTGACACAAGATTTCCTAAAGTAGTAGATTACCTGTGTGAAAAGTTACTCAAGTAGAGACGCAGCCCCTTTTGAAGACAGCACAGAGTTACGTAGGGTCAATGTGAAAGGCCAAATGTGGCATCCTGATTGTAACCATTTCAGTAGGAACACATCCTCTCTCCGAGTGAGGAGCTCAAAGGTAACATCAGTGGCACTGATAAGAAAGTTTTCTCACGGACAGCCCTGTGAGGTTTAAAACAAACTTAAGTGGCGTCTTCTTCTTATTAGGCTTTAATTGCATAGCTGTAGGCTACTCTGAAATTCCTGCTTTTCTTGCTAAAAGTTGACTACTTCGTTCAGTGAAAGCAAAAAGCATTGATTCTAGAGTATAGTTGGGGGGAAAAAAAGCAAAAGTACGACGAGAAAGCATTTGCAATTAGTTACATTCCACCTTTGGCCAAAACATTTCACTGTCTAATAAGGTGACCTGACAGACCCTGTTATTTTGCCGTAACTGCCACACACTAAATAGGTAAAGTACTATTCACACATGTAAAACTCTCCGGTGGTTTAAGTGCGAGACAAGTCCGTGCACTCCTCCTCATCACCCTGAGATGACTTGAAGTCTTTTCCCTCTCCATCATAACAGCACCTGGAATCGTGACACGTAAATCTTATCAGCAGAGACAGTCTGCGGGTCCCCGGGCAGTACAGCCAGCTTATTGCTTTCTTCCCAGCCCTGCCTTGCTTCTTGCCCCCTTAGGCCTTTGGCTCTAATGGGCGAGCAGGGTCATAAAGTGGTTGTGTTACTGTTTTCCTTTTTCCAAACCAGTGACACCAGTTGTTCACCCTCCTCACCGGAGCCTTTTGTGAGGCCTGACAGGCTGTCAATTCCAGGCGGAGGATGATTTTAGAAGACAACACGCATTACCTTGAGGTGACACCGCATTCCACTGAAGGCCTGTCTTTATGAGCTAACAATAACTTTGAATAGCACTGCAGCAAAGCATTATAAAAGTTTTCTTTGCCTCTGCGGTGGCCTGTTGCGGTGTCGTCTCATTCTCGCGTTGCATCAAATGTGGACAAATCTCTTTAAAAATATCTGGAGCAAATCAATCTCGCAGATGAATGGTAATTGGGGTAAAAAGATCATTGTTTTTGAAGACTCCCACCAACAGTTCCTGATGTATATTTGTTGTCTTATCACTCTCACAGGCTTGAGGAGTGATTCTTGGCCGTCATCTGGGTTGAGGGAAGGACAAGAAGACCTTCACAGTGACACATACAACCCCAAGACAAAAATAGACGCCCACCCACATACACATGCACACACATACTGTAAAGAGTGTGTCATTCTGGGAACAAGCGTAAACTACCAAACATTTTGTACTTTTGTCCTCTAGTTTGCTCAGCCAGTCCCAGTCAAGTCAAAATAAGGGTTATCTAAATCATAAATATAATTTGGCAATCATTTAATGGATCATAGATTGATCATAACTCAAGACTTGACCCTTGATTCTTACTTACAGAGGCTACTTTCTGTTTTTTTGTCATGTCAGCTGAAGCATTTGGTACTCGATTGATGATTCCATTTTTTTAGTTACTAAAAATATTAGGTGGTTCAACTTTTCACAAATTTGTCCCGGCATTAATCCTGTATTGTTAATCGTAAGTTTGTGCTTTTAGTATGACTACATGTGCCATCATAAGGAGAAAAAATGAATTGATAATTGATGTTTGACTTTCAGGGGAATAATGAAGACATCTTGTATTCATCAGCCCAACCGCCCAATTCAGTTTGTCCCATGATATGTTCACATACTGCCCTCATGTGGTGAGTCAGTAGTACTGATATTATCGTCAGGAGCACAGGCATCTCACATGGGAATTACATTAGGCATTGATTTGGTTCAAACATCACTGAAATACATTTTTGCACAACTTGTGTTACCATTGGTACCATTTATATCAGAATACTGTTATCTGAGATGGTTTTGAAGAAGAAAAACATAACTTTTTTAAAATTATTATTATTCAATACTAGCATACATTAAGGGCTTTGCATAAAGATGTTAGTGAAAATTTAATTCAACAACATTTCACCAACTGGGTGACATACTGGACTTACACATAGTAGAGTTACCTGATGTCACCAGGAAAGGAATGTACCATGAGAAAAATGAGAACTTTTCACCCTGTTTGTTGTTTCCTTTGCTTTGATTGTAACCTATATTACAAGGATGTCCAATGTAGAAGCTTGAAGACTGGGTTAAATGAAGTTGGGGGAAGTGTTTCTTCCAAGTCATTCTCCAAATTAAACAACCAGATACGACTAAAATTATGAACTATTGTGTTATTTTTTTCTTTGGAGGGCAGTCTCGATTCTTGAAACTTTGTCTCATTGTTTCAGCCAAATAAAGTTAGCCTAAGAAATTTATATACACCACCATGGGCCACCATGTGCCATCAGAACAGCTTTAACGTGCCTTGGCTCTACTGGAGGGATGAACACCATTCTCCAAGAAGATATTGCCTCATTTGGTGTTTTGATGGTGGTGGTGAAATTCTGGAAAGTTTGGTTGAGTGATCTTGTTTGAACATCAGTTATGAATCCCAGAAATGTATTTACAATGTTTGAGGATATTGTTTATTTTTATCCACATGCAGAAATGCAGACATGACCTTCCATTTTGACTTTTGGCCTGTGACACTATCACACAGACATACAGTCAGATCATGACTGAAATAGACGTATTAATGCACAAACAGCTCTATGGCACAGTAACTGCCATTGTTGACTAAGCAACAGGGGATTCTCTGAAAGTAGAAAGACAAAGACTGAGAGCAACGATCAGGAGCAAAATAATGTATTTGTTCAACAGCGGTGTCGCAACACAGTAACCATAGAAACACATTTTTCTATTATAATCTGCAACAGAATCCGAAGTGCCATTCAGGCAAGAATGTATAATTAAAATTAAAGAACACCCCCAAATATCTGTGTAAAGAGGAAACACTCATCTTTATACCTCTTCTACAACATCCACCCGCATTCTTCACAGTTCAGTCCAACAGCCAGTGTACAACAGCTTCATAGTCTGACACTTCACTCTCGCCCGGCTTTCAGTTTCTCCGCCATCGTGTGATCTCCCCTCGAGCCTCCCATGCAGGCCGAACTCTTAGCCAGGGCAGGGTTATTCCCCCACTGCTCAGGAGTCTTTGCCTGGATAGCCAGCGCATGAATACAGTTGCTCAGCTCCTCCTTCAAAGCCTCATTAACCAGACGGTGACGCTGTATCAGTGACAGACCCTGAAACTGGGAGCTGACAACCAGAACACGGAAATGGGATTCAGAACCGGGGGGCACGGCGTGCATGTGGCTTTCATTGTGCACCTCTAAGTGGTCCGGCTTGAACGAGTTGGTCAGTTTGGTTCTGATAGTCCTCTCAACGGGCCGGCTAGGGTCTGGGTCCATGTGTGGTCTGAAGTGGGCCAGAGGCCGAGTTAAGGCAAGACTGGTGGAGACGGGCCGAGCACAGCGGAGGACACTGGGAAGCATCAGAAGTTGTGGCAGGAGACCACCTAGGAGAGCCAGATGTGTAGAAATATAAGTGACATGTGGTTGACATGAGAGGCATTCATGTTCTGGCAGCCATCTTTAGTTAATAACAGGTTTATTAATGAAGGGAGTTAGCTTGTGGATAGCAACAGCTGTGAATTGCTGTGAAAAAATGTATTCAGGGCTCTCTACTCAATATAAGAGTAGTGAATGGAACTAAGACTAAACACAAACAATTGATGTAAAATTGGCCTTAATTTAAAGCAAATAGATCAAATAGTTATTTAGGAAATGTCTGAATTGACGTGGACTAAAAGTAAACAATCCATCATACATCTCTCTCTGTTTCTGCTTGCATTTTTCCGTTATATTTACACACAACTTTTTGTAACTGGATCTCAATGATGCAGCCAGATGTGCTGCAACTGTAAAGCCTCAACACATCGGTCCTGGTGTGTATCGATGACTGTTTCATAATCGATCTACTTTTCCCCTGAAGTTATCCAACCATCTTTGAATGGACGCTGAACTACAATGTTGCGTCATACCAAGCTTAACTATGCGACTGTGGCAGAAATCCCATAATGAGTCATTATTACGGTGCTGGATTTAAGTTGGTGACACTATTTCTAATAACGTTTAAGCGTTTGCTAAACTAATTTTTCTAGCTTTACATTAAATAGCATGGCGGTCGCTTTCTAACATTAGCCGTTAGCTTTCATCATAAACATTAGCTACATGTAAACTGAAACAATGTCACAGAGAAATGTCGCCGAACAGCTCCATAAAGAATAAACACATGAAATGTATTCAACCGTCGACCTAAATAATAAGTGATAAAACTTTAGTTATCTAAAATGTAAAATGAATTTGTCTACTCACCTTGCAAGTGAAGTCAGTTGCGTCCCTTTGATAACAACGTCACGCAGAACTCACCGGAAGTACTAACACAGCTGGGGCTTGTAGTTTTTAAGCGCTCTGTAGTTTTCTAGCAGCATCTCTAACTAGCAGCAGCATCAGATTTAAACAAACACGTATAAAACAAGTTAACAGCAGCTTTTGTATACAACTTATGTCTACAAACACGCCAGGGGGACTAAAGGTTGTAATAAAAGGAAAATAAATATCTTGTAAAGCTTAGAGGAGTTTTAATAGCCTCTTTGTACATTCAGACATAGAAGAGATGTATTATTTGATACGGACAATCAGCTCTGGAAAGTTTGGCTTTTTGCTTAAGAATTTTGATTTGTGAATATAAAATTTGGTCAAAGTAGTAAGAAAATTACTTAAATAAAACTGCAGAGATTCCTGTCATATTCAGATTTTTCACACATTTTTCCGAAACAATTGTGAGGGTGAAGTGAGGGTGGATATGATCAGCAATATATCGTGACATTTTACTCCAGTTGTTTTGTATGTGAATAAGACCAAAATCAATACACCAGTGTTTCTCTGAGCTCCCCACAAAAGGCACAACTTATCACTGTCTTTCTTGAGAAGCAGCAGACTTTGTACAGTTTGCAGTGTGTATGTTGTGAACATGATCCACAGTATGTATAGACATTAAAAAAAAAGACAAATATTCTCTTTTCATAATTTTTATTCTTCATGGTTCTTTGTTATTCATTGTGATTCTAAAGGGTCAGGGGCACAACAAAGTGCAGACCCGATCAAAAATCAACAATGAGAAAATATAAGAAAAAAATCTCACACACCTTTAAACAGAACTGATGTTGTCACATTTAGGCTAACTATGATTCATAACCGGTATTTAACATTGATGTATTTACTTATATTTCATTCTCATTTACAAAATACACAAAATCAAAGACAACATACAGCATTGTCCATTTACACTTCTTTTTTTTATAACTTTTTTTTTTTTATATTTATGATTCCACAAACAGTTTCTATACTTACAAACAATCAACTACAGTTTCTACAGCACAGTACGATGACAAAGGTGATAAATTCTTTGTTACATTTAATTAATGGCAATGCAATCTTATTGACAAAAGCCTCAAGGCCTAGGGTTGTTTTAGAGAGTACACACGAATGTTAGCTGTTAAGTCCTGTGTCATCAAGCCAACACTCAGCATTTTAGTGGACAAGGCCAGCTTATAGTAATGTGCTCCGATTCCCAATAGCTTCAAAGGAGAGAATAGAGACAAATACCCAAACACTTATTGCTTTGTTAACTTTTTGCACTCACGATTGACTGTTGCTCAGGCAACAATAATTATACAAAAGAACCCTGTAACATAAGCTTAGATATGTATCTATGAGAGACAATCTTGACTTGAACGGAGCCTGAACTGAGTCACTGAGACAGGTTAGCGTTTTAACAGCATTCCATGTTGAACAAATACAACAGTTATCTTGACATCGTTGTTCTTCATTTCATTGGTGATACAGGACAACATACAGAGAATAGGACTGCTGACTTTTATATGCTGCTTAGCTTTTATATTTGTACAGTTAATGTGCGTTTATAACCTATCAATGTGCTTTTAAGAGGGAATCTGGGCAAACTTTGCTTTCTGACTCGGTGGCCAATTTGGCTTCTGAAGCCATTATAACTTGCCATTTTAAAACAAGGGCACCTGGACCCTTGATATCCAGCTCTTGGTTGAGTTATGAAAAGTTTTCATCATCACTTAATAAGTCCAGTTATTCTTGATTCCCAACTGCTAGACATCATATGACCGATGGCTGAAAACCTGACTTCAATAGTATATTTCTAAGGGTCAAAAGGTTTAAAGAGCTATCTTATTAGTTACATTATAATTATTTTTATTTACATATATTCATATCTATAACAGAGATTTGATGGTGTAATGTGTAAACTCAGGCCATACAAAATATTTGGCAATAATTAATGAGAGGTGGTACTCATGGCACACTCATGGATAATAGGTCAGATGTCAAATTTGGAATCAGATTGGTGTGAGATGGAGGGGGTGAAATGTAAGGGGCAGGTCATTTTCCTGGTAGAGGGCTGCGGTAAAGCTCGAAGCCCCTATGTTCACAACTGCACTCATATTCACAATCTTGTCATTTGGTAGGTTTTGGTCGTTGTGCTCTTGCTAAACGCTGACCTTGTTCTTCATTAAATCTCTAGCAAGGCTGCATCAGGATGTGTCTTGAAGAACTCAAGGCATTCACAATTGTGCATGTACAACTGTGTACATTTAGTGCAATGGGTTGTCTATTTATTCAACTGTCTTGAGTCTACGTATGGCTGCTATCCTACAAAATGGCAGTTTGGACAAAAACTTCTTTTTTTTTTTTTAAATCTGGTTTTTCAATGATTGTTTTTCTTTCATCATGCAATTGTGAACATATCACTCTTGATTTTCTAGATCAGGGGAATGTGGCAATGTGTTCGCCAACACTCTGTGCTGTTACCGGTGTCGGATATATGACAATCAGCACTTGGCAGTGAGTTCTCTACGGTGAATCTCGTGTTATATATCTAGCTACATTTGTATAATAAAGCACAAGTTAACACAAGGTTCCAGTGCATTTCAAATGCATGCCCTCACTAGCAGAATAATCCTTTTCAACTGCAATTAATCCTCATTGTTCAACATGTTATGTGCTCCAAGGACAAATACATCTCAACTGAGGAAAATATGAAATTAGAACAACTTTGCTGCAACCCACTATTTTTATTTTGAGTGCAGTATTTTCCAACAATTTGAATAACTACTCTACGGTTGTTGTGCTCTAATTTTCTGGACTTTCTTGAACCCAGGGCAAAAAACCAGGTTA
This sequence comes from Euthynnus affinis, assembly GCA_029490765.1. Lineage (NCBI taxonomy): Eukaryota > Metazoa > Chordata > Actinopteri > Scombriformes > Scombridae > Euthynnus > Euthynnus affinis. Next base: position 8,029,526 of record CM055847.1, on the reverse strand, counting down.
ACATTATGATACAGCTACCCCACATCCATTAACAAATCAAAACAGAATTTGCCAAATGTGAAATGGTAAAAGATGAAAAAAAAAAAACAGAAACCCAATATTGCACAGAGGTTCAATATTGCACTAAGAAGCACACTCACATTTATATAAACATTCAGTTCACACAATTAGATTATAGTTTATCTGTCATCTCTTACACACTTAACACAATTTGCGCCTGCACTAAAACATCAAAACTAAAAATGTAGCCTTTTTTGTGTAACATTTTTTTTTATCCTTCCTGTTTTTCTTCCACATGTAATAATATTATTTAAGTTAATAAAGGAATATTTTCCTTTTGAACCCATCCTGTGGAGTGTGCTCTAAGAAGAGTGTGGTAAGGTTCATCTGCTGTATAGCAACAGCAGAATAAATGAATTGTGCTGTTTTTTTGTGGGTAGGAAATGTCCAAATATTACGGCAATTTGAGCCAGACTAACTGATAAGGAAGTGCAACATGTCCAAAATGCTGTTTACATGTTATACTCTCAGTTTTCATAAATGTACATACATACGTTTTGACATGCATAACACCCTCCAAAACACAATTATAAGAGACAAACATACTGTAAGTCTGGGAGGAGAGGTACTAAAAAGGCATTTCTTACAAAGGGATGTACAGTATGATTGAAAAATGATGATTGAGTGTGAGCTTCTAAACATTTTCATCAAGTCAAGAAAATGCTAGGGACATTCACACTGGCAAATGGTTGTGCTTTAAATGTACATTTGAACAAATAGCTTAATTGTTGTGATGAAATGGTGATCATGACAGCACAAAATATTCACTTGGCATAGGAAACGTATCCATTTACTGATTTGAATGATCTCGCGGCTGCTCGGAGGTGATCAGAAACAATGTTTTTTAAAGGGAAAAGGGGCTCGGTTGATCGCCTTGTCACATTCTAACAATAACAAAAACAAACTTGGAATGTTCTATAATCTATAAAATGGCAGTTAGTCTGTACACCAACACAAGACCTCAGGAGATACATAATGAGGACAGGTCTTTGTTAAAGAGAAAGCCAAGAGAGTCGTTTCTTGGTTTTACCCCGTTAAAGTCAAAAATGCTTCAAATCAAGGCATAAAATGTTGCATTTTTGATCTATGTCCAACAATGGCAAAGTAGTTACTCAAGACTTGAGAGGTGAGTTGAATTTGCTCAGAAGAATGGAGGTGACTACAGAGAACTCTGCAACAATGGCTAGTGGTCATTTCTATGAGTCTATTTGCATGGCTCACCATCAAGAGCCCCCATCCCCTGACCTCCAACCCCAGGTGTATGTACAAATATTGGGGGTATCGAATCTAAATGTACTATTATATTCCAGGGAAATCAAGTTTCACACTCTCACTGAACATGTTAACATTATCTTTGCCTCACGTTTTCATTGAAACCAATTCTGAGCAATCATCAATAATTTGTCCAAATCAGCCAGTGATGGTTCATCACAGCTCCACTAATCTTTACAGCATGGAGGGATTCCTATCAGATAATCACCAATACCAAATATTTACAGCTCAGCAGATCTGTGTGGCTCTTCTGCATTGTGTTATGTGCACGAACTTGATTCTGTTATTGTGGGGAAGGGGTTAGAGGGTAGAATCTGGAGGGCTCTTGAGCTGTTCGTTCACAGTGTGGCGAAAACTCTTCTGCCCCCCTGGAAAGTTGTTGGCGCCACATTATTGCAGCACCTGGCCCCGCGTTTCCGGTAGTTTGAGGGCCAAAAAACTGCCTGCCGCCAACGCCCCTGAGGCGAAGAGGATGGGCACAGCCTTGGTGATACCAACGAAGGAGGTGAAAATACTTATACCTAACACCGCCGCTAATTTACAGAGGGCGTTGAGGAAGCCAAATGCTGTAGTTCTGAGAAAAGAGAGGGGATAAAGATAAAGAGGACAGAGTTAATTCTTCGTCTATTGCAGGAAGGAATAGAACAAACAAATGAGAAGAGAAAATGAGTAATATAGTAACAAAAATATATTCATCTTTCACTTTGTGCATCAGGGACAGCCTTACTGAGAAAGTCTGGTTAGAACTTTCTCTATGTTTGCACAATAGCCTGTATATAAATACAGTATATATATATATATAGTATATAATATATGATCTTTATATAGTCTATGGTTAAACTGTATCATAGAGGAAATCCCTACAACCACAAGGTGGAGCTACATCCTCTCTCTTGAATACAGAAGGAAACATACATAATACATGCTGTTGTTTTAGTGAAATTTTTCAATTATATTCCTCACAAATAATATTTTATTTTATAGAAGGTTCCATTTCATTGAATAAATCAAAGTAGGAGGTTTACATACACTGCCATTCATGCAAGAGCACATCCTGCTAAAGCCATTAGATGGCAACAAGGCAGCTGAATGCTGTACATCACAAGCACCAATGATTTCCCTCCACAATGTCATTTATCCACATAAGCCAACCAATCATGATGGGGCAACATTTATGACATAATTTTAACACATCATTCAGTACCACTGACCCTGCCTTCAGTGTCAAGGAGATTTCCGGGCATGCCTTATTTGCCTACCTCTTGTCAGATGGGTAGAGCTCGACCGTCAGCACATCCAGGGCGTTCCAGGAGGCGATGCTGATTCCCCCGAACAGGCAAAGCAGAGCAATCATGGCTGACTCGCTGTTGCCAAAGGACAGGAAGAAACAGCTGATGCAAGAAATCACACTGGAGCCCGCTGGAGATGAGACAAGGGGAAAAATATCGGACAGATTGACATATGAAGAAAGGAGGGAATTCCTGCATAATTTCACTGAAAATGAATCAGTAATATTTTGTTTTTGTTTTTTTTTTTACTTTTTAACACCTTCATTGCTGTCCAAATCATTAATACTCTACAGACAAAACTAAATAATGAAGACAAAACTGAATATTAATTGATGAACCAAAGGTGAATTTGATCTACTTTTATAGATTTTGGTGATGCCATCTACTACGTCCCTCCACTCTGAAACCTTGAGGTGTCATGTATTACACTGCAATTAGACTGCAATTAGATTTGTAACTTACACATCCCTTCTCTGTGTAAGATAAGAGCACAGTTGGCTTTTGCTTATTCATGAAATTCAGATTTTTCGACTCAAAAAGTAAGTTTAGACCACATGCATGACTTGAATCTATCCCATCTTATAGACTGAGAAACACTCCACTCAGAGTCCATCACAGGGCTACAGTAAATAGAGAAGCACTCTTATTCATACCTGCAGAAAATGTGTCAACATCTAGGCTATATATCCTTGGATATTAGAAGGATTCATAAGATTCATATCATTAGTTGCAAAACATCAAACTTCTTACTATGAGGTCACAGAGGGAGTCACTGACCTATCCTGCCTTTTTTCAAACTTTATTAGCGCAGTGGTAACATAACATGCTCTTCTGTTCTTTTTTTCAGCAGCTTTTCAGCAATCCCACAGAGTTGGGTGGTACAAGTTCTGTCTTCTACTTACAGAAACTGAGAAGCCCATGGCTTGTAAGGTAGAAGAAACTGTTTCTCATTCTCCCATGCTGCCTTTATTTAGAAATAAAATGCACAAAATCTAAAAATTACTGCCTACTAATGCCCTTTAATGACATTTATGTACAAACCTAACTATGCTCAGAGCATATTACCTAGCATCCTCAGCCGTCCAATCTTGTCCATGAGTAGCGCAGAGACAATGTTGCCTGGCAACACAGCCAAGGTGCCCAGGAAACTGACAAAGTAGACCATGTAGGCATTATTCTCATCACTGACGTCACTGAGCAGGCAGCCCTCTTTGTTGTGCAGGAAAGTGCTGTTGATAAGCTTGCAGTTGACCAGCCTATACTTGAAGAGATCTGGAAAGAAAGGAGGGTACAGAGGGTGGTGAGAGAGAAGGCAGAAAGGAAACAGGGTTAAAATAGAGGAAAAGGGGTTGGCTAGTAAATGTCATGACAGGATGGTAAGAAAGGATACTGGTAGTGATTGTTAAATCACAAGTCGCCAGGCCTAGTTTTACCTCATACCACCCCCACCTAACTGTCACTCCATATCAGACATCCCCAGAAGTTATAAAGCTCCACCTTCTCAGTCAATTAGTCCTTTTCCCTCAAAACCACTGTTGTCTGAACATACAAAGACATAAAGAATGCAAGTTTAAATACAGACTCTTATGTTTAGTGATGCAGAGAACCAAGATGGTGGATGCATTAATGATGTAAGTTAGGTTAACGACAACCTACTTTACTTTATTTATTCGGTTTTTTGTTTACTGCATCATCCATCATCCATGCAACTGTTTTTATTGCAATTAAACGTGGTTGGAATGGCCTTTTGGATCCTGTGTTTAAATGTGCACTCAAATCCAATGTTCCATGAGTCAATGCCACCATCTACAAAGTTGTTTTTTTTTTCACTTATGATGAATCTGCTGCTATGATTATTTTTGGATGCGTGAAACTCAGGTAATGAATGGTAACTGAAAAGCTTGAACTTAAATACCCAGAAATCATGTAACATGAGTAAACCCCACAATACATTCCTGTGGAGTTTTTCCATTTGGTGAGAGTTTATAGGGGGTGGCTGTGGCTCAGGAGGTAGAGCGGATTGTCCACTGATCAGAAAATTGGGGGTTCAATTCCTGGCCCCTCCAGACAGCATGTCCAAGTGTCCTTGGGCATGATACTGAACCCCAGAGTCAGTGGGTGTGCATTCACACAGTGAGTGTGTGAATGCGTTAGATTCCCCTCCTGATGAGCAGGTTGGCACCTTGCATGGTGGTGTCATCAGTGTATGAATGTGTGTGTGAATGGGTGAATGTTGGCATACAGTGTAAAGCACTCTGAGCACTTGGACTACTGGAAAGGCACTATATAAGTGCACTCCATTTCAGAGGAAGAATATTGTACCTTTTACTCCATTACATTTATCCAATAACTACTACAGCTGACTAGCTATGGGTTATTTCAGAAAATCAGGTTATACAACAATTCAACAATTCAGGGGACATAATCCGTTCTTGGTAATTCTTTAAATATGAAAAACCTCCAGACAGTGTTACATTTCATTAATGGACAAGTGTGTAGAATTTAGTGGCATCTAGCTGAACAGACTTAGCAGAAATTGAATATAATATTCATAAGTATGTTTTAATTAGTGTATAATTATAATCACCTGAAAATAAGAATTGTTGTGTTTTAATTACCTTAGAACGAGCCATTTATATCTACATAGAGAGCAGGTCCTCTTGGGGAGGGGTATTGAGGTGGTTGCAATCTGCTACCTCATCACTAGATGCCACTAAATCCAATACATTGGTCCTTTAACAGCAGCTTAATGTTATTAAAGCAGCCAAGCAGAGTGGATAGGAGTAAATAAAAGGGGACAAGTGAGGAGACATTTAACGTTACCTATTATTATTTCTGCCGTGACAACGTGACGCATATTTCCCTTTTTATACTCACAATAAGTGATGGCAAAGCTGCCCTTTCTAATGATGAATGCAGAGAAAAACTACTTGACATTAAACATCATCTGAAGCTTGAGCTGGTGCATTTGAAAGTTTGTAAGTGAGACAATTCCATTATTTATTTAAATATCAGCAGACTTAAAAATCATGATTTTTTTTTTTGATTTTATTTTATTTTTTAAGTACAGCATAATTTTGAGTGTGAGGAAACTGGCGTATTACTTGTGAAGGAATTTCCATTCTTGTGCCATGTATGAAATGAGGACAGTGAGGGATAGACAGCTGTCTTCTTCTCTGTCAAGCCCACCTGGTTTTAAGATTGTTGCCATAGAGACAGCGCCTAGGTAAAGAATTTTAAACATAGCTTCCCGGAGTTTCTGCATTTACAAGTTAACTAGTTCTCAATGTTTTCATTCACACTAATCTTCTTATTCAACCGGTGGAAAAATAGATGCAGTTCCTTCCACGAACTGATCGTAGAAAGCAAGTCTTTCTTGTGCCCAGGACAGAAAAGTTGTGATTCTTGATCGGGCCCTGGAAAGAGCAGGGGCTATTCTTCTACGGGGCCTGGAATAAGCAGCTCTAACATATCTGAAGAATGTATGAGGGGCTGAAACGACCCAACGACTCAGAATTATCCACAGATTCTCTTCCTCTGGCTCTATTTCATAGTCACTGGGAAAAAAACCTTCCATTTCTTCCATGGGCTCGGGAAAAAAATCTGCAATTCTTTCTCTAGTCATCGAAAAACTATGAGCAATTCTTGTTCTGGCTGCAGACAAAACAGGTGCCACTCTTGCTCCGACTGCGGACAAAACAGGTGCCATTCTTGCTCCGGCTGCGGACAAAACAGGTGCCATTCTTGCTCTGACTGTGAAAAAATCATTTACCGTTCTTGTTATGGCCAAATGTAAAAAACGTACAATTCCTGTTAGGGCCATAGACAAAAAGGACACAAGTCTTGCTTGGGCCATAGTGAAAAAAGATAAAATTCCGGCTCGGGCCATGGAAATGACAGCTGCAAATCCTGCTTGGGTCCTAGAAATAGCAGTTGCAGTTATTGCTCTGGTTTCAGCTGCAATTCTTGCTTGAGCAATGGCAAAAAGCATAGCCAGTCCATCTCTGGTCCTGGTGATGAGAGTTAAAATTCCTGCACGGTCCAGGTACATAACAGCAGCTCTGGTAATGGAAGATACAGCTGCAATACTTGCTTGTGCTGTGGAATCAACCGCTGCAATTCCTGCTGACCTTGTTTCAGCTGGTTGTGACGTCTCTGGTTCATGTGTAGCGGTGTCATCTCTGTCTCCTGTCTCATTCACGGGGCAGATACAGTGAAGCAGGTAGAGAGAGAGAGGAGGAAGTGCAAGCATATTGCTGCCAGAATCGTTTTGGTGAACCACAGAATTGCTGCAATCATGCTCTTTTTCCATTTGCTTAGCTTCATTACTCAGACAGTCTAAGCCCATAGAAAGGCTGCTAGCCTCCTGGTGCAACAACCTGAGTTTACTAAAGCTTCGGACCTGGAAATCTGTCGTAGCCTGTGGTACGCACTCTGCTAACAGTGATCCATGGGGCACAATTGGTGCAAGGTTAGCCCTGGATGAAATATGGCAGTCAACCCCCAGACCAGATCTTAAGAGGTGACCAGCAGCTTTGGTGATCCAACTACCTACTATTGAGATTGACATGTTGACAGTATTTCTTCTTTCTCTTATACAAGTATGGTTGTAAAGGTTTATAATACTCGATATAAACGTGGCAGAACAGTAAATGTACCTTTTAACTAAACTCGGCTGGTAGCCTTTAATGAAAAGGAGCACTTTGAAGCTTCCATCTTCGAACATCAAAGAGCTGTTGCGTCATAGCGTTCGAAATCGAAACGTGTGTGTATGCGTGTGTGTGCGTGTGACGTCAGGAGTGTTCCAATCATTGAGAAAAAAAAAAAAACTCGTGAAAAGTGCCGTGATGCTACGTCTTGATGTAATACAGTAGGTTTCTTCGACTCGTCGTGTAAATAAAGGGAACTTAAAGTCTACCGTTTCCAGTCACGCTGTGTGACAAAGTATCTGAGAATACGAAAAAAGTGTGAAGCGTTGTGTTCAAAATCCACTCATGTGTGGTTATATGAATGCTATAACTGTATATACGATACGCATTACAGAATATATAGATGTTAAAGTCTTTTTAGCTTTACTTTTTATGTCCCTCGTGTTATTACAAGACACCTCTATATGTCATAGTGTTCTATACAGATATATCAGCACCATGGACAGCGTCCGCCAGGAGCTGGAATTGAATTTCCTGTTTTACATTTAAGCTGCACTGGATACTATATGTTATGTACTACATCTTTAATACTGTGTGTCTATGTAGAATGTTCTTGTATGCCATAAATAAAAGAAGCGTGTGTGTAAGGCAAGTAGTAGTCAGTGTGATATATGCACATACTTTTGAAACGCATTCAATCGCGCTGACATTTTACATTCTTCGCTGCTAGAAACACCAAAACACCAAAAGGATGAGCGACGCGCATTCCAAGGGTAGGAAAATACGGACATATTGTATATTAACGCCATTTCGAGAAATAAACTTTAAGCACGGGAGTGGCACCCTTTACGCACAAGGTTTCAACTCTTTATATAAATGAATGGAGATAACAAAGCACGTTTTCTCGTGTGAACCAAATTATTAACTCGTGATCTCAAGTGATCTCGACCATTGCTGCCTGAAAATGTTTCGCTACAAAAGTTGCTCCATATATTAAATGGAGATCACTTGTATATGATCAAGGTGTGACAAGCGATTTTTGGTTAAACACAGCTCATTAAGACAGATTCCTGCCACAAAGAACATAATCAGGACAAAGGAACATACTAAACAAATCAGTGAAAATGTTTATTGCAAAGTATAAATCAGGGGAAGGTGTACTGAGTATCCATCAGAATGCAGTGAGGTCTATTAAGATAAAGAAAGTATATTGGCACAGCCGTAAAATCTGTCTGTGGGAGATGAGCAGTGGAGAAAACGGCCACCAAGAGGCCTACAACAACTCTGCAGGAGCTACCAGGGGGGTACTGTTGATTCAACTTCAGGTACAGCTTTATAGGGGTTGAAAGAGACTCACATGACATCTAGACTGTTGTTTTCCGTAAGGAAATTGTGGAAAAAGAAGGTTTTATGGTCTGAAAAGAACATCATAACAAATGCTATATAAACCTAACAACTACACCGAGTAACCAAAAGAGCCAAAACATTTCTATACTGTAATCTGATATCACAGTTACCAAATCCACTTTTTACACTTTTAAATGTTGGTGATAGGTGTGGTATGTTTTGAGGCTGCAGTTTGTTGTTTGGTTGTGATAGATTTCAGTATATTAAGGCATGGCTCATATGTTTGCACCTCCTCATACATACTGATAACTGAAGTTCTGTATCTATGTTGTAGTCCAGGCTTCTTTGGAAAATATACTAACTGCTTTTTAGGATAGCATTTTTATCCATAAATATTTAAATACATAGGCTATTTAAACTTTGCCTAAAGCTCTTTAACTAATTCTACAACTACTACTTATATATACTCTGTACATGGTAGTTATTGTATCCCCCCTTGTCTATTGCTCTTGCTGAGGTTTCATCCATTTGTTTCATGCAAAAGGATTCTTGTGTGAGTGGATTTCTTTTCTTTATCCGGATCAAGGGAGGGTGTTGTGTATTGTACAGACTGGAAACCCCTCTTAGACAAACTTGTGGTTTGATGCTTTATAAACACAATTGGCAATTGTTGGCAGAGAAGTGACCAAGTGATCATTGGAGCTTATCTTCAGTGTGTCATCTGATTTCATGCAGCTCTGCAGGTATTTTATTACTTGAATTACTTTATTCTACATGAGGCTCTGCATAATCTGCCGAGAGTTACACTATTGCAGTAAAGGTGAGTATGAATACCATCTTCCCAACTGCTTACATCTTGCAGTAATAACACTATAGTTTGATAATCTGTGAAGAATAGCCCTTTATTGCCTCTGGATCAGTACAGACTAACATGATGTCACACCTGTACAGCCCAACTGCATTCATCATGTGGTTTATTCCCATCATGCTGCATTGTAATAGTAAAGTGCACCATGGCAACTATCAAGCAGCCTAAAGTTTTGAACAGGGAGCCCAAAGAGAGATTAAGCCATAATAAACAAACAAATTTAATTCTCATTCTAATGAGGAACTCCTGGCCGGCACTGATAGCGGCTACGAGTGATTGCTTGACATGTGTAAAGACTGCAAACAACTAACAAAGCAAAAGGAGGCTTTGGCTGTGTGGACACAGCTGCTGAATGTATAGTGGACAGTGTCCTTTTTCAAAAACGTACAAAGATACATTTTTCATCAGCAGTAACATCTTTTGTGTCTTTGCAGAGGGGAAAAATCAATTGTATAGTTTGAGATGAAAGACAGTGCTGCAATTTTAAAGAGGGGGAAAAAGATGATTCAGTCAGGGTTGCTAGGAGACATTGCAGCTCTGCAATGCTGCATTTGGTGTGGTGCCAGTCAGTCAGTGTAGGGGGAAAAAAGAAAGTAATTGAGCCATTTTGACAAACAGTTGGAACAAATTTCGCTGCTCTTTCACATGTAAAGAGAAGGAAACAAAGGTTGGAGAATACACTATGCACTAAAGCTGAACATTGTATGATACAAAAAAGCTCACCAGGGGATATTGTGTTGGATTGTAATAGATTTTAAAGGACTTGCAATAATATGCTTACTGGAAGGTGTAATAGATGAAAATTCAATAGACACCGCAGGATTCACACGTTTTCTTGATAAAATTGCATTTGTGAACAGCAAACACTGAGAAGGGAAACTGTGCCAACAACTGCTTATAAAAGCAAGTTATTTATAAAGAGATCTGTGAAAGCTCTATTAATAGCACAGAGAGAATAAGGACAGAGAGAAAGAAATATGGGATCACCTGAGGCGCCTAAACACAGCTTACAACACGTTTTAATTTTTGAAATAGATTTTATTCACTTTTTTAGGTATTACTCAAATTTCAAGTGATAGCAGACCTAGAAAATTGTTCATTTTAAGAGCAAAATACATAAACTCAGTCTTCTCTGATGACCCTCTGCGGGCAGCATTTGTTTACTTCATAACTTCTCCCTGCAGGAGTCTCAAGGACAGAGACAAGGTTCGTATTTAAGCTCGAGTCAGTCAGCCTGTACTTCCACTGTTTGTTGCGTTTCTTTTTCTGCACCATACAGCATCTCCACAGTGCATCTTCCACTCATTCATCCAGCAGATACATTGGTATCTCGCTACCATTGGTATGCGAGTGTGTGTGTGAATGGGAGGCAAAATTGTAAATCACTCTGTCTGATAAGGTAGAAAATTGCTATATAAGTGCAATCCATATACCAGCCCATTTGTCATAAAAATAAACATTTCTCAGTTTCAACTCATGTGTCTTATCTCCTTGTTTGTCCCTCCTTGAGCTGTGTTGTAACAATGTTTGTTGCCTAATAGTGTTCACTGACTCCCACCTTTCTATTTAACACTAATTAAAGATCCCCTCCAGACATGTTTTAAGATGTATATGAAATACTTTACTTTGAATAATTATTTGTGTCTGATGTGGTTTTTCCACCAAAAAAAAAGTACAATTATCATGTTAACATCCTTAATCGCCTCCTTCTCCCTCATTAAATATTCCAGGACCTATAAATATACAAATATATTTCATTTCAGAAGTTTAACTACTGGACACAAGATGTCACCTACTTCACTGTAAAGTCCATTCTCAGTGTATGTGAACAGTAGACTTCAAGTTTAAAGGCCTGCCCCTTAAAATGAGACTTTCAGTGAGCTCAGCAGATGAATTGGAAAACAGCCTTCCAGCTCTGCACATACATCATTCTGCACAATGAAGCTCAAAAATTCAACTGTAAGAACAACAAGAAAAACACATTTTTGACTGAAGGGGGACTTTAATTGTGTTTGTGTGTGTGTGTGTGTGTGTGTGTGTGTGTGTGTGTGTGTGTGTGTGTTCCTTACCTGTGTTGTAGAAGAGGGTGGCGATGAAGGTGCAATTCTTGAAGAAGGTGTTGCTGGAGGTGATATCCTCAAAGTAACACTCCTCAAACAATGAGTCCTCAAACACCATAGACCTCATTTTCAGGTTCATAAACCTGGAAGCAATTAGAGAAGAGAGATGAGAGAATTAAGGAATGGAGGCAAATAGACAATGAATAGAGGGAGTGTGAGAGGGAGAGAAGAGGGAGAAAAGGAAAATGGTAAAGAGATAGAGACACTAGTCTTTCCTGCCTGTTAGGATGTTTATTACCATACTGCCGTTTGAATTTTAAAACACTCAAATGATTCATCAAATATAGGCTTTGTAAACATGAACATGTCTACAGGGTCTTCTCTTCAAATCAAAGAAATATTCAAAGCAAAATATTTGTTTTTCATCTGGTTTGTAGTCCTCCACCTCAAAGTATTAACACTTTGTAAAAAATATTATAATCCAATAAGTATTGGGGATATGGAAAATATAAAACTGTTGACATATCCTTGGAACAAAAAGAAGATGATCAAACAAATATAAGATGAGTTTGCCCTTATTCACCAGGGCAACACTAGGAAGTAAATACAGCTAACTCACTTGTCGTTGAAGTACTCTCCCTGGCGGTGGACCTGGTTTTCCAAGGTGAAGTTGAAAGTGACATGTTCTACTTTCTCCTTGACAAAAACCTTGGTGCGTGAGGAGTACTCCTGTTTCTGTAGGTACTTGATCATGTCAGGGAACCACACTGTTAGGCCGTAGTAGCTGGAGAGGGAAGAGAGAAAAAGATAATATGAAGAATATGGCTCATTTACACGAATGGTTTGAAGTTCTACTTCATGCTTGGGTGGAGACATGGCAAGATATTGCTGTTATTGAGCACAGTGGATGATATTAGTATAAATATGCATACAATAAGAGGGATTTTAAAATGCATGGGGCTGTACTGAAGGACGAATGAGTTTGACCCGCTGGAGATAGCTTCATTTCTCATTGATCAGCTGGATGGTTATTATTATTCAGCTGACATTGGAGGAGCCACCAGAGTCCACAAGCGCTAACACACAAGCCAAAGAATGCATAGGTTGCTGTCTTCTGACGTCTTTTAAAAGCGCTTAACCAGGGAGTACGCAAAGACAATCTCTCTCCATAGCCTTCATGGCAACAGCTTGTTTTAACCGCGAGCAACGCTTCTATCTACTAACTAATCTTTTTCTGGTGTGGCAGTTGTTCGCTATATGATACAACTCTCATGTTCACTATGGTAACTTAACTTAAGGCTACATCACGCAGGCGGTTAGCTTAGCTTAGATTAGCACAAAGACTGGAAACAGGGAAACAGTTAGCATGCCTTTTGTCTAATGTCAATAATATCTGCTCTAGCGCTTATTAATTAACACGTTATGTCACATTTGATTGATCTGTACAAAAACCAAAGTGTAAAAGTGACATTTTATCATTTTACAGCGGGTTACATGGCACATTGTTTCTTGGCTCAAAATGCCTGCAGGGCAACCAGCTGAGGCTCCATTAAGTTATTGCTTGCAGCCAATAATTAGTAGTAATAGTAGAGGAAACAAAGACATATTGTGTTAATTAGTGAATTTCAGAGATGCTGCTAGGCAGATTTTGTGCCCGCTGGGCAGAGCCATGCTTGTTGTTTCCAGCTGTTTCCAGTCTTTGTGCTAAGTTAAGCTAACTGGCTGCTGGTGGTAGCTCATCAAGTACTTCTACTTTTGATATGTTAAGTGTTTTACTGATAATATTTAAGTACTTTTACTTATGTAAGATTTAACTTGCAGTCAATCTAAAATGTGGTATTACTACTTATACTTAAGGAAAGGATGTGAATTCCCTTAAGCTTTTATCTTTGTCTTTTGTGCTTCTGCTTTTCTGTTGTCTATGTCTGTGAAGATTCTCAGTCATCCATGTTATGGTTATCCAAGGAGGGTTGAATCGAGGACTTGGTTACTACGACCAAGACTAGTTGCCCTCGATTCAACCCTCCTTGGTTTTTTGTTGTTTACTTATTTTATTCTGAGCCTTGGCATTTGGGCAAGAGATTATGTGGAACATATGAGCATTTCCTCTGCATTCAGCTCACCCACTGCTAGCTGACTATTACAGTATGCTGCTGTGATTATCTCCAGTAAGCTCCTTCTGGTTGCAGCAAATAAATTGCCTTCATTGACTGATTGCCTGAGTAAGTGGAATTGTGTAAGTCAGAGTATGACAGAGAAAAACCTGCAGTATTGCACTGTTTTTTTCAACCTTATCTTACCTGAAGGACATTGAGAACCATACAGCCATCATCATGTAGGTGGTGCGGCGGTATTCGGGGGAGAAAACAGCCTGGAAATTAGTCCACACCTGAAGGAACACACACACACAAAGACAAAGGGGAAACACGGACAGAAAGTAATAAATATGTATTGTAGTATAAGAAATAAAGCAAACAAACAATGGTCCTCTCTCCATCGGCTGCAAGAAATAAACATCATGTCCCAGAATCCCTTCCTAAGCATGGGGTAAACAAACTAATACAGCTGCAGAAGCACACAGACTGAGGGACAAATCTCATGTCTTGTACCTGAATACACAGACAAAGAGTAATATCATATAAAAAGAGCCTGAGCTGAGCAGAGTGTTGCAAAACTCAATTTGAACTGTGGCGTTTGTGTTTTCCTTAAAAACAAATACATCTCTTCATTGTCTGGTGTTATACAGTATATTGTGTATAATTTAATATTGATTAATAAAACACATATTTCCGTCATTATGATATTAATTTGTGATGATGTCAATAATATTTTGAGGGTAGTTACACCCCAGTACTGTAACATTATTTTTGGCAATCTATTCCCATTTATTAAGCTGAAATTAATGAGTTGTGTGTAATTCTGAAAAACTAACAACTGTACATAAGCATGCAGCTTCACTATCATCCACAGATTATTTATTGGTCCTGATCTGCCCTCAGTGTGCTGCTTTGCTCCTGTTTCATCTGAACAGCTGCACAGTGAATAAGAATTAGTGGAATAAAAAAAAACAAAACAAAAAAAAAACAAATAAACAAACTGCAGAGTTTGTCACCTGGTGGAAAAGTGAAGTGAGCTTCATCCTCCATTTCTGATGCCAGGCAGCATTGTCGCCCATGTTCACCAGTTCGTCCATCTGCTTCACTGTTTTGATGGTCGTAACCTGGAAACAACAGCAAAATCACTCAATATTTAGATTTAATTGCTGCGTTTAAAGATGTTAATTGTGTTTTTTCATCAAAGCGCTTTGCAGACTGTTTATTGGAAAGGTTTTCTTGTTATTTATTTATATGAAGCAAATGATTTTTATATATTTATGTGATACCAGGCGTACAAAATACAAAGGCTAACACTTTATTTTACAGGTCCCTTAATTTTATGCTAATTTCTTTTTTTGAAAAGTAATTTTCAAGTATAACACTTTTAATCACTTTTAGGACATTTTACAGAGAGGTTGGTACTATTTTGTAAAAAATATATTAAAAAAACAACTACATATGGATGTTTTTACTTAAAATGTGTACCAAATTGCACAACCTCTATGTCAAATTGCAATGAAATACTCAATTAAACTAAAGTAAATTTCCAGGAAATTAATATTAAGCATTATCACACAAATGTATTGATTGAATTGTTTTTCATCATTGCCTATTATGCAAACCATTGTTCTGAAATATTACTTATTCTAAGTAGAATTAATATTCTTTGCATATCATCATTAAAAATTGTTGTATGAACCAACATACTACATTTTTTACAACAGATAGAGATAGGCTCTCCTGTAAAGGCGCACAACTCCTGAGACAATAAACAGGCTCCATCCCATTAATAATGATATAAAGAGAAGCACCTGATCTGCCTCTAATGTTTCATCATTAACTCTATGATATATTCAACATGGCCAGTAATGCTAATTAATTTTACTCATTAATGTTGTAAGAAGAGGTTATAAAATAATTTTATGTCAGCGTATTTAAGTATTAATATCAACTCTATTGCTTGAAGCATTAAGAGATTATAGTAATTTTAAGAAAATCTGTTTTAACTTCTTAATATGCAAATTTATGCAGCGCAGAGCTCAAAATCTGCTGCTTTGTAATAAGCCTACAGACGCACATGCACACCCGTCATGATGATGGTATTTCCTACATAATGTTGAGACATAAACAGGCATCCTAGAGTGAGACTTACAGAAAAGACCCTCTCTGGGTAACCCTTGGCCCTCATGTTGGTGTCATGGACCTGCTTCAGAATCATCCACGCCTCATCATGTTTCCCATTCTGGAGAAGAAAAACAGCGTCAGTCCAATTTCATATTAGTCAGCATTCACTATGTTATAGAAATATGATGTAAAAACACAGTATGGAGGCTGAAAGGATACCAGCATGTGATGAAGTCTAAAGTCGTGTTCAGTATTTTAATGTCTCTCTGCAGTGTGCTGTAGTTGCTGAAGCCTCTGTTTTCCTGCTTTAACAGGTTTGGTGTAAGACTGAGTGATGTTTTGATTCAATTATTAATCAACAGCTTGATGTGAGTCCCGCCTTCCCTTTGCTGAGATTTAAGACAAGTGCGACTGGATGTGACAACACCACAAAACACACATTTGGAGAAATTAACTCCTCAAATATCACATACATCTGTTGAAATTCTGCTAATTTGATTTTTGTTTTGCATTTTATCAAGCTGAAGTTGAAGTCGAACCGAGATGTGGAAACCTCAGACCCTGTTTTTTTTTTCTTCAGCAATTTCCTTTTACACATGTACATAGTTTCACTGGAGCATACAGTATGTGGTGTAAGTGCTCGAGGCTTAAGGCCATGTCAGCTAGAGTAGTTCAGGAAGCTGACATCGCTACTCATTCACTTCTTCTGCACAGATTTGCCGGATTTGTCTGTTTTATGTTTTTGTGTAATGTTTTATTTTTATTTTATGAACAATATCTCATTCTGTCATGTGTGTATTCTTATGGATATAGTCAGAATGACAATTAAAAAGGGAGAGTAAGGAAAGGGGATTAAAGTCTTAATTAAAATAACTTGTTCAGGGTAGAAACTTGTATATGTGTACATGTGTATACATATTAATATATGCAGGTATATGTTTGCACCTGTGTCTATCCTTGTGTTTGTTATTGTTATTATTGTTGATGTTATTTTCTTCCATCTATATTATTTTTCTAATCTTATGTAACCACGGGCAGATAGGATATTAACTAACTACCTTACTCCCTGAAGAGACAAAACGAAAATTTCAGTCAAGACTCCACTTCATTCAGTCAAAGTCAAAAGACAAAATTAAATACATGATGCAGCAATCTATGTGGAAAATGTCAAAAATGTTCAAAAATGTCCTTTCATATAATCAATTTGCAATTTTTCTCCATGTCCATTTCCAGTGTTCTCTGTAAACATTTGATTTACATTTCAATTCATTGATGCTTCTTGATGTCAGTGAGGACCAAAAGGGAGTGTCTGTGACAACAGGGGTATTGAAACATCAGAGTTAAACCATAAAAGTGAGCTGGAACAAGTGATTAAATGACTACAGAAGTAAGAGTTCATGTTTGTATATGTCAGCAATTATAGTTAAATGTGGCTATTTTGCAAATAAACAGAAATACTGTGAGAAAATGTTAACCTTTGTTCACTTGATGTGGCTCGTAACTGATCATACACTGTATTCGGACTAGAAGTCATCTGCACAGACTGAATGTCCACATATGTAAGCTGTGAAAGATTCCTTTGCGTATTGAACATTTTGAAATATTCAAAATGTTGACCATTTAAAAAAACAAAAAACATTGAGCAGTCTTTTATCCCTCTAACTTTCCCGTCTATTTTAGTGTGAAAGTATTCAAAATGCATTGTATAAGAAAAAAAAACACTTCAGCAATTCTTTATGTATTTTACCTTGCAAATGGAGCTATTTAGGCAGCCCCAGGATATATATATGTACATATTTATTTATTTATTCAAAATATTCTAGAAAAGTGTTTAAGCAGCACTTTGTCTGTAGCAAGTGCACTGATGCTTTCTGTTTCCATGGCTATTTACGCATTCAAAAAGTCAAAATGTATTAAAATAATGTTTCCACAAGGTCTGAGTGTGGTGAGGGCTGACAAGGCTGACCTCCAGGTAGAAGCGGGGGCTCTCAGGCATGGTGGTGAGGGCAGAGATGGCTGCCACAGAGGGGAAGGCACACACCAAAACAAAGACACGCCAGCTGTGGAACTGGTATGCCGAGCCCATCTGGAAACTCCAGCCTAAATGAGGAGAGAGAAGGGAGGTGTCAGAGCGGACGGCAGATAAGCGGCAGCTGCAAGACTTCAATTCTGTGTTCATGAAGCTTCCTCTATTGATACTGTAATGCTCTGGTTGCATCGATGTCCTTGAAGTGCAGTGATTAAAAACTGCATTGCGGTGATTTGTCATGCACGCTCTCTTTTTGACACTCTTTTACTGTTGTTTGCAATGTGACTCATTCTCTTTTCATTTTGCAGTTGTTTAAAGATGAATATCAATGAGGTCGAAATAAATTGAGTCGAACTCTATGCATGTTAAGCGGTGGGTAAGCGCTTCACACAATAAGAACGTTAATGAAACAGAGAAAGAACTTGCCCTCCACTGATAATATAGGGGACTCTTTAAGCTCAGTTGGTCTTTGTCAAGGCATATTATACTGAAAATAACACCGAAGTATATCCAACATTTAGTTTCTCATGATCTCAGTCATTACTAGATGTTGACTGAAATTCGACAATCTAAAAACTGGGGAAACACATAATATTTAATTTTTTTACATGGTTGGAAGAAACACAGTTAAAATATCTTCATGAGTTTTGAATACATTTATAGATGGTTTTAAGTCTGCCTGTGAATTATCTATAAATGTGTGTTATGTGCATTTATAACAGCTAATAAATGTTTTATAAAACACTGTAAAGATTTCGACATGTGTAGTTGTACCTGAAACATCAAATATGATGACAGCTATGTTACACTCTGCTTGTAATATTTCATGAGTTACTTAGATGCTGAGTTGGAAGTGTTAGGAAGTTAGAATTATTGATGAATAATTACACACTTAAAATGTCTATAAATCTTATTGGGTGTTATAAACAATAAGATATAAACAATTGATTATGTCTTCATATACTTCTTATAAATGCTAAACATGGCAAGTTAAAGTTAATTGATGGCAGATCTATGAAAATCTAAAATGTTCTTGACTATGACTCCAGACAAGTTGGCTGTGATGAAGATGTGGTCACAGAGATCCTAAACTTGAATCTACAGTCAGTGCACGTGCTTTAAAACGCAGACTCTCAGTAGATGAAAGTTGTGTTTCAGAACAGCAGCTCATTACACAGCTATTCTTATCTTTGTACAGGTGCCTTTTGAAGACAATGAAGCCTGCAGAAACATTCCCCTCTTTCTTCTCTTTTCTCCCTAAAACTACACTCTTGAATAGCTGTGAAAACCTTCAGACTGGTATTGTGAGATATTCCTCTAGCAAAGCAAGAGCCGCAATTTACTTGAAATGTCGTTATGCCTTATCTTATTAAGGCGGCTGCTAGTGACTGGAGGAAACAAGATGAAATTAAGATAATATTCATTTTGTAACCCACTTACCCCTCCTGTAAATCCCTGGACCCTGGTTGAAAACCACTAATCCAGTTCTCTTTATTACATGGTGATGCATCAAATGGCGACAACCACAACATCTTCATATTTTTATAATGAAAAATAAAATTGATGTCAGGCTGTTCTGCTGCTAACTGACTGATGAACCGGCGTACATATTGCCAAAGATAATGATTTCCTGACTGAGTGATCTAACTGCTTGTTTGTTTTTCTCACCATAGTGTGGGATGATGGCCCAGGCCATGGCGGAGGCGTAGATACCACCGATCATCCAGAACATGCAGAGCCAGCTCAGATGCTCTCCTCGCTTCTCCTGGGCCAGGAACTCGGAGTAATAGGAGAATACAATGGGGATGGAGCCGCCAATACTGCGGAAAGAAGAAGGCAGTGATGAAAAAGGAAAGAGAATTAAAAGAATAGCATGAGGGGGGTTGGTGGGTGAGATAAGAGAGAGGAGCAGGAGCAGAGGAAAGGCGGAAAGCAAAGAAAAAAAGACAACAGTAATTTAAAACGGTGGCAAAAATTAAAATAAAACAAATAAGGTAATGTTGTGAAGAAAGAAAGGAGTGGTATGAAAAATAATACACACGGCAAAAGGAGGTAGGTAAAAGCAGAAAAACAAAAACAGCAAAATAATAGAAATAGTTTTGTGAAAATGCAGCAGGAGAGAGTGTCAGGTGTTAGAAACATTTTTTGCAGTTAATGGAAAATTAAGTCTTAAAAGTCACCAATAATGGCCCAGGCAATCGATAGCGTCATCTTTATGGCCTCTGCGCATGGTCCCTCAAAACAATTTATAATCTGATACTGATACTGTTACCGGGAACACATTTAGACTCAGAGCTCTGCAGTTACACAGCAGTGGTGACTGCTAAAGCAATGACACTACTTTGGAAAAGTTTAAAGTTCACCACACTGCAAATGGCAGCAATATCCATAATAAACAGGCCACCGCACACAGTTCACCAGAATGGATTAGAAACTGCTTCACAGCCTGCAGATATTTTTTTTTTATTGTGGAAGACAGTAAGAGAGGCAGGGAGGGAAGAATAATCAACGCTTTTTTTCCCCTGATTGTTGCGTTTTCTGAAATCTGAGCTGCAGTTTTTATTACTGAAGTGAAATTCTAATTGCTCAGTTACATGCAGTATGTACATTTAGAAAAAAGATTTTAACGGTCAGATATCTATCTGACTATCTGAAGAATTTAAATATTTCTGCCTTTGATGCCCCCAGCAGCGTTATCAACCAGATTAGAGTCCGCAGCCATGCTAGCAGCTTTGTGAGGCTGCACATACAGTAGGCACAGTGGTGCTTTGAGCTAAATGCTAACATGACAATGCTAAAATGCTGATATTAAGCAGGTATAATGTTTATCATTTTATCTTAGTTTAGCCAACTTATGCATGCTAACATTTGTTAATTAGCACTAAAAACAATGCACAGCTGAGGCTGATGGGAATGTTATTAGTTTTGCAGGTATTTCTACTGAACACATTATATTTTTCTGAATTTCTGCAATTCATCAAGAGAGGGACATGAATGTCTGCAGCAAATTTAATGGCAATCCATCCAATAGTCAAGATATTTCACTCAAAACCAATGGTGGCATTGGAGGAAAAGTCAGGGATTCACCAAAGTAACTAGTATGTATTGTCTAGTGTTCATACATTTCATTGTAATTCAATGTAACTGCCATCTGTCCAATATTTGTTGAGAGTTTGGACTGGCACTGACATTTCCACTGCTAGGGCTGCTGTCATGGCTAAAAACAACAGCACACAGACTGCAGCAGTTGACATTTTTTCTACAAACAAAAATGTATACATGAGAATCATTTAATAATTTAATAATTCCTAAAAAGGAAAAGAAATGTATTCCTATCCTGTTTTGTTTTTGGTGATCTGCCTTATTTCCTCGCACAGCTGATGAAGCTAAAACAAACATGATCTCATATTGAAATATGTCTAGTGTCACTGAAGCTGTATAAACTAATATTTAACTGCTGTATCTGAAACAGCCAAAATCTGGTGACCGTCATGTTTTGATGTCAGACCTTGACAATCAGAGTGAGGGCTACCATTTCACTGTCATTATACATCGTACACTACCATTCCACTGACATGTTGACATTGCCATCAGCATTCAGCAACACAGGCTGAAATCCACTGACAATAGCCTTAAGGGACCATAATGTAAGGAAGCCACAAATCATTCATTTCAAATTAGGAGTTTGACCAGAATCAGATTTACTCCACAAACTATTTGGCTTGCTACAGTAGTTACATTTATACTTTATGCCTTTACATCCAACTTTAATCAAAAACAGTTCGTTCAGGCTTATTCTGAGAAGGTTGTTGATTTAAGTGTGTGACATTGCTAGCATTGCCAGTGGAATAAAAAAGCAGTTTGAAAAAAATAGCTCCTGAACTGTATTAAACATCAAAGACATCCTAGTTCTGTATCTGTGGGGCATATTTTTCCTTTAACAGTAATACAAGCTCTGTATTTTTATCTGTCCCCTGATATGTGGCATCGCTCCGTTTGCCAAGTGAACTAATCTATCACAGTGGTCGTGACTGTCTCATTTCCAGGCCTGGCTCGCTCGGCCTGCGTGACTCATCTGTCTCCTTACCCCACACCAGAGAGCAGGCGACAGAAGAGGAAAGAGCTGTAGCCCTGGACAAAGGACGAGAAGAAGGCAAACACGCTGTTGATGGAGAGGGAGATGAGGAGGGTTTGCCGCCGGCCAATCCGGTCGGCCAGGCCGCCCCACACGAACGCCCCGACCATCATA
This sequence comes from Euthynnus affinis, assembly GCA_029490765.1. Lineage (NCBI taxonomy): Eukaryota > Metazoa > Chordata > Actinopteri > Scombriformes > Scombridae > Euthynnus > Euthynnus affinis. The sequence continues at coordinate 8,007,483 of CM055847.1, read as the reverse complement.
CCCAGGTACACGATCAGACCTGGAGAGAAGGGAGAGAAAGAGGGTAGAATTAATGGAGGAAGACGAGAGAATAATGGCAGGATAATGTGATGGGAAGAGATAATGAAGAGAGGAAGAGAGCATGAGGGCATGATAATGAGTTATTATTCATCAGTAAACTCACTGATATTACTTCCAGCCCTTACTTCCAATCTCATTAGATTTACAATTGGTTATTGGACTACTGAAATATTTTGCATAAAGCACAAACCAGAGAGAGAGAAATACAGCAAAATCATCTGAACCATATACCACCACAGCAGAGGAGAGGTAGGGTCCATTTTTCATATTAATAGTAACAATAATACTAACAATACAGTATAATACCCATAATATATTTGTTTGTACAGTACTTTTCAAATCAAAATTACTAGGTGCTTCACATAAGATACCAGACCTATAAAATAATATATACTGAGGAACTAATGAGCAGATGAGGGGCAGGTGTGCAGGAATCAGGTCAGGAATTGGCGGGAAGGACGAAGGACATGCTGGTCACGAGAGGAATTAGACAGTACTGGGATCACATGCAAATGGAATGGAGTCAGGCAGGCATGAATTATAGGGGCTATATATATATATATATATATATATATATAGGATAAACCTGCGACGGTATAGACTGAATAAGCAGTGACTTCTCTACTGTGTCAGAAAATCACCCCCAGGTAGCAGACAGGCTGCTAACAGAAACAAACAGCACCTTTGTCGACCCAGTCTTGTGATTTGAGGCGCTAACGTGACTCACATCCCGTGCACTATCCGAGCCAGCTTCTCTCTCTGTTTCTCTAGCGCTCTCTCTCCCTCAGCGGTACTGATGACGCTCCCGCACACATACACCAGTTGCTCGTTTTGAAATTGCTGCCTTATTGACATCCTGTCAGCAGTCTTCTCACTCCCTGAGCCTGCAGTGACACGAGTTATTGGTGAGATCACTCTGAATGAATAAGGAGGAAAGAGCGCGTGTTCAGTGCCCACTCATGACATCTTTGTCTGTTGGTACAACTTTGTCAGTTTCCTGGATCTAAAATAGGGAATTTTACGTCATATTATGTTATTTTTATTAAATGGGCAAATTTAACTTAGTGTGTCCAGCATGAAGACGAGTATCACCACTGAACCCAGCAGCTTTGTCAAATACTCCACCCTGATTGGCCGCCCCAGATGTCAAGTCAATTTTGTTGATTTTAGATTTATTTTACTGACAACATCTTGAGCCAATGAGACGTTACCACCTCATTACCACAGACAAATGCATGACTAATCAATTGACGAAACAATCTCAACTCAAGGTACACTTGTTCCAGAGCTTTCAACCATATCTCAATTGAGTTGCAATTGTTCTGTCAATTGATGACATGTCCTAAAGATGCTAAAAAATAATGGAGAGTTTGAACATCTCCAGTTTCTATGACAACTGAGCAAACTCCCTGTGCTGATGAAGATGGTTTACTATTTAGTTACTATTTAGTTTATTATTTACTACTAGGTTTACTATTAAGAAGGCAAATTTTAGGGCAGATGAATGTGCTTTACTCTATAAAAACTAACACAAGCTGCCGTATTCTGCATGCCTCTGTTTAATTTCTTATAATAACCAGCTTGCTGTACATTATTTACGTGAAAGCGCCAACAACCAAGGAGACAGGCAACATTGAGGGTAGTGATGCTGTGTTTCCACACAGTGGTAATCGCAGCACAAGAGCTGAAGCCCACACAGGCTTAAACAGAGCTGTTGGATCAGCTCAGATAATCGATCACACAGTCTTAACAAGCTAACTGCTGGGATGATGAAGTTGGACGCCGTCTAGTGTTAGAATTAAAGCGCTGAGGGAGAAAAAGCAAAGGCCAAGTATGGATGTTCTTGGCTGATAAGAATATGAAGAGGGGTGTCCTTTTCTTTTAGATGAAAGACCTTTTAAGGCATTTGTAAAAGTGTGTGTGTGTGTGTGTGACTCATTCCCTCTTTCCGTCCTCTGTCTGTGTGCCTGTGTAAACACTGCAGTGCTGAATTGGGGTAGAAGGTGACTTTCACTCCCTTTTTTCGATTGATTGCAGGAGATTCTTTGTGTGTTTGTGTTGGCATGTTTCCATGACGCATGTGTGTGGGTATGTGTGTGTGTGTGTTTATTTCTTAGCTGTGTTTTCCCACGTCTACATGTGCGTACTTCTATGAGCGGTTTTTTTGTCAATATTCATGAGTCAGTATGAGTTCACATGAGTGAGTCCTCCTATCTTCCTGTATTTGCACTTTGTGTGAGTGTGATTGTGTGTGTGTGTGTGTGTGTGTGTGTGTGTGTGTGTGTATGCGCACACCCTGACATGGCAGAAAGACAGCTGTGAGACACTTCTCCTGACAATACAGTTTGAGGTGGCAACAACGAGCCAGTGAGGATGACTGGGCTCAATAGCCTTCGCCGCAATGCAGCAACACCGAGGACAGACGGATAGATAGACAACCACAGTGTCCAGGTTGACCATAAGTATCACTACTTAAGCTGCAGGCTGAGAATCTCACTGCTCTACTGACTTGTCACCCTTTCGGTATCACTATCTCTCCCTCTCTGTCTCACATTCAGCTGGTTCGGGCCAGGTCTGTGTGACCAGCTACAATGTATTAGCAGCGGCATTTCGCTAAAAGATAAACTGTGTGCCAATTCATCTCTGTTTATCTGAGGGGCAAAATGATTGATTGTAAGTCTAAGTACAAAGCTTGACTTGCCAAATTTTGCGCCCATCAATATTCAAAGGTATAGCTGTTTGTGACTTTGCAGTTTGGCCACTAAATAGCAGCAATTAGGAGAATTACAGAGAGATTAAGTGATGAATGCCTGAATTTATCCTTTTTTAATTGCAGTAGTTTGACAGAAACTCAAGAAGTTTGGGAGTTTTTTTAAGTAAAGGCACAAGGGCACACAAAGTAAATATAAACTAGCATGTAATGGACCCTCTTGAGTCCATATTTGTACTTAATGATTCACCCTAAAGGGACAAAACTGTTCTGATCGGTGACCTCTGTGGAACAAATCTGCACCAATTCAGTCTGAACAAAAGGGAGAACTACTTAAATGCTATACTTTCATATTAACAATGGATCACACAACTACTTGTATGTAAAAGATGTCACTCGTAGTGATGAACCCACAAAGAATTATCACCCAACTCTGAACTTCCCCTCAGCTCTACAGATCTTTACAGCATCTTTCAGCTAACTCGCAATTTTAGTGTTTTGGTTCACTCTCACTGCTTTCCTCAGTGTAACCGCAGCAGGCAGCTGTTTTCTGTTTTCTGTCTGCTACCTGCACCAGCACCAAACAGCAGACAGACAAAGTTAAAAACTAGTTAGTGAACATAATGGAGAACACAACTGGCAGTGTTGACTGGTGGGAAGCTGGTGAGGGATCCTCGTTCTGGTTGTTCTTTTCATCTGGCTACACCTTCTTGACACCAAATGTGGGTATGACCAACAAGAAGGGCAGCAATTGCAAATTAACTGCAAACTAAGTTGGGGAGAAATGGGGAGAAATACCCAAACAAAAGTAGCACAATTATTTGTCTGCTGTGACGTGACTTTTAGGGTACATTGTTGTGCAATGGTAGGTATAAAATAGACTTGCAAAAAGAGTAAAAGTAATGAAAGACCAGAGGATTGGCTTATCATTTTAATATACAAATGTGAAGTGAGATCATTACATTTTCTCTGTGACTCTCTGTGTGTGCCTTTGGACAAACATGTTCTTTTGTTATTGTTGAGAGGCCCTACTGGATCCTGTTTCATGCCAAAGAATATTCTGGGTCGTGGAGAAAACAGGACATGTTACAGGGTTAAAGGCCACATATGGCTTGGGGCTCTTCCCTCTCTGTGCCGTTGGGAGATGTGGCTCTTGTCTTATATCTTATCAATATGCATGTGCATGTAAATGGATATCTCATGGCTGGCTCTTTGCCATTGGCTGTAATCCATAAATTTGTATGATTTAAGCAATCACAGATCATTTCTTTGTTCCTGCTGCAACTATAAAAGATTAAGTTTGCCTTTTGTTCGCTGAGACGAACGGATGCAAATCTTCTGTCCCCTTATTGTGCAATAATGTTTTTAATCTTCAACCCAGCAGTGTTTTGTATATTATTTCACATGTGTATTCAGCATTTTCAATTTCCACAACAGTACCTATACTAGTATAGAGTGCAGCTACAATCTGCTGCTTTCGTCTGGGTGTACCTGGCATTTGCACGTGTCGGTTTTCAGTGTAAATGAAAATAGCAACAAAGGGCTTCAAAGGCCATAACAAGGTTTGAGTGTGACACACATTCTGCCAACAGTGAGCCTGCTCTCATCAGCTTTTTTGTATGTTAAATCATCGGCAGTAGTAAACTGCCAACCATTTCCTTATGTTATAGTTCTTTGGCAATTTCATACAGATTTTCTTCCTGGAGTTCGGTTGTAATGTTGTTTCTATTGCAATGCTTTTCTGGCTTTTGATATAGGATGTTTTCATAAGCCTCTAAGGCTTTTATTTGCCCTTCACTATCAATTTTAGTTTCATATTTATTTACTGTGACTTCCAATTAATTAAAACGTCTAACAGTAAGGTGTAGGGAGTATGCAATATCAAGGAACAGCTAGATATTTTTCCCACTATTATGACATACTGTAAAAGGTTTTTTTTCAGATAGAGCTGAGACAAAATGAATGGTACAGAAAAAGAGAGATGAGCACAAGTGAAAGGACGAGAGAGAGGAGAAGCACAAGGACCCAGACAGCTGAGCACCTCGGCTCTTTGGAGAGGAAGTGGGGGGAAGGGAGGATGGAGAATGAGGAAGAGAATGAGCAAAAAAAAAAAAAAAAGGAAAAGAGAAAGGGGAGGGGAGGATGGTGGCAAGTCTGCGCTGTGACAGAGCTCCCAAAGGCTTCAGGGTAGTGTATGTGTGTGTGGTTGAACATGTAAAGATGTATGTGTGCGCAACTGCAGGCTTGTGTGTATGTGTGCATGGGTGAGGGATGGCGCAGGGCAGGGGGGCCACTATTAATAGCCGGTTTTCCCCTTCCTGCAAGAGCGCACAGGGCTTTTTGAATGAGCCGGGGGCTGAGGCTCTTCAGCACTGGAGGAAAATGCAGGCTCTCATCAGTTGACTTAGCCAGTCAGCCATCACACTCCTTACTGCTCACCACTGAAAGCTGAAGACAATGAGCAAATTAAATGAAAAGGACAATGTGCGGTTGATTATTTTCTTAGATTTTTAACCAAAGAAATCCAAATTATGGCGGGATTATTTTAAAAGTCTTGATGAAATGTGCAGGAATTTTTAAAAAATGTAACAATAATAATAATAAATTACAACTCTGTGTTTGACAATTCTATCAAAACATTAAATTAAACCATCTGTCGCCTGATAGTTTGCATATTTATTCTAGATATTAGCTGTAATTCCTTTCTGACACATTCATTTCCATCTAAAGTAATGTGCACTACATTTTTGTTGCTAAAAATAGTCCATTATATCTATCAGGCTGCAACATCCAACCTGGTTTTTCCTACAGTTTCCTCCGCCAGCATCTACCACAAGAGGCAATAAATCAAACAGACACTGACATCCATTCTGTCTCCCCTCGTCCTTGATCTCAGTGTATGAGTCCCTGTTCATCAAAAGGCCAAAGAGACATTATGATACAGCTGCAGGAAAAACAGTGTAATACATCTCTCAAAGAAAAACAGGCTAATGGAGGTGTAGCCACAATGATTAGAGGAGGCCATGCTGGTGATAAAGGTTACAGCTTCAAACTTCTAAAGGATCTATCTCACAGAAGTATGGCTGAAAATATCAAGATAACTTATATGCAGTGGGAGGCATAAATACCAGATATTTTTTCCTTTCATCCGGAAAATTGTCCCAGCAGGAAGAGTGCACTAAAGGCAACCGGCTCAACAGTGTGAAATCTACTTGACATTAAAAGTACTTGTGCTTATCCAGCACTTCTCCAGTGCTTCCAGTGTGGTAAAGCTGCTGTATGTAACAAAACCCAGTTTCTTCTTCCCATTATGACAAACCAACTACGCTGCAGATTCAGGCTCTGCAGCTTCACAGCAAGGGCAAATCAATGACAACCACTCTGTGCTTCTCTGCTACCCTGTGAAAGTGTTTCCTCTAGCTCGACATGCAAAAACACTGCACCAGGAACGTCATAGCTGTCATTTTAAATAATTGCGTTGCTGGAAACGTTCCATGAATATGTGATCCATGATATGCACTTAGAACACATCTGACAGTGTCAAAAATGCAAAGGGTTCGTGTCAGAATGGCAGAGACGATGAGCGTTCGTGTGTGGTGGCGTTTTGTCAAACTAGCAATGACATGTTTCTGCCTCTGAATTATTCTCTCTGAATAAAAATGGTTTTCTTTCGTAAATATTGTGCAGACGATTACTGCTCACACGTGCAGACGCTGGCTGTCACACACTGAGCATACACTACATACAAACGCACATACACACACACACACACGATATGATTCCACCACAGTGCGTCAGGTTAATGTGGCTGGCACTATGACAGCAGAGGAAGCTCTATTTGGACCGTGATGAGAAGGAGAGTGGTGGTGGGGGTTGAGGGAGAGGACACTAGGAATCATGGGATGCAGAGCAGACTGAGCAAAGGAGGCTCTCTAGGATGAGTCAGGCGTGTTGTGTAACCAGGAAAGGGGAGAGAATCAGGGACACTCGCGTCTCCCTACTGGCTCCCCGCTGGCATGACACAAACCCAGCCAAAGAAGGGAGGGAGGCAGAAATGTGGTGAGAAACTAAGTATTTTTTTACAAACAATTGATAGAATATCAAAAAGTTGATGATTCATTTTCTGTTGATCAACTAATCATTGCAGTTCTACTTTCTACATTTACTCTGCTACATTTCAGGGAGAGATATCGTACTTTATATTCCACCATATATCTGGTAGATGCAGTTACCTTGAAGGTTTTAATTTTATAAAGTTAAAATTAGAGAAAAATACACTGCTCACCCAGTATCAGACCTAGCTGAGGTGCTGGAGCTGAAAAAAATATTAAACTGAATGCTTTTACTGTGTTTGGATGATTTTCTTTTTTAAATTTTTTTATAGATAATACTATTTATTTACTTAAGTAAAAATCTGAATTGACTTTTACTTGTAATTGAGTATTTCTCCATAGCGCTATTGTTGCTACTGCTGCTGCTGCTGCTGCTTTTACTTTCTCTGTCACCACTGTAACGGACACAAACACTGTCACGCACACAATAACACAGTGACATACTGTACACATGCAACTTGTCATGGACATTTGAGCAGACCAACATACAGTCTGCACACACACACACAGGCTGTCAGCACTGCAATCCATACCTTGTCCTGTGCATGGACACGCAACCCACTACCAAATTAAAAGAATGGGTGTCCGCAAAATGTAGCTGTGTGCCTGTGTGTATTCCTATTTTCTCGCAGGATATGTATGTTGTTACTGGAACAGCTCCAAACAAACAAACAGGAAATTGGACTGAACTGCTTTACTGACTCACTCACAGTTGTGACAGTCGTATCAGATCTGAAAATGAACATACTGTATTGTCTTTGTTCAGGAAAACTTCTTTAGTTTAGAAAAAATCTAAATCAAAACCTTGTAAATCTGCAAATACAAACTGTGACCCTTTAAAAAAAAAGAATCAATCTGAATTGATCTGACAGAGAATAATTAGTTAGGTAAGTGTTACTCAACAATATTTCTTCAGCCAGAGCAAGTACTGAATCAATTATGTTCATTTCTAAATGGCACATAAACTCAATACTCAGGCATCCTCCATCTGCAGGGAAACAATGTTCATCAATACGGCAGCAGCACAGTCAAAATCCTGTCAATGCAACTGGGAATTATGTAATTAGATCTCATTTCATTCATCAGAATTAAACAACGCAACTGAACATCTGAGTCTGTGTCAAGCTATGGTAGAGTTTATGTCACCAATGTTTGGATTCATTTGGGTCAACACTTAATCTGATCAAATTCTTCTGTTCTCATCTGCTTCAATTTTGTTTGAATCCATATTTTAGTGCAGCTAAACTAAATGTGTAGCTGAATCAATAATAATTTATCAGTATTTTGGATTTAGCTATATATAAAACCTGAGTAAAGTGATATTTACAGATTTATCTGTCTGTATTGTACATTTTCCAAAATTGCTTCCAACAAGCTGCAGAGAGTGGGTGTGAACTTCGCGTGCAGTAAATGTAGCATGCAGTTTTCTTTTTTTACATAAACTCTTGACATTTATTTTGCACTTGCACATTCTAATGCTGCTGCACAGAAATATCTCTATATAAAACAAGTCCTTAGCTCTTTGTGTAATGTATCTCTATATGGAAGTATATCTGGTAGGCTTGAAAATATATATCCTCAGGAGAACTCTGGCCCTTGTTCACGGTGTCCTTGCTGGGCAGCCAATGACAGATGACGAGGTACGTTCAGACTCTGATTGGACATTAGCCCTCAGGACAGGAAATGATCACGAGTTCTTTGTCCACTTTACAGCATACAAACACACACACACACAGTGACACACATGCATAAACTACGAGGTGGCAAACAAGAGGCAGACAAATGGAGTACATGGGAATATATCAAAAAACTGTTCAAAATCACCTTCACAAACACACACACACACGCACACACGCACACACACACACACACACACACACACACACACAGAGTCTACAGCTGAACTGAAGCAGAGAGCATTGTGTTTATAATGGCTGAGGGTTCGATTTAACATTCCACCGCCGTTCTGCACGGGCAGTTGAATCTTAAATAGCTGTAGTTCCTCTGCCAACCAGGCTGTAGAAAAGCAATTACTGAGGGATCAGCTGCGAAGGTAATGGCTAAGATAAGACAGAGATAAAATGTGAAGCGGTAAACTCCCAAAGGAGTCATAGAGACGAAAATAAACAGAGAAAGGGCAAAGAAGACGGTGGTCAAAAACACAAGACTGTGTTGGTGCTGGAGAGTTCTCATGTGTGTAATCCCTCCTCCTATGAGTTCATCATTATTTTATAAAGGTTTTCCCACTTTAAATAAATACAAATAAGCGTCTATTTTTGTTCAGTTTGGAAGCAAGAGAGTGATATTTAGAAATCTTACCCAGCATGCCCTTGTTGGGTTCAGATAGACACATGTCCTTCTCTGCACTGGGCAGCACGAAGCCGACCACAAAGATCTCCACACCGTCCGCCATCAACGCCAGCCCCAGAACGAAGTACAGCGTCCACTGGAACTTCCCGTGGCCACACTCCTGCAGGATGGTCTCGTACTGCTGGGCCAGCTCCTCCTGGTCTTTCCGCCTCTCACCTTCGTAGGCTGACAGATCCCTGAACTGCTGCGCCTGGGCGGCCGTCACCCCGTCCATGCCGCCATCTTTGCCTGAATCGGCCCTCGGGATGCCTTGGTACTCGCCTTCGTAGATCTCATCGTCCTCATCGTGTCCCTCGGTGGAGTCGCTGTGACCTTCGTCGTCATTGGCCCGGCTGTCGTTGCGATAATATCCGCCGTCGTTACCTGGTACACCAGCATAGTCGTCATCGTCGTCTTCCTCCTCAAAGCGCTTGTAGGAGCGCTTGGTGTACTCGTCGGTCATTTTGTCCATGCCTCGCCCCACCTTCTTGCCAACCTGCTTCTTGGCCACTTTGGCAATGTCCTTGGCGCCGCGGATGAAATCTGAGCGGCCATCTCTGTAGTGTCCGTCGTCGTCCATTTTGGATGTGGAGGTGGTGATCAGTTGCTGCTAGGAACGGGAGGTATCAGGAGCGGCCCAAGTACATGAGTGTGCAATGTGGATATCTGTTGGCTGATGAATTCAGCACCGCGGACAGCTCCCTGCTCCACTGCACTGCTGCTGTTGGAGTTTGGCCAGCGTGCACTCGGACACCAAATCCTGTGGAAAAGCAAAGAAAGGGCTTTGTGTTAGCATGATTTATCACGCTGGCAGTGTAGCGCCTGTGAGGAAGAAACAACAATTGTAAGCACATTTTTAAACTGTCTCGATCGGAGCCAATTAATACTGAAGCACAAAGGAACCATTGGCATTCACTTTGCGTTGGCATTTGCCGGACCCATTATCTGGCTCAGCACTAACGCTGAAAAAAAGGGACATGACAGCTTTAAGGAGCTGACATCTGAGTCTAGGAACTCAGTGACCTATATTGACTGAACAGCAGTTATCTCATCGCTCTCCTCAGCCCAGAACAAATCACAGTGTGGCATTTACAGTGAACCAACCACAGAACCAACATATAAACGACCGTGCTGCGACACAGACGTCTCTAATTAACAAGCAGAGCAGCAATATGGGCCTTTTTAGGTCAGTGTGTAGAGAAGGTGCTGCCACTTCTTCTAAGGTTACATTCAAGTTCACACTTAGGCCACTCGTGATTACAATCTGTAAACTCAAACCAATGTTAAAACCAGACATTTGTTGCTGTAGATGTGAAATTTAGGAGAAAATCGTTACGTATGAAAGACAAAAAACTTGGTATTTTTTAAAAGATCTGTCCAAATCAATGAAACAGTCACCGCGCTTATAGTATAGAGGAAGTCTTGTTGGTCTAGTGTTGACAATATCTACTTTCCTGTTGAATTATTTGCCATTTCAACACCTTTCACTTCGCCATCGCACTTTCCACTCTTCCATCCTGTGTCATTCTCCCTTCCTCCTGCGCTCTTACACACCCTCTTTCATCACTCCTTTTTATTCATGCCTCCATTGCTGTTCCTTTCATCATATTTACTAAGGCGAGAGGAGAGGAGAGGAGAGGAGAGGAGAGGAGAGGAGAGGAGAGGAGAGGAGAGGAGAGAAGAGAAGAGCAGAGCAGAGCAGAGCAGAGGAGAGGAGAGAAGAGAAGAGAAGAGAAGAGAAGAGAAGAGAAGAGAAGAGAAGAGAAGAGAAGAGAAGAGAAGAGAAGAGAAGAGAAGAGAAGAGAAGAGAAGAGACAGAACAAGATGAACCACAAAAAATTGTGAGTCTATGAGCAGGCTACCCACTCCCTTTTTTCCTTGACACTTCTGTCACTGTAATGCTGCCCTTGTTTCTCTTGCTGAAAGAGACATGCTGCGCCGAGGAAAAGGCTGTGAGCAATACAAATGGGCAAAAACAGACTCAGCATAAAGAGGTTCTGTAGTATCTGTGTTTCAGTGAGCATTTGACAATCTATATTCATATTATACTTTTATACATAAAGCGTGTATATGTGAATAATGCAGTTCAGATTAGCAACCCTCTACTCAGTGCTCTCCAAACAATCGCAGTGCTTTCACCTTAAAGGAATAGGTTTATATTTTGAAAAATACATTTAGTCGCTGTCTTGGTGAGGGTTAGATAAGATGATTGATACAATTCTCCGTCTGTTTGTGAAGGATTAGCTTAGTTTAGCATAAAGGTTGGAAGCGAGGGGAAACAATTAGCCTAGCTCTGTCTCATTAATAACACATTGTATCTCAATTGTTTAATCTGTACAGAAACTTAAATATAAAAACAGTAACTTGTGGTTTCATGGGGGTTTTGCTTGCTTGAACTATTTCTTGGTTAAGTTAATTGAATAGTCTACAATAGTTATAATAGTTAAAAGTCTAAAAAGGTCTTAGGGTTCAACAGGACAAAGAAAAAAAAACTGTTGCAGATTTTTTTTCTCTCAAAAGTTCACTTTTTCTTCGTAAAATGCTAGACACGCTCACCTACAGTATGCACAAGGGCCATAACTTGTGATCATGGGTCACAAGTTCCTCCATTTTAAGGGGTCACATGCAAAGAAGTTGGGAAAAAAACAAACCCTGGTCTACTGGAGCCCTGACCTCTGCCTGACATGTGCAATGCCTCTCTAAGATGAAAGATTGTTTACAGCTTGTCTGCAACAATAACACATCACCAGCATGTATGTGCTGTGCTTGGGAGACAAAGCAAAGATGATGTGCCCCTGGAGAGCAAGTCTTAGGGGATCGACTGCAGCTGTAGCCAAAACTGAAGTCATTCTAGTAGCTTCCCACAGTCTCTTTAAAGAGCGCAGTTACAGCAGCAACTCAGCATGAGGAAGAGAGAAAAAATGTTCAGCCTGAGGGAGCTGACAGCAACGAACAATATGACTACAGACACTGAATTTACTGCAGAATACTCATGTCAGACAGCATCGTCCAACGCTGTCTATAAGGTGCTGTATTTTGTTACTTACTTGGTACCTAAGTTTTCATATTCCTTTATACAGTTTACCTATTTATACTACAAAACGCCATTACATTTCCTTCCTGGAAAGCAACACCATTTAATCAGTGAAGCTTTACATAGCAGTTTATCTGAAAAACCCAGAGCCTCTTGCAATAAGCAATAAAAAATCAAACTGCAGACAGTACCGACAGACGAAACAACAGTCCCTCCCTCCACCCTACACTGCATAAAACCTGCTATTCCACAGCTTTTAAAGTCAAATGTGTGGCAATGCAGAGTTTAAAATATTCCTATTCTCTGCTGCCTGCGGTAATAACAAGAGCAAAGAAGGTTCTGCAGGTGCAATGCAGGCCAACATCCAGTTCTTCTGAGTCATCCACTGACAGCTGTTTAACAACTACACTTCAAACAACAGCAATTAACAACTGCAGTGCACCATCCTCCTTCCTTCTGTTCCTCTTTCCCTTTTCTTTTTTCTTTTTCTGCTTATTTTACATTCTACTAGTATCTAATAGTCCTTCAATCTGAAGCATAAAGCTTCGATGTTGCCTTTTTATGTTGTCATACTGTGAGGTTAAGAGGGACAAACACCTTGTTTCCGTCTGAAACATAATGAGAGATGATCACTTAATCATATTGTATGTTCAAGAAGTAAGACATATTCAAATTCCCACTTTGTAGTAATGTAAAAAATGGAATAAAGCTTTACTCAACAAAATGTGATGTTTTGAACTCCATGTGTTTCTACAAGGATGGTCATTTCTCCAAAGCGATCTAATTCCATACTACTGTTGCAGCTTTTGACAAACAGCATTTCCCATAAGCCTTAGACCATTGCAGGTTAAACGTTGCTGCCTGACAAAAGAGGCAAACCCACTGGCAAGTCAAGAAGTCTAAGTCAATTCAGACATGTCTGAAATAACAGCTGGACAAAGAGGACCAAACAGTGTAGTTCAAATATACTCAATAGATGGACTCCGGTCCAGTTCCAGACTGGATAACAATTTAATCAGGATCAGGAACAAAATTTCACTACAATCTGACCCCCACTAGCATTTTCCACAATAGAGAGTGGAGAACTCAAACCACAGCAGACTCAGTAATGGACACTTACACCAGTGTCTCTGCCTGCCCATCACACCTCTTTGCGCTTAAATGTACAGATTTGGTGTCACTTCTCCTATTACTGTAATAGATATGCTGTTCATGTAGATAGTTGTGGAGATTTGTACTGAGATATAATTATATAATGCACTCTTACTGGACCTTTGATGCCGTGGATATTTACTCAGTGGACCTCTTGAATTTGATTTGAATTTTTTTGATTTTTTTGATTGATTATGTTGTGGATGTGGATGAAACCGAGTTACAATGATGTCAGTTACTATCAGCACCGGTAAATCTTCTGCTGTGGATTTTGGATGTTAACATACAACTGCACAAACTGGATGACAATTTGTCCCAAAATATGGAAAGTAAACCTCAGGAATGCATTTATTTTTTCTAGAAAGGTCAATGAAAGAAATGCTGAATCATAGATCACACTGAGTTACATAAACTAGTGGAAAAGACTCTCTATTAAATTGTCATTTACTCTATTAAATCTTGGCATTTACAAGCAACATTATGCCATCAGTGTGTCCGCAGTGCTCTATGTTTCTTGTTGTCTCAATGTCTAGGAAGTAATCAGACTGCACTGACAGTGTAGCGATCAATAAATCAATGAGCCATGTGATTAATATCAGGCACAATGGGGAGTTGTATTAAATTACACAGGATAACTGCCATTAAACTACAAACTAACCTCTGTGACACTATTATTGTTGCTGTTCCTTTTCATTTAAGTGTTTCTAACTTATTTGTACAAGTGTAACAAGTCCTCAATGATTTTATCACAGCAAGAAAACAGCAGCAGATGTAACCAGAAAAGAGGAGGGAAGGATAGCCGGCAGTGGGAAGGCAGGAGGGAGGGAATGTTTGAAAGCTTCTTGTGTTGCCTCAGGGGTGCTGAACAGACACAGACTACTGCCAAGCCAACATCACATGACCCACAGGTCTGCTGGGACAACTGAGTTTCTAAGAACACGCTTGCTGAAAGCCAGCGGAAAGTACAACCCAAGAAACAGGGGGAAGGCCTCGTTAGTGTTTCCCTTAGATCTCTCTTCACTCTACTTGTCAGGCTTTGGACAGAATAATACACTACATACAGAGATAACTACATAAAAATCGACTTTAATATGTCTTTAATCCGTCGATTAAGTGTAATGATTTTAGCTGTGGTATTATGCAATCAGATATCAAAAACGGATAGCTTTAAAAGTAAGTATTCTTTTAATTTAATTTAGTTTGCGATCACATTCTGAGGAATCACAGCACAGCTACGCTAACAGCTCTGTGAGGCTGAACTTAAAGATGGAGTGCAGTGCTTTTTTTCTCCCCCTTCTGGCAGTGAGAGTAATAACAAAAACACTGTTGACACGTGCTTACATCATAGGCTCTGCCGTAGCCTACTACATCACTACTGTTGCAGCAGTAAAATGTTGGATAAATTGTTTTGAGCATCACATGACCCTCGTGAAATGACTCGTTTCACTATCAGAATTTGATCTATTCTGTCTGATAACATTTGGAAAGTCTAGAAGAGCCGCACAATTCAATTATTTTATCTCCATTCAAGTTAGAAGAGAGCTAACCGGAAGTGCATTATATGCATTCATCCGGCCAGCGCAGGAATGTCAAACCCGACACCAGATGGCAAACTCACTCTAGTAGGCTACATTGTGAGAGATTTATCTAGCGGTGATAGGCTTAATCAGCATTGTGTGAACTCATTTCACCAGGGCTTCAATGTAACAGACGCTCATTTACATGTAAAAGTTCCACACTGCAGATTTAAGCGCAGCAGTCATCTAAGCTAGATGCTAACATCAACATGCTGCTGCTCAGCAGGTATGATGTTCATGTATGGCGGGTGAAAGCGAAAGATCTTGGTGATGAGAAAATTGATTTTTACAATCTGAGCAGCTATGGTGCTGTGTTTTGTTTCACCAACAAAACATTTCAAATTCATTACCGCTCTGATTCCCTCTGAACGGTGACTGAAGCTCATGGTTACAACGGTCCGCCATGCCAAAATCCCAGCTGCAATCATTGAAACTGGTGGTCAAAATGTAAACTTATACATCATTACATTATCAAAGAGAGTAACATTGAGGATAATGTTTGGTTTATGACAATCTGTCCATGGTGTTGAGATTTATTATTAGAATTCCTACCTGAAGTTTTACACCTCATAATCTGAAATAAACTGATCGGTAAACCATAAATCATGGGCACACGACTAAATTGGATTGAGCCATTGTCTCTCACTGTATTATTTCCTGACATATTACTTCACAGGCAAAGAAACTACAAGCTGCTGAACTGCATCAGTGACTAAAATGTGTGGGTCAAAGATACAAACGCTTCAGGCTGAACTGCGGGAACAAGCAGCCCAGGTTAAATCGATTTTTTAGTGTACATCAGTGAATGGAACCTCAGTACCACTGCCTTTGGTTCAGGTCTTGCTGAATTTTTTTACTTAATAGCGCTGCATAACAGCAGGATTTTCAGGCTTTTGAGCTCATAAATGTCCCTTAGGCCACAGGCTTTAGATGAATTGGACAGAGATTTGAGGTTCAGACTGAGCTCAAGTTGGAGTACACATCCATTGTACCTGGTTTATCTATTATTTAGAAGTTCACCCATCCATCCTGCTTTTATGTGGTCATCTAAAAAAGTAAACTGAAGCTCTTTTGTTTCAACAGTTTCTCACTCTGAAGGGCGGCATCACATAATGAGCAAATGCTGCGAAAGACATTTGGTGGTTTGTCATCTGCCTGGATCTTGCCCTGTGAATTGCTCATTTTAGTTTTCACTTGCACATTTGTGATTAATCCAATGAGTAATTCACAGGATTCCAGCCAAGAGATTCAACCATGTACAGTTAACAGGTGCAGATTTCTTCACTATGGATACACAGCATGCAGATAAAAATACAAACTAATGAGGTTTGATAAAGACTACATATTAAAATGTTTTGTATTAGTTGTTCTGCTTTGACTCATGTAGTCAGCTGTTGTTGAGTCAATCTGTTGCTTTGTCAGTTTGTCTACAATGAATATGGACATAAACTTTTCAAGGATTTATTAAATTGTTTGGTTTTGCCAGACTGCTTTGAAAAGAAGGGTGACATTATATTTTTAAAGCTGCTTCATAATAACATTTCAAAAAGAGGTGTCTTGTGAAAGGTGTTGCTTGTGGTGACAGACCCACAGAGAAATATCACCTGCACTGCATCACCACCACTCTGCTGTTCCCCTCAGCTCTACAAAACTTTTAAACATCTTTCAGCAAGTTGTCTTGGACTGTAATTTTACTGTTTTGGTTCAGTGTCACTGTTCTCATCAGTGTTGTTTCCAGCTGCAGCATACAGCTGTTCTCTGTGAAAAACTTGTGATAAAACTAAGTAGCTGGTGAACAAAGTGGAGCATTTAGCAACACAAGAGCCACATTTTTTTCAGGAAATGACTAAGAAATTAAGAATGCTGAAACCTCTAGAGATAGTTTTATCACATATTGTGTACCGAGAAGGAAGAAATAATCCAAGAATTTGGTCTTCATTAAAAAAAAATATATGTTGTTTTTTGTACTGTACAAGGAGCAGTTGGAGGATATGCAGTCACACATTTTAATTTTAACTTTTGGAGGCCAGAGCTCAGTTTTATGAAGGTTATATAAATTGGATAATATGTCCACTATTGATTTCCTGAGGGACTAGTGTTTGGAAAGGTCATTGCAACTGTGAACACCATATGTGGTTTGTATCTTGATTCCATATTTCAGGTCTTTTTGTCCTGTCTGCGTCTACAGTTTCACCTCCGCCACCTGGTCTATGGGTTTACACAGGCAGACAATAAAACTGTATTTTCTGTGTCTCTAACTTCAGACATTGCACATCATCTGCAACCATCTTCGCACGGTGACTTAATCGATTTTCTACTTCCCCCTGAGGAATCACCTGATTGGTAGATCCTCCTTCATCACCATGGTCACGACCTTTGTACCAGGAGACTCTTGAGGCCTATCTGAATGCAATGAGGCAGCCCATCACCATCTGATTAGCCTTTCACAAGATGAGAGTGGGTGTTGGTTGACTCGCTGCCCATGAATAACAAATACTGTCCTCGTGCACATATGTAGGGTTTCTGATGTGCAGCTGCTCTCCCACTACAGTGTAAATATCACCCATATCACTGCTTATCCGATAAAGAATTTAAATACATTTCATATAAGAGAAACTTCACATGCAGCTGGCCTTCAATGAAGGGTATATGCTTTTTGGAGTAATGACAAAATGGACAAGCTTACATTATTGTAAAACAGTATATTTTACAAACTATTCTGGCATCTCTAATGAAGTGTAAATTGATAATAGATTAACAGTCCAGGAGGGGACAGATCAAAAACCCTGAATGTCGTTCGCTGCTGATGAAAGACTTAATTATGTAATCCCATTTTCTTCTAATGAGCAGAGAAGACGCCTGAGGGATGGGAAACACGGCCTCATACACACACAACCAGCACAAACACATGGGCAACATACAATCTGGCTGACTAAAAGCATGCTAACAAAAGATGGCAACATGCCCTGAAACTCTGAAATACAAACCGGCATGACTGAGGTGATGCACTCACGTAGCCAGGCTCTTACTCTCCTTAACACGATGTGTATCTGATGATAAAGCAATGTGCAAAAGTGCAACATAGGTCATAGCGTGAAAGCTAAATGAATCGTGATGTCTTAGAGATACTTTAAATTCATACTGTACCAAACAATCACACATTTTTACAAATCTTCAATGATGGAGACACTGACAACAAAAAAATATCCCATTACTGACTTAGTCTGAGCCTTATTTTGCCTTTCCTGTGACCAGAAATTGACCAAAACTAGGTTGGTTAATTCATTGTACGATACTCTACGGGATGATAA
Organism: Euthynnus affinis; assembly: GCA_029490765.1. Taxonomy (NCBI): domain Eukaryota; kingdom Metazoa; phylum Chordata; class Actinopteri; order Scombriformes; family Scombridae; genus Euthynnus; species Euthynnus affinis. The sequence continues at coordinate 7,989,178 of CM055847.1, read as the reverse complement.
ATGTTATTGGCAGGAATTGCCTCAAGATCTGCTGAACTTCATACAATCCTTGCACATCTTCTACTGATGTTAATGAGTATAACAGTGAAGGTTCAGTAGGTTTCAAATGAACTAGTTAGAACATGTCTAAAGGCTAAACCTGTTCCAAACTGCCACACTCAAAGGCGGGGTGAAGAGCCTACCATCACAGAGAAGGGCGAGACGTGATGAATCATACAGGAATAACAGCAAACAGTTACAGACAGTCTCTCCACTAAGGTATTCATAGTGTTTCATTCGGTTGTACACATGAAATGTGACTGAAATAGTCATCCAGTATTAAAAACCATAGAGGAGGTGAGCGTGAATGTTGTATTTCCAGTTTTAGAAGGTTATAAAAATATTGGAAAGATGAGGAGTTTCAAACATCTTCCCCTGATCCAACAACCCTACTGACACTTTTATTCTGTCATAATGAAATAGTTACAATTAAAACATTAAAAACAATGACAATGAAGAAACTGGTGAAGCTGTCATGTTTACAAATGCCACCATCTTGAAAACTGCATAAACTGTAGGTGCCAAACTTTTGAGATACAGTATCTGCCTCTGAAATTCACATTTCCCAAAGTTCACCACCATAGGGGTAAAAGTCTAACAAGAAAATACATCATGTTGTAATTTTGGTTAACTTACTCTTTGGATTATTTTTTCTCCTTCTGCCATTAGTTATCTTAAGTGTTAAGATGTTATTATTATTTAATTGTATCCCTGATAGCTGCATTAAATTAACTGTGATTGTGACTAATGCAGCAAAAAGCCTATTTCTCAGTGCTGCTGAGTATCATTGCTGTTATTTTGCACTGTAAGCGTCATTGATCTACTACATGGTCTCACTCTTCAGTAGAGTAGTGTATCGGGAATATTATATTACATTAACACCATAAGAAGGCTGCCCACATCTCAACTATACTTTTCCAGACGACCACTAGAGATTTCCACCTGACACTGAAGGAGTTATTACCACCATTAGTCGGACTCTGATGAGACACTGCATAACAGCCACATTCATAAGTTGCACTGATGGACTTAAGCATTTAACAATTATGTTTTACTGCTCCGTTAAAACACAAACGTTAAGAGCATCTGCTAAACTGAGCAGTTCAAAATAGATTTTCCCTTTAACACTGGGCCTTGGCACTCAATGATGGGAATGGGGCATTTTATTTAGTGGAAATACAAGACCCATTTAGCAGCAGACAGTTTCTGGTAGAGAAAGGGACAAGTGGTTACCGTCTCAGAGAAGATGGATGAGGAGAAAGAAAACCACTCAACAGTTCATATACAGCACCGTGACTGTTGCCCTTAAACCACTTCGCTCACTGAGAATGTTCTCTGAATAAACCAGCTTTGATGAAATCCCATCACACTTACGGCTCAATTCATTTTCTTGAAAGCACGAGGCAGAAGGAGTTACCATCTTTTCTTCTGTTTTTTTTTTCCTCTTTCCTGACACCCAAATAAGACCGATGGAAAAGTGAAAATGATGATGTAAAATGCAGTTTTTTGCTAAGCTTGACCGTTAACTTTGACTTTCACATGACAAACAGGTGAAAATGGTGTGTCGACAATGTTGTTTAATCACAGTTAGTGTAATATTATTCATGTCCACATGGTTAAAAAGGTGCACTGATCCAGTTCACCACAGTTTGACCTCATTATGATGCATTTGTGTGTAGCAATAAGCTAAGTGCAATAAAACTACAAGTGATGCTATTGTTAGCTTGTTTAAACATCTAAAACAGGTGGAAAATAACAACGCTAAAGCAGAAAAGTATTGAACAGAAATTAAACCTGTATGACATATTATCACCTCTTGAAGCTGCTAGCAAACAATTGCTCATTTACACATCCAGCAGAGCAACATTCATTTGGAGTAATCTTTTTGGCCATCTGACTAATCCTATATTCACTCTCCTTTTAGCTCTATTTGGCTCTCCATTTACTCCTGAGAAATGGAGAGCTGCTAAATGCGTCACTGTGTTCACCAGCTAAGTTGCTACTGTAAGTGTCTTCTTCACTGAACAGCTGCCTGCTGCTGCTAAAAATGACATTGACGAGAGCAGTGAGACGGAGTGAAAAAAGTAAAGTTGTGGGCAGTAAAAACCAAAATGAGTTGAGAGACAGCAAAACTTTGTGTGCAGCTGAGGTGAACGGTAGAGATGATAATAATATATAGTCAATAATATACAGTCATTTGACCTCCTGTTCTTATAAAATATTCATTAGTGCAGCTTTAAGGAGGAGAATTTGCTCCTTTCTGTAGACTCCCTCTTTTAAAGAAAGAAAAATCCATAAATGGTCAAGAACCACATTAAGTTATTTTAAACAAATGAGCCCAACGCGGAGAACATTAGCCGTCTTTACCAAGTGATAAACTATTTTCACATTTATAAACTGGGTTGGCGTGAGGGAAGTTGCTTTACAGCACAAACAGAAACAACTGCTGTTAAAAATAGCTATAAGAGCTGTCAGATATTGTAATGAGTAAAGGACTGCATGACAAAAAAAACTATTTTTCAACAGAACAAAAGGAAAAACCAAAAGATGAAAAGAGGAGATCTGAGATTTTATCAAATCTAGTGTTAATCTGGAGAAATACTTAAATATGTAACAAAATGCTGGTCTAAAAGGAGATTAGGGGCATCTTGACTATGATCTCATGTATTTACTGTACTGTCTCATGTATTCACTCCATACATAATACAGGATGAACTTACAGTCAGATCTCATATGAACAAGCATTTCATCTCTATGTCACGCTTCAGAAACAGCCTCTGAAATGTTTCTACTACTGTAGCTCTCAGTGCCTTGAGGTAGATTTTTTTTCCAATTGAATTTCTCACGTCACACAGAGATGAAATTCCTGTTGTGAACATGCAAGCAGGTTAGACCACAGCTGGGGGAGCAGCAGCGCGAGTTGAACAGTTTATGGAAACGAAAAACCAGGATCAAACAGGGGTAAACGCATTCATTAAGAGTTGCATCCAATTAACAGCCCTGCGTTTGCTGCCAGGATGAGTCATTCCTATCTCCAAATATAACCTCAGCTTTCATCAACACGCAGTTTAACACACCTTCACACATGCACAGTCACACACAGACACACGACTTCATGCATAAAGCATCACTCGCCGTCACACAGGAACATACAGTAAAGCGAGGCCGGGCGACGTGAATGAATGAGGAGGTTTATCAGATATCGACATATTTCATAATGAGGCAAAATTAAATGAAACCATGATCAAACTGATATTCAAGAGCTTTAAAGTGTGCATTTAATCAAACTAAAACAGAGTAGATGAATGGAAAATAAATGCATGCTTGCAAAGGTAAAACATGAATGCAGCGTGTGAGTGAGAGGAGGAGGAGGAGAGAGAGGGAGGGAGTGGTGGTCAGTGGTGAATCCTCAGAGCTGCAGATGGCTGGTAATGTCATGCAGTGCCGAATTCATTTCTCTTGACATCTTTGATTTCTCGCAGTGACGCATGCAGTAAATTTTCTCCTCTGATATATTGTCCTTGAGGCTCAGCACAATCCTGATCGAGATGACATGCTAATAGAAAAAAAGCTCTGAAGAGAAAGCAGGAATGCTGAATTTAATATTCCTGAAACACTTTATTTCCATTTTGACCAAAAACAAATAATCAGTCTAACATTCAGTATCATTTCAAAATAAAGGCTGGTCTTCGAATTACAAATTACATTCTCAATCTGTGCTTTTTTTGGGGTGGGGGGGGGTTGAATGGGTGGCAGTTTTTTTATTCTTGGAATCATTGTTTGTATGTCAATTCAGAACAAAACTCTTCAGTTTCTTAGCAACACCAAGCGCCGCGATCATGACGGTGAGAGAAAACGTTGTGGTCGACGTCCCTTCTGAAGTCAACAAAAGTAAAAGTTGGGCACTTCAGCTAGGCCACAACAACAGTGTGACTCATGCATGCTAATTGCTTAACAGCAGTGCCGTCTCACCAGTGAAGCTTTGTTCAGCAAGGAAGACTTCTTCCCTCACAATCTGCCTTCATCCTCAATGAATGTTTGCCATTTCCTGCTGTATTTTTCTCCACTGTTAAAACTCCTACATTCACAGTTCTGATGTTACCATACCTGACAGATGATCTTTCTGCCAGTCAATCAGTCTCTGGCTGCCCCATCACCACCTTGACCACACAGATTTCCAGGAAGACTCAACTGAAAGTTTCCATCAACCACCTGCTGACTCTACTCCATCCCTCCAGCCTCTAGATCCTGTCTTATCTCTTATCTTCATATGGGCCTATATTTAAAGGTCAAATTTTTTCTCATTGTCAACAAATATCATGTGCAGAGCCAACCGTTGCCCTGAGTGACATGCTCCTTCACCTCAAAGATTACAGTCACAGAAATTTGTTAAGAAATGACTACAAAGACTAAAAACAGCGATCACATTTTCAGTCTCTGGAAAGTAGTTCTGTGTAAGGCAGACACCTTGTGCATATGTGGGAATGCAGTTCTGTTCACAGTGCATTGATAGCTTGTTTTGCTATATATCACAGCCTCTTGACTTTGTACTGAAGTTCTAGTACGAAGTTCAGAAGTCTACTCTCCAGAGACTGAAAATGTGATCGCTGCTCTTAGTCTTTGGAGCCATTTCTAAACAAACTAAAGTCAAGGAACATGTCACCCAGTGCAACGCTGTGGCTCATTGACATATTTTTAAAATATTTATATAATCAGTGTAATATATTTATAAAATATTTTCTAAAATATAGAAAATTGCCAGCCTCATCCTTTAATAAAGATGCTTCACATCGATGGATTCTTATTATCAAAATCTTTCTCTGTTGCTAACCTCATTAAATATTCCAAATGACAAGAACAAGGGAAAAGATGTCTGTTTATCTACTGTATGTTATTCCTTATGAGATGTACATAAAATACTCCTGAGGCACACAGACATCAATAAAAATCTGAATCCATGTTCTGTCCAATAGACAGCCTCTTATATCTTCAGTTGGAGAGTCTTTTCTGCTCTCATGAGTACAGCAGAAGCACTGCATTGTGGGTAGGGTCAACACAGCCCACGCGCCTGTTCTGTTTGAAGATTTCCCCCCACAAGACTCAGTCAACAAACACCGACGCTCATAATAAAGCACACTGTCTGCTGCCATGGTGGGCTCACACAACAGGAGGAGATTACATCCAACCGTATGTTCATTTCATGTCAGCTCGCCAAAGAGGAAAAGAGAGACAAGGCAGCTGATGTTCCCTGTGGACATATATGGACATATATGTGGACATATATATATATATAGTTATTCAACTTCTATCTGGTTTATAGAAGTGTTACATTTACAGTTATAAATACCTGATGCCTAGTATTTTATTCTCTATTTTAAACTTTACTTAATCAGGTAGTCGCTTTTTCAGTAGAGACCCGAGAACAAAAAAAATAATTATTAGACAAGCATTCTTCTTTTTAATGGTACAAATAAAATACTAAAATAATGTATTTTAAAGAGCTTAGGAAGCTCTTGTGGATGTGAATACCGCTATAACTTATTATTCTTGCATTGAAATGTATTAAGAGTGCTGATCTATCAAATGTAGTGGGTTATATGCTGACTACATGACAAAGATATTTGTCAAGCCATAATCAATCAGTTTACTAAATTAGAAAATCAACAATCAGCCTAAAATATTTAAATATATCTTAAAAATCTCTTAAAAATCAACATTGTCTTCTTAGTACTTAGGAAGTTAGAATCTTTGAACAGTAATTATATGACAAAGATTTGCAAAGCCATGATCAGAGTGCTAAATTAAAGATGCAGCAACTGCACTGACTATACAGCTGCCTGAAATATATAATTACCACTTTAAATTCTTTAAAGATCTCCTCCTTTTCCCTCATTAAAAAATCCAGACTCTATCAATATGAATATACATATATTTGACACAAGATGTCTCCCACTTCACTGTAAAGTCCATTCTCATGTATGCGAACTGGAGGCTTCAAGTTTTCACATCACATGTGTGTAAGTTGAATATTGGACCACGTTTGGCTTCAAAACTAGTTGTGATGTCACAAATCCTGCTTATGAGCCCACCTCTTAAAATCTGATTTTCGGTGAGCACAGAGAAAATGTCCACTTTCAGCAGATGGATGTGAAAACACCATCATACATCATCGCGCACACCTATTTTTGAGTGGAGTGGGACTTTAAATATGTTATTTGTATAAATCAACATAGTCTTCTTAGTGCTTTAAATGTTTGTGGATGCTGACATTTTGAAAACAGATATCAGTTTTGAAAAGGTTATTGTTAAAATGATTTATTTTGGCTCATTTTCAACAAGCACCTTTGGGCCTGAGAGGTTAAAGGTTAAATCAATATTATCTTCCTACACTAATCAAAATAACATCAACTTCCTGTGCGAGTTGGTTTTCCTTCCTGGTAAAGTAATTGAAATACCCTCTAGACTATTTCTGACAGCAGGGCGAGGTGGACTATTTAGTATTCTTTAGAAGTACAAGCACACACACATTCAGCATTCGGCTCATACTCATCATCCCGCCTTGTGTTTACTCTGTATTTCAGCCATCCACCGGCATTTTTCATCCATGCTCATCTATCACTTTTCTATCAGCTACTCTGGTCTGAGCTTTGAGGGGAGTCCTGCTGGGGCCGTGTGAAGGATGCATCAATTATTCACTTGTTTTCTGGCCACAAGGACAGAGGTGCCAGAGTCGACATGTCCCCCTCAGCAGTGATGTATCGGGGCAATAAAACCTCTGCTTACAGCAGCCTGGGTCTAGTTCCTCCTGATCTGCACCAACCACGGTGTGACATCTGAAGAGAGTCGCACAGGAAGTGACAGTTTTATTCAGCTGCACCATGTTCCTGCATGGCTTCAGGCTCATCCAGGCTAAGGACATAACAGCAGCCAGAGAGGAGGGTGTGATGATTGGTTGTTAGGTTTACTGGGTCATAGCTCCTCCCCAACGCTGGTCTGTGCATGCACAAGTCCCCTTTGGGAGAAATTTGCAGCCTAACATGAGTCACGTCATTGTTCCCCTGCTTGGGCTCTCAGTGTGCACCGTCACCCTGGTGGCACCACGGCGGCTAGCAACACCATGTCAAACACTGTGACGTCAGCTCTCTGCATCCATTTTGGCTTTGCTCACTGCAAAATGGACTGACGAGGAGTCAGACTGAGGGCCGCTGAGAGGTGCAGTTCAAAACCTGCAGCAGGGTAGATAAAAACTGTTTGCTTAACACCACACACAGCTATGTGTATGGCATGAATATTTCACAGCAGCTCACAGTCATGTCATTTTCTCTTGTTTAGTTCATTAGCATTCACCACGAGTGTAATTCCTGTACAATTTAATTTCGTTGTGAGCAGCAAAATGCCAAAATTCTCTAGCTGAAGGTGTGTTTGTTAGAAAATGGCCTGCTGAGAATCCACAAATATGAAGCAGACTGAATTAATATAACTGACAGCTGAAAAATTGCTCATTACTAACCCTTGGTAATGGCGTCTACTCCTGAGGAAATATAATTAGACTTTGTACAATAATTTTATCTAACAAGATTATGAGGCTGTATTTTAGCTACATATACTAATGTCACCATGCCAACATTAGCATGCAAAAGGTGTCTCCTTTGTCTCCAATCTTTGGCAACCCCATAAAAAAACAAACTGTGACCAACAATATCAAAACCACAAAGGCATATATGCCATTAATCATTGTGTATTTTAACTCCCTCTTGTCATATTTGTATTTTTTTAATTGTCCTTAGATGTGTAAATTAATTGTATATGTGTACTTTTATTTGCTTTTTATGTGTTTTTGTTATTTGCCTCAAATTTCCCCGTGAGAGACAAACTGAATTTGTATGTATAATGTTCACCGTTTTACTAATTAGCATGTTAGCATGCTAATATTTGCAAATCAGCACTCAATGGGAAGTACAAATGTAGCTGATGGCTGATTAGTAATGAACCAAAATATTGGATGGATTAAAATTTTAACTTTATGGTAGCACTGAAAAATTAAAAGAAATCAAAATGATTACAATTCATCCTGAGAGGCAGATGAATGTGTTGAGACATTTCACTCAAAACCACAATGTCAGCCTCATGGTAGCACTTGAGGAAGAGTCAGGGGCTCTCCAAAGTCAGTTTGATTCATCATAGGGGAACCATGAACATCTGTACCAAATTTCACACCAATCCATTCAGTAGATGTTGAGATATTTCATTTTAAATCAAAGTGGTGGACTGACTGAAATTACAATCACATAAATGTGAAAAAAGAAAAGGGGCCTGAGAGGACACACTTTGGTTAACAACTTCTTTGTTATAGTGAATTATTAACTGAAAACAACACCATTTCCTCCATTGAGGAAGTGAATTATTTCTAGATACCCAAGAATATGCTGCAGGGATTATACAGGGAGATTACAGAACCCACTATGCAGATATCATTACCACTGCACTCTGCAGATGCTTCGCTGCTGCTCGTCTCTTTCTCAGTGAATAATCAGTGTAATGTTTTTTTATGGTTGCTTGAATTAAATTGTTGTTACTACAAGCTTTGCTCTTGCTTCCTTGTGCATCAAAGCTATTTGTGTTTTCTTGCTGAAGCTGCAGTGTGTTTTATCTCATTACTGCACTCAGTTCAGTCCACTGAACATTGTGTTTTAGAGTAGAGGAGAGCTGGTAACACATCGCAATGTCTTAATCATTTCCCAGGAAGTTTGAAATGACTATTATACATTATACATATTAAAGGCGTGGATTGACATCTTCAGAAATACACTTTCTTGTTGCTTCTTGCCAAGAGTTAGATAAGATGATACCACTCTCATGTTTGTGTGTTAAGTATGGAGTTGAACCCAGGAAGCAGTTAGCTTAGCTCGGCACAAAGTGTAATAGCAGGGCTAACAGCTAATCAAGCTCTATCCAATGTTTTAAAAACAATATGCCTACCTACACCTGTAAAGCTCATTATCTGAAAGGTTGTATCTTAATTGTTTAATCTGTACACAAACTGAAATGTAAATAAGACATGTTGTGGTTTTACACAGAGTTATGTTCTGCCTCCAGTTTTTATGCTAAGCTAGGCTAACTGCCTCCTGGCACCAGCTCCTCACTTAACGCGAGACGTGAGAGCGGTACTGATCTTTTCATCTAAGTTTTCAACAAGACAGTGAATGTCAAACAAAGAAAATCTCAAATAATTCTTCCAAGTACCCACTAATTTATTTGGTTTTTAATAAAGAAACTGCAAAGGTATAATTTTCTTGAAAGAACTGCAGAGATCGTAATGATTGATGATTGGAAAAACTGACATTTTTTGGAAACCTTATTATGCCTATTGCTTAATTGTACTTTATACACATCTACACAGAAAAACTATTTTATATTTTTGAATCTTCAGCTGACCTGCTGTGCACCAGTTACTTTAATATTACAAGATTATGCTACCAATTAATTCGTATTTTAAAGTGTACCAACTGAACACTGTATTTGCCTTTTTACTGTCAAATTACTTTTTTTTCAAAATCTTAAGAGTTTACGGTTATTTATCAGTTCTTTTATTAGGAAACTATGGGACCTCTAAAATTTCTGATGATTTGTTGCATAACTACAGTAGCAGTCAATTAATAAACAAATATAAAACAGATAAAACAATAGGACCAACATATACTAATCATATTCAATTGTGTGTAAACACAAAAGAAGTAGGCCGACATCTCTTTTCTCAGCTAAACAAATGCACTGTCTGCTGTTAATGGAGAGTAATGTGCTTGACACTAATCATGCTTCAAACAGCCCCCCTCCAAAATCTGGAGACGAGGGAAAAGGCCATTGATTATCTCTCAGTCTCACAATAAATCTTTAGCAGAGAGGAAAGTCTCAGCAGCAACACAAACCAAAACCAGACCTTCTAAAAAAAAAACAATAGAGCACAAATGAATCAATGTTTCCTTGAAGCACTGATCTAAATGTTGAAACAGCTGATGACCACACCCGGACGAGGTAGCTGAGGTGGATAGCTATGCTCTACTGCAGCGCAGTGTGTTTTTTTTATCCAATATGCTAATGTATCCAGCACCATTGCATTGCTCTCAGCCGCGGTAGAGGCGAGTTGTAACTTGTGACAGGGCTAATCTCTGCGGGCAGACCGGAGCACGGCCCAATCAGCGGGGGTAGTAGGCAGAAAATGAGAACACCAAACAGAGCAGCTCCCTTAGCTCCTCCTTGGTTTTAAGTGGAGCTCCTGTGTGATAAGCTGTGTGAACATTTAAATGGGAATGTCAGCATCTCCAGCAACAAGATGTCAAGTCAAGGGCATTAACTGAGTGAATGCTGTGCACTAAAAGGTAGTGCACAGCATTCTCATCTGTCTTTCATCTCAATTTCGATAAGTGAACGTGTTGCTAATTCTTTTCTAACTTTAGCCATAGACAAAATCCATCAAAGGGGATGTTTTGATGCTCGCATTTGGGCTCACCATTTTCAGCCTTGTCAGTCTGAATCACTGCAAAGTTGGAGCAAAAACCATTATCAATCATTACAGCTTTGAGTGTTCTATGTTAAACTACACTCCATATTGAAAACTTCATGACAATGATTATCACTGTCAAGAGTTTCCAGGGTTTTTAGATGAAGTTCTCCCCCTGATGCTTCAGAGGAAGCACTCAAACCTTCTCCAGCTGCAGCACAACACTACACAAGTGACGAAAATGGATTTGATGGGTGGATTGCCTTTAAACATTACAACCAGCACTGAGTTACCAGTAAACACCACAGAAATGGAAAAAAGGGACAACTAATTGCTGTGTGTGAAATGCCTCTGCAGTCTATTTAGGATCCAATCGTGACCTTTAGTCTACACCAAGAAGAAAAAAACACAGTGTTGGTTCTCTGTTTCATTACAAATATCCCTTCTGGATCCCTGATGAGGGTAAAACCTGTCTGAAGTACACTGGAGATTTTTTTAATCTGTTATTGCCATGTGAAGTAAAGGTGTGTGTATTTTTGCATGAAAATAGCATGTCTTTAATACAACATACACCTCTGTTGTATAAGGTAATGTCAATGTATGTAGATGTTGCAGCCTATTACAGACAAAAAAAGAGAGAGAGAGAAAGAAAGCTGCTCCTTTCATGTGAGGCTGGTTGCACAAATAGCTCAGAAACTGACTGAGCTGTAATGATGGCTGCCACGGGGACAAGACATCAGCATGCAAAGTTGTAAAACGCATCACCTCCAAACAGGGAATAGAACATAAATCCCTGCAGAGTCATTCTCCAAAACCAAAACCCCCCCTTTTCAAATAATATTTCACAACATTCAGAGGATATACTCACGATATATCAAACAACCTCCCTCTCAGTGCAAAGTCCTTTTTAGCACCACTGACATAAACCACCGCAAAGCAACGCCAAACCACAGAGGAAATCAAGGGGAAAAAAATTGCTCATCACTCTTTCTCCGTCACATTCTCCCCGCTGGGTTTCTACAAGGTCATTTTGGCGCACGACGCACGACAGGACACCCCGGCCACACTAACACTGTCCATCTAGCCTGAAATCTGCACATATTCAATGCAACAGCAAAAAAGCAAGATAACTTTTTATAAAAGGAGGGGGGGAAAGTGTGGTTAAGACAGACCTACAAATTTATAACCGTGCGCTAATGAGGGAACAGGCGACGAAGAGAGACAAGGGCATCGGTGCCAAAACCGTCGCCAGTTACACAAAACTGGCTCGATGATGGCAAGCTGCTCATTTTTGCTGTTTAACGACATTCAAACACAACACTCGTAACCTCTTTCCCTTCCCTCCCTGCCTCCTCCTCAGAGGAGACCTCTGCGCTGAGATGGATGGATGGATAGATGGATGGATGGATGGATGATGTTCACTATTTAACGCACAAACCTCCTCACAAGTACAAGAACGACGAGAGCATTTCGCATACGCAATCAGAGATGTCTTTAAAATCTTATCTGATTGTAACATCTCTGATTAATAAACTATATTCTTATCCATAATCCGAGTTAAGCCTTGGTTTCCTTTGGGTACAGGTTTAGGGGTCATCGCGTTGCGCACCAAAAAGCCTGTAACGCGTTTTTAATGATTAATAAATGTTGAATTGTGTCATAAACACACTGAAATATTACTATCTGTAATCCTGCTCATACATGCACGGTTAATAACGGCCGCAGCAGAGTATTAAAAGGGAATTCGTGCATTGAAATGGAAGGTTAAAATTCATTTTACGCATTTAAAGAGTGTTATTTGTTTCCTTACCTTTTGGTTGGAAGGTCAGGATATGTTTTTTTTTCGCTGTGCAGGGAGTCACCCCGAGTACTTAAAGCAAAAAAGGTCCAGTGTGCCCCTGTGATGTACACTGACGTAGTAGCAGAGAGAGAGCTGCACCCTCCTCCCCCCTCCGCCCCCTTTTACCTACTACACAGCATCCTTCTTGGATGGAGACACCGCCCCCTCCCCCTCCCCTCCTACTCCACTCCCATCCCTCTTCCAGCAGACACCATTCCCCTCAGAGAGAAGAGGGGGGTATTGCTGGTTTGCACGAAACCAGGATCTGTGAAGGTGATTCGTTTTTCTACCGAGTGATTGAGACTTTGGTGAGTGTAAATGTTACAAGGTCACTGTGAATACAGAGTGCACACAACCAGGTGGAAAACGCGCCTTCCACGTTCATGTCGAGTGTGTCTCGGTTTTGACTGTCATTTGCTCCATATGCACCAAATGGTTGGTGCAATGAACTGTGCAAGACGTGCCTCACACTGCACGTGCCAAGGCTCGTGCCTGTAATTGGCCATGTTAAAAAGGAGGAAAAAAATATGACAAGGATGCCTCTTCTGGAAAACAACTGGAATCATATCTTATTCATGTTATATGGATGTGATGAAATTACATTTCAATAGAAATGTGATAGACTGACAGCACAAGATGAAAGTAACATATACGCCTGAAATAAAGCCTGTCAACAGAGTTAATGATTTCTTATGTCTGTCACATGATGTACAGTATTTGAAAATCATTAAATGATCTGTTGCAGAATATATTTACTTTACATTATTTTATATATTTATATTTTCATGGTTGTGGAGATGGTAACTGTCAAATCAGTCTGTCAGTCCACCACTTTGGAAATTTCTCTGCAAGATGTGTTGCCATCAAATTTTGTACATTTATGATCCCCAGAGGATGAATCCTAATGATTTTGATGTTCCCCTGACTTTTCCTCTAGCACCACCAGCAGGTTGAACATTTTACGTTGTTTTTTTACTGAAATGCCTCAAAAATTTTGGATGGATTGTCATGAAATTTATTCTACAGATATTCATGGTGCCCAGAGGATCAATTTTACTAACTCTGGTGATTCCCTGCCTTATCCTGTAAAGCATATCCACATCTAAATGGATTGGCTCAAAGATTTGTTGACGTGTGTGGTTCCATAATGCTGACTTTTATGTCCCCTGAGTTTCTTCCAGTGCTGTCAGCAGGTTCAGATCTTTTGGTGTTGAGTGAAATGTCTCAACAACTATTAGATGGATTGTCATGAAATTTGGTAAAGACATTCATGTTCTGTTCTGAACAGTAATAATTATGATGAGATCTGACTTTTCACGTAGCACTGTCATCAGGACAATGTTGTAATTCGTCCAATAGGAGAGGTGCGTGTATGGGGAAGCGTCTCAGCTGGTACAGATGATCTGCTTTCCAAATGTGTCTCTCAAGATGATGCTATAAAAATGCTGTAAATGAGAATTTATTTATAACTTATTTATTAAAGAGAATTTCAAAACAATAACATACAACCTCAGAACAAGCAAAAAAAAAAAAACACATTAATGAGGATTTGAAAATATTGAAGAACTGATAAAACAGCACTATAAATACTCAGATTGATTGAGGAATCCTCATTCATTCCTCCTGGAAGTAACAGTATGCTTCCCTCTTTTCTCTTAGGATATTAATATCACCGCCTCTGATTGGTCTGAAATCACATGACCTCATTCATATGTGTGTTACACCTCCAGTGTGCCTTCAGCATTTCGGTCTTTCAGTCAGATTTCTGCTAACACACCAGCTGCCTGATTGTCATCAGGAGCAGTCAGATCAGATGAGGCCTTTCATCTTGCTTGAGGCTTTCAGCTGCTATTGTCTGTTTGGGTCATCTATTGATCAGCTGGACCAAAGGGCTGCTATCTGCAGGCAGCAGTGCCGACATCCTCCGTCCTGCTCGGTCTGATAGTGAAGAGGCATGAAACAGTGTTAGAGTGACAAAGTGAAAGATTGTCATGGAAAGTCTGGCTGTAATGTTTTATCAGGGTTTTTACTAGAATATGTACTGAAAGCATATCGCATACAGCACAACTCTTCATGATGAATGGCCTATAGATGTGAATATACGAGACACAAAATGCCTAGAATTATATTACAAACTGAGGTTTCTGTTGTAAGTACATCACAGTTTGTTTGAGCAGCTTTTCATATGAATTTCTAGGCTGCATTTTCTCTTTCCGGTTTGATGGCATATTTTTCATATTCATGTGGACACTAATGTGGTTTCCACTTCCATTTCCAGCAGCTAGAACAGCAGCCGAGGGGGTTTTGGCAGACTACATCAATGATAAATGTCAGGTTTTGTCTTGTGTTGCGTTTGTTTGTTAGGACTACGGGTTTCTGTTTTGTCGAGGGAAGTGTGGATATAGTATAGGGTATATTTGGGAAATCTAAAAGATAAAATGTCAGATAAATGTCAGGTTTTAGCACCAGGTCACAGGAATCAAAGGGCATGTCTTCTTTCTGTTCATCCTATATTTTGACATTTCTGTTGTGTGATTTTATTTCCTCTGCGACTGCTGGAAAAGAGAAAACTCTACTGAATTTAATTACTTTTGACTTCCTTTTTTCTGCCTGGATTGTAAATTGTGTCACTTTCTGTGCACTTGAGCAGTATTTATGTGAAAAATTACTGTTTTCTTGCTTTATTAATTACTTAATTAGTTTAATCAGTTAGTTGTTTGGTCAATAACATGTCAGGAAATGGTGAGAAATGTTGATCTCTGTCTTCCAAAGCCCAATATGTAACCTAAAATGTCTTGGTTTGTCCTCACCAACAGTCCACAACATAAAGATATTCAGCTTATTATCATAGAGGCTTAAACAAACCAGCAAATATTCACATTTAAGAAGCTGGAACCGGAGAATTTCTTCTTCCCCTTTCTTCTAAAAAAAATGACTCAAAATGACTGATCTATTATTGAAATAGTTGGAGACTAATTTTCTGTCAGTCGTCTAATCGTTGCAGCTCTATACTTGAGCACTTTGTTGGCTGGTGGAGTAGCGTCAGCACACTCTTACCACCAGAGGATTTATCCCAGTCCCTGACACCAAGTGTGACAAACAAGACGTATAAGCTTTGATTAAATGGCTAAATAAAAGGCTAAATCACTCCGTGTTACTCATTTTCAATGTGTGTGGTGAAAAGAGAGACGGTTCCATAACTTGAGGTCACAAGGTCAGTATCTTTAAGAGTAATCATGTCAGACATGAGAGAACCAATCTGATGCCCGTGTTACAAGCAACAACTGTCCCGAGGTGACAAACCCTCATTTATTTTTTTAGTTTGTTCTTCAGCCAAGTTCCCATCTGAGGCGTTCGAGCTTGGCAAGTAAAGGTCTTGTCTCATTACGGATCGTTAAATCAAACCTACTATAAATCACAAAAATGAGGACTTGAGACTTGATTGATATTGTGCGACCTGCAGTTGGTTTCGGCTCAGTTCCTCTCCAGTTTAATAAACTGACTTATCTTTTTTTTTGACATGAATGAACCATCCCGATTCATCATGCGACATTTCACACAGACAGGAAAGAGAGAGGAAAGATAAGCAACACCTCTCCATCCTCGGCCTTGCAGAGGAACCTGTTGGTCCACTGACAGAGCAGATGAACACAGCTGCACACGTTCCCCCTGCAGCAGCCGGCAGCTGGCCCGGCTGAAGTCCTGACATACCACATTATCATCTCAACAAACCAAAATATACCTCCAGAGACAAACTGCAGCTCTACAGAGTGTGTGCATCTACAGCTGTTGACTCTAATTGGTTTTTTTTTGTTTTTTGTTTTTATAACAGTATCTTCTCGCAAAAGCAAGGTCGCACCTGGTTGTCACACAGTTTAATTTCCAAGTAGGATGAAATTTACTAGGCACAATAACATAGTCAGGGCCAATTTAATGATGTTCCCGTGCCAGCTCTTATCTGCAGTTGTAAATGCTGCAATGAATCACAGGAGAAAAGCAAGGCTTCATATAAAATCACACAAGTACTTGTGTTTAGCAGCTCAATTAAAATTGTAGCCGAGTCAGTGTATAATTGACCTTAATTCTGCGGTATTAACCATGATGCAATATGACTCATCAACCTCCATGTGGCATTTAATATCAGTTCCCCTGACGAAACAATAATGTATTCTTACGGCGTTCCTGTTGGAACTGTAAGGATTTACTGTGTTGGCAAGTGTTTATGTTAATCAGCAGTTGGACGGATACACAGTTGGATGAAATTTGCTCGTCTTTTCCTTTAATGGCAGATGTTCAATTCATGTTTTAAAAGGAGAAAATGACGAGTGATGAAATATTAGTGACTCTTCAGCTTCTGTGTCAAACTGAAGGTTTTTGTCGCCACCCGGTGGTTAGTTTAGGTCACACTTATTAAAAATAATATCCAGCTGCAGCTGTCAAAGAAATCCAATTTTATAAGGAATCAGTTTAGGAAGTGTGCAACGTACAAGCTTCCTTTGTCGCAAAATGTAAAAATATAAGCCAGAGGAGTGACGTACTGGAGCTCTAAGTCTTAACTGATGGGAAGATTCAGCCTCAGTTTGTGTCACTCACAAACTGATATCATGTTAAAATCATGGAGCTAAGCTAAAAGATAAATACTCATCTGTGTTTGAAAAAGATTCAGAAGCAGAAGCGGGTGTTTACCACGATAGGATACAGACTAGATGCTTGAGAAATGGCTTTTTTTGTGCAGCGGACAGAATATTTTTTCATCAAGATGGTTTCAAATGTCTTTGACAAGTCTGGAAACTCCTTCAGAATATCAATAAGTATTGCTTAAAGTCCTTCTGGGTTTTTCAAACAATGATGAGTATTTATTTTTAACAGAAAAAGATGCTTAGCTCTGTGATTTCGTAATGCGTGAGGGGCACAAACTGGGACATGGTTCCCTGTTTTCAGTTTACAGACTCTCCCTCAGTTCAAACCCTGTGTGCACAAATATCATCATGTCCAGCTAATCCTGCTGCCAGCCACTATAAAAATCTAAGAGGTACAATTTAGATCAGATTAGATTAGATTCAAATGTATTGTCTTTGCACAGAGGAGGGACCAGTACTATAAAATGCATCCAACCAGACCAGACAGAGTTTTTTAAAAATGTGTACCTTTGGGGATATCATTGTCTGAATGAGGGCTGTCATTTCCTTAACTGTGTGTTTATTATTTCACAAAACAATAGATGAAACTGCGGCCTTGTGCACATGAGTTTTGATGGCTGGCTGACATTACCGAGACTCCGACCTTTCAGCTGGAGCTGCTTGATTGAAGATGTTAAGACTCTTTGTTATTGAAGCACTGTTTTTCAGCTCAATGGGGCACACTGTCTTTAGAGAACTTTGCTTTTCTAGTTTTCCTGCATTACAAACTGACATTGACACGTGATAGCTGCACAGTGCTTTGAAAGAAACTGAAATGTGTTTTTGGCAAAGGTCAAATATGAATCACTACTGAATGATGAACTCAACAACACTTTATTATCACCTGTGTAATCTAATGCAATCCAACACATCAGCTCCGCCATAAATTCGACTTTTACGAAGCTGATGCATTTCCAGTTTTTGTTGACGTTGTCAGAAATGTGATTATTCTACTTCATCTTTATTATTGAGGTCATTGTGGGTGGTGGCGGTGGTGGTGTACTGGAGTGCATTATATTGTAAGGTGTTCCTAATATTTTGCCCCTCTTGTGTAAATTAATGACAATTTCAGATTTCACAGGCGTTCCTAATAAAGTGCTCAGTGAGTGTAAATTCCTATAGAAATACTTCAGCAGTAGAATCAAATGAATAAAAGTAAATAAAAAGAGGATATAATTAAAAATACAAATGTAGAAATAATTAATTGAATTTATGATTTTAAAAAATAACTATAAAACCAGACATTAAATGGACATTATAGGATACAAATCTCATGTATGTGATAACTATGATCATTTCTCTGTTTCTTTTTTCTAACTCTCAGCAGTATTTTGAGGTATTTCGAGGCCATTTCAGTCTCCTGCTCCACTTTGAGCTCATTGGCGAGGTCTGGTCAGGCGTGTGTGTGTCTCTCGCTGATTGATGCAAATGAAACAAGCTCAGTTGCGCCTCTCTGCGTCCACATTGTGCTGTTACTGTCCCCCTGTTCCCCGTTCCCGCTGCCGCTGCTGCTGCTGCTGCGGAGAGAAACCACAACGAGCGATTCCAACATGCACAGCGGCACGAAATGAAAGTAGCGCTTTGTTTACCTCCGTCAAACGCCTGCGGATGATGACGGCGCATCCTTTTCATTCGCATATTTAAAAAAAAAACGGCGTGGGAGGGGGAGGTGCAGGATTTTTTTTTTTTTTGGAGGGGTGGGGGGTTTGTTTTGTGCTTAATTTAAAGGCAACAGAGACTCAGTGGTGTCGTGCTTTCTAAAATATGACGCTCGCCAGAAACCAGGTCGATGAAATCTGGATTTTATCATGAGAGGAACCGGCATGGATCTGCTGTGGAGGATCCTAGCAGCTCTCAGCTTCGACTGCTTTAAAGATTCATCGTCGACGAGGTGAGTGGAGGCTGTCAACCTATTTTTAATCACCCAGCGAAAATTCCCCAATATATTCCTGGATTATTCCCCCCAGTGTCTGTGACAACCATTAATGAGTTTATAATGTACCTTAAATCAATTTTCACCATCTACTATGATGGTATTCTGATGCTTTGCCACTTTATTTTTCTGTCATACCTGCTTTTATATTTTTAAAAATCCACCACTCTGGATAATCCTTAATTGTGTAATCCTGTTTTGTTTCATTGAGCACATTTATTTATATATAAATGGGCCATGAGATGATTAAATTACAGTCCAGGCTGTGATAACACACTGCAACAGGAGATTTTTTTTTTAATATTAAGGGTAAATATCATCCTTCACCTCACAGTTGTTATGACATCAGGTTTTCTGAGTCATTATTTGCATTCATTCTCTCCTCATGGTAGTCAGTTTATGTTACACAATGTGGAAACAGTGTATCTGAAATCCTACAAAGGTTATAACCACACTCATGTATAATTTGTCTCATTTTCTATATGTGTCCAATGAGAATACAGAACAGGAATATTAACATATACCATTTTCTTGCTCATTAAAATGGGCAGCAAGCATCAACATGTACAGGTTTTATAGAATCACATAATTGATTTTTTTTTTTTTTATAATTCATCTTCAGACAGTATTCTGTAAGGTTCTGCTCCAGCAGGTGTCCACTGCAGCTATTAATGAGGAGGGTCCGACATCCAATCAACAGCTTGTACCTGTGTCCAAATATTCAGATTCAGAACATAGAGTCTCAATCTAGAGACTGATGAATGTCAGCCTGACACACCTCCAAACAATAGATTATGGCGCAAGAACCCAAATCCACCCTAACTGTGCTTTTAGGTCTTGTTTTACCGGTTATTCCCTGTAACACATCTCTGCACAAAGATCAAATCTGTGTTAATGTGCATCAGAGAAGCTTTTACGCAGCTTGTTGCTATTTGTGTCACACAGCTGGTGTGTCATATTTTTAGGGTTTTCCTCGATTAATCGATTGTTTTGTCTATATGATGTCAGAAAATAGTGAAAAAATGACAGTGGTAATTTATCACAGCTTAAGGAGATGTATTTAAATTGCTTGTTTAATGTATGCTAAAGACAGGCAGCAAATCATCACATTTCAAAATGAGCACTTTTGCTTGGAAAATGACAAAAAGGGTTCATTCATTATCAAAAATGTTGTAGATTAATTGTCGATTGAGCTCCACATATTTTCAAGAAAGTTGGTTTTGTTAGCTGAAGATTTCAAGCAAAACATGCTTTAAAGGAGAGCATCATGGAATAAAATGATACTGTAAAACAGTTCATCAGGCAAAAGTGCCAATAAATGTGCAAGTGTTAACTTCTCAGAAGTGAGGATTTGCTTCTTTACCTGTTGTATTTAAATGTAGAATGAATAATGACAGTGTTGGCTGTTGGTTATACAAAACAAGCGTAGTTTCCCCCCCCCCCGGCATTTTCTGACACTTTAGAGACTAAATAAATCACATAAATAACATAACTTAAAGATTATTCTGTAATGAAAATAACTGTTTACATTCACAGACACTTGAGAACCACAAACGGATAAGCTACTGGATATTTGAGGCTGATACGTATATCTATGTTTCACAGTTTAAAATAATCCTATCACAATGTATTGCTCAACAGTCTTTTTCTTTCTTTTCCATTAACAGAAATAAGCATTTTTGATAAGTTTTGTTTCTTTTAAAGGAATAGAACATTTTGGAAAACATGTTTAATCACTGTCTTGTTGAGAGCTAGATGAGAAGAACTACTCATCTCGGTGAGTAATTGCGTTCCCCGAAATGCTATTATCCTGTAAATGCTCTATTCCCTTAAAGAATTATGACCATGTTATGTCCTGAGCGGGAAGTGTTACAGCTGAAAAACAAACTTACCAGTGCTCTCTGGTGGACAAAATATACAATGGCTGGAGACACAGTTTCTAAAATACATAAAAAATCCCTATCTTTGGCATTTCTGTACTCATATTTCTTACCAGATACTGATAAATCTGTTGTAAAGTATCGGCTGATAAAGTGTCCACTTTATCACTGTAGCTTTAATTACCACCTTTTACACCCCATATATACATCATTGTACCATCCGTTTCCCCTCCTTCTCAGGTCTCCTACCAAGCTGAGCTCCAGCCAGGCCGGGAGCTTGGAGAGCAGCTCCCTGACCGGCTCCCTGTCGCTGGGCCCCGACCTGCCGCACTGCCAGTGTTGCATCACCTTCGAGGCCCGCCTGAAGCGCCTCTCCTGCGGCCACTTATACTGCGATCCCTGCTGCGACCAGATCGTCAACCTGGCCTTCGAGGACATCGAGGGCCTGTCCGACTACCCCTGCCCCATGTGCAAGTCCCTCAGCCAGCTCGGAGGCCTGGGCCCGTCCTCCTCCGGGTACTTCAACGGGCCCTACAGCATCCTCCAGCAGCAGCAGTTTACGGGGAAGGAGCACGGGAGTCGGTGGGGGTAAAACTTGAAGCTCTGGCATGGGAGGGATAATGTTGGACTTAAATCTTTTTGGCTTTATCAACTATGACCCGGTTGAGTTTTATTGAACTGCCATGACAGCTAGGTGGTGACTTTTGGACTACAGAAAATGACCATCTTACTTTCTTCTGTCTCTCTTGCTCCGTTGTCTGTCGTAAACAGGTGAAATGTGAGAACGCATGACACTAACATCCATAGATTTAAAAGTGCCAAAATGCATCTCAATAAATGGTTGAAAACTTGTACGTCATCATAACAAATGTGGAAGAGGGTTCTCTCATATTTTGGTCCATTTTATCCCAAAGTGCAGTGAAACAACACAATGAAAGAAAACACCTCATTCATATTTTTTTAATAGCATGCAGGTTTTCTACCTACATCTGTATAAAAACACAGATCAGTTCGAATAATGTCGGGAAGTTGGAGAGACAAACCAGAGCTTGACATGACGTAACTGTGCAGTAGATATTTTGTATATTTAACATTTCCTGTCAGGCGAGTTCTTACTTTGTACATTTTTTTTGTGGAAGTATTGAGCATTTTTGCACATTATTCTTACATTGTTTTATTCTGACTGTACATATCATGCAAGATGGTTGGATTTTAAATTTTAATTCTATTGTACAGTGCCATGCTACTTTCTAAGTGTTCCAGATCATATTGTAAATATTTATTTTGTTAAAAAATAAAGTTTGTGAGCTGTGTATGAAAATGGATCTTTTGTTTTCTGTGATACAGATTCAGATTATAAACACAGTTGAGAGTTTATTGACTGATAACACTTTTTATTTATCAGGATCAAAACATGCTGATACAAAAAAAAATATGTACATCTGGCAAATTTAAGTAAAGTTCGTACCAAAAACATTAAATTATACATAAATGCGGACCAACAGGTGTAGCAGAAGATCATATTTGATCTTCCATGCAACAGGACAAATGATGACCTTGTGTTTTTCCATGGAAGACAAGCAAATGCATTGGCATCACACCTGGAAAAGCTCAGATATTGTAGCTCATATCAATGTGCCTTGATATTGATGTAATGAATATTTACAACAAGTTAATAATTCATAGTGCTATCAAGTGAGGTACCTTTTGACATAAGAGATGATCAGCATCAGGCATACATCCATCAACTGTTATCCCACCAAAAAAAAAAAAAAAAAAAAAATCTAGAAGAACATGCTTTTTTCCAAACACATATCCGTGCAAATTCATTCATCCGTGGGAATGACGCCAGTGCATCTACTTGACACCCACATCATGCGAACAACCTGTTTGGACTAAAAGGCGCAGGACCAGACGCTTCCCTCTGTGCTTTAAATACAGTCAGACACTTCCAAGTCCTTGACCTAAATGCTGGCTGCATACTGATACATCAACTAAAGGGGGGAGAAAAAAAAACAACTGACAAATGAAAAGTAAACACAGGAAGAAATAAGCTTCCCTTTGCTTCCAACACTGGTACCTTCTCAAGGTAATTTTAATCAAAAGGCAGAATAACATCTGTGTTTTTTCCAATTCCACCACAAAATGATGGAGACATTTTCAGAATAATACTTAATTTTTGGTCAAAAACTATTCAGAAATCACATTACATCTACATGTATGACATCAGAAGTTGACCCATACTGGTCAAAAAATTCTTAAACATGAGATAAAAGATAAACATTTAGGTAAGATTATATCACTCAAGCCCTGAAATGATCTCAGTCATGCAGGAGATGAATTACACTACAATAATATTCAGTGGTCATATTCTGACACATAATGGCTAACATAACACTGAGCTGAATCTGGGTTTCTTGCTGCCCCCCCCCCTCCCCACGCATTCATGCAAGTGTGGCGATATGAGAGCAGTACCAAAATAGCTCTCATGCCCTAAATTCCACATTTAAGTCACTGGTCACAATGCCTGGAGTTCAAAAAAAAAAAGGGTTTTCAAATATTTTCACTTGTTAAACAAAATTCTACTTTTCTATTTGAAGCTCGGATACAAAAAAAAAAATGGAGGAAATGAACGTGTCTTCTTGCACATAATAAAAAGATCAAATGGTCACATGATGGAAGCTGACGTGTCTATTCACTGCTTTGTGTCCTGTCGAAGTGCCCTTAAAGCATGACACCACTATCTACATCCTGCCCAATCACTGTTACCCATTTTGGATAAGAACGCCTTTTAAGAAGCTAAAAATGGAAACTAGCAGCTTTCTTGAAGAGCTACATGACACTTACAAAAATGTGTCATGACAGTTTCTACTGCATTGTAATATAATGGAAGATGTGCTTGTGAGCCTTTCATTATTAAGCATCTTCAGCCCTTCTTCTTTTTAAGTCTTTGCTTCACTGTACGTAGATATATTTCTTTAAGAGGAATAGTGAATAATCAGGAGTTTGTTACATTTACAAATATACAAAACAGTTGTCACATTTTCTTATACAGTACTGATGATACGTAGCAGAGTCAAGAGCTCTTGCACTGATTATTTCATACTACTGCAGTTAACTGTGCTCCACCCAAATGTGTCTCGTGTTTCTTTATCACCTCACGGAAACACATCTGGGTCTTCTCAGTACATGATACCAGCCAGGGAATGGTTCAGTTTCATAATGTGCAGGCAGGTGAATTGGTTATAGTACCCAGTCATATGTTAGAAGGGTCTGTATCAGACCTCAGGAAGCTATCGAGGGCCCGTTGCTCTTCGGCAGCTTGGCGTTATTGGGTGCCGGATAGTAGCGCTGGTCAGGACGAGCCTCTGTTACTGAAGAGTGCCCAAAGAGGAAGGTGTGTTTGTTACTTCCACCGTTATCTTTGTGGCTGGGCCTGGGTGTTGGAGCCGAGGCGGGTGGAGGGCCCCTGGTGGCGGTCTGGTGGTTGGTGGAGGTAGTGGGGGGCGCTGCTCTGGTAACGCCTGCGCTGTGAGGCCTCGACGCTGGAAAGAGGAAGGTGCCGTTGTTGCTGTTCTGGTTCATGTTGGTGTCAGTCCGCCGGGGCTCAGCTGACTTGGTGGGTGGGTGGGGATCCGTGCCGGTGGACACTTGTTCTAGTTTGTCTTTGAGCTGCTGCACCTCCCGGGCTAGTCGCTCCACGGGGTGGGGGTGGTTGGCAGAGATGGGGTGCGAGAACGCCTGAGGATGGAAAGCAACACAGTTTTTCTAATTTAACTTATTCAACCTCACGGCACTCACAGAATTATCACTCAAATCTTCATTAAAATGTATTATATATTCTGTATTTTTCTTATTGTCAACACATCACATGAAAAGACCAAAACCAACAACCAATTGATCTGACTGTGTAGCCAAAGTCTGAAATAATTTATTCCTTTTTACAGCACTAGAGCGCTCCATTTCTTGTCCAAAAACTATTAATAACATATGGCTGCCAGGGACATATTCTTTCATTACAATGAACACCAAGGGTGTGTCAATCCGCTGCTAAAAATAGTCCCCAACAAATGCCCTATTCCTGTTTGACTAATGTTTGCAAAAAACTATTGTGCCCAGGCGTTTTAGGACATTATTAAGCCTTTGTAAAACACGTTAGTATATTTTCCATCAGCTGTTTTTAAAGATTTATGTTTTCAATAGGAACAGAAGGCTTTAGAGCTCAGTGACAAACAGACAGAGAAGTAGAAAAGTATTGATTGTTGGTTGATTGTTGAAAGCATTCCTGATCTTCTCGTCTTTTCATGGGATTTGTTGACAATAATAAAATGCATTATTCCCTAAACCTTTTCCTTTAACATCCACACAATGTTACATTGAAGTACCAGTTAGGTACACCTGAACAATCTATTGCAACTCAATATAACAACCTGGCACTAAATCCTACCTCCTAGTGGATTTAGACTTTTTATTTGCACATGTTAAAATAATAAAAACTAATAAAAACTAAACCTGAAGATTTTAATATTCAGCCTTTCTTAAGACTGTGTCAGAGAGGTGTTTAGTCATTTTAAAGGCTATTGTATATTGATATTGATATAGTATATTGTCATGCTTAAAAACTCCCAAAAAGCAACAGTAACCACATGAAACAAGAGTTTGATTGTTTTTTCTCTCTCATTCTTCGGGACTTTCCCAGGTAATGACACCGAGGCTAACTGGTGTTTGTGCAGAGGATCCCAAGCATGAGTGTTCAGTGATTTCTGAATGAATAGATATCTTGTGTCAATGCTGCTAAGAATAAAAAAAAGGAAGAAAACTGATTTGTTGGCCTGGAGGGGTTAGATGAATGGTGTGTGAAATTGTAGGAGAAACATTTCAAAACTACATAAAAGAACATAACACAGAATTGACTGTAATCTCTCCACCAGAAGTTCTGTTTTAGCAGTTTGATTTTGGTTTCACTTGTTCCTCTACCGCTCCCTTAAAATAGATGACTGCACCCACACACACACACACACACACACACACACACACACCCCTTCACTATTCTCAACATCTCCATGGGGACGCTGTTAGATGCGCTGTTGTGCTAACATCACAAAAGGCCGTCCCATGTCCGTATTAGGAGTTGTCGATCAACAGCTCCGACTAATCTGCACATCAAAGAGACGACGTCATCTATTGAGCGAGCGGTCATGATGTGACAGGATGTTAACACAGAGGACATGATGAGGCTGTACACAGCGGATATGTGGAGCCTTCTGGAAGTGTAGTGGGCCAAATTTAACAAAACATTTGTGGAGGACGGCGCTCATTCAATGACCAGATGACACATTCGCACTCAGACACAGCATCACAGCATCACATCTTTCCTGATCTATACTGAATGAATTTCTCACGTTTATTTCTTTGATTGACTAATAATAAACATTTTACTGGCTCTCCAGTTCATGTGGAAACTTTTACCTAATACTGTGTTTGTGTATATAAAGATAAACTTAACATAACCTGGGAAGATATTTGGGGATTCAGATAAAAGTCTATTTGCTTGACTCTAAAACAAACCTAAAATGCAGTTGTTGAGTTAATAATGAACATTGGATAACAATGGACTTCTGTGGCTTTGAGGCAAAAGCTATATCAGGCTGCGGGCTACACACTACTTGTTAACGGGATGAATTAATTATATGTTTAGTCTCTTCAGGAGACAGCATGAAAACATTAAATAACATAAGCCCTATCATTAAAATGTATTCCACAATCCAAGAGTCTTTTTTTTTTTTTTAAGATCAATGTGTCTACTAACAAAAAAACTGACTTTAGTGTTCATGTCTCACCTGATTGACAGCAAATTCAAATAAAGAAGAATCTGTGACATAAGAAGTAAAAAGAAGCTGTTCCCACATACCTGCGCATGGAGCGCCCCTCGGAGATAGCACTCCCTCCACAGGCCCATGCAGGGCCCCATAAGGAGCGGCAGTAAAGGCTCGTAGGGGTCAAGTGGTCCTTGAGATCCGGAGGTGGAGGTGAGGCCCTGCGGAAGCTCAGTCAGGGACCAAGCTTTCAGTAGCCTCTCCAGGCCTGGAACGTTCTCGGAGGACGGCGCCCTCCGGTGGCTTTTTTTGTAAACGCCCAAGCTGCTGCTGCGCCAGGGAAGCAGGTTAGCAGGACAGGTGAAGGTGCCTCGAGAGAGGAGGAAGACCGAGCCGGGGACAGTGTCAGTCAGCTGGAGGGAGGATGAGGGAGGGTGAAAGCGAAAAGTAACTGTTAGTTTAATTTTAAGACACCTGAAAAAAAATAATTTAGGAATTGAACTGAATGAAAACCTGCTGTTGTCCTGTACTGTGGGTCCCAAACATGTTCAATGCAAGTGTAAAGATTATGTGGGTAATTATTTAAAAATAATCACATTACCAGCTTATTTTACTGATTTGGGTTTTTCTAACAAGGGAAGATGAATAATTAGTGATATCAGCTGATGGTTAGTTTAAAAGGCATTACTGTCAAGCTACCACAAGGGGGTGCAGTGAACAGTTGTATATAATCGAGGCATTTGAAGATATCAGTTCAATAAACGGATTAAACAACAGAATCTGTAACTTTTCCTCACACACCCTGATGCTGTTCCACTGTGTCAACATACTAAGGTGAAGCTGTCGCCGTTGAAATGACCACTAGAGGGTGTGATGCATCACATAAAGAGTCAGCAGCCTTACTCTGTGTGTGTCTGGGTTGGTGTTGAGGTTTCCATTGAGCAGAGGCTGGAGCGGAGGGATCGGAGCGACGGGTTGGGTGAAATGCGCTTGTCTCTGCTTACTGTACTGTAGGGCCCAGTCCCAAACAGCGGGCAGAGGAGGGTCAGATGGATCTGAGGAAGAATCTGGATGATGCATGTCTCTCCAGCCGTTGACTGGGGTGTAGCACTGTCCGAGGCTCTGGGCAGAGAAGGACACGAGGTTAGATAGATCTAGAAATATCCCTATATATGTATGCCTGCAGCAAATGATAAAGTAATGGCTTGAATATGTAATAAAATGTCACTCTTAATGGCTTGAATACAGTGTTATTACTATAAATATGACACAGTTAAGTCATTAGGAGAGTGGCAGTTTTATAATCAGAGGCAGAAAATACTATAGCCCCTCTCAGGTGTCCAGTACCTGGGAGCGTTTGCATCTCTCTCGCTGGCAGTTGGCCAGGAAGCTGGAGAAGAGTGGCAGGTGGATGCTGTCGTGCAGGGCCAACAGGAAGTCATCTGTCAGCTGGAAGCGAGAGGGATACTGGGACCACAGCTGCCAAACACAGTCCAGGAAGAGCAGGAAGACTGGAGCCTGGGAGGGATGGATGTAGGGAGCAAAGAAAAGAAAGTTAGAGAGAGTAAGAGAGGGAAGGAGAGAGGAGGATGAGAATATGTAGAGAGATAGAGGAGGAAGGAAGTAGATGATTTTAGTGAGCTATTGTGCACCACAGTGAAAGAGGATTCACTTGCAGCTTGAGCTCTCACCTCCTCCTTGTCATTGTCACGGTGGTAGTTGATGCGGCTGTAAAAGCGGTGACCTGCCATCACCCACTCCTTCTGCACCAGGCTCTGGAAACCATGCTGGGTCCGACAGTGAGGGTCACACATCACCTGCACCAGGCTGGACACCATGCAGCTCATGTCCCGGTCCTCCGCTTCTGTAACATCAAAACAAGGAGAGCACAAGTTCATCAATATTTATATGTCATTACCTGAAGCGTATTTCACAACAACCTGCTGGAGATGTGGTAATGTCTGTTGTTTATGGTGTACATGAACCTCAGGCACCTCAGGCTTATGTAAAAAAAGTGAAAATATTGTGACCTTATTATGAAAGCCTTTCTGCTGTTCTGAAACAAAAAATACATCCACACAATAGTCATGCTGGTTTAATGTTTAATATTTTTATCATTTGGAGGGGGGTTAAGGTATTGATTTCTCTTGCAAAGTATAATGAATAACTCCCATATCAATAAGAGAGACATGTTCTTCACTTGTGTATTGAATTTTCAATTTAGGGCACTTTAGGGAAACACAACCTTTTAAGTGTCAATCACCATTTAATTGTGTTCTCATTCCTCTAAATGCTTTTATCTTTTCTATTATAATAGAGAAGAGGAAGAGAGGAAAAAAAAACACAGCAAGCCAGATTGAAACATGATGATGGAGACTAAGACCCAAGAGCCAGACAGGATAAAAGAGAGGGGGAGAGGCAAACTGAGCAACAAAGTTTTTTTTTGGAGGGGGGCTAGTGTAGTGAGTCATTGCTGCAGTGGGATGTTTACTGCTGATCCAGCCAACAGCAGAGCTGCTGCAACTAGGAGAACACGACCGATATCTGATCCTGTCAGCAGAACGGGCGATGTAAGGGTCGGTATGATGTTAGTTACTTACAGCCGCAGAGTTCTAGAGAAATTGAAACACCAGTAGAGAGCAGGAAACAACCTCTGTTCAAAACAGCCTTTGTTTGCATGATGCAGTGTTGGGTCTGTCTCTCTGGGTGTGAATGACGGTACAACAGGCAGACAGAGCAGATGATTAAAAGTAAACAGCCTACTGTGTATGAAATGAGTCATAAAATGGTTTATAAGGAGTACTGCCAAATGTTGTTTATATATCACCCCTCTCATTTTTTTTAGGGATTACATCACTTTCAGACACATTTATAAATATGACCTGGATGGCGAATAAAAATTCAATGTTACTGTTTCTCGATAGAAGTAATGTTAATGTCAGGAGGTCTGAACGACAACACCACAATTAATCTGTCTGCAATAACCTCTGCGGGTGAAAGCTGAAGACCTTGCGGACATGAGCCTCAGTCAGACAATCTAAGGTCACCCTCACTGCACGTTTGGGTTTACCTTGTCTGTCTAGTAGCATTCCCCGCCACCTGATCCAACTCACTGCCAGGTGACGATCAGTTGACACCTCTGCGTCACAATACACAACAGTCAGCGTCTTCCTCTTTGCATAAAAGGTGATCCTCTTGTTCTTAGGGGGAATTCCGACACAGCGATGCTAGGCTGTGGTTTTTTTGAGTATACTCACACCTAATCAGCACCTCTCATTACAGGCTACACCGGAAAAGGAGAGGCTAACCCCTATCAAGGTATTTGGTGCAAGAAAGGACAGTTCTGTTGAAGAAATGAACCAAGCTACATCTACAGTATGTCTTGCTCTACCTCACTCACTAGTTTCATCTCCTTTTCCAACAGAAAGGTTTCCTTCCATATCCAAAGTGTTTTCATAGCCAGGCATCCTTTTAGCCCCTGTCATCACCTAATATTACAACCGTACACCTGGCTGTGTGGGAGATGGGCCCATGTACCTGTGGCAGTAATTGACCTGCATGTTTCAACATCTTTATTACCAAGTTACATCAAGTCTATTTCATTTCTCATATTGCCCCATATCACAAATCACAAACTTGCCTCAACTAAAAGCCAACCAATGCTGAATTGTAAACAGGTCTGGTGAACAATAAACTTACAGGCAAAGAGAAAAATCACAATCTCAACATCAGTACATCTCTCCTGGTATGGATGCAAATAATCCTTTTGAAATCATTTAAGTAAATGCTAAATGCTAGTTTTACACATTGTTTACACACTGTTTGTGTAGGTATACAAGTAAATATATGATAGTTTTGTCACTATAAGGACTGCTGAACAACGTACCTGAGTGCTGTTTGATTTGACTATCTTACATGCAAAGTTCTTGAGGCAAGTTTTCAATAATATTCAATGATTTTCATTTTTATTGTCATTTATTGTCATTGAGCCCACAGCAAACCTCTTGTTCCACAGGAAACACTGTACAGAGTCCATCTAGTCTCTCAAATGAAACAGCAGTTGCAGCAGGTGTAACCGTGTCCGTTAAAAGCATGTTGTATGAAGGCCTATTGACAGTGTGCATGTAGGCTCAGTGGAGTGTGCTTGTCCCTGATATATAGCTAGTTCAGGGTAAGCCCTAATGTGGCATTAATGAGAGGGAGGTGCTGTGAATAATGAATGGATTGAATAATATGATCCAGGGTCTGGGTTCACGTGACTCACCTTGCAGTGCCACGGTCAGGTGACCGCCGCGAAGCAGGCAGGCTACCTCCGAAGCTTTCTTCAGACAGGCCCTGAAGACACAGAGAAAAGATGATTATATGTACTAGATTCACATAACGCTGATTACAAATATGAATTACAAACTTCAACTTTGAGTTAAAAAAAAAAAATCTCATAAACACAAGCTTATAATTACTACAATATTGCAAATACTGGAGAGAATTCCTCAATTGCTTGTGCAGATTTACAAGCTGTCTTGAACAGTTTAAATGCTTCTTTTGCATCTAGTAAAGGTTAAGTTATTTTACACTCCTACTACTGAATATTTTCACATTTTTGGAGGTATATACAAAATTTAAAAAATATAATGTATTGTTAACAGTTGAGTAAAGCTTGTTATAATTGTAGGAAATAAATAATCAAATGAAATTATTCTGCCTCAGCAGATAAACAGTAATACAGGGCACCCTGGGAGCCTAAGGGTTAAGGTGTTGACCACATACCACAATGTCTCTGGTTTGCATCCAGCCGTGAACGTTTGTTGCATTCATTCCCCCTCTCTCTCTCTCTTTCTCTCTCCGCCCTAATTTCCTATCATCACTCAACTGTCTCTATCAAAATAAAGGCATAAAAAGGCCCGATATATTCGCATAGGGACAATTCTATTGTGTTGCCCCTCAAAGATAATGCATGACACACTGTATGTATGTTGTTCGCCCACGACTAGAACGATGAAGAGTACTGATGAATTTGGGTACTGTAATCAAATATGAATCTAGTACTTTGATTTTCATCCATTCAAGGTGTTTATTGACTTTTCTTACATCTACGCTTGTTAAAGATTTTTAAGCTGTGTGATCAAGTTCTCTCTCATTCAACTGCTGAACCTGGGGGCCAACATTGTGGTTGAGGTGTTAAGTTCAGCCGGGGACTTCTGTTGCATCTTTCAAAACCTCTTTCCTCATTTCCTGTCATATATTTACTGTCTGAAAGTGAACAACAAAATGCCCAACCCCCTCTCCCCAGCATATTTTACACAGACTTGACAAATTCAACTCTGAAAAGCCAAGGGTGGGAAGAACCTGATGTTTTTTGTTTTTTTTTTTGCTATGGATGATATGGATTGCAACTGGATTGGATTGGACTGCCTAATCAGACTGCTTACCTGGTGTAGTCTAGCCAGTGGGTGCCTTCCAGGGTAGATAACCATTTGTCATCAGGCACTGTCACGGATGTGGAGATATCTACAAGCCAAAAGAGAAAACAGCTCATGTTCAGATATAATCACTACAAAAGGTTTCAGTGCGTCAAACAAACTGGTGTATACGCTCTCATTATTCATGTTTATTAAATAAGAAAAACCACATCCTAAACTGAACAAATTCAAACACTAAATATAAAACCCACATAATCTCAGGTGGATTAGCCTTTAATACAATCTGCGACGTCTATTTTCATTTTCTATCGAGCTGTTGTGAAGACTCAAAGCCCACCGCCTGTAAGCTGACCAAATACATCTGAGTGGCTGTTATTACAGGACAATCCTCTGAGCCGTGAAGCACTCACCCACAAAAGACAAAACACTGAGCTGACAAATGTGTGAACCGTGATAATCGGTGACCTTTAAACATTGTTCATGTGCAGGAGCGAGCAGCGGAGAGAGTAAAACTGTGCGTGTGTACGAGGCTGAGATGGGTCAGCATTTCAGTTTCAGGGCCAACAGATGTAGACGACCGTGGGTTTTGTCATTTCTGTTCTTACTCAAGCATGGAATGTGCTGTGTGTGCCTACATGACAAAAACAACAATAAAGACCATCTCACAGAGCCTGTTTTTAACATGCCGCTATATGGAGTGGGAAGACTCAACTAAACTCCTGCAAAACAGTCATTTATACATTTTGAAATATACAACAAAGTGCAGGAAAAAAAAAAGCTGAAATCATCATAGAGTCATCATAGATTGATCAGATCACATGCAGGACATGACAAAAGGTTTTCTGCTTCGTGTGAATATATGTTTGCTCAGTTGTCGTGCGTGAATGTGTGTGTACTCATGTCTTATCCCCACCTCCCAGACAGAGGGCGCGCAGGCGGCTGTGTGCCAGCTGGATGTCAGCAGGTGAGGGCAGTTCCTCGCCCAGCTCCACCACCACACACAAAGAGGACTGGCAACCGAACAGGATCAGCTCCAGGTTTCTACAGGAACAAACACATCCTGCTGTTAATACACTCTTCTATACCTGCGACAAGCCTGTATTATTAGTACGTAATAGTAAATGTATCAAGTTGCCTTAGATGGCTTTAGTAACTTTTTTTTAATCATAATGTCTGTGAGCAGTAGATTTCATCTCCCAAGACATTAAAGTTTGGAGTCAAATGCCTTTTAAAATCTATCAGAGTGGATTTCCCAGAGCACACTGGAATACTTTCACAGAATTAATTGGTTTAAATCTTGCTTCAGTTGGTAGAGAAAAAAAAGCAAAGCTGTAAGATGCTCATTGATATTGACTGATCTTACAAAAAGCCTAATTATCTATATTAAATCAACATTTATGTTTCCTTTTCAATATCATAAAAAGAAGAGTAAAACCAGTCCAGTCTGCTTAATGCTGTATTAGTCTGCTTTTTTTTTTTTTTTTTTTTTTTTTTTTACTGCAGCCTCAAGCTTCTGTACAGTCTTTCTGTATTTAGTCTGTGGCCAGCTGCTGTTTTAGTAAAGGCTATTTTGGATGTTAGGTTTCCAGTGTTCAGACAACTATTAAACACATCACTGCGTCTTCTGTACAGCGTGTTTGTAGTGAATGCATTGCAAAAAAAAAAAAAAAAGGTGACTCAGATGCAGCAGCTCTATGGCTGACAGGTAATCTATTCAATCTCTCACACAGCAGTCATAGCATCAGATAAGCAAAGTATTTTTCCACAAACAGCTGGTGGTTTGAGCAAGCTACAATTAATCCTGTATTAGGCAACTTTGCACTCTGGTAGGTGTAAAACTGATGTAATAAAGAACACACAGACAACTTGGTTGGTCTGTCAACACTCGGCTGGCAAAGAGAAATACCACTTATTCTTAATGACCCCACTAAATTGTCTTAAAACACATTCATATGCTTACACTGATGGAGCACACATGCACATCCATTTGGAAAACATCAAACACACACACACACACACACACACACACACACACACACACACACACACACACACACGTACACACCTGATGTCGTCTTTCTCATGGTAGATGTTATTCTGGAAGCTGGCCATTCGCAGTAGATCACTGCCTCTAGGGTGTCGCCAACACCAGCGCTGGAACAAAAACAACCAAAACACAGTTTGACGATTTTGCGGAGGGTTAGAGCGCTGGACTATTTCTTGACAGGGATACTGAAATTTACATATCCTGTGTTTTTCTGTCACTTTTTTTTTTAATTAATTGGATATTGCACAGTGGTATAGTCGGTCACATACATTAAAATGTGTCTGAATACTAAGTGCACTCACTGGGATGCGTCCTTCGTTGAAGTGGGCGAAGCTTTTCTTCAGCTCAGTGTCTAAAACCTTCTGTGGAACCGCAATGAACCTGGGCAGGCTAACGGGAAAGAGAAAATGCTGCTTTTATTGAGAGAATAAAAAAGAGGAAAATGACAGAGCCATGAAAGATGGATGAGATTTTTTATTTTTTTTTGTATTCAATACGCCAACAACTTTCACCTTTCAGAGCACATTTTTTGAGTATATTGACTGGTCTCTTTTTATAGGAGTTTAACCTTGGCTTGGCTTTTCCTGACAATCAGTTTCTCTTGTCAAAGACCTGCAAACGTGTTCACACATTTCTAAAAAAAAGCTGTTGTTGTTGTTGGTGGATATAATCAAGCACAGTGTTTATTGTATTGGTCAGGAGGTAATGTTGAGGAGAGGATACTGGAGAAGATGATACACCATCGTACTTCACATTTAAACTTGTATCTAAAGAACAGACAAAAAGATTTGTTGTGTGTTTACAACATTTCATATTTGGTTACTATTCAACACAGATGTGAATTTACCTGGTGGACATCTCGAAGCGGTCGTTAACTGAGCTGACTCTCCAGCCGGTGGCTCCACACCTCTCCAGCTCTTGCTCCCAGTCTGAGACAGACTCGAACCAGTTCATGTGGGCATCTCTTCGACGGTTGCTTAGAAACTGCTTCATTTCTGGCGGAGGAAAGTGATTCACACTTTCACACTTCAGCTGAGGTTTGTTTTTAAGATGCATGAAATATCTGAGCGTGAAAGCTGCTTTGATGCTTATGACACTCAAGGATTTTTTTATTTATTATAAAGACCTGAGACTAAGTTTAGAGGGAGATCAAAAATGTAAATTCATGCCAATTCACTTTCAGAGTGATTCAAACTACTAAATACACCCATTCACACACATTCACACACTGATGGTACAGCCATCTGGAGCAATTTGGGGTTCAGTATCTTGCCCAAGGACACGTCGACATGTGGACTGGAGGAGCCGGGAAACGAACCGCTGATCTTCCGCTCTACCTCCTGAGCCACCGCTGTACCCCAACAATTTTAGAAAAATGTTCATAACTGACTGTGACATTTCAAATCACATCTGAGATGCTTGTTCGTCACTTTTTGAATGCTGTACAGCGGTACAGTGACGTCTTCAGAGCACCGACTACACACCGGACACACTTGACCCCTTTGGCAGAGGTGAGCTTTAGGTCGTCCAGAGACTTAGTTCAGAGGGGGGGGGGGGGGGGGGGGGGCTTGCATTATTTATCCAAGAGCTGACAGTCAGCCGCAGCCTAGTCAGTCTAGCATAGCTTTAACATATCATAATGTATTGTACAGACAGGCTCATATTTCACTATACGGTCCAGCTTGTTTAGAACTGTGCACAATGGCTGAGCGTTAGTTGTTTGATTAGTGAGATGTAAAGTGAAACTCAAGAGTTTCATTAAAAAAAAACAAAAAAACAAAGGAGTTGAATTCTTGCCCTGTGACAGCATAATATTACATTTCATTATGGTAGCTTAATCTTTCATTAACTGAGCTTTTCATTTGCTGTCAAGATCAGCCTGTGAAACTTTTACAGAGCCTCACTTTCAAACCACTGAGAGATTTCCACACATCTGGACATAGTTTAAAAGACGGCATTTTCATTCCATCATCACAGAGGAGAATATTTCTAATTTTGCCAACCAGAGGGGGGGTTTGAGCTCTATACGTCATCATGGTCGGTTTAGTAAGCATGAGGTTTCCTGTTTAATAGTCTCCCCAGTTTTTAAAAGCTGTACAGTAACATCACGCACTAATGGTACAGCAGGAAGTAGAAATAGACAGATGCAAAAATAGATGAAACACAGTTGAATTCATGCGGAAATGACAAACAGTGATCACAGTTTTGGGTACATTTTGTCTCTGGAGCTGGACTGGGTGTACAATCAAAGTGAGAACAGACTTGATGAAGGCATACCAGGAGAAAATCTGTAAGTCTTTACAGAGCAAGTACAGCAGATGACTAACAAAGTCATACTGCAGTTCTGATTCATGTGGCTTGTTCTTCTCACCGTCATTCAGCTGTTATTTCTTTGAATATTCATTACAGTGAAATAGGCACAAAAAAACCTAATAAATACATTAAATAACAGTGTCTCAATCAAATAAATATGAGCCACGGTTTATTAAACTTTCCCTGTATGTTCTCAGGTACGCAGTGAACCATTGCTGTAGAACGACAGACAAACTGCTGACTGACGGACTGATAAGGTACCGTATCAGTGCCAGGCAGGGGATAGATGGTTGTATACATGTGGGTGCAAAGATTAAGCTACTCACCTACACTCCCGAGGGCGGCGTTCTGGAAAGACAAAACTGAGCCTGGTTTGAGAGGCTGGTAGGTCTTGGCAATGGTGTAGGTCATCTGAGGAGGGAAAGCACAGTGAACCCATCAGCATGACAAAGGTCATCGGCTTTCAACACCGAGGCCCTGCAGCGTCAGTTCAACGGTCTTTGGCACAGATCAGCCTCTCAAGGAGACGTCTTTTGGCTCGGAAATGACTGATGTATAGCACAACAGTAACAAGAGCCTTTAATCTAAGTCAATGCACTTACTGAAAGATTGAATGCAAATATTCACTAATCCAACCACACAAATCTCTAGCAGCAGAACATTTCTCATAGGAAGGCAAAGAACAGCGTAAATTGATAGACAGACTTTAGAAAGAGCAAAAAAAATGACTAAAAAAAACAACAAATTGACAAAAACATTAACAAATTTCTCTTTTTGGAGCTGTGCACTAGTAAGATCTGTATTTTACCTCGTGTCAGACCTTGTCACGCTTCATTAAGATCACTAAAATTAGTAGAAATGAGAAAACAGACACACACCTCTATGACCTGTGCGTCAGGAGTGAGGCGGTCGAACAGGAAGCAGATGACTCGCAGGTCCCTGCAGTAAAGCACCAGCTCCTCTGGGGTGAACTTCAGCGAGGAGTTTGGGGTCACCAGTTTGGTCCTGTTTGGCCCCACTGCAGCACAAGTGGAGAAAGACAAATGAGTCAGGGGCCAAAGAGACCCATAGAGAGTATATAGGTTTTAATTAACTTTACAGAGAAGCCAAAACCCTGTGCTTTCTATTAGACGTGCCATTTAATCACCTTATCACAAACTTGAATCATCACACTATATTTGGTCTACTGTGTCACTTCTGGATTCATTTTTCACTTTACAACATGTCAGCTTTCTCACACCTTCATTGTAATGTAAATGTCAATAAAACAGATGTCTGATAGAGTTGTTAAACTTGAAATAAACGTGTTAACCAAGGAGGAAGTTAAACAGCTTTTCTCTGAATTCACGTCAGCACACAACAGTAAGTACACTATCAGATTGTTCCTTATTAGCTGTCGCATCATTCACTGTTCACAAGTCTGTGATTGGACCCTAAAAGTACCACAAGTCAGTAAATCTCCAGTCATAGTGATGAATAGTAGTGAATTAAAATATGCTTTATTGGCTGCAAGTAAAAAGGTGCGCGTAAAGTTTTACTTACCAACCACAACCTTCTCTATGGACGCCAAAGCCACATCATGATCTCCTAAAAGCACTGGGTCTGCATTGTCCTGCATCATGAATTAAAAAAAAGACAAAACAAATGTGGGACAAATTAAATTTACATAAAACATTTTCCTTTAAACCGTAATAGAATATGATATATTTTAATAACTACGACTGTTCTGAGGGACTCACGTCAAGTTTGGGACTGTCCTGAGGCACAAATGCAACTCTGAAGTGTGTACAGAAGAGGGTCCCAGATAGCCATCCTCTTCCTTCCCTAGCAGTCAACTTCTTCCTCACCATAACAGCTCTCTGAAGTACACACTCGCCTAGAAGGGAAAAACATGAGAGATGCAGTTCAGAGATTACTGAGTGGAATTTCCAGGTAATAAATGTCAGTGTTGATGGGTTTTCACTTTGTACACGCCTAATTATGACCATTGTTGACCACTAATTTGTGTAAAATTGCGTAACTGTGCGTATGGAGGGGTGGATGGAGAGGTGGGGGGGGCTTCCGGTGAGGATACAAAACAGGAAGTGCACTGATGGAGAAAAAAAACAACATGAAAGTTCAGGAGAAGGCTACTGGGAGTGGGTGTAACAAATACCCTCACACAAAAAGAGGTATGTCCTCAACTGTCGCTTATGTTACAAGCCCTCAGGCCCTCAGTAGAGAGGCACTTGTTTGCTTTGCTGGGAAATGTTGGATAATTTACATGAGTGAGACACCAAAATTAAAGTATATGATCTGAATTTGACAACTCACAAAACTGATAATTTAAACTACAGGAACAGTAAGTGTTATATATATATATATAAATATTCCTGCTTTAGAAATTGAACACAGTGGATCATTTAGGAGGAATCTGACATGCTCAGAGGATCAACCATGTTTTTGAAATGTGTAGGAAGGATGTAGGAAGGCCTCAATAAAGTCTCAGTGTCTCAGTGAAGGAGAGTATTGTCCACTGTAACGGCTACTTGAGATGATCTGAAAACTGTATATCTGGATTTTTCAGAAATGTGTAGAGACACACTAACAGTTGGAAATCTATTTTAAGAGGCCCTGTACACAGCAGTTTGCAGTGTTATCAATATTTGACAGGCTGAGATACTGTTGGGAGTGACTGATCCTTATCTTCGGTTAAAACGGAGAGAAAAGTTGAGGAGTCATCTGAAATTCCAGGACAAGAGCTTCCAAAAAACCTTTTCACTCGGAAAATTCTCTTGACACCCAAACACAGACGAAAACACTCTTAAAGAAATAAAGAAAACGGAAAAAACATACACAAACACAGCAGTGAGGCAGCACGTTTCTAACAGTCTCCTGCAGGAGTACAAAGCCTTTGCCAGCTAGACTGTGGGTTTCCATGGCAACAGAGTCTAGGATATGGGTATATGTGGAGAAAATGGCCTTTTTGTCCGCGATGAGAAGAGTTTGGCAAAGATGCATGGCAAGGCAAATGTTTTCATAGTCACTTAAAATACCATTGAAAAGACAGAGAAAGACTGCTGGTTCCTCCAAAATGAAAAAAAAAAAACATTCTGAACATTCAGAAACACAAAATTCCTTCAGTGCACATGTGGAAGAAACTAGCACAGAGCTTACGTAGAAAATGACAGTAGAGATGTTGGATTGAGCTCGGTCTCTGCAGAGTGCTGCTCCTCCTCGCTCTCAGCTTAATGAATGTTTTGGGGGATACCAAAGCACAAACAGGAAAGAGCCATTTTTACACATGAAACACTTGTTTATGCTGAGAGAGAAAGAGGAAGAGGAGCCTTCGCTTCCAACACCATAATTTGCTGATTGCACAAGAGGAGTTTTTTGGTCTTTGGGCGTGCTCTATGATTATGCTTATGCCCTTCAGTCTCCAAAACCACGCATGAAAAACCCTTGGCTGGACTTATCAATTAAACCCGACCACACATGAACTAGCTACAGAGAGATTTAAGATGCTTAGCACGGTCAACACAACTAAACCCCTTGTTTGAGGGAGAAAAAAAAAAAAGACAATCTATGGCTTCGCATGCCTCGTTTCAGTGTCTCCCCGGGGTCCAACAGAGACTAAAACATTCCTGCAGCCTGAAAATTTGAGAGCCGAAAAGAAGATAAAGGCAGAGAACAGAGGGTTCTGGTCCTCTTCGCACTCTTTAGTGAGAGTTAAGAAGTTTGAGCTAAGCGTGCCGGCTCAGCTCAGCATGAGTCAGTTGAACAAGTGAAAGTGTTTATGAGACAGTCGTCCTTTAATCAAATATAATGTTTTTTTTTATGTTCTTCATAGAAATCTCCAGAAAGAGCACAGGATTATTGCACTTGTAGCTACTTCTGTGTCTGTTAAAGCCGCGCTATTTTACCCCTTTACATTAAAATAAGAATAAAATATAAATTAGGTTATATGTATTATGAGTCTGTCTCCTGCTTGTGACCCTGTGTGCCAGCGATGTTTGGGTTGGTCTGGGATATTTTTTGATACGCCTTTTGCTCTGGGTGTGCCCCACAGTTAGCTGGATTAAATATTATTTTTATTGAGCAAAAGAACTCCACAGAAATAACAAATATGGTAGACAATAATAAGAGACAAAAGAAAAAGTTATGCGGAAAACCGCACTCGCAGAACACAATGTTTGATTTCAGATTCCTGTAGATTCTTCGATGGTATTACGGCTTACATCCCCCTCTGACAACATTATGGACGGCTGGCAAAAAAAAAAATGAAATGAAATGTTGGGTTGGAGCTTTGACCAACTGAGGAGCAGAGAAGTGAAAATAACAAGAGACTATGTGCCTCAAGGCAGAATGCTGAATAACATAGTTTTATTACACTGAGACCCAGCGTTTACTGGCATTTCTTATCTGTATTTGAAGAGTAAGATCAACCATACAGGACGTGAATGACAGACAGTATCAGCCCCACTTCAAATATTGCAAACCCTTCATAGTGGAGGAAATATTTCAACCTAAATGCTTGAGAATGTGGTTTAGTGGACGTGCTGGGAGGACGTTTAATCAGGTGCTTCTTCGCAGACTGACTGTCTTGTAGCTGTTTATGTTATAAATGTACACGATGTGAAAGCAGCTGTAATGCTCTGGTATTTCTTATATGCTCCCAGGCATAAACACAGTATTTTTTTCCACATTAAGCTTAATTTTGATTCCCCTCTTTAATGTTTCAGCTGTTTCTATTGATGTTGTGGTCCCTGACTTGGATATGAGGCGAGAGAGCGACCTGAAGGATCAGCCTGAGAAAATACAGCTGAGGAAGATGTAAACCACATGCTCTCAGCCCATTTTATTTGTTTTTATCCACATTTGTTCCTCATTTTCAGCTGGGGATGCGTGCAGAGCAAAAGGTTCCTGCCCTTCTCGACGTACCGAGAAGATGAGTAAAAGACCAGGGATGGTTTATGTTGGGTTAAATCTAAGGGTACGGATGGATTAATGGTCGATAAACCATCAGCTGGTGAAGGATACTTTCTGTATAAATCAAGACGAGAGAAGCTCTGAATGTCTGAAGGCCTTCTTAATAATCTGACACAGCATAAAACGTCCACGAGTCTGCTCCGTGGTTCTGTTTACAGTACACACAACCCAAAACCACCAACCACCATGTGATGCAACGTTCACTGAGTTCGACTACATTTTCAAAATGACAAGCAAGGTTAGTTTAGCTCGTAATGTGATGTAACAAAAACTAAACTTGTCCTACTTTCCTTTTCACTAGCCTGTCCATAAACACTGCCAACACATTCACCATTCAATACAACATGTATATATGAAAATAAAAAATAACAATATCACATCTGTGTTGCCCAGTCATGGACTTTACACTGCAAAACCTCCATTCAAAAGTAACAGGCATCTCTCTCTTTCCATATCAAAGTTGAAACCCAAGTATATCAAGGCCCTGGTCTCTTGTCCATCAATCAACGAGGAATAAAGCTGATTGACAAGCTTTAAATCCTACGGTAACATAAGACTGTGGAGAAAGGGGATTGTGAATTTGCTCTGAAGGGGGTCCTGGCCTCTTGGCATTGTGTGTGCATGGACAGTATACCCCTCCTCTCTTCTCCCCCTCCTCACAGCATTGAAAAAAAGGTACATGATCTACCTATGGCTGTTTGAGCTGTCCTGACCTGTTCGCCCTCCCGCAGACCGGCTCGGTTTTCTGCGGTCTTGTGTCCCGGTGTCACATGAGAACAACGCCGGGACACTGACGCTGAACACTGCCCGTTAACTACTGGGAGAACGGGACGACTTTTTGCGAACATATTTTTGGATTCTGTCGTCCGCACGGTAGTCGCTGCGCCTGGTTTTTAAAATCACAAGCTGATCACAAGCTAAGTTAACAGTGACATAACCCGAACATGCTTTTCTGTTATTGATAGGTTTTCTTTTTTTTTTTTTTAATGCAGGGTTGACAAATGACCCATCCTTTTGAAGTGTGTGTGTGTGTGTGTGTGTGTGTTGGAGTGAGAGAAAGGGAAAAAGAGAGAGGGAGACAATCCACAGGTGCAACGTGAGCCCTTTCAGCCGGTGACACCGACCCGCGACTCCTTTGTGTCTGAAAGTGAACTTGTTCTCACAAATTGTCTCAACACTTATTCTGCAGAGTGTTCACAGAGCCAAAAGACAGATTTCCCAGCCTGTAAAAATCTGCATCTGTTTAAAAATACAAAATGCCCAAAATATGATTAAATGCCACATTTACAGCAGACGAAAAGTAAGTAATTTTAGCTCACGGAGTAGCTAATATTGACCTCAATGGAAAAAGAGAATAACGGTTTTTGAAAAAGCATGGCATTCCTGCCAATGCTCATCTGTCTTCTTCCCTTGCTTAATATAAAACAGGTTTTCATGGACAGCTGTGTTTCTAATCTGCCTGGAATGAAGATGGGGAGAGAGAGAGAGAGAGAGAGAGAGAAAGTGAAGGAGGAGAGACGTAAGAGAACAGTAAGGAGGAGATGGAAATGGAGATGAGGTTGAAAGCTGGCAGGGAAAAAAAAAGAAAGAAAAAAAAAAGTAGAAGTAAAGACAGACGACATTTCACAGTGAAATGTTAACAGCTAAGAATAGGATGGCTGTGTGTGTGTTGTGAAGGACCAGCAGTCAGAGTCTGGAAAGTATTTGATCAAAACACACTGCTGGAAAACAAATTAGCTGGATAAGTGAATGAAATGAGGAAGGAAGTGTGTGTGTGTGTGTGTTTGTAAGAGTATGTGTGCTATGCATGTGTGTGTCCTTAGTTTGTGTATGAATATGTTTGCATGTGTGAAAGGTAAGTGTGAGACCACAAGGTCCTGTGACATAACTAAACATTACTGTGACAAACAAAATAATCCAGCTTCATTACAAAGAAAGATAAAATAAATAGAATATATAAAGAAAAAATAAAGGATTAAGTAAAAAAAAGAAGAATCATAAGGTGGAGGTGAGCTTACTCATCTTATAAACTCATTTAAAACACACACACACTCATTTACACACAATCTGCTTTAGTGAAGAGTGCTGAAAGTCACTCCTGACTACTGTGCAGTGTTAAAAAATGAGCCTGTCTCAGATCGGAGCCCTCTGGTCTGCTGCCATTCTTATTAAAAGCTCCTGTTCTGTAGGGGGTTGCTGACACAAGAATATGAGCCAGGCTCAGGAAATAACCTACGCAGCAGCAGCAGCAGCAGCAGCAGCAGCAGCAGCAGCAGCAGAGGAGAGTTTCTGTGGCTCTCTACTATCCAGCAGATTATCACTGGTATTAAGAGGGTTAACCTTTTGTAGATGTAGCACTCTCTGCAGCAGAGGGTTTTAACAGTTGAGGTTAGGGTAGTCCATGAAGGATTCTGGTAGACACAACTTTTGTGAGGCAGCTGGATTTGCGAGATCGCAACGTCACGTGAGAATCCATCTTGTCAGGCCGTGATCTAGCGAATCCGGCTTCCTTGCGAGGTAAGACAGTGATAGACAGACAGGTTCATCCGCTCACCTGCCAAGTATATTTTTTTTTTTTAAAAAGTGCCTTCCCCCTTTTCCCAAACGTTTTCCAAGGACGACTTCTCGGATGGTTCTGTGTTACAAACCATCTGGCACGACCGGTTAAGACACAGCTGGAAGATCGTCTTTTATGTTCAACACGCGTAGAAGGAGAAAAGCAATTTACGGCACAAATTCACCTTCTTCCAAGGTGCACAGTGAAGGGAAGAAGTCTGAGGATGTCAAGACAAGAGAGCAACACTTGTAGTATAAAGAACATTTCTCATAATAAATACAATAATACAATTGTTCTTTATACCTTTAATACATATAGGAAAAGGAAAACATAACATTGTGGTTCGACAAGCAGCCAGCGAACAGTTTGGAGGTATTAACAACAGCGACAGGATTTCCTATATAGTCATTTATTTGTGGCAGCCCGCCACAATATCAACATTGCTCTCTCTTTCCAACACATGACAATAGTTTTGTCTGTGAATAGCATAATGTTATACACTCCAGTTAAGTAGGTGTGCACCTTTAACTTTGGTTTATAGTCCACCAGTAAAACCAAAGAAGAAGAAGAGGAGGAATAGGCTATATATGGTTATCAGCTTTTGCCGGCTTTTCTCCACAGAGAAGACTGAATCACACATGGTTAGTATCATGAACACCGCTGCACATCCAAAAGTGATGCATTCAATTTTACTCTGATAAGTTAGTCTATGTATGTTCTTCACACAACCTCAGAGATCGAACTCGTTAAGTTATAATCCAGCATGCAGGGC
This sequence comes from Euthynnus affinis, assembly GCA_029490765.1. Taxonomy (NCBI): domain Eukaryota; kingdom Metazoa; phylum Chordata; class Actinopteri; order Scombriformes; family Scombridae; genus Euthynnus; species Euthynnus affinis. Next base: position 7,944,416 of record CM055847.1, on the reverse strand, counting down.
CCGAGCGGACCTCTCTTTGTCCCAGGAAGGATGGAACATTAAATTAATTATGGGAGGAATTTGGGACGAGAGTTGGAAAAACAAGTCCAACTCCGGACAGTGTGTGTGTTGACGGTAAAGTAGTTATTATTAAAATGTTGTTGTTTTTTCCACCTCAGTTAATTCTGTGGGAAACACTGAGCTAACTTATTTTAGCCCCAGTGACTGCATGAAATCCTCTCCTGTCAGTGAAGCTGCATTCATCTCACAGCCTCAAACTCTGAACTAAACCAGTTGGTGAGACACCAAGCTAGCACACACTGGACCAGTCTGTCTGCTGAATGCACAGAAACCATATCAGCTCTTCATTAAACTACTGATAAGATGACAATAAGTCAAGGTAAAAATTGAGGAAGTAGTGAAGAGCCGTACTTGTAATCCCTTATATTACTTGTTACTATTACAAAGCAATGATTTACTGCACAAAACTAAGTAACCACTTTGTCAGCATCTATCAGTGTTTCTCCTGTAATTGTTCAGGCCGACGAGAAGCCCCACCAGGCCAAAAACACATTTTTTGAATACCAAGAATGAGCTCAAATATCCTTTCATTCGGAAATCGACAGTGTTTGAGAGTCGGTGATCCGAAACGTGAGTTAATGTTTCAGATGTACGTCACTTTGGATAAAAGCGTCTGCTAAATGAAAACATATAAACGTAAGTGTAACCTCTGTGTCGTTGCCAAGGGAACTCTTGGTAGCGTAGCTCCTTTTAAGGAATATGGCAGTACGTAATGTGTGCACGTAGCAGGTGAGTGAGTGGTTGAGTGAGAGAGCGAGAGGCAAAAAAGTGATGGTGAATGCGAGCGGAGGAAAGGGTTAGCAGTAAGTTGTCGGTGTGGCAGTGAATGTACGGTACAGGCTACAGTGTGTCAGTTAAAAAAAAAGCTTGTCAAGACCAAGAAAAGTCACGTCTATCGTTTCCCCAAGTGCTGGAAAAGTGAAGGGGAGTTAGCCTAAAAGTTAGCAACAATGGGTTAGCCTAACCTAAAGATGCTAAAAACAAAAATAGAGAACGGAGAAATATGTGGCTGCTGAGTCTCCTGACTTCTCCTGACCATCTCAAGGAAAAGCACCTGCTGCGACATTCCTGGTCCAGGTGTGGCTACAAGTTCAATAAGGCAAACCACAAGAGAACAATGACTGGAGCAGTTTTCTGTCAAATGTTACTGAGTGTTGATATTTAGCAAACAGTGGCAGTCGTCCATTTCAGTTTGTGCTGCAAAATATTATATTATTTAGTGCCTTCACATGTTTGTTGTGTCTGACCGGCTGCTGTGTGTGATTGTTTGTTTATTTTCTAAATGCCAAGTGGATGGTTTTGTCAAAAGTAGCAGTTTAGGAAGTACAGCAAAAAAAAAAAATGTAAGGCAGTTTTAGTAAGAGCTTTTATTTTGACACCAGACATCCCCATGTATTTAAAAAAGCTTTTAGAGAGGACCGCATACAGTAGCTCATAAAAGCACAATCTCACCTGGTAGACAGCGTAATCCAAACACATCTCGACTCCTTGCGTTACTCCCACTCTGACTCAGCATCCTCTCCTGTGAGGAAAAACAGAGCTGACATTAACACCGTGTAATCCCTCTATTTGCAGAAGTGACTGCTGTGTATTCAAACACAGCATTTCAAAATGAAACATTTTGTTCAGCACATCTCACAAGAATTCAGGAGACTATGTGAGCAGTGTTCATTTGAATAGGATACTCTTCTATTTTTAACATTTGCCACAGAAACTTCAAATTGTTTACCCAAGAAATAGACTAAACAGCACACACACACACACACACACCCAGAGCCTTATGTCACCTTTGTTCTTGATCATATTTAATCACGGCTCTGCCTGCTTCTCTCATCAAAGCCTCTGCTCGCCTCAGTGGACCCATTTCAAAAGACAAAGAAAACAAAGCCACAACACAATACTTCATGATGCTAAGTTTCCATGTAGCTGTTTATTCCTGCCTTTCTCTACGGAGCTCATGAAATCTTGTGTATTTCAGCCTGTTCTACAAGTAAAATCCAGCCCCATAGAGCGACAAGGGTTACTATAATCAAGGCTACATGCTTACTAGCACATATGGATCCACTTAACTTGGCTACTAACCCCCCTTTGTGAAGGCCATTTACATTTATCGGCTAGCAATCCCATAATATGCCAAGGCCTGTAATGTGAGAGGACGATATGATTATACAGGTGGTGAGCAAGCTTTGGAGTAGTACAGAAATAGAGGAAAAGGCGCTGAGTTGACATCCAAGAAAACTATACGTTGTAGACAGTTTCAAAGGACTCTCTCAGCATTTCTGACTGGCCCACAATGAAACTATTTATCACGGTTTCGTTTAAGGCACCGGCTTTATCACAAAACAAAAAGTATTCCTTTGAGTCAGCCAGAACGTGCGAGCGATAACAATGAATCCACTCAAGTCACTAAAGTTACGCTAAACAGTTTCGCAGTGTGGTGAATTCTGTGTTTGCAGCCTGCTCATAAAAACCTGAGACTCTTAAGATTGTAGCCCTCCATAAAAAAAGGCAAAAAAAAAAAAACCTAAACAGAGAACAGAGAGGAACTTTGCTCCTTGAAAAGATAGTAAAATCACACTTTCATGGATGGTTGTTTTCCTTGCGTGTGTGAGAACACGACTCGCTCTCACATCAAAAGATGTTAAAGCTGTGTTGGTCCACAGTGAACGACGTATTAGTTTCACAATAACAGCTGTAAAATTGTGAGGTGCCTATGTTTTTTGGGGGCTATTTTTTTTTCTAGTGGTCCGTGTCCTGGTCATGTGACTGTCAGGTTTCTGTCTGCGAAAGCAAAACAAAAATGTAACTTGGGTTGAGGAACATGTGGCTGCATCAAAGAGAAAGCATCAGATTTCCACTTAACTGCTGATACTATCTTGATGGAACAATATTTTTTAGGGCTGCAACTAACAATTATCGATTAATCTGTCTAATAGTTTCATGATTAATCAATTAGTCGTTTGGTCTATAAAATGTTAGGCAATCATGAAAAAAAACATCTTTGTTTGCCAAAAAACTAAGTCCTAAAATGTTTTGTTTTGTCCCAAATAACAGTCCACAAACCAAAGATATTCAGTTTATGATCATAGAGGATTAAAGAAACCAGAAAATATTCACATTTGAGAAGCTGGAATCAAAGAATTTGGACATTTTTTTTTTCCTGAAAAATTGACTCATAAGTTGCCGATTAATTTTCTCAGTCGCCTAATTGCAGCTATACATTTTTTTTAGTTTTTTAGAGTTTTTAAGTTCTGTTCAGTTTTGTAGTTTTTGATGCGATATTTTTGCAATAAAACGGTTCTATAATGCCAACTCCTCTAGGATATATTTATTCTAAGACATTTAAAATATGGTTATAGTTCCAACAACTTTACTGACCATATTTAAAGGCCAAAGCTATGTGTTGGCAAAAACCACTGGAGAAAAACAAGTCTTTTTAATTATAAGGCAGGACACTAAACCTTTTACAAGACTTAGTTTTTAGCTTGCCAGAGCATTGTTCATTTTTTTTTTTTTACATCTGGCTTTTAAATGTATTTTGCTTTCCCCTCTGTCTCTCCATCAACACCCACAGAAAACCCACAGCCGAATTCCTTATACTCTTTTAAGAACATCAGAGGCTTGAGTCAGACTTTGTTTTGTCATTCCTTTCATGAGTCTTGCTACTTAGCTCCGTCCTCTGAAGGTTGATAAGGCTGACAAACGTGTGCCTCGGGGTCAAGTGAACTCACCAGATAACACACACTGCCAATACACAAGGGTAAGTGGCGCTGGCACTCAACTGCAGGCTATGTACATAATGTGATAAATGTGGTAAGACTGGAGCTGCTTCTAGCAAAAAAATGTCCAAAAAAAAAAAAGAGCTATAGCAAAAGTATTTGTAAAGTATTTGAGTTTTTCTCCTTCACTTACATGTTTTGCAATACAGAGGTAAACTAGGCGACACAGATAAGGAAAATAGGAATGAGATAACATCTAGGCATAAACTCGAACACAACATTTAAGTAAGAAAGTGTGCTCTTAAGTCTCATGTCACACACACACACAAAAACAGAGCTTTTTGCTGACATTTCACTTCTTCGCCTTTCATTGTGTGGCTTCGGCATCCCCACTGTATAACTGTCTTCTTCCTTCCCCCTGTGCCGCCTCTCTGCCCCACTTTTGCCCTCCTCTGCTCCCTCCCTTCATCCTCAGGGACAGTGGCCAAGGCTTATTGCAGTTTCCATTGCTCATGGCTTCCCCTTGCTACTGCGGCCAGACTTCAGCAGTAAGCGTGTGCGTGTTCCTGGGTCTGGAACATACTTCTCTCTCTCTCTCTCTCTCTCTCTCTCTCTTTCTCTCTCTCTACCCAAACAACATGCAAAACTCACATGGAAAGAGAAGGAATGGGAATTTTTTGAAGGGGAATGGTGGAGAAATAGCAATCTTCTGCAGCATCTTAACCTCTAAAATTTTACATTTCCTATCACGTTTTAAAATCTGATTTGATGTGGAACAGCAGACAAGTAGACAATTTAATATATTTAGTTAGTAAGATAATTAGACAGTTGCTTCACTACAATTCAGTTTCTTTCTGGCAGGAAAGTTGTTTTTTTGTTTTTTTCCATCTGAGGCTGAGACAAAAAAATCTACACAAACATTAAAAAAAAGAAGAAGAACGGTCTCAAGCATTTGATTTTCAATTCCAAAGAAGACTGAATTACTGAGTCTGCTTTGAAAGCTGCTCTTACTGAGAAACGCTCTGCTTGTGGCTTCTAAAATATACATTCGCTTTAAGCCACTGTTGACTGGACTGCAAAAAGATCAAACCCCTTTTATTTGTATTGTGCTCTCCACTTCCTCACATGAAAGAAGATAGTCATATGACATTGTGATTTGGCTTGGAAGGAAACTTAGGACGTGACGTAGTTGTGCTAAATGTAGCACACTTTAAAAGTGTCTCCCTTTTTTTCCCCCCCATTCAGAATAAATTCTGGGATTTGTCTACAGAAATAAAATCAACTGAGACGTCTCACTGTTTCTGGATAGCCTGCAGATCTGTAAAGAAACACTTTATTTGCTACAGTAGCAAATAAAGCTAAACAGAGGATCTCATATCAAATATATTCATGCGCTGAAAACAAAAAAACACCCCTAAGGGTAAAGCAAAAGAAAAAAAAAAAAAACTGCCTTGAATGTAATCAGCAGTTCACAGCTGAATGAGGTCCTCAGTGGAAATATATTTTCTAGCATTGTGTGTATTAAAAGAACAACTGGATTCGGGCACGAGCTGCGTTTCAGCCGCAATATGAGAACACACGGAAATAAACACGGACAGATCTTGAAATATAGAGTAAAATAATAAATCAATGTTTCATGAAGTGGGAATTCTTGTGGTGAATATTTCATATGAGGGTTTCTGCATCGCACCATATTTTTCAGCTTTTAACCCCGTTCTATTGCAAAAGCCTGCAGCAATTAGCATAACTTCCCCTGTTGTAACTTCTCATTCTGAAACCTTCCATTATCAACACTTGGCAACATGGAGAATATTCACAGCAGCGCCCAAAAACTCTCAGTTGTTCATTATAACACCATCATTCTTCCATCAGTCAGACTTCTAGATGCAAAACAAATGGATAATTACTGCCTCTTTTTTTAATGGCGTCGCTGCTTAACGATTTGTGAATCATTGTCTCATAACATTTTCATCCTCATTATCCCTTCCTTTTATTTATTCTTTTTTTTCTGCAGATGCAGCGTGCAGTGCTGACAGAGTAAAACGAAGCTCCCTGCAGCCGCTGATGCACTGTGACGTTGGTAAGGGAAGGTTCAAAGGTCGTTTAAAGCCAAATAAAACAGTGTTTGAGGCATTGATTGTTACATAAGGTAATCCAACAGGACTGACAGTATACAGTCATGCTAGCCAGGCAATGCTAATGTCATGTTAGGCAATGCTGACAATGTTCTCAATGAAAATATTATCATGCTGATGATTAATGATCAGGTTAATCATCACTACACATGAAGTACAGCTGAGGATGATGGGAATTTGTTAAAAAATATAGAAATTATAGATCAGAAAAACATGTTGACCAGATGATGGTACAAAGTTCAAAGTCATTACAACTCATACTGAGGGGATATGAATGTTTGAGCCCAATTTCATAGTTTTAGAGACGTTTCGCTCAAAACCACATATAGAGGAAAAGTCAGTGGATCGCCAAAGTCAGTAGGAATCATCGTCTGTGCAGCCAACACATACAAATCCACACACCGTTTGATTTGACAGCATTTTCATCAGCTTTTCATCAGTCACTGGAAGGCCTGTCACATACTAAACTCATACCTCACTGCGTTATATTCTGGGATTCTTCTTTTAAAAAGGGCGGACGGGTTTCCTAGTGGTTAACCAGACAATGCATGTTAACATGTTAGAAGCCAGTGTGTGCGTATGTGTGTGTGTGTCCATCAACAGGGTCTCTGGAGCACACTTGTGTCTCTAAACCCCTCCACTAACAACACATCAGTGCAGATGAGTGTCAGCTAAATGGCTTAAGTGAAAATCTAATGCTGGATGTTGAAACGTCCTCGGTGTCTCCTAATCGTCTCTTGTATGAAATGTTATTTTTGACAAGCGCTTCCTCTTGACTGCTCAGATCACAAAAGTGAGATTATCAGAGCCGTTCTTTACACTCAGAAAAAAAAAAAAAACAACCCACAGACAAACAACCAAGCCTCTTGAGATCGAGCCCTTTGTCGAGTGAATAGCACTGCTGGTTAATTATCACCCGATGCCGGATCGATACACCCTCTGATGGGACCATAAATCTGCTCTGACATTGAGAAGAGGCCATTGTTGTGCTCTGTTTAAGCGCTGGAAGCTTTAGCAACTCGGCAGTGAATGTGATGTCTGAGTCCTATGGGAACGGGTGTGGGTGTGTCTGTACTGCTTTGACCCACTCCTATCAGGCTTGCATCTTCAGCCACTCTGAATAGAGCTCAGATGATCCCTCCTCTGGCATTTTTTTTTTTTTTTTTCTTGCTTCTGTGGAGCTTTGTGCTTGTGTGCCTTTCCTGCTGATTGCTTCAAAGCTGGCTGAGAGATGCAGATAGAGTGAACACAAGGGGATAGAAGCAGCCAAAATAAGCCCCGATACACCGGCCATCCTGTCAAGACGCAGGCCTGAGCTTCCTCATGTAGCATTTATTGTTGCAACTATTTTAATCATTTTTCAAGAAGAAAAAAAAAAAGAGCCAAACATTCTCTGGATCCAGATTTTCCAAATGGGAGGATTTTGTGTTTTTCTTTGTCATATGACACTAAATTAAAATATTTTCAGGTTTCAGACTGTAAGTTAGACAAAACAAGGAAACTGAAGACATCACTGTGGCCTCTGAGAAACTGTGAGAGCACCTTTACTTCAAAACATTTCTAAAATGATTAATCAAGAAAATGATTGGTAGATAATGAAAATAATAACAAACTGTGACCTTGTAGCATTTATATACCTCTCAGGTTCATAGTTAACATCATCCAAAAATGGCTTGAGAATGACTCTCTGATAACAGAAGAGAAGATTCACCAGCACATGGAAACCGCAAGACCATCTGGTCCAAATTCAGCGTCTGATTGGATTCAGTTTTCCAAAGCACTCTTAACACATGCTCATGGAGAGGAAACCCATATGAGTGTGTGTGGGTGGCCTGTGCATATAATCTACACAGCCTACCAGTCTACATTACCATAGCTTTGGTTCAACCACATTCTCATACTTGGACAGTGGTGGAACCCACCGACAGGGGGGCGGCGAGGTGGGGGTTGTGATGATTTCGGCTGCCTCTCGTTTGGAGGTAATCAAATTCAAAAACTCCTTCACCATCCCCAACTGCTGTCTCCATGGCGACAGACAGATGTTGTGCGGTGCACATCACCACCCCCCACTCCACATGCAAGCCTCGCCCTGAGGGCAGAGTAAAGGGGGCATCTGTTCTTGTTTTCCCCCTGCGGCTGCTGAAAATAACAAAAAGCCAGGCAACAAAAAAAAGAAGACGGTGCCAAGAGACTGCTCCCAAAAGGAACAAGCTACTCTGAACACATTCATACTGCCCGTGTACACGTCGCTTTGTGCTGTCTATCAAACTAATGAGTCCACCTATTCTATCCTCTCAGATGCTCCTTAACGAGAACATCTCACTGATCATTTGAGATGCACTAAAGCACGAGGGTTTCACCGTCAAGCTTCTCCAAGCTGTCGCAGCATGTGACCTTTTCAAGCTTTGGCAAATGACAGCAGCTGAAACTGGCTACAACTGTTGGATGCACAGTTCTCTGGAGACGGTGGTGATTGTGTATACCATTTATCTTGGTGTACAACAATGTAATCCCATATGAAAGATCCTGTTTAAAGATTGCTGAGACCATGCTATGTATTCATACAGTAATTATGGATCTTCCTACTGTGCAGACAAAAGGAAACAGCAGCCATACAGCAGCCTAGTTTCCCCCCTTTTGCAAAGCTGCCATCCTGAGTTGTGAACAGAAATAACTCGGGCCAGTAGGTTTCCAATGCAGCCAGACTGCAAACTACCTGTCTGCTCATTTATAGCACAGCATGATGAACGATGGCTGGTGTTTCCTGCATTGTGACATTGCCTGCATCCTGGCCCCTTTTTAGGGTTTTAATCACATGAGGAGTGTGGAGTTGTATACCGCAGGGAAAGCAATTGGATGCAATATGACAAACTTCTATTTGAATATCTTGCAAATCATTACTCAACTGGAATGCATACACTTTTATTATAGTGTAAAGTCCAAGAACAGAGATATAGAATGATTTTTTTAAAGGAAGCGATACAAAAACAAAAGGAAAACTGGCTAAGCGTGAGCTGCATTTTCATCATCAAAAGCTTAAAAAATGACATCTGCTATGTATCAAAAGACAATTACCACTAATAGAATTTAAAGCGCCATTACTCAGACTGAGTTTGTTATTTCTAAATTAAGTTAGTAGCTGAGTCTTTAGCAGCACAAACGGGATACAATTAGTTAGTGTTAAGATTAAGGCTTTCACTCAACAGGGCTAACTAGTTAGCGTCAGTTAGCTAACCTAACTTAGTGATAAGCCTGCCAAATATCGTCATGACCTTACCTTGATATCTGGGAGCATTTGTCTGACTTTGAACGTGGTTTTAGATCCAGTCAACATTTTCAACGACAGGTTAACTCGAGTTAAATAAAAAAAAGAAAAGAAAATACGAGCGAAATAAAGCCCAGTGAAAGAAAATTTTAAAAAAAATGTGTGATATTGTCAGGTAACGGTCGTGTTGTTAGCGTTTCTCTCTTTCCATTTTTATCCGAGAAAACAGTTAAACCGTTAAAAAAAAAAGAAAACAGGTCCGGAGTCCGTTAACGGCTAGCCTGTATCACCGGCTGCAACAACAGAGGTGTTCAGTGTGGACAAGCAAACTATTTTCGCTCTTTTCATCGCTATTCGCACTGACAGCAGCCTCCTTGTCCTGACCGCACGAAGAACAACAGCACACCCAGCTGAAATGTAGCATCAAGTCACCAGACTATTAATAATGTTAGTGTTAGTCACTAGCGGAGAGATGTGTTCACCGTTACTGACGCTTTGCTACCCATTGCTTTCTATTTGTTTATTCGTTCGCCATAGTGAAACACATACTGGTGGAAAAAAAAAAAGCTAAGTGCAGCAGTGGAGCTCCTTAAAGGGCCAGTACATCTGGATCATCAAAAAGTGCACTGAGAGCCTCAAACTGACAGTAAGAGTCAGCAAATCTCAGCAAAAAATGCATTTACAGTATAAAAAGTTTTTTAAAAATACTGCAGAGTAACTAATCACATTTACTCAAGTACTGTATTTGAGTGTATGTTTGAGTTACTTGTCTTTGTTTGAGTATTTCCATTGTCTGTTACTTTATACTTCCACTTCACTACATCTGAGAGGGACATCTTGTACTTTCTACTCCACTACATTTATCTGGCAGCTTTAGTTACTTTTCACATGGAGATTTGGACACAATGGTTAATATAACAAGCTTTTAACTTATTGTTAAAGATGAAAGCAATGGTTTCCAGTCTTTTTGGCTTTTGATGTCTTATTAAAAAAAAAAAAAGCAGTGTGTAGTCAGGGTCACATTTCAGATGTCTATGAGTTGTTAACAGCTCCACCAAATAGTGCTCACATGGCTTCATTTCATTAAATGTTCAAATGATCCAATATTTCACCTAACATCAAAAGATTAAAGAAAAAGTCCAAAAAACTGAAAACAGATTTGTGTATCAGAATTTTGTTTTTTCTTCTTTCTTTTCCCATTAATCATCTCTGAACCTTTTGGAGGGGCCCAACCCCCTCGGTCCTGCACTAAACAAGCTAACTGTATATAAAATAGTTCAAATTAGCTCCACCTCCAGCAGCTAAAACAGTAACATGCTGCTCTAACACTGGTGCCTCAGTATTAATAATCCAAACCACTACTTTTACTTTAAGTACATTTTGCTGTTTTTTACTTAAGTAAGATTTTTTATGCATGTTTTGATGCATGTTTCTTGTAATAGAGTATTTTTACATTGCTGTATTGGTACCTTTACTGAAGTAAAGGGTCTGAATATTTCTTTCTGTTTGTTGGGGAAAATACTGGTTATTTTCCACCACTGTAAGTCATATTAAACTGTATAATTATTTCCAAATTAAACTCCTCAAAATTATGCATTATGGTGTCCAAACTCATTTATCTGGTCATTGTTTTGATATAAAATTACTGTTTGATATAACTGTGTCTTTTGTTGACACACCTGACAAATCTGTTTAAAGTGGTTCACATTTGACTTTGGTCTCCAATGGCGTTGCCTGCATGATCTGTTTGGATTTTAATGGCATCCATGGAAACAGCTTTCATGATGCACTCACTCATGAATGAGTCAATTTTGCTTTTCGTAATGGGTGATCTGGCTTTGTATCCAGGAAACTTGATTTTCAAGGGTCTAAATTGAGGAAGTACCTGATCCACTCAGCCAAAATTCATAAAAAAACATTCAACTCTTGACCTTGTGGCGTTTCCAGCATTCAAAACATGTCCTGAAAAATAAAATATTCTGGTTAATTTACTACCTACAGCCTCTTTTGGTTCAGGAGTACCGTTTGATGATCCTTCAGCAAGTCTGTGTGGGGACTGGCTCCTTCTCTCTTCATCCAAATTTGTGGCAAGAAACTACCAATGGCTCTCTTTTAGACCAGTACAGGAGACCAATTCAGAAAAAAAAAAAATTCCTTTCCAGCTAGAACAGGGAAAGTCTGAATAATCCTGAGCAGCAGTCTGTCCTGCTGAACAGGTGGGGAGACAGTGTCCTTGTGAACTATAATAGAGAGGTCTGGATTTTTGACCACATGGGAAACTGTTCAATATTACATAAGGGTCTCCGATTTCTCTAATACATAAAACAGTCCCAGACACAGGACCTTGCATCATCTGAGCTGGAGGTATTCAACAATGTATAATGCAACAAGGTTAGGGTAATACAGAATGACAGATAACTAGTATTAACTGTATAATATAAGGATAAGCTTTCTTTCTATCTTTAGAATTTATTTCTGTGCCACTGAAATGTTTCAGAGATTTTTTTTAATGTCTCTGCTGCTCAGTTTTTAATTATAATGATGATAATAATAAGATACTTGAATTGAGGACATTAAAAATCTAATACAAACTGTGTTTTGGGGTTTTTGTCTTCAGCTGTTAAGAAAATGTAAAGTAAATGTTGATCAATCCAAGCTACGAGCTAGTCCTTATACTTACGTATGGATAAAAATATAAAGTACGTAAAACGAACTTTTTTATTATTATATGCATTTTGTTGAGAAATAATTACATTACCGAAATGTATTCAAGAAGACCTTCAATTATATATTTATGGAGTAAATCCCAGTTCTGTGATAATGTGGTTTTTGCTTTAATGATAAAGAACTCTGTAGATAACAAGAGAGGTTTTTTTTCATGGGAAATAAAGAAGAGAGGAAGCATAGCATTCTTGAAATACAATGAGAATTTATTCAAACGGTGCAAAAAAAATTAATAATTATAATAATAATAACCTAACATAAAATCTGATGTTCTTTCTATCCAGATTGCACTGTCACACAGCCTTAGGGCTCTCCTCTCAAAAAAAAAAAAAAACAGAAAAGAAAAAAAAAAAACATTAAAACGATAAAAAACAGATCAAAATACCAGGACAACTGAAATCAAGTTAAAATAATGCACAAATTTGGTAAAATGGATTGCCATTTACATGCAACAGTTCCAGTCCCATGCAACTCGAAGTATTCCATGTTAATGTCACTGATGATGAATATTCTGTTCCCACAGAAATGACAGTATTGTACAAGATATAAAAATATATCGGGTCAGTTGTGTTGCAAAACAAATTCTGAGCCATTTCTCTTCTGGTCTGGAGGAAACGAGCTGGGTCAACAAGAACATTACTGTCATGTTTTAGCATAGCACGGATTGGTGGCTGTAGAAAAAAAGTAAACGAAAATTTACAAATCAAAAAAGCAACAAACAACTAAAAGCCAGACTGCTGGACAACTAGCCATGTGAGAAAGAACATCCTAAATCGTCTCAACTAAACATTCCACAAGGAAACCTATTAAAAAAATCTCACTATAAATATATATTCTCAAATGGTATCTTGTTAGGTCAGCATTAAGGAAATTAGTTTGCAATGAGACAGCCTCGAGTATCAAGAGGCTCGTCTGGGAGTCGCTTTCGACAGCCAAAACGTCACTTTCTGGTAAACACCAATTCTACCCCAAATCCAGCCTCTTACAAGCTTATCATCCACACCTGTTTTAGATCCAACAATATACATTCTTACCCTTTTAAAAACACTGTAAAACTTTGGGCTTACAAAAATAACTTGGAACATATTTATACAACCTCTCATTGTTTTTTCTTAAATACAAAAAAGTGTTTGTAGCCTAAGTCTGATGTTTTACACGTTTCTGAGGCATCCCTGTAAGCTAATTGTAAGCTAATTATTACGTACTTTGGAGGGAGGGAAAGAGAGTATGCACGCACACACACACACACACACATTTTTTTTTTAAAAACAGGCATCACCTTCCCAAAGTAAGGGAACACTTCATAGGTCTCATCTGAATTACAATGCTAGTGCATGAACACTGTCAACACACATAAACACAGCAAATGCTAATGTGTTTTTTTTTTTTAATATATATATATTTTTGGGAAATAGCGTTATTTAAGTGTTTTATTGTCATTACAACTCTAGTGTCACTTTAAATGCACATCAAGAAGACTCCTCCTTCCTTGATCAGCTTTTGCGATGTAGATAATATTGTGATATAGTGTTAAACTAGCACTACTGAAAATGATTCTCCAACATTTTGGTTATTTTTTTTTTTTTGTTTGTAGTTTAGATGTAGGGCACAAGGGCAAGTTCCTACTGTAACACTGAGTGAAAAGAAAAACAAAACAAGAGTGCCCTCAACTGGGCAAGGCAGTGAATTGCATACTAAATTGTGCTTCCTTCTCTGATAGACTTAGGCCAAAGAAACAGATTCAAATCGACAGAGCGACAGATGTCACACCACCACCAATGAAAACAAAAAATTCTCACCACTGCTCACTGTGAGGGACATAATAACAAATCTAAGAATTTAAGTAGTCATTTTCGACATGAAATGAAATCATAAGACTCAAACTGAATAGTAGCCAGTATCAACTAGTTGATATGCCTTACTAAAAAATAGATCTAAATAGCTTTAACACTAATTTTAAAAACGATAATTTGTTTAAATTTTGGGGGGGCAGTAGTAGTAGTAGGAACTGCAGGCGATGAGGCAAGCAATGGGTACTCGATGTACGTCTTGAACAACACACAAATAGGATTATGACGCAATGAGGACAAATACTAAAAAAAGGCAACTAGGAAACTGAGTTAGATGGTGACACTGGCACCAAAATGTAGCTCTACAGTAACCGAATCCTTTAGAGAAACCCTTCTTGGCCTGTGCCTCTGATTTCCCATGAACAGAGGTGGCAGTGTCTGCAGAGATGAACAAAGGACAACAGTCAGGCCACTTCAAAAAACAGTAAAACATTATGTATCTACGGACATCAGGAAAGTGCTTGAATTTGTGCAAAAAAAAAAAAAAAGAAAAAAGAAAAAAAAAAGAGTTTAAGCAACTGTTTTTTTGGTGGTTTCGAATGCCAGAAAAAAATAAAACTGCCTTCAGTAGAACTTCAAACTTCAGATTTTGTAATGGGCGACCAAACCAGTACGTATTAAAATATGCTATCTGTTACGACTCCGTGTATGTATGACTTTGAAGTTGACCTTTTTTTTTTGGGTTCATGAGATTGTATAGAATATGTTTCACATCTCTCAACCATCAGAGCATAGAGGGTTTGTCATTTCAAAACAGTGAGTATCAGAATCATACCTCATACCAGATTTTGTCAACAAAATATTAATGGTTATTTTTGAGTATCAACATGCAACAAAAGAGCATGTATCGTGTTGCATCATGCAAACAGAAATTAGAGACAAATGTCACGACTGCAGACATCGTCGCTGCTTTTGAACAACTTTATGTCACTCGTTTAAATAACACATCTGTTAATTTGCTCTTAGTGACTAAGTCTTTACCTGTCTGATATCCCAAAAAAAAAAAGAAAAAAAAAGTGTTTAGTAACATTTCAATAATTTAACTTAATAACATGATACACAAATGACAGCTGTCTCCAAAATCAGTTGTGCTAAATGAGTCATTTTTGTAGTTTGTAGTGTGTAGTATTGCATGCTTGGTTTGGCCAGTAATCAAATGCTGCAGCACCAACCATTGTTACAGAAAGAGGAAGACCCAACTAAGAATCAGACACATTCCAACAAACATATGAAAAACTCTGAATCAGGCTCTGGGAATATTATCATACCATAGTGTGATGTTGCTATGTCGTCTTTGTTCAACAATGCCTGGTCCATAATGTGACCGATTGCACTTTATCTTCAAAAACAATGACATCTTCATAATCCAATTTATAGATTAAATGAATTGGATAAAAAAAACAATAATAATATAGAATTTTTTAAGTGTGTTTTGTTTTGCCCAGAGAGATACTACTTAACAGTGCAGAGCAGTTGTCTTAAATGCATGGACTTTTATGTGTTTGCATTCTGAACATTAGCACCACAGCAGCCCATAGAACGCTTAATCATTAGCATTGCATGGTAGTTTCGTTTTGCAGTATGCAAATGGTGGCTGATGAAAAAAGCAGTTTGACGAGGATTAATTCTGCTGTTTTCCCCCGAGGTACATATGACGCAAGCATTTAGTAACAGTAGTGTAAAATCTGTATAACACTGAAATCACCGTAGCTGGATGTGATTTCAAAATGCTCAAACATCCCTTAATTAATCAATCCAAACATTATCACATACCACAAGAAAGGAGTGGAGACACTCGTGCCTTTTCTGTTTGTGCTTGCATCACTGTGTATGTAGTATTGTGAGTCTGACTTAGTGTATAAATGTATATGTGCTGTATGTGTGTAAATGAGTGTTATGAAAGGCGCCTGCCATATACATTCTCTCCACTAGGAGGAGACAGTAGCAAGGCGTTAAACTCTGATAAGGAGAGAGAGGGGGGGGAGAGCCTGCAGCTCACACGCACACACACGCATACGCACACACACACACACACACACACATACACTCGTATACAACGCCTGCATAAGAGCCACAGCAAAATGTAACAGAAGTGCAGTTAGTTAATTCTACGGTCAAACGTGACCCCAGCAGTCAGAAACCACCCTGTTTATTCTGGTGTCGTGTTGACTCTGTGCCACTTTCTGAGGTTGTTTATTCCAACAGGAAGTGACACAGCTTAAAAAGGGAGAGAGCTGGTTGTGCCTTTCTCTTGTCCATTCAGAGGCTGATCCGCCCCAACCGTTATTGTTTTTTTTTTTTTGTGTGTGTGTTTTTTTTTTTTAGCTGAAAAAGGCCACTCATCAAATTTTAAACCATGGCAAGGTCCGTTCAGAACTTGTGGATGGCTGGTTCTGTCTCCCTCTTCTTCAGCTCTTCCCGGTAGCAGTAGGAGCAGTAGTGGCCCGTCTCAGGGTGTCCGTAGTAGGTGCAGTTGGGTGTCCGACAGCGGCTAGACTGAAGGCTCGCCAAACCGCCGGCACTGCCCAGCGAGTAGTGTCTGACCGGGGGTAGTCCGCTCCGAGAGTCTAGGTTGGAGCGCATGTCCCGGAAGCCGTTAGTGTAGCTCCCACCACTGGGTTCAGACACGGGGTAGTCTGGCGGGTCGAACTCGGGGGGATATGAGGGCGCGAGGCGAGAGGGGCTCAGGGAAACGGGGCCTTGTGAGTTATTGTATTGAGGATGGGAGGGACCCTGCGTCGTGGGGCAGTGCCGGGGAAGGGTAGCGTACGAGGGGAGGCCGGGGTACGATGTTGCCGGGGAGCCACCGGCGAGCTGGCGCCGAGTATCCATGTAGCCGTGCATATGAAGGTGCTGGGTGAGGGGTGCTGCAGCAGGAGGCTGGTCTATAAAGGAGGGCCGGGGGATGGGCACAACACCAGAGTACATAGAGGGGCTCAAAGGAGAGGACTTAAGTTGGTTAAATGACGGCGACAGATTCTCCGAGAGCTCCTCTTTGGCCTCATAAGGCCTGTAGGTCAGCTCCGTACCGGCGACCGTCTCCTTCTTGGGTGGCTGGATGCCATTGGTGATCCCCTTCCTCTCTGCTTCGCGACGCTGTTGATCTTGCTCGGCCCGGAAGCGCTCCTCCGCGTCAGCCAGGTAGCGCTGGATCATCTCCTCCTGGAAGGGCTGCCGGTTGCTGGTAGTGAGGAGGCTGGCGAAGATGAATTTCCTCTCACCTTGCATGGCGGCTCGCATGATGCCCAGGCTGACCTTGACGTCAGCGCTGTATTTGTAGGTATCGCTCTCAATACTGCTTCCGCCGCTGCTGCTCATGCTGCTCCCCGTTCCGTTGAGACGCTCGCTACCTGAGGAGGGGGAGCCTTTCCCAGAATCCTCTGAGGCATGGGCTGAAGGCGAGCTGTCCTTGCTGCCCTTCCTCCCCCTAAATGAGCCCTTCTTCTTCTCCCCACCCTCCTGCTTGGCACCTCCAGCTCCAGCGTTCTTTCCTGTCATCAGTCCGCCCACATTTTTCTTCAGCTTGCTGCCAAGGCTCTTGCCAAAACTGCCAAGCTTATTGGCCACAGAGTCTGCCCTCTTCTTGTCTTTATCCTTCTCCTTCTCTTTCTTGGTTTTGTCTTTTCCTGCTGTTCCTGTACCCGCCCCTGCCGATCCACTGCTGGAGGAACTCGACGATGAAGAGGAGCTGTTCTTGGCTAAGGAACCTCCTCCATTGACCGTTGATCCTGTGGTGGTGTCTCCGTTGCCATTCGAGCTGCTGCTGACTGACTCTTTATCCGACTCTCCTGAGTCAGGAGGCGTGCGGGCGTCCTCTCCTGCCGACGCAGTGGGTGACTCGGGCTGGGCCAAAGGGGCTTGCTGCAAGGAAACAAAGCAGAAAAACAGGCTAAAGGGAAAGCAATGCAGATATGTGTAGATATGCCCCAATCTCTTAACCAAAAAACAAGACAAGACATGAATTATAAATATATATATATATATATATGTAAAATCTCATTCTGGCTAAATTCAAAAACAGTGAAAGTACATGGAATCAGGGCTGGGGAAAAAAAACAAACAAACAAAAAAAACAGCAAATGATATAGAGGATGTGAAAAGGGTGATTCATAGAGCTATTTTTTGCAGACCACTGCAGAAAAACACAATGACTCAGTTTCCAGATGCTTTTTTCATCTACAAAACACTTTAAAGGAGCTGTAAAATAAAGAATACTGTATTTGGAAATGGCATGGCGCACATGATGACGCATTATTCTGATCTCAGACAAGGAGCAGTTACAGAATTCTCCGTCTCTCAGCAATCACACACACCATCATAGAGCTATCCTTTGGGCAAACTGATAAATCGAACAATCCCCCTTAAATTATATCCTAATAGAGGGATTCCTGTATTGCCTCTATTTCCCCCTGCAGCGGAACCATGAAACAGCCATGAACTTGTCCTTCCAAGCTGTCTGGCGTTAGCATGTGGCATACAAGAGCACCTTTGTCGTAGTGTTTGCGTGGCGTGACTGTATGACCTGAATGGCCCAGTGTAGTTTGTTTTCACTTACAATTTGTACAGCAGTCTGAGGACAGCTGGTCTTGCCCTTGTCTGTAACCAATGTGGGAAATTAACACCAACTACTAGTGGCTGTTCTATAGTTTACAAACCACTTTGTCATCGATCTGATAAAACACATGTTACACACTGGAGATTCTTTTCATTCCTAAACCTCTATTTGGCTTGTAAAATACTTGAGAATATTCAACCAGCCTTCATAATAAATTTTAAAAAAAAATCCCTTTAATCCGTTTATCACCTACGTATGTTGCCTGTCATTGTTATAAAAAAAAAAACAGGATGTACAATAAAATTATACATAGATCCTGTTGTGTCATAAAATCTTCATCTGTCACGAGCAAAATGAGGAACAAACATCGCTCAGGATGTCTGCGTGGATGTCCGTCTTTACCTCACAGGGCAGAGGCAGCCAGCTGACCGTCATGTAGCTGTGGAGCATCTGGAGCTTGGCTTCCAAAGAAAGGGCCACACTGGGAAGAAGAGGGGAAAAAAAGAGCGGGAACAAGACAAAGTTTAGCGGGAGGGGGACCGTCTCTTTCTGCCAAGGCCCCAGTGTCGTACTTGTATGAATGTAAATTGTTTTTTTGTTTGTGTGAATGACGATGTTATTTCGTTTTAAAATGCAACAGCGATAGTCGGACAGTACTGGAAAACAGTCATGAGATGGATTCTGAACCGTGATGCCGGAGGAATATGCGTGTCCAAAATAATATGCAGAGGATGCCAGAAATCTATGTAGTGTTACACCAAGTTAACATACTTTGAACTCGTATATACAGACGAGTATTCTGTTATAAATAAACTAAGCTGTTTCCAGAGATAATGGTAAATGCTGTTAACTTGATATACCGTGTAATGTTGGTCCTCTTCTTTGATGCGGGCCGATAATAAAAGTGAACGTAGATTTACACGCTGTAGCTGGTGATTCGGCTCTGAATGGCAAATGCATTAACGGTGTGTTGTTTTAAAGTGAATATGCTCAGTAAACGACATGATGGATACAGAATGAACTCTGTGACCTTTTCCAAACAATGTTAAAAGCCACTCGTGTAATAATATCTCTGTCTACCATTTCATCTGAATAAGACGTCCATAGTGTCAACAACTGAAGTAAACAGAGTGGAAGGTTATTTTTACTGAGCTGCTAT
Organism: Euthynnus affinis; assembly: GCA_029490765.1. Lineage (NCBI taxonomy): Eukaryota > Metazoa > Chordata > Actinopteri > Scombriformes > Scombridae > Euthynnus > Euthynnus affinis. The sequence continues at coordinate 7,924,949 of CM055847.1, read as the reverse complement.
TTTGGTGCTCCTTCCCTCGGTCCATTCATAGAAGGTATTTAGACTTAATCTTATTGTCACTGGCAGTGAGTGTCGCTAATCTGGAGTCAAGGGTCAATCCCTACACACTGACACTACGTTCTAAAGGGACAGCTGTCTATAAGGGTATATACATGGCAGGGAACATGTGCTACTCTTGTTTTAGTCTGTATTCTTTGTGACCCTAAAAAGCTATTCTTAGTTTGTTGTATGAGTTCATCAAACTGGATGTAAATATTTCATATTTATATTCAATTCATGTTATCTGTAAAATGTTTCTTTTTTTTTTTTTTAGGGGATCATACCTTGCCAGCATCACGTTGTCCGTGTCATCCTTTCCCCACTCCCAATCTTTCCCAGGGTCCACAGCAAAGTGCAGAGGCAGCATTTTGTGCTCCGAGTCAGTGAGAGGAATCACAACTGCTGGTAGAGATGGAAAAAAAAATATTCTCAGAAAAAAAAAAAAAAGAGCGATTGTTTTAACCCAGCACTGTGAACTGTCTGGAGACAGAAATATTTCAAAGTGCAATCAATTCACTCATTTTCTATTTTAACATTTAGCCTGTTGTGTCTGACCAGTATTGTTTTTGGATTGTCCAATCTGGTATTTTTAGACTGAAAATGTTGGTACTGACTGTGACTTCACTTACAAAGATAAACTTGTAATTTGAGCAGCAAAAATGAAATCAGATTGAGCACAAGTATTTAGCGTTTTTTTTTTTTTTTTTTAGCGAGTTATTCTTTTCCCAAAGAGTTTCTATTTAAATCCATTTATTCTCTCATTTAACACAGTTCTGGATGAAAAAGCTAAATCTTCAAACATGTAACTTTAACTTTCATCAAAATATCGTCCAACTTTAAAACTGGATGTCGGTCAGTTGCTTGTTTGCTTGGTGCTGACCTACAGAGATCACTGGATATACTCAAAAGCCCAACAGCTATTAGTCACCATTCTTAAATAAACCACTAAGGTCATTATTAAAAAAAGACTTCCCCACAAAGCAAAGGCACCGAGCTGCAGAGCGATAAAGTGGTTTCTAGTGCTCGCTAGAAAACTCTGGCTCTAAAACTTACAAACATTAATATATATAGATATAAAACTCATTTAGTGATTATTATTTTTTCAGCAATCTTATCAGCATATAATTATACTCATGATTGTTGTACTGTGATTTATGACTTTTAAATTTTTAGCTGTGTACTAGGAGGCTGCTAAATAGAAATCAATACTAAGATGAAACCAGTGATGGATGATGCAGAGCATTACCTTGCTCTTTGGAGCTGTCTTTCTGTTCCATAGAGACCAGGGCAGAAAAGTGGGCCTGGTCATATGCCAGGACCAGCGGTGAGCGATGGCACTTGGCAGCTGGCACTTCCAGTGGTAGGTAGATGCCTCCGAATGGGATGGGAGCAAAAGCTAGAGAAGAGTAAAAAAAAAAAAGGACATTAAACATCTGAAAAGCATGACCTCAGCACTGTTTCCAGGCTGATGAAGCACGCTGGGAGGATTTAAGCCAAAAATAAAAACGGGCTTTCACCTCTATAAATAAATCAAATATGTTGGGGAGCTCATTTGCATTAATTTTCAGCCAATTATTCCATACCAAGAGTGCTGTCTCCTCAGATATCATTAAATCAACCCTGGAGGGGTATCAGCAGTGCAAATAAATTAACAGCTACTATAATTATCAAACTATTAAAGCATTTGTTTCTGTTTACTTTCAGGAAAGCTATAGGTAGATTTCTATGGGGGAAAATGTATGTGTTTGGATATTTACAGTATGCGACAAATATGGGTTATACAGTAGTTTAAATTGTTTGCTTTAACCTACTTAATATACTAAATGGGTGGTGTTTAATTCATTAGGGCAAGACATCAATCACTGACAAGCCAACAGTGTTTTCTTTTCATTTCTAGTCTAGTGTATCAATCTTCTCGCCGAGTGTAGTGTTTTTGTAGAGCGATGATTAATTAGCAACGTGAGTCTTAAGGCAAAGTTTACCCTCTCCTCCAGAGTCCCTCAGCATGGTGTCGGCCACCACCACTATGGGCCTTCTGAGGACGTGAGCCAAGACGAAGACGTGAAACTCCTCTAGACTCTCATAAACTGGTTCATCGGAGGACTCTCCCCTGGAGACAACAACACGGCTTTTGGTTAACAGAGACACAATTGTTGATGCTGTTGCGAAACCAGAGATTATCAAAGTTTCAAGTAGACTGTATATTTAATATCAGAGTTATTAATGGGTACGGACTTCTCGGTGCACCACAAACATAAATATTCATAGAAATATGAGTGTAAGAATATTTAGAGAGACACTTGCATTTGAAGTGGTTTTACAACAAAAAAATGCCACATTAAACTATCAGAGTTTGGATTGTATACAGTACAGTAGCTCTGTTGGTATTTTAAATCCATTGAGATTTTATGCGTGGCCAACAAATAAACACTGAAGCACCTTTGCTCGTGTGTTACAATAAGTGGCAGATTGACTAAAATGCGCTCAGACACTTAGGTCTGATTGTGGGCTCAGTTGTTTGATTGTGAATGAAAACATGAATGTGACTAAGTGTGTCGGGTTAACAGTCCCTGCATTGTCAGGGCCAGACCTTACCCGTTGGTGCCGTTGGTGCTGTAGTGTATTCTCGGCTCACTGGAGGCAAGCTTCAACAGTTCATTCCACTCTTTTTGCCACTCCTCCTCCGTGTACACCAGACCAGACTGAGGAGAGAGGACACACACACACACACACACACACACACATTTGCCATTTAGAGAGGCCGTGTCAAATGTCACAAAAGCATGCACTGACGTTATGGCATCTTACCACAAGGTTACATGCCGACAACCGAGGAGAGAAATTTAACTAGAGCCTGTACAAACACCTGTGTCGTTCATACAGTAGCAACAGAACCCTCATTAAGATCATGTTCTTAACCTCCATATATGGACAGAAAGAAACCGCTCATTAACATGTGTTTTTTTCCTCAGAATCAATGACCCCATTCACATACAGTTACACACATTCACACACACACACACAAAAAAAAGTGCAGCCAAAGTCCTCTGCTGCTGGCCACTGATCAGCTCCGCTGGAGCAATCCTGGTTTAAGTGATTTGCTTAAGGACACCTCTGTGGTGGCTGCTGGTGAATCGGTGAACATCAGGCAGTCATTCGTGTGGCATCTCCGCGCTGTTTACAACTACTTTAACTAACATACTTTGTGTGCTGCTACACTCGCTTTCGTGGAGAGAAATGTTGTTGTGTTTTGCCTTTGCAGATTGTCGTAAAGTAAAGTAGAGTGCATACACAATTCAGCAGCGGCAGTTTCTTGCAAAAGAGTATTAGTGGTAGAGGTGGAGACTTCAGAATTTACAGATAACATAATTTAAACAGCAGGGTAATGATAAAACAATCTTAAAACCACTGTTTGTTTTTGATACAGTCATCGGCCTGTTATCATGGATGCATAAAAGGACAAAAAAGGACTATCAACTGTTAAATAAAGCTGAATATCACAGTAAGAAATTAGAGAGAAAAACTAGAAAAGCCACAGTGAACTAAAGCTACGCCAAACACTATATGGTTTTTTGATGTCTAAAACCTGCTAAACCTGCAGTGCAAATTAATGGTTACACAAACTGTAGTGCCTATGTATGTTTGCACACTTTCATGTTTACATTTTTATGGTGCAGTCACAGTTAATATGCTAAAGAATCACTTTTAATGTACATTATATCTTCCTATGCTTTGTCTAAAACGATCAAATACAGTTACAAATTAAACATGGCACAAATGTTCTTCATAGGACTCCAAATGACTAACCGCACTATAAGAGTGAGAGAGTATAATATTATATCTCCATGGGTCTATTCTATGAGGACTGGAAACTGTTACACATTCAGAAACGTTTACAGTGTCTAAGTGACGTCCTTCCTGTCTGTGGTGTTGTTTCCCCCCTTTGAAGGAACTGGAATTGCATGTATCACACTTGTCAACAATAGTGAGCTGTGTGTGTTTGACATTTTGAAGTTTGTGCGACGTAGCTGCAAGCGCTGTATATATTTTCCCATGTGGTTAAAAGGAATCAAACCAACAACAAAATAGATCACAAGTTCACAAGCTTTGCTACGCTCAAGACCTACCACCACCGTCATACAGCCATCACACAGAGTTACAAAAGATGACCTAGAGAAATGTGCAGCCTCTATAACAGACCTCTTTGTTCTGCTGGGTCTGCTGCCACCTCCACCTGCGCTTCAGTGCCTCTCTCTCCAACCCGTGATCCATTAACGCGTACAAGGATTTCCGCAACATCAGGTCCCGGTCATGAAAGCCCCACATACCTGCAATTAGAAAACAAAAGTGGGACTTTTTAACACACACGTTAACAAAACCCTGAACTTGAAAATGATAAAATAATGAAGAACAGCATGTGTTGCAGAGGATTTTTGTTCATAGGGCTGACATGTTAAAAGAAATAAATTCTCTTGTATTTGTCTCTTGAAAGCAAAAATAAACCGTGAACAGATTTTTTTTTTTTTTTTGTTGTTGCTATTTTTGCCTTGAATGTATGAATATCTTCTAAAAGAGAACAGATTAATCACATGAATATTACCGTCCAGGTGATTCACTACAATGCCTGGAACAATCCCTGCACATTAGTTCGAGCATTATTCATTTTCTAGGCTAGGGCTTCTAAGTGGGCCACAAAGGCTAAGTGAATGTGCACCGCAACATTGTAAAATGCAATTAGCGCTTGAGCTAACAATGAAGCTCTCTTAATGAATGCTAATGGAGTGTGAACCCTGCACAGTATTGGGGTCTTGTTCGAAAGGTCTGCGATACTCACCGAGCGAGGCCGCGTGTAACAGGCAATTTCCGTCCCCGCTCGTTGCCAGCGGCAGCAGACTCTGACAGTTTGGGACTACTTTTGTCCACCAGTTCAGTCGCCCTGTGAGCAAATAGGAAAATTTTTTACTCACTTGTTTGCATTATAAATATGCCATGGTATCAATCCAAAACAAATGCTGTAGTACTTCCCATATGGAAACATGAAGAGCAGTTTGGAACACAATTGTATAAACACTAGTTTTCCATGTTGGAAAATAGTCACATGATTCAGTATTATTGTACAAAGTGATTCCTCATCAATCTTTGTTTTTATATTAGCAGTCAAACAACTTGTTTTTAAATGAAGCAAACTGTCATCTTGTTTGTCTTGTCTACAATATGGATGTGCACAAACATCCTGCATGTGTGTGTGTTAACAATATGAGTGATTGTGAAATTCTCTCATGTCATGCGTATAAAACAGAATTATCTGCTTTGTCCTGAGTTTGATGCTTTCCAGTGATGTGATTTCATATGTGACTCACTACACTGGAATGTATGACAAGTCGTCTGGGGACAATGTCTGTGGTTTATGTATTGTGATGACATGCTGTGTTGACGCTGAGTGGTTGCAGACTGTACTTTCATGTAGTAGCTCCGCATTTCCATACACAGAGAAGGCGTGCGAGGCTAAAAACAGCACTCTTTAACAGCAACGTCTGGGTGTAAATGCTAGAGACGCTACGTGCTGTTCATTTCCTCTCACCTGCGTGCTCCAAGGCCACCATCATCGACTGCTCGATAAGGTCCCTCTCAATGAACCCTCGGAAGTCGTCCCGGTACATGGTGAGGTCTGGTAGTTGGAAAGTGCAGAGAGGCGTGTCCAGAAGTGGCTCACTGCTGCTACCTCCAGTGCTTGAGACATGAGAGCGTGCCAGGGAGACAATGGTTGAACTGGCATGGGAAATTCCCCTTGACAGACGCTTTTCTGTAGCTGCAAGACAATTGAAAAAGGGATGTGGAGAAACAGCGTTATATATATATCTATCATTTTTAAAAAAGGTAATTGTAGTTAAAAAGAGTACCCCGCTGATTTAACACTGCACTTCAATGCAGCCGAACCAGAAGGTATCTCCTTTTGTATTCAACGCGTTCTTCTTTCTTGTCAAAACCTGGTCCCTACATTACCCACAATGCAACTCAAGATTCGGGTGTGTTATGCTAGTAGCTGCTAATGTAGCTTTGTGCTGCTGGCCTCAAGCAGAGATGAAGAGCGGGCTACAGAGGTCTGATAACCTCACTTCTTTCTAACTCCACATCCCCAAATTCTTCAGACCCGACCGATACTCACTCAAGTGACATCACTTGAGGCAATTTATCAGATTTGGCACAGCTCCCTCTGGAGCCACAACAAGTTTTATACAACTTTTTTTTTTAGATGTGTCCCAAGACCTGTAAAGAGACTCTGATGTGTAAAATATTAACTAGCAAACTTAGATATTAGGGAAATCTGGGAAAGAAAAAAAGGGGAATGTTACAATGGTTAGTAGTTACTGCCTGCAGGTGGCACATGTGTCTAAACTACATGAGCTATTAACTTTCCTTGTCTGTATGGAGCACATCTGCATGTGTGAACTGTTACTTCTATTACTGGATGATAATAGTCTGGACCTGCCTTCCGGTGCTTCGCATCAGTCTGTGTCCTTATTTAACATCACTTACTGAGCCCAGCACCTGTCAAATTATATTATGCAACATAAAAACATCTTGCCTGTGGCCTCACCTTGCACCACCTCATCTTGGCGGTGGAGTATAGGCCGTCCTACTCTGGCCATCTCCTTTTCGGGAGGCAGATATGTCCTCTCCTCTGTGAACGAATATGTCAGGTTCCCAGCATGCACCTGTCGTAGCTGCTCAAAGTCACTGAGGGCAGCAGTGAAGTCCCAGTTCTTGCCTACAGAGAGAAGGATGGTAACAACATCTATCTGAGCCAACGAGTCCAGCATGACAACCTGAACCTTGTTGACTAAATGACACCTCCATAATGAGTTTAAATATTTACCATAAGTCAACTCGACCATAAGCGGTCTTATCTTATGTATGTAAAAGGCCACTGGCACATTCCTGTGCTTGAGTAAATATCAGAATTTGGAGCACATCTCACTCACACTGCATTGGCCGTTCGCATTACATTTTTAACCGATATTCTTATCTGCAACTTGTGTTGCTGCTAGGCAACAGCAGCCCTGTTGAGTCCAGCTATACCTTCCTTCTGTTAGGTGCGTATGATGAGTCTAATTAACAGTAACGAGCCAGAAGCACTGACAGAGACAGTCGTCAATTTGGCTGCTGCTAAATAAAATCACCCGCTGTCAGTCTTCACACAAAAAACACTTGTATTTTAGTTAGTGGGTTATTTAAGGGGCAGAACTATCAGAGATTAAATTTAAAAAATAAATAGCTGATGAAAGTTCTCAAAACTGAGACGAGTTGATTTTGTTAAGAAATAACTGATTGGACGAGTTTGCTATTAAAGTTTAACTTGTGAATGAACGAATGAATGAATGAATGTCATTAATCATTACTCTGTATTCTGTGTGTGTCACTCTTGGCTGTATTTCAAGGCTCTACACACATCACCCATAGTCCACACACACAAACACACACACATACACACACACACACACACAGGTGTTTTCACTTATTTGTCTCATTAGATCTCTTCTGATGGCACAGTCACACCAGATTTCGCTTCCCATTAGTTTCTATGTGGAACATGGCGAGACACGGTTGCCTCTTTCGCCTCACACGGAGTTCAATCTGACTGATTTTTTTAGAAAATCGCAGCGCTGCAATGTTCAAATATTCAGCCAGTTTTGGGAGAGGAGAGTGGGCTGACATCTTATTGAGGAGATGTTTTTTTGTTGTTATTCTTGTTTTATAACTGCACGGGAAAATAATACAGTATGCCATCAGACTGCAGGCTGTCCAAGGACGGTGACAGAGGTTAATGTTTGTTAATGTTACAACGCTTGATAAAAGTGTATAATTGACTATTTTGTGGGCTGCTTTTATTAGCCCCGGTTTATGTTTCCATCCCTGCGCTTGGGGGAGGGGAGGGGAGGGGAGGGGAGGGGAGGGGTGGGGTGAGGGCAGGCTAAATTTCACCCAGCAACCCAGCGAGTGTGTCTGTACACGCTTACACTCGCAGGCTGTGTTTGATTGACATCTGTTTGATCTTCTGATTAGTTTTCTTGTACCTGTTAGGGTGGAAGAGGTTAGATTTTTTTTTTCCTCATTCTTATTGGTTCATGAAGTTCGCTGACCTCACATTAACCCAAAGAGTTTCAACCAACTTCAAATGAAGTGAAATCATCATGGAGGACTGCAGGAGTCATATATATAGTTATAAAGCTTTCTATTAATTAATATCTAACTGGACTATAAAAACAAGAATGAATCAAACTAAGTTTGCAAATGAATTAAATGAATCCATATCTAAATAGACTAAATTACAAAGTATTTCATTAATTTCTATTTAAATGGACACAACAGCGCTTTACTGCGGAAACATCAGGTGAGGACTGATTTGCATTGTTCACGTTTTATCAGCAAAAACACTCAAAGTGTCGCGGAAATGGTAAATGAAGAAGAAAAAGCCGAAAGAGGAAAAGGAAAAGCAGCAGGACAACAAACAGAAATGCAATCAGAAAAAGGAACTGCCCTTCCAGTTGTCTGCTCCAAACCTGCACTTATTTTTTTATTTGATCTATTTGATGGATATATTCACTCGTAAATTATTTAAACCTTATTTTTTATTCTCCATTTAAATATAAATTAATTAAATACTTCATTAATTTCAAATTAGATCATTTGTTAAACATTAAATTGTTTTTATTGTCCAATTAGATTTTATTAGAATTTAATAGTGTTTTAACAACTATTTATACGACACGTGTTCTTCCACATGTGAGGATGTAAAAGGCCTTTAAATACAACTACTTGTCTCTCTTATTTAATTTCACTCAGTTACATCTCCATACAATTGAAAACCACAGTGTATGGAAGGATTCTGGAAAGATAATAGTAATCAGGAAAATCCTAAAAAAAACAAAAACCTTTTTCTGATGTTTTCTGTCCAGTGCTATTACGAGATACTCTGTAACTCACCCTCTAGCAGATCTCTGGCCAATCCTGGTTCAGCTCCAGTGGAACGGACAAAGTCGGACAGGACTGCGTCCATATCCACAGTCATGTGATCATGAATTCACAAGTTGTCGGGTTGCGTCCGGGCAGAGAAAAAAGAAAAACAAGGACTCTGCTCTCCCCAGATGGACAGCGAGGGAGGGGGGGGGGCGAGGGGGTAGCGGTCCTCTACCTTGCACTACTCGACCAGCCACACCTGAAAAAAAGACAACACACACAAAATAAGACTAAAGCTGCGTCGACGTCCCGAGAGAACAGATGACAGGAAGTGTCAGAGCTTGAATGAGACGGTGAATGAGAGGCGCACCATACATAATGACCTCAACTCAACCCCCCCTTTTTCAAATGCTGTTGTGGCCCGGTTGCTTTTAAACTTGACACCTTTGCAGTCACTTGTCCCACCCGTGACAAACAGCTGTGGGACACAAAGTGAGCAGGTTTCACAAAAAGTATTTGCTCGGGTTTTGCGGCGAATCGCGATAAAAGTGACAAAATGACAACAGACGCTGGTGGAAGCTGCAGCTCGAGTCTCTGTGTTTGTCCTGTGAGGAAACTTTACTGTGTGGTTTCTTTTCATCCTGTTTTTTTTGTGACTACTTTTCAATTATCTGTCATAAATTCAGAAAAGCTGTCAGGAATCCGTCATTTCAGTGATGACTCATAACTATTTCACAATCTGGGCTTGACACCAATGAGAGCTTCAATCCCGCCTTCAGATGTGAACTGTCGAATATGTTAAAAAAAAAAAAAAATCTGCCAGAAAAAAAAAAAAAGGTCATGAAGGTTCTGAGCAGACACTGTATAACACTTAAACCATGCATGAAAGAAAGTAAGTCATCTGTGTGAAGTGTTCAGCAAACAGCGAAGATAAAGCTGCTTTCATTCTAAATCAATTGGAGATAATCATATCAGGATTCTAATATGACTATCTCCAATTGATTTTACACAACATTTGCCTGTTTCTGTGTCGGTTTAATAGAGATTTTGGTTTATATCATTATAATGAACGACGATTTTAGACATAGATAAAAGAATAAAATATAAAAAAATATATATTTAAAATGTGAAAAGTAATTAGACCATTTAAAAATCTTTTTGAGCAGTACGATGAGGGGAAAAGTAGGCCTCTTTGAAATCAATTAGACGATTTCACTCTTCAAATTTCGATAGCAGATCCAAAAGACCCGCATCAGTTGAGCGCTGAAATCAATAGAGAAACATTATCAAGACTGAGAGAGAGAGAGAGAGAGAGAGAAAAAAAAAAGTGTCAGCATCAATGGGTCGTTGACACAAAGGATGTAGAGGGCGATCGATACGCAGTCAGACAAAAGGCATGAATCAAAGTAGCCCGGGCTAAAAACACGTACCTATAGAGGCCGAGCTGCAGCTAAAAGCCTTTATTTTACCAGGAAAGATATTCTAAGCGTGACTTCACTTTTTTTTTTTTTTTTTTTTTTTTCCCCAGCAGGGCTTTGAACCGCGTTCAGTCAGTTCAAAGCCTCGTTCTGTATAACGTTTTTCCTTCCACAGGCTCTTTGCTTTGTTAGTTTATTGTCAAACATGATAATGATGAAGGACTCTTTTCACATATTCTTTATGACTGAGCTCTGGTCAAAAGGCAAATATAATCTTTCATCTTAGGGGCTGCAAAGCTATATGCAAATCTCAGTTCTGCTATTTTTACTTGATATCAGGACTATGAATATTAATCACTACTATTAGTTTTGATGATCTGAAGAGTATATTGTACTTCCTTAATCTCATCTCTTACTGATATACTGATTAAAATACATCCAAATGTACTCGACACAGGAAGAGTTCTGTGAGGACTTCAATTACAAAACTGCCGTACATGATTGTAAAACTATCCAGACATTATGTTGAAGTTCAGAAACTGCCTAATCCAGTCCTGACTGACTCTTTTTTTTTTGTTTTGTTTTTTTTTAAATCTACCTACAGTCATCTATTCCCATCCGTCCCATGGCTCATCCACCACCCAATGTTCCTGCCTCATCTCTGACTCAGTGAACCCTTTTCCACTGCGCCTGATGAGTCACGAGTCTACTCTTCTTACACCTCTCTCCATCGTTCTCTTGCTTCACGCTCTCCCTACCTCCCTCAGTTTCTCCATCATTATTAAAAGCCACACAGGCACACAGGGGAGGAACAGTACAAAAAGGCCTTTCTCAGCCAGCAGAGTATTTCTAGAGCCTTCTCTGCAAAGTCAGGCATTCAGCAGTCTCCCCTGCAGGATCTCCTAACATTCTTGCAGTCTGTTAATTCTCTGATATTCAGGTCTACTGATCACACACACATCAACTTGAGAGATGTGAAACTGAAGCTGGTTAACCATTTAACACCACTGGGTATCTAAATAGGCTAATATCGATATATATGCAGGTTAAAATGTGTCCAAACCAACAAAAGCACTGCATAAAAAAAAAAAACAGGGGCTGTGTTGGAGTGAGCGCGTCGCTATAGGTACCAGTAAGAAGATGTAATATGAACATGTTTGATATCAGATGCTAAGAAACCACAACACTGCACAGCAGGTAATGCTCCATAGAAGCTGGATTTAGACTCAAAGTACTAAATTACAAAGTTACAAAGGCAGCAATGAGTTTCTCCTCAATTATTTACAATTTACAACAATTATTTTCATTACCCATCAATCTGTTGATTATTTTTCTCAATTTATCTATTAGTTGTTTGGTCAATAAAATGTCAGAACATCATGAAAAATGTTGAACGCCGTTTCCCAACACCCAAGGTGCGATCTAAAATGTCTTATTTTGTCCTGACCAACAATCCACAACCTGAAGATATTCAGTTTATTAACATAGAAGACGAAAGAAACCACAAAATATTCACATTTGAGAAGCTGGAATCAGAGACTGGAACCAGAAAAGTTTGACATTTTATCTGAAAAACAAAACAAAACAACAACTGATTGATTAATAGTTGCAGCTATAGCATCAATGCTAACAAGGTAAACTGTAGAATTAGCACAAAACTATAAAGGGGCACACTACAAGTCTGTATACGCTGCACTACGTGAGGCAAAAGCTAAGTTGTAACCGGACTGAAGCACCAGTGCAGTGTTCTAATTGAAATGAATGAGAAACCTGAGTTTCGTTGTCACAGAGCTATTGTGATCTGAAAGGTTCAGCCTGAGTCATGTGACCTTCTTGACCCTCGTCCTGACCTGGGTTGAAGAGGTGGACGAGTGAAAGGGATTGTTAATATAACGGGTGGAAATATGACGTTATTGACATTTTAACATGTTCACTCCCGCTTTGGAAACAAAAAAAACAAACAAGCACACAGATGGGCGAGCGACGAAGATTAATAGCGAGCAGAAAGCATGGCTGCAGAATGTTGTTTGCTTTAACAGTGATAAGCACGGAACAAAATTGCAGACTCGAGACTCTGAACGCTGATGACGAGGCATTCAAACTTGTGACACCGGTCTTCTGTGAGTGAATCCGATGCAGGAGGGCGAGTGTGACAGTAGACCTTCCTCACACATGTAGGTCTCGTATGTAAAGCCTCGTTTGTTTACTTTAGAGCGTCCCATAAAAAGCTAATTTAACGGTCTGATTATTCTAAGAAACACTATTAAATGGCTTGTTGGCGACAAATCCCGGCGCATCGACTTACAGCCAGAAAACGATGAAAAGGGTGATAAAAGTGAAGGGCTGTGGACAGAATGTACCGACGCGGACCAACAAAAGGCTGGCTGTTGTCACTCTGGGCCTGTAACATCAGCCATTCCTGTGAGCCCACTCGGATGCATTTGATGCAACGTCACATGACTCTCCTTCAAAAATGCTCTTTTTTTTTTTTTTTTTTTTTTTTTTTTTTTAAGAACGAGCCAGTATCCTCGCAGACTGTGTCCCATGAAGCCTATGTGGTTACACTACATCATCATAAAATCACTGATCTTCTTTATAAATTGCTTTAATGGATTTGTATGCACAGTGGGAAGGACATGCCTTTTTTTTTTTTTTTACGTGTTTGTTTATTTTTAGATAAGATTTGAGGGAATATTAGCAAGTCGGCTTAGCCTTCACAAGATCGAGGAAGTTAGTTCCTTTTCTTTATTAGGAAATTCTTCTAAAAGTCTGATATTGTACGTTGCTATTTCATTGTCAGAAATGTGTTTTATTTCAGCAAACCTGATAATAATAATAACACAATAATAAACAGTGCTTTTCACAGACCCTTTACACACAAGAAGAAAGAAAAAAAATCTTTATATACTCTCTATAACACACTGAAAGTACATTAAGTAGCTGAGGATGTCCACCTCTAGCTAGTTGTTAAATAGCAATGACGTGTGTGGAGATCATGCATATCGTCAAAATACATTTTATTCCCTCAAAATATTTTTTTGTTTGGTGGCCAAAATGTTCAATTTAACAGCCAGCTAAAAAAAAGAAAATATAGATACACAAGTAAGACTGTGTGTGTGGTTTTACTGGCTAACATGAACAGCGCTGCTGCCAACATGGGGCAGTCAGTGATTTGTGTCTGGGATGGCTGAGCTTTTGTCTGGCAGGAGGGCTTACGTAACAGGAGCTGCTGACAACACGTGGGTGCTGAGCTGAGGGGCTGGGAGAATGGCCTGGATCACCGAGGGAGACAGAGAGGTCACCACAGCCCACTGCATCAGCCCTCGATGGAGCGAAGAGGGTCAGTTCACCGCTAGGGACTGGGAACACAAGTTTGCTTTGGCAGCTTTTAGATTATTTATGAAGAAAATATGTTTATACTCCCTTCTTCTGATGTTACCTACGGCCACACCAGGAGAAACAGCTGAGTACAGCCACCGTCTTTTTTACTCTTGACCAATAAGCAGCTTGAACTGTTGGGAGTTTAAGTGCTCTGCGCAAAAGGGCTACATTCTCTCCTGAAGGGAGGGGGGTTTCTCTGTCCTGACTGAAAAGACAAGCACAGACTCAGTGGTTTAGCCAAGAATGCCAATGACTTCCTAAAGATGTGGCAGAGAAGATAACACTGATCAGTGAGGAAAAGTGTAAAAATAACAAACAACTGGCCATTTAGTAAAACAGCTACATAACCAAGCATTAAGTGGCTGCCATCATTACTACTCTAATGCTATTTTATTTTAACCTATTTTCTATTAATTCAACGCTTTGTTGTTGTAGCTCGTCATTTCTGATTGTTTTAGATCGTCTTTTTATGCGAAGCGTTCGAAACTGAATTTCTTGTATGAAAAGAATTTGTTGTTGTCATTATCTTTGTTTATATAAAGTCCAGACAGGATTTAGCAGTGTTGGTACACTGGGTTGTTATCAACCTGGACTGAAGCCATTAACAACTGCTCAGCAAGCCAAAATAAGTGAAATTATGAGACAGACAGACAATAAAACGTATAACAACACAAAAAGGGTAAAACAAAACAACTGGGCCTTTTTAGTCTACTGTGTGTGTGTGTGTGTGTGTGCAAAAGATGCTAGTGCTTTTAAATGCTTTGTCATGCTTCATTGTGTAGGTTACTCATGCAAGGTCACTCAATATGGTATGACCTAAATCATGAGAACACCTCGAACTACATACATCTTTTCACCACGCTGAAAAGGAGCTGTGGGAACCGACTATTTAGCAACATGAGACGATTATTTGGATCCTCGGCTAAAAAAAAAAAGCTTAATTTAAAGATTCACTATGCAGTTTGTTTGGCCAATTGTAAGTAAAAATCTGCATGTATTATGAAAGAGTTTGAGTTATATAAGTAACCTGAGTGTTAAGCACTGTTTTTATGTCCCTGTGTTTGCAGGGATTACAGATGTAAGCAGTTGACATCATAAATCGATTTAGTCTTATGTGCATTAAAAGGACATGTCAGTCAATGTAGAAGTGAAAGCAGGTTCCAATCCTGTGTTGTTTACACTTTTATTTACATTAAAGGCTCAAGGTTTGTGCCTTTGGAGAAGCAGCTTCTCCACATGCTTATAAACTACGTTAGATATACCAGTAGGTCTCCATGAAAAAGGAAAACGCAGTCATGGACTGTAACCTGTCTGCGCTGGAGGATGCACCGTTTCATGTTTGGCTCACTAAAAGGTTGTGACATTCATCATGTGAAACATGAGCTTTGCTTGACAGTTGAGAGGGAAAGGAGCCTGGGTCAAAGAACAAGAGGAAGATA
Source organism: Euthynnus affinis (assembly GCA_029490765.1). Classification (NCBI taxonomy): domain Eukaryota; kingdom Metazoa; phylum Chordata; class Actinopteri; order Scombriformes; family Scombridae; genus Euthynnus; species Euthynnus affinis. The sequence goes on along the minus strand of CM055847.1, from coordinate 7,909,714 downwards.
TAACACCTGAATAGATACTGAACAATGACCTGAGCCTGCTACGATGTCTACAGAGGCTGCGTGGTGAAAGCAGGATGTTAGCAGAGTAGCAGTAGCTACTGCTTCAGTCCTCCGTCTGTGTCTACAGGCATCTGTCAGCCCATAAATGTCAAAAAAACTGAAGCAGAAATACTAAAGATATGTTTTAAAACAGTTCTGAACAGTACTCTGTTCATTTCTGGGTTGCAATTATTCATCAAAAATGTTTATTTGCACAATGAGTTGTGTAAAAAATATTTACAGTTGTGCGCAAAAGCTTGGACGCCCCTTGACAAATAACATTTTGATTTTTTAATTGAAAGATGTAAACACAGCCTCTCTAGGACATAAAAAAACACAATATTGAACAAAAAAAATTAAAAAAATACAAATCACTGTGGCATGTGCAAAAGTTTGTGCACCCTATATAGTACGCAACACCCGCTCTGGCAGATATCACGTAACACAAACACTTTTTGCAGCCAGCTAAAAGTCTTTCAGTTCTTGTATTTGGGATTTTCTCCCATTCGTCCTTGCAAAAGGCTTTTAGTTCTGCAATATTCTCGGGCCGTCTTGCATGTAGGACTGCAGTGAAGGAATTTCCCCTACGGTGATTTCAGGTGGCTCGACAGCACGGTATGCGGTCATATGCGGTATTAGCACTTTCTGTGTGTGTGTGTGTAAAGGTATGTTAGTATGATTAAGTGTCAGCTGAACGGAGCAACATTACCTGAAAAACACTGAAAACACTTTAAATTGTGTTGTGGCAGGAAAAAACGGAGCATCAGCACCGACACCCGGCACCCCAAGTCCAGGTTAGTTTGTTAACCTAGATGCTAGCTGCAGGAGGCTCACGGGAGTCTCGTACGAGGCTCCGTAGAGCCCCACGAGCTACAACTCAGCATGCCAGACACTATGCGCGGCGGGCGGGATCCTCCGGAGCCGCCGGACCGGACGGACCAGACCAGACGAGCCGCCAAACATTCAATACATACGCATTGAAGTGTAAAACAGCCTAGTCTCATGAAAAAAAAAAAAAGAAAAAACCAAAACATAGTGCAGTTGGGGCAGTTGCTTAGCATCCACTGCTTTTGGCTTAAGCTGGCTGGTATTTAGTGGAATCTATTATTCCCACCAACCATGCGATGCTTCCTGTATCACTGGCTGCAACACAAGCCCAAAACATGATAAATCTACCCCCATGCTTTACAGTTGGCAAGGTGTTCCTTTCATGAAATGCATCCCCTTTTTTTCCCTCCAAACACACCTTTGCTGATTGTGGCCAAAGCGTCTATTTTAACTTCATCAGTTCATTTTGTTTCCAAAATACTTCTGACGCTGGATTTTATGATGAGGATGCAGGTAAGGTTTTCTTCTACTGACTCATCCATGAAGGTCTTGTTTGTGCGAGCAGCGCTGCACAGTAGAACAGTGCACCACCATTACTGAGTCTGCTAAATCTTCCTGCAGGTTTTTTTTTTGCAGTTAAATGGGGGTTTCTGACCAGCATATGAGCAGTTCTCTATCTGAGAGTTTTCTTGGTCTTCCAGATCTCATCTTGACATCCACAGTTCCCCTAAACTGCCATCTCTTAATTACATTTCGCAGTGTGGAAAATGCGAGCTGACAACGCTTTGCCGTCTTCTTGTAGCCTTCCCCTGCATCGAGGGCATCCATAACTTTCACTTTGAGAGTCTCACACCACTGTTTAGAGGAACCCGCGGTTGCCGAGTGCTCGTACAAGGTTTGAAGAGACAGAATATTTGTAAAGCTTTGACGCCGGCACCTGCTGACATTTGCTAATGATAATTGTTGACATGCCTCAGGCCTAACAAGCTGATAAAGGTCTGAGAGCTTGTAAAAAAGAATCTGAGACTTCAGAGCTCTTAGGGTCCCCCAAACTTTTGCACATGTCACAATACATAATCACTGCAGTTAAGTCTGTAAAAAAAATGAAAGAAATGACACCTGAAGAGTTAAAATACACTTTAGGTCGCAGTTACAAATGTATAGCGCGAGTGAAAAGCAGGATGAGGTGTCCAGTTATATAAATTAAAATAGAAACAAATCTGTTCTGTCAGATACAGACGACTAAAAAACGCTGCTGAAACGCCTCCTACTTCACCAAATGAGGACGACCAACTTGTTCTGTTTCCCTTTAATGGTCAGGACATAATGAGTGATAAGGTCTATAAATGTGTCAGTTCTATTTTAGTTCAATCACATAAACCTTTCCTGTGATCTCAGCGAATGTAACACACCCTCTCAGCCTTGCAAAAAAAAAAAAAAAAAAACCATATGAGTAATGAGATAAAGTGCATAAGGTAAGCAAACAGGGCAAGGAAATGTGGCTGGTGTGATAAGTGTTCTAATACGGCATCTCTGGTCCACAGTGCTGGTGGGACACAGAGCAGAACCTTCTAGTATTTGGACACAGCTGCCTGCTATTAAGGGGAATTTGGAGAGACAGGAAATACTTAAACCATCACAAGATTGATGCACTTAAATGTCAATCAGTCTTATATCGTCTGTGTTGTCAAGTCTAAGTGAGTGTTTTGAATGTCTGCAATAGGCGTAGCTTATTGTCCTTAAAACCACACATGCATGCATAAAAACTCTGTACACAGAGCAAATTCTTTCTTGTTAATGCGCTTGTTAGTGAGTCGGAGGCCTGTTTTTTTTTTTTTTGTTCTAGAAATAGGGCTGGGCTCGCTGTGAACAATCAATCACTGTAAACACCTTATGACTTAAGGAAAGACCAGACCAGACCAGAAGGGGAAGAAAAACAAAGGTGTGGTGAGATGGCTGTCCTTCAGCTGTCTTTATCTGTGTAGTGCCGTAATCTGGTTACTGACTGAGCCCAGTCAGCCTACACTGACTTATTACATAACATGAGAGCTATAGCTGGGAAGAAGGCTGAGGAAAACCGAGCCCTTTAACCAGTTCTCCTAAAGTTTCCCTTCAGCTGAACGGCGGCTCTTCTGTGATGTACGAAGCAGAATTAATCTCTGCTGGGGCTGTGCGATATGAAGATATGCATCATATGAGGGTAGAAAAAAAACGGCTATCATTTCATATTATGCTCTATCGTTTATTTTGTTGTGTCACAAGTCACACTCTTTATGGCAATATTTTGGAGTCTGTCCATTTTTTTTTTTGCACGGATTACATTAATAAATTACTCTTATTGGCTTTTTCCTCCTGAAGCTTTTATTGCACTTACAATAATGTAACAAGTGTAGTTTTTGTCAACTAAAGTACTTCCCCTGGTTCACTGCCTCTCCTCTGCTCCACTGCGCGTGCAGCAAACACACGGAGGGCTCAGCCCTGCCCTCGCTGAACCACGGAGAGCAGAGGAGAAAAATGCAACCATAAATGACAGCAAATCGCAGCAGATACTGTGTTTATTTATGTTATTTACCTCATTTATGCGCACTCGTTTCATTGCAGCTCAGTGTCTCTGGTGCCTTTTGCTGTCATTTATGGTCATGCTACTCTCTCCTCTGCTCTCCGTGGTTCAGCGAGGGCGGGGCTGTGCCCTACGTGTGTGCAGTGGAGCAGAGGAGAGACAGTGAACCAGGTGAAGTGCTCAAGTTGACGACAACTACAGTTGTTACATTACTGTAAGTGCAATAAAGGCTTTGAGAGTAAAAACCCTTTCTTTTTTTTTTTAAAAAAAAGGCCAAAGAATAAAAAAGCTGTTCTTCATGTATCCAAGAAAACTTCTGTCTTTAGTGGAGCAGAGAACCCTGATGTAGCTGCAGCAAGGACTGGTTATCTTCCCCAAATAAGGGCATTAATTATCTCTCACCACTTGCCTCGACCTACACTGTAAGAAGTGTCAAGCCTACCTAAATGCTTTTTTTAAAAACTGCAGAAACAAGTAAAAAAAAAAAAAAAATGTTTTCGACTTCACTCTGCGATACAACTTAATGTTTTTGAGATATGACTGAATATGGCACTTATTCAGACGGATCACATTTCTGCAGTGTGAAACGTAGCATGCACATTCCAACCCTGATGAAGGCTTGACCACCAGCTGTGGGCGTTTGTGTGTGTAATGCGTAACAAAACACCAGCGTGAATGCATACACAGCTGATGTCAGAGATTCCACACCATGCCTGCCCTCTCAGAGGCCATGCCACTGAAGCTGGTCTAGTCCAAATGCTGTCCAGTCATCACACAAAAATTTGCCAAGTCTAACTTCCCTCTCTCGGCCTCCCTATCCCTCTTGCTGGCTCAGACACATCCAAACCCGATACATGTGAGCTCAGCAGCCTGTGTTTTTTTTCTCTATGAGAGCTCAAGGCAAAATAAGGAGAGGAGAAAAACAAGATCTAATCACAGATAATGAATTTGACCTCAGTTTTATTGTTTGGAGTGTACTGGAGCCAAAAGACGTGTCAACCTCAGATTACAGTAAGTTTGAACTTTATGACTGAGCTACTGCAGCCACATAAAGTTCATCTAATCTCAGAGTCGACGCCTCACATGAGCGATAAGACAAAAAGACATTCAACAAAATGGTTTTGATCTATTATTAGTATCGTTCATAAGGACCCTTCCCCTAGACTACTTGCTCTGAGTATCTATCCCTGCATCTAAACCAGAGCCGTAACAACTGTGCAAGCACAGCTATCAATGCATACAGAAAATCACCACCTAATCTCTGTGTTGCCAGAATTAGAGCAACCTCCTGTTTCAGATAGTCTAAAAATAATCTGCTCATAATCAGAGTTTAAACATAGAAACTGTGCAGAGTTATAAAACAGCCGACAACTGACATTAAGACACAAAACGCCCTGGTGAACGCCTCAATTAGGAGGCAATCATATTATATTAGTGATGTCATCTGTACCCACCCGATTTACGCCCAACTTTTATTCCTTGAAGTCACACTGCTCTTATGGACTCAACTAAACCTCTGGTTGTTAAGTGGACCTGAACACAACATAGTATATTGAGTTAGGGCTGGTAATCATTTACAGACAGGACGGGCTCTGGTCAGGTTTCTAGATGGTTTGATGATAACTCATCTTCCAGTGTTCCCACAATTCAAGGATCAAAAGAATTTATATTGTCATGTGTGTTTAAATGCCACCAGCATATTTTCATACAATGAAAAACGTGTGGTCTGGCTGCTCTCTGGATGGCTTATACACAGAGCAGCAAAAAAAAAAAAAAAAAAGAATAATGTCATAAATAAATCTTGGGTGACAAGGTGTAAAGTTGGCTCTGGAAATGGGACAGTGTTGGCTTCTGAGCACAAGTGTTTATCAAAGTGTCTGATAGCTGATGTCATGGTGCAGCAGTGCATGTAGCACAGATCTTTAAATCCACTGAGTCCACTGCTACCCTAAAAACGCCGCACACACACAGCACGCCACCGCCTAAAACGTCAAACTCACATTTTAGCGGACAAAAGCTCGTTCACAAATGAACTCAACAACAAAACTTCATCCAGGGATAGATCATCTTCTCCGTGTAGCCTAAATAAAGTAATGACTGTACCTTTTTTTTTGTTAAAAATAGCTAAGCCTACCCACACATTTTCCTCTTTAACAGGATGTTTTTGCAGCATCCCGGTAGCCTACTGTTTAGGAAATATACCACATAACAATTAGATTTGACATTTGTTGAATGTCATACCACTCTCCCTGCCCATGTTTCCTATCTCTCTGAACTTTCGACTATCAAGTAAAGACAAAAAATGCCAAACACATCTTAAAAAAAATATATTATTTGAGAGCAACTGGTCCATAATCTCTATAATTCAGCTTGAGAAAACTGTAAATAAAGCTGGGCAATGTTTCAATAATATGTTGTCTCTTTCTCATTGGGATATATCAGTTCACAGGTCTAAAATCACTAAATAAATGATTTTTACCCAAATCTGACGGTGCTTTTATTCAGTCTCGAAGATTTAAGAGCATTTTTTTTTTTTTTAATTTGAGGACGTTGTTCTAGTAAAACACAAAACTAGTAGATATCGTAACATTTTATTAGGAAAACGCTGTGATAATGCGTAGCTGTAAGTCCTTTCTCTCGGTCTGTTGAGATGGTTTATTAGGCAGTCTATTAAAGCCGGCCTCAGAGTTTCCTAGTCTGTGCCCGGGGCATGTCACCGCAGTCAGGCCCAGTAATCACCAGTCAAGGAGCGCTAATTAACAGCCACATGAAGCGGGCTGTTGTGGAGAGGGCTATAGGGGACCATAAGTGGCATTCCCACATTCCACACACAGAGACCGCATTACATTGTGTACAAAGTGTCGCTGCGGTGGACACCTGGAGCAGTTAGCTTAAAAGCACAAAGTTTAATGAAGGTATGTGATCCTTAAAGCGAGCGAGGGAAGTGGCGGCTAATCTGCTATCAATGCATTACTGTTTTAGTAAAGTGCAAACCCAGAGACAAAGAGATGAAGAGTCGCTGCTGGAAAGTGTTGTTCTGCCTCTGAAGGACAGTGAGCTCAGAGGTAGAAGGATAAACTGCTTCACTTGGTGAACATTATGCGTTGGTTTCAGTATTTCGGAAAGCTGCCAACCTAAACTCCAGACTCTGTGGGTGAGAAGTCCTCATTCTACCCTGGCGGCCTCTTCATTGATTTTTGGCCTTTGTGAAGAAATGCAAGCCTCTGCATCCATCTGAACACTGCCCACTTATTTATTAGCAAAAGAGTGGTGGAGATTCTACAGTGAATTACAAAATATATATATAGTTATTCAGATGATTAATATAATTAAAAACGTGTTGTAAAGTAGATAGAGAGTAGAGCTGATACTACAGGCTTCCCACTAGGCTCATACATATCAAAAAGTATACTGACACATTAAAGCTAGACACTTTATTTAAGAGGATCTACAAAGTGATGCGCGATGGAGCCAAGAGACCACAACCACAAGACTCTTCAATTTAGTTTCAAAAAAGATTTTTTTTTTCTTGCAGTCGTTGTGCACTGCAGAATTTCTGTCCTAAAAAAGTAAAATTAAAAAAAAAAAAAAAAACCCACAAGCATCAGCAACTTGATCCTAAAATAAGTATTCATCAAAATGTAATAATGCAGTTAATATCATAAACACACACACACACAAGTATCCTGATTTTTATCAACGTTGTGCAAGCGAGACCAGACTGTCAAATCAAAACGTTCAAAAAACACTCTTAACATGTAAAGCTGGCAAATATTACCTCTCCTTGTTCTGAGGCGTTTTCACAGATTTAACTATTCACTAGGAATAAATACTGTCTCAGTGTTGCCAATTATGCCATAATATCCATTTTGCTTAGTGTACAAACAGTGTGCTTGTATTACATAATTCACATTTAGAAGGCAAGCGAGATGACTACTGCTTTAATTAGCATATTTTATACCCTTGAGGAATGCGAGACATTTTTCAGACTTGATCTCAGGCTGTGCTGTTTTTCGAATTAACTAACGTTTGTGCCACTCCTGCAAAACAAAAACAAAAAAAAGAGACTGCTGTAAGAGACAAAGTAGCTTCAAAAATAAATAAATAAATAAATAATTGAAATGTTACAAACAAAAAAAAAAAACAGATCTATGACTTGCAGCTAGCACGTAACAAGACAGAACAAATTCAAATTGTTCAAGAATTACTATTGCTAAGTCAGCCTGAATGTGAAGCCAACCAAGTCCAGATAGATCTAAAAGCCAGTGGCTAAACAAGCACAAGCACCCTCCTCTGCAGGCGGGCAGCACTAATGCTCATGTGAATCCCCACGTGCTGCAGGCCAGGCCCTGTACACAGCAGGGCGACTTCACGTCACTCCCTGTGTGATGTCATCCTGGGTGACAGGCTTCTGATCAGGGCTGTGTGTGTGTGTGTGTGTGTGTGTGTGTGTGTGGGATTACTCCTGCTGTCCTGGATCAACAGAGCAGGGCGGGAGAGGCTGATGTCTTCTAGTCTGGACAGGAAACTACACTTTTGTCCACAGACGAAAGTAGCATGGAAATCTCATTACTCACCTGTTACTACGCTTTGTAATAATCATCATTATCAAATCAACCATGTATAAAGTAAACTAACCCCTCCTCTGTTAGCTTACAAGTCCACCAACTAACAGCTGTTTTCTGCAATTTCGTGTTCTATGGAAAAATGATGGGCGTAATTTGATTACAAAATCAGGTTGAGTCATATTAAGATGAATACCATCAATTTGTCAGCTATGAGAGATGTTTTGCAAGGAGAACATTGATAGGAATTTTCTAAAAAAAAAGACATAAATAAACAGAGCTTATCAAAAAGAGAACAATTATTTCAACATTAGTTACTATTCATGACAACAACAAAAAAAACAGCACTGAGAGAAAAAGCAACAACAGTCACACCAGCAGCTACAATTGATACAGGAGGCTGAAAAATACCATTTGCTAGCATGAAACATAATAATGACCCACCTTTGTATGGTGTTTATTTCAAAATGTGTCTTTTTTTTTTTAATAATAAAGTAATTATGTTATATTAACAGCTGTATATAAACAGCTTACTAGATTCGAGATTTCTGAGCACGTCCAATCTTTAGTCATTCCCCACCCTGTGTGTAGAGCAGAGAGGATGAGGAGCATAAAGCAACTGATACAGCGAGCTCTCATTACCATCGCTTCTCTAGTGGGAGTGGCGTCTCATGCTGTATGGGATTATGACTGCTCAGTTGATACACTTTCCCATATAGCCGTTCCACCCAACTTCACAGTCACTTATAGTGTATAAAAACTATGTAAATGATCTAAATATAATCCCAAAAGCATTCGGTTTTTCGGCCAAATATCCACGACGTGCTGTTCCAAGTCAAGCAGCTGCTGGCAACCAGGTAGATGCTTCAATTCTAAGTCTCTCCACCCTGACACAAACAGCCCTGGGCACTGGCTAAGTTGCTGTGTCACAAGACTGGCAGGCAACCAGCCATGCTGGGGAGGGTGGGGCTCCAGAGAGTTTTATGAGTAGCTGTCTGGACACAGAGGCCTCTCGGAGACAAGCCACCTATTGATCCCCGTCTCGCTGTGGCAGTGTGGGGATGAAGGTAGTTTTCTCTGTTGAATCTCATTTGCTCCTGTCCGTTCCTGAGCGGTATCTTTTAGTGTACAGATGCATGGCTGTCGTTTCTTCTTCTTCTTCTTCTTCTTCTTCTTGAAAACAGTGAGAGCAGCAAAATATCTTAACAGAAGCAGGTGCTAGACTTCACTCGAGCCTTATTGCCTATTCTAAGCCGGGTGTGTATACGCTGCATAACTGAGTGGAACATGTACACTTGACACGAAAGTCATGCGTTTGTCCTACTAACCTGAAGAAGCACTCATCTGCTAACTTATTAATCTGACTGTGTTTGAGGGATCCTATGGGAATACCTCCCACAAGCCAAACGGGCCTGGCTATGAAACTGACACTAGATCCATGAGACACACACACACACACACACACACACACACACTAGTGAGCAGCTGTTTGGGGGAGCCCGGCGAGAGACGAATTTAAATTTCCATACCCTCTGCTCTGCTGAAGCAGCACGGTTACCCTGTGAAACCCTATATACACACACCAGGGCAGTCATAACAGCCACTGCTGTTAGTGTGATAGCTGTTAAGGATTTCAAGGATATAAAAGATAGTTAAGATAGTAACATAAAACCTTTGAGTGACGTAATATACCAGACTAAACATGTTTCCCACCAGAGAGACAAGCGAATTAAACTGCTTGCTTTGTGAAACAATAAACTGAGACTTATTCTACTTTATTGCTGCTCTGCCCACCATTGTGTAATCATATGAATTTGCTATGTGTCACAACACATAAACTCTAACGATCATCCCATCGCCACAGGGATTTCCAAGTTTGCAGCTTTAAGATGACAAACCCTTTACACAAGCATTAAAAAAAAAAGTCTGCATGTCGTTTCAAACGGTGAGAACATTTTACAATGATCGTCCTCCCGTGTCGTCTCATTTTCAACCAGGGCTCCTGTGAGATGTTTACCGCAGCCCATTTGAATACTGTTCGAGATCTGCGGGCGATAAGTTGCAAAGTGCAAGCCGCAAATTTTAATTTGGATCAAGGAAAATCAAATTGTCCAAAGAAAATCAAATTGCAATAACTTCAGCCTCGCTCTGTGTCATTGAATGCGGGCTGTAAATGGATTTATCTACGGGTTGGATTTTTTTGCACTCACTGATCCATTCAGGCGTTTATAAACTAGCTCCTATCATCTATCCCATGTCGGCTGAACTGTGTTTTTCTTGCATTGAGTGAGTAAGAAACCAAACATTTTGTGAGATGATATCCCCCCCTCCACCCCCCTTTTACACCCTGCCAGTTTGAAGTCTGAATTGCATAGGGAAGGATGCTACACCCTACTTAAAATACTTGCCTGAGGTGCTCTCTGTGCTTCTGTATGCATCAATATGTTCCTTGAAGTGTTGAGGACTTGCATAATGAAGCCTGACAGCTCAACCTTACAGACTCTGTTCATCAGAGTATAGACATCGTTTTCATCTTCTAGCCACAGTGCATGGTAGATCCTGAGAACTGACAGGCAACTTTAATAATAAACCCCCTTATACAGAGGTGCATATGGCTGATTACTCGAGTGGTAGAACAAACAAAACTACCAGCTGTAGTCGCGTTAAGCTGGTAGTTCGCCTTAACTTTCCACACTGCCGCTGATCAGCAGTCTCTCTTTGCAACTGGTGAGGCAGTCGCTTGTGTGTGTACCGCATTTCAAACATCGCCCTGCACAGCCACTGCAAGGAGCGAGTACAGGTGGGAGGGCTGGATGAGTTTCCCCCCGTCCCTACTAAAGAAATACCTTGCTTCTTGAAATCCCATCAACCTGGTAAGATGAGGTTTCTCATTACTGCTGCATGTGTCAACAACAGGCTGACAACAAACATTCCTTGTACACCGAAGTGCAGTAAAAGAACTTGTACCTCTGTCCTACTTTTCATGTTGACTGTCTCTCCTGGTGTCCCAGCAAACAAAAGAGCCCATAAATACAAGCCCTGAATAATTCAAGGCAAAGTGTAACGCAACCCTCTCTCTCATAGTGGTGATGGTTGGAAATGTCGGCAAATAACCCCAGTCCTGGTTTCAAAACGAGCAAGGAACACTGAACCTAATGACCAGCCAGCTCTGGCAGTAGTCACATATATCTGGCAGCAAGGTTTGGGAAGAAGTGCCAAGTGCTTCTGACTTGAATGACTACATGAAACCAGTCGTTTTGGATACAAGTTATACAATAAACATGAGTGAGTGCAAACAGTTAACAGGCAAATTTCTCTAAGTCGAGGTGTCTGAAGCAAATGTTACATCACTTGTGCACCTTAAATAAAATCTGGATCGTGACGGCCAGCTCTCAGAAAGCAAGTTTATGATCAATTTTAAAAGGGTAAACACATATCTTGTAATTGGAATATATAGACCTGATATCCCATTCAGCAAAACTTTAAAATCCATCGTTTAAAACTGCACAACTATGGCTGGCATCTCATAAAGCTAATGTCATGTTCAGCGACCATTTCTATATTCGCCAAACCTGCTCACCATGACCAAGTAGATGCAGCTCAATGCTACTGATGATGGCTTGTCTTCAATGCTAACTTTAAGCCAGCTACTATGGATATGAAGCAAAATATCAGCGAACAATACGCATGCTTACATAAACGCATTTGATGCGTTCAAACGCATGGGGTACACGCACCGTTTACACACAGCCCAGGAACTTTATTCGCAAGCAATAGACAATTTAATCGTCCCTTTGGCAAACTGTCAAACGTGTGCATGGATGCTCATTGCAGAGAAGTGTTGTTTTTTCGGTATGCGGACCGAGCATTAACGTTTGGCGAGCAAGTGGCTACTTCAAGCTTGGCTAATCATCAGCTAACGTGAGCTAACGTTAACGCTAAAGCTAGAGTAGGCTATCCCTTTACTGCTTACCTTGAACGGCCTAGCAGATGTTGTTTTCATCGTCCCATTTAGTTTCCCGACAAGTATGGACTTGCGAACAGCATATACGTTTCCCAGACCTACAATTCCTAACTTTTCATCATCTCCGTAGGTGGAACTAAATGTAAAATCCCAAACCGGACCACCACCGACAAAGTAATTTCTCCACCACTTACAACAACAACGTCAACCGAAGAGTTGAGCCCGCCCCCACAGAGAAGCAGCCAACCAGAGAGAAGAGTCGAGTTTATTGACCTTAATAAGCACCAATGGGCTTCCGCGGAGACTTTGACTGATGTCCACCTAAACAAATGAGGATGGCGGAGTACAAAACATTCGCCTGCCAATTGGCTGTAGGAAAAAAAGGGCTAGGTCTTTTCTCCCAGATAGCCTATGAGTGTAGTACTGAGTCCAGAGTGACAGGTGCTTTGGAGTTGACAAAATAGCTGGGGCGGCACCAATGCCTGGGTGAGGTCATCCAGGATGATGTAAACCCTACGTCATTAGCAGTGCTAAATAAAACACACAACAAGAGCACACATTTTCCTTTTTAAAAAGTTTAATATTCCCCAGGTATTATAAAACAAAAACAAAAATACTCAGGCACAATAAAATACACATAACAGTATGCAGTGAACTGAAACACAAAACATTTTTTTTTCTTAAGGAAAATGAAAATCATAAACATGTACTACCGATAAGCTGGTGCTCAAAGTAAAAACATAGTTTCACCGGTCTGTTGCGTTGAGGAAAAAAACGTTCATGTCTAGATATGGTAACTCTAGATTTCAGAAACTTTCGCGCATTCTGCTAAGACCCACCCTACACTGCCTCTGATTGGCTGGAACTCGTTTGCCTTCGTTGGTTAGGTTTAGGCATGAGAAGTATGATGGTTAGGGTTACAGTAAAAAAAAATATGAGAAGGGTCTAATTGCAGTCTTGCAGACTCAGACGACACATCAACTTCACTACAAGACACACCCACTTCACTACACGGCAACCGTGTCGTGAAGAGTACTGTGAGTCTGCAGATAGACCTACTTGAGAAATATCAGGGTCAGAGCCAATCTCGCGAGAGTTTTGCAGATCTAGGGTTACCATCTACACACGACTAGGAAAAAAAAAATTCTAAAGCTGGTGTTCAGCTAATTTATTAATGTTATTTGAAATTGTACAACTAGATGCCATACAACTGTTACTGAAAAATATTGTACAAAAAAATCTGACATTATCTTCGTATGCGAGGATAAGATTACGAAGTGCCTGTCAAAGTGACCGACACCTATCTCTGACTGATGGCAACCGCCAAACTCAACGCCGCCTCCTGTCTGGACTTCTGCTGCGTCTCCGTCCGCCAGTCCTGTGAAAAACCACCCATCAAGATTAACCAGAAATATACATGCATCACACTCATCAGATATCCAGACAGCATAAATAGCTACACAAACATCTAGGGCGTGAGTGACAGAGAGAAATGATTATCACAACAACATGATAAACCAGAATTAGCATATAACAATGTCTCTAGGTCATAACAAAACAGTGAAAAAGTACGACTACCACACTTTTCTACACAGTATGGGAAGTCAAACTGCCAAATTGCTGCACCAACCTGCATTATTATAGTCTATAATTAGTTCTATTGACAAAATATGCAGTTTGACAAGGTGTGACATGTAAAATATTAACACTGTTTTTACCAGAAAGTCACTACAGTATCCACAGATAACACATCACCCTCACCTCCTCTTGTTCTTGGGGGGGCCTCTGACAAATCCCCAGTCGACACTGATAGGCTGGCCCATCATGTCCTGACCGTTGAGCCCTTCCATGGCGGCCTGGGCCTCTTTGTATGTCTCATACTCCACAAGAGCATACCCCTAGGGACAGTAATCAGGACACCGTGTGAGTTATTACACATCTATGGCAACACTGCATTGGAATTTGGCAGTATTTCACAATTAAAAAAAAAAGAAAGAAAGAAACAGTACACAGACATAGCCACTGATCACTCAATAACCTAATAATACTCCTTGGGCTGACTGGTACAATGCGTCATCTGAAACCACAGTGTGAGATTACTGGGCAAACATATTTTGAACCATAGCACAAACAGCTTAACCGACACAATACATTTTATGTCGGCGAATGGGAGACATTAAAAATATGATCGATTAAACGTATGAGATCGTTACTGCCGTCACGTTAATCTTCAAACAGCCTGCGATGAGAATCAATCTCTGTGACTGGAGAAAGTGTTTCAGGTCGAAGATGCTCTGTTCTTACTTCATAAATCAAAACAATGCTGCCACCTTGTGGCTAAAAGGAAGTAGAGGCAAATGTTTGGGCGGCAAGAAACTACGACAACAACAAAAATGTGTCAATGTAAATGTCAACTTGCCCGAAGCATAGGGGGGGAAAACAATGCGATACATTCTGAACACTGCAAATGTTTGCAAAACATCAGATTACTTTAATTCTGTCTCTCTCGGCATGTGACTCTCCTCTCCTCCACTTTCAAACTAGTCTGTTACAATGAGACTGCAGTTAAGATATTTGTTTAACAGCCATTAGCAAGTAGGAACAACAGCCAGGTTTACTTGTGATGACAAAGCAAAGACAATTTGGAAGCAGTCTGGCTTTGCACACATAAACAACTCCTTCCACCAGACAGGAAGGATGAAAATGAAACAATACTGTTTTTGTAATGTCATTTTTTTTTTTTATATATTTATCCTTCTTACATAAGTTCCATTATTTAACTGGGTATGTGGAGATTTTGCTTCTCTATTTGGAAATAATTTATCATTCAAGAAACAATTAGAGTGATTCAGGGAAACTAGGGCAGTTTAATTTTCTGGTTGAGACAACATGATGTTGGGAGCTTGTCTCAGCATAGTTCCAGCCAAAGCATTCAAACAAACAAAAAAAAAGACATTTGGCTCATTAATGGCATTTTTTCCTCTGGCTTTGAACTTGTACATGGCTTTGTGGTGTCGCCATAAATGGTCAAGTAAATTAGTCTGGCTGCCAAACAATTGCAGGGTAAACTTGATAGAGTACTGATAGTGTTTCAAACCTTCTTTTTAGAAAACGAAGACTGTTTCTTTCTACTTTATTTAACAGTTACATGCATAAATTAAAGTTCATTTTCAATCAAGTGTACAAGTAGTGATATTTTGGACTATTGGCCTTTGTTACATTACAGTGTTGATGCTGAAATATATGGTTCACCCCTAAAGGAAAGCTAGTTATTTGTGATTAGAGCAATTTGATATCCAATCAAAAGCTCTTTAATCTGAACTTTTAATTGGCACAAGAGCTGCACACACATGTTAACATAAAAGGGGCCATCCATTGGATTATTTGAAAAATGCGGTGTACTTTGACTGATTGTACCTATTTTATGTATTTAAAACACACACAAACACACCAACAACTCATAAGTAACCTATTAGAGCAAGTAAGTGAACCAGAGGCTGAGTCAGTAAAAAACATCTCTTCCATGAACTTATGGTCACAGTGAAACTCACTGACATGCCAACCGGCATGTTGTTATTTGTCTCACCTTGAGGTAGCCTGTTCTGCGGTCGAGGTTGAGATGCAGGTTCTTGATTTCTCCGAACTCTGAGAACTTGTCGTGGATGTCTTCCTCTGTGGCCTCTTCGTGTACACCTGTCACAAACAGGATCCAGCCCTCCACAGCTGCAACAAGGAGAGGAAGACAGGGTGTCAAATATGTAATACACAAGCAGAAATTTCTACTGGGTCATCTAATGAGCCCAAGCAGAGTTCTGATAAGTAAGGTGTAGCTTCCTCTTTGGTAAAAATGCAACGGTACACATTTTCAGAACCAACACAAGCAGTTCATAGATATCTGTGCTGTCAGTTTACCTTGAAATCAAACTGCTCCATTGATATAAAAGTTAATTACATTTATTCATACAGAAGAATATCATAGCAATATTACCAAGCCCACTGACAAGCCACGCTAAAGAGAAGAGCAAAGCCTTGACAAACACAAGTCCTCATATCTGATCCAAAAAAGGCAAATAGTTTTTAAAACACCATTTATTGTTAGGACACTAATAAATGACTGGTGCGCATTGAACATCCACACCAACCATTTTCTCCTCACAAGAGAAGACGTATTTTAATATTGGCCTGGGAAGTAAATACTGATTCACACACAAATAATTTGCCAATATCAAAGAGTGCTGATGCTACAAGGCTGCACTGACACAGATACAGATGTTTACATTCTCTGGCAGCAGCACATCTCAGTGCACCAGGGATATTTCTCACCCTCTCCTTTTTCATTTATATATAAAGTGCATTATTCTGTGATGATACATGACTGCTTGCTCCAAAAGTTATTTGGGTGGTACCCCATCACATGCCACATGTACAAGTAATCACTGGAAAATATCATGCAATTATATTACCCAGATAAATTTAATTGTTGATTTGGTGCAACTGTGTTGACACTGTGCCAATATGGTGCGATACATATCGTTTGTAACAAAACAGAATCGGTTGTTCATGTATAGAGCTGCACGATTAGTCGATCAATCGATTAGGTGCCAACTGTTTTGATAACTGATTAATTATTTTAAGCCATTTTTTAAAGAAAAAAACCCCAAAATTTTCAAATGTCTGGTTCTGTATGTTAGTATATTAAATGTATTTGGGTTGTGAATTGTTGGTCGGGACAAAATTTTAAATTTGGGGAAGTCACGTTCGGCTTTAGGAAACAGTGATCAACATTTTCTGACATTTTCTGGACCAAACAACTAATAGATTAATCAACAAAATAATCAACAGATTAATTGATAATGACAATAATGGTTAGTTGGAGCTCATTTATGTGCACACCAGGTTTAAAACATTGTTGAGAAAGTAATGGTGTTAAAATAAATAAATAAATGGTGACAAGACAGATACATTACTGTAATGAATCAACTAAATCCATTAATAATACAGAAGATGACACTCAGATAAAGGGAGAAATGTCACCACATGGTGATTTGTTTATCATGCTTGCTAGGTTCCTGTTTATCATTAAAGGATAAGTTGACAATTTTTCATGTCTGTTTTGAAACAACAGTCAGGTGTCTATATGAACACTGACAGAGGTTTTCCTTGCTGTAATCATTCCTCCTGTTCATACTAGCTACTAAAAAGATCCCTCAAGTGGATATTTGCCACATTTACAGTCTATTTAGCATCAAATTCCCTCTTTGCGTTTCCCTGTTGAGCTGATGTGGAAGTAGAGTAACAAAAAGAGGAACTTTGGCACTAAAAAGACTAACATTTAAAGATATTTGGTTTGACTAATTTGGATGACTCAGGCGTCGTATTAGCTTCAGATACAAATAAATTTTGCAAAGAAGGGTGTGTGTGGATTTTGGCCCCCATCACTATGAGCAGGAGGAACAATCATGGCAAGACAAAACAGGTTCAATGTTCATTTGGGCACCTAACTATTGTTTTAAGACGGCCTTGAAAAATTGTGAACACGTCCTTTAAACTTTATTCTATTAGTTTCCAATTGAACTAAATCCCATCTTTAACAGGAATAGCAGCACTTACATCTCTGAGGTCCTGGCTCATCCCCATCCTGTTCCACGGTGTCATAGTCCTCTTTGATTCTGGATCTGGCTCCTTCCTCTGGAAACAGCAAAACAGGAAAATACTCAGCACTGCTGAAAAAATTATGATTGACCAATAATTATTACACAAGTCAATTCCACAAGATTGTTAACTCACCTGAGCCAAAGCCTCGTCCTTTCCTCTTCTTTGCTTTCTCTTTTAACTTGTGGATGCTCTCTGAGGAAAGAAAGTTGAGGAAGTTAGAACTATATGAGCCACTACATCCTTCTCTGCGCTCCAAGAGGTTGCTATCGCCGACATTATTTTATTACACAGTGGTGAAAAGTAACTAAGTACATTTACTCAAGTACTGTAGTGAAATTTAGTTTTGAGGCACTTGTACTCATTGGATGTTACTTTATACTTCCACTCCACTGCATTTCTGAGGGACATCTTGTACTTTCTATTCCCCTACATTTATCCAACAGCTTTAGTTATTTTTCAGATGAAGATTTGACACAATGGATAACATAACAAGCTTTTAAAATACAACACATTGTTAAAGATGAAACCAGTGGTTTCCAACCTTTTTGGCTTTTGACATCTTACAAAAAGCGGTGTGTAGTCGAGGTCACATTTCAGATGTCTATGAGTTGTTTCCCTCTAAACTTCTCACATGGTTTCATTACAATAAATGATGATAAAATATTTTGCCTAAAAACCAAAGATTAGAGAAAAAGTAACCCTTCAGATTTATCTGGTGACCCTTTAGAGGGGCTCGACTAAACTATCTAACTGTATATAAAGTAGTTGAAACTAGCTCCACCTCCAGGAGCTAAAACAGTAACATGCCGCTCTAACGCTGATGCTTCAGTATTAATAATCTACTGATGTCATATATAATGATACCAGACAGAGGGACCAAATGAATACTTTCATTGTGATAGTTTAAGTATATTTAGCTGCTAATACATATGCATTTTACTTGAACGGAATTGTTCTTGCAGGACTTTTACCTGTGATGAAGTATTTTTGAATTACTGTAAGTTAATTACACTTTGACCCGAGCTAAGGATCCGAGTACTTCTTCCACCACTGCTATTATCCAGTTAAAACTAGGTGGATGAATTTCATGTAATGCCGCTGACATGAAACCGACACTAAAACACACTAGATGTTGAAATGGCTAAGTTACAAGTTGTTACTTCTCTGCAGCTATGGACACTCAACTAACCCGCTAACGGCGGCTAATCACACGCTAATTGTTTTGTCAGTTACCTCACGTTGATGTTGATAAATTACGTTAGCGTAACTATTAAGCCGAGAAACCATTAACCGATGAAAGCGTGATATGTTTTTATTAAGGTAAGTTTCAGGGTTTCTAATAAACATGAGAGAGCGTTTGAATGAATCGCCAGCGTTGGTTAGCTTAACATTAGCATGTTAGCATCTCGTAGGCCTGAACCACGCAGCCTGGTGTTTAGTGTATTTTCAGCCTCTGCCAGTTTGCCGTAAACCTCAATATTTAAACATAATTAAAAGCCGGAGTTAAGAAATATATTCCACTAATGTACACAAGAATTATTATTACCATCACCATCCTCATCCATAGGAAAGTCCTCGCCTCCCGCTTCATGAAGATCCAACACGTCCGCCATGATGTCTCTGTGTGTGTGGTGCTAACCGACGCAACGTGCTTACGTAAAAAGAGCCCCGGGTTGGCGCATGTTGCCAGGTTGCGTAAAAATAAGTAACTACAATAAATCACATTTATGTACGAACCAATTTAGATTTGTAGTTTCAAATATTTTCAGGTTGTTTTATCATGTTAAACAGGCTCCTGTTAGTCATTTAGGTGTTTTATTTTCTGTCGCTCATTATCTAAGAATGATTTCAATAGTAAAGGATGGGATCACATTCTTTTCCAAATTTGTCTTAAAACAAAAGTCGGGTCCAAAATGAATACTGAAATTGTTTTTCTCTCTCGTCATAATCATTCCTCCTGTTCATATTGGACAATCAAAGATCCCTTCATAATTCACTTAGCCTACAATTTAAGTGATGGGGGACAAAATCCTCAAGCCTCTTTATGTGCAAAAATGTAGCTATGAAAATGTAAAAAGTTCAACATGAAGTTGAAATGAAGCTTAAAATTACCATCCAAAATAGTCAAATCAAGTAGATATCTTTCAACATTGCAGTGTTTTAGTGCCAGCTTGTTTGAGGGCGTGTAACTCCCATGAAGTCAGAAGGTGATTGAATTTGTGTAGCTCATTGTTTTGAGAAAGCATTACTCAGCAGAAGGTTGGAGAACAGAACGCACTATGTTGGGATGCTTATGTTGCAGTATTTTTTTTTACTTCTAGTCTGGCCAGAGATTCTCATGGTCCCATGGTTTGTTAAAAAATAATTCACAACTCCAGCACTCCTGCATCTACACAGGCTCTTGGTCCATGTATTGAGGCCTGAGGCTGCAAGTTCTGGATGCTCAGGTGAACAGAATAATTGTTATTTGATCACCATCTGGTAATGAGTTGGATCAGCTGCCAGAGATGCCTGTTATATTGAAAACATGTTGCCAGGATGTGCAGAAAAAGGCCTGGTGAATGACTGACATAAGTTTCAATTTCATTTATAAATATGGTGCTGATGCAATCAGTATAAACTTTTCAAATCTTCTGGATACTAAGGCGGGCATGGATACTAAGGCGGGTGTAATAATAAGCTGTTCTTTGGATGAGCGTGAATTGCTGAAACATGGAGAAACAGGGATATTATTGTAAGGTGGAAGTACTCACAATCACAATAATTCTCCCTGGGAACCCAGTTGATGGTTACATTCAGCAGAAATAATCCAGATTACTTTCTGGAAACAATGGAGAGTATTTATCCTCTCAGTACAAACCAAACCAAACAACTAACAGATTAATCATGAAAATAATTGACAGATTAATTTATAATGACAATAATGGTTCGTTGGAGCCCGATTTATGTGCGCACCAGGTTTAAAACATTGTTGAGAAAACCCTAAATAGTGACAAGACAGATTCATTACTGTTATGAGTCAACTAAATCCATAAATAATACAGAAAATGAGGCTCAGAGAAAGTGAGATAAAAGGAAGAATGTCATCACATTGTGAGTTGTTTATCATTAAAGAATGGGTTCACAATTTTTCAAGTCTGCCCTAAAACAACAATCAGGTGCCCAAATGAACAGTGACACATGTTTTTCTTGCTGTAATCACTCCTGCTGTTCATACTGGCCAATAAGAGATCCCCTCATAATGCACTTTCAATGTTAGGGTAAATAAAAATCCACAGTGGTAGGACTGTGGAAGATAACCACTTTATTTGACTAACTCAGATGGCTGAAGCCACATATTATCAGCAGATTGTAAGCAATTTTCGAAGGGATCTTCTAATGGTCAGTATGAACAGGAGGAAAAAAATGAAAAAATGTGAACCTATCCCTCAAGGTAGTGAACAACAGCTTGAAATCACATATTTAAATGGTTTCACCACTAGATGGCAGGGCTCACTTTCCACTCAACTGTTTCTGAGACTCTCTTAATGGTGCATTACAAGGTTGGCGCCTAGTGGCTGATGCAAGTAGGACTGCAGAGCAGAGCTGAACAGAGGAACCCTTAGGACTTATGGGAAGAACGTATGCTTGTCTCATTGCCATTGCAATCAAAAAAACCACAATAAATGAAGAAACATATTGAAAAGAAGGAAAGATGTCCATCCTTCCATTTCCAGAGAAAGAGGCAGTGGTTTGGTTTATCTTGAGTTGGAGGCTTTGAGCATTTATCAAAGTGGAGCTGTAGAATGCAAGATATATCATATGATGAGTTCAATAAAGTTCAACTAGGGTGAAAGGTAAATAACCACATTAAAAAATCTTGTAATTCCCCCATATGTAATAAATCTCAAATCGTTTGTTTAGATGCATGTGTGAAGACTATCCCCATTTTTAAACATACAAAAAAAATGCTATTTAGGCCTAACGTCAGTGTACAGCACACTAAGGAAAGATAAGAGTTGATTAAAGTGAACTTTAATCTTATAGATGTTGAACTGGTATGCAAACCAACACGTCCTCATACTGAAATGACAGGTCTATTTACAATGACTCCCAAAACGATATGAGTCTTTTCAGTGCCCTCTATAGGATGGATGGTGTTTCCAGAACGGCCAGACATTAGTATACCACTTTACAAAACTGCTACAAATCACTGTTAAAAATAATTTTCTTTTATGGTGTGACAACCAAACAGGAAGCCCAAACAAAGCCCACTGACTTCAGCTATTTGAAGCTGTTGTGAAGACTTTCACTGTTCCAATATGATTTGAAAGTCAGAATTGACATTTTAAAGGAATAACTACTAAAAAATGACAGCACAGCAGAACTGTAAACACTGAAAAGTATTTCATGCCAATACATTTTTGTTAATGACACTTAAACTTTGCATGACATGTGTTAAAGATATGAGGATTTCCTGTAATCAGTTTATTATACTCGTTGTTCCAGAACAAGGAGTACAATATCAAGAGGTACAAAAACAGATGTCTAAGTAGATTGCCAGAGTGACATTACTTACACAAAATGTCCGACCCTGTCTGCTGCCTGTCTAGAGAACCAAATATGGACTTAAAAACTAAAAGGATTGCAAATTAAATACAGATGAATACAAAAGAATTTTAAACATTTAAAAATGAGTAAAAACATTATTCAATGACATTAAGTGTGGTGGTTTTAAAAAATATGAAGCAACAAACAGTTTAACACATGATGCCACATATGGGAACTACAGTATCTACTATTCTATTGTTTGTGATGAGTTAATCAGATGCTCTTCTCACAGCCTGTAGATACGTTATGGAGCAACTGCTGATAAGACTGAGTAAATATAGGTCCAAGGCTCTGTCAGCACAAGCCAGTAATTCTGTTTCATCAGCTGATCCTTTGATAAATTAAGGATCAATCAAGGATTAACCACTGCCATCACCAAAAGAAAATAGGGCAAATAAAAATAAACTCGGGGCTCATACATTACATACTGTATGTAATTTATGTATACACAAGCTGAACATTAAAAGTGTAAACTATGAATTTTTAAATTATATTTGGCTGACTTGACTGGGTAGCAAACTGGTCGCTAGAAGGCCCAAAGCTAATGGACTGGGAGACAGGCCCAAAGACTGGATACCTCCAAGCTGGAGACTAGGTATACATTACCGAGCTGCAACTCCAGAGAAACATGGGAGGTTGGAATGGTGGCCCTGCAAGAACCCGAATCAGAAACAGGCTTTAAATGAACTTACCACCTGAAAGAAGCCACTTCCAGGGCAAACTCAGGATCCTTCTTCCAGATGGCAGTGAGAGGCTTAAAAATTCTGGCTCTTCATCAAGGAGAATGTCTTTGGGGAGACCAAAAGCCTCCCAAGTATTCGGCGCACTGAGCACATTCATGCCTCTGGCCAGATTGTATTGTTACATGGGGATAGAGCAGGTGAACCAAGGTGCACACACACAGAGGCAAGGAGACAGACACGGTAGGACAAAGTATTTATTAAAGCAGGCCAGGGGAAACTAGCACTGGTAGATTGGAAACCTGGGGCTGAGGCTCGGTCTCCATTTACACAATCACGCACACAGGGAGAGAGAGGGAGAAAGCCACTGGGGAAGTGGCAACAGCTAGGGAAACATAAGACAGAAATTGAGACACAAACTTATCTCCATGGGGATACATCTTTGTTTGATCCTGTTTAGCCCAGTAAGTCTTTTTTGCACAAGAGTTAGGCATCAGGGTGTTTTAGTTTTCTTTGAAGGCAACTGGAACACTTTTTAAAAGGATTATTTTAATATGCAACTAGGAAATTAGAGCTCATTGTCAGAGTTTGAGAGAAATTTTACAGGCATGGCTTGAGTTCAAGGCTGTGTCTCAAAGCAGTGAGGGAGACAATGAATTGTTGTCAGTTTAAACACAATACAACAAAATCACTAGTCTCCCATGCTGCCAAAGACTCTCATCCAGACAGTGAAGGCCATGTAATACTTATTCAAAAAACAAAAAAACTATACATATATATAATATTAATGCATTTAAATTATTATTTTCTCCAGTGTTAATTTGTCACTGCATACTCCTCCCAGTTCTGTTACCAAGCATACAAGCCATACTCAAGGTAGCCTCCTTGAGCTAATGTATGATAGCTGTGAAGATGAGGTAGGAGTGTGCTAACAAAACCCCCATAACTCCCCTTCAAACCAAACTTATAGCCTATAGCCTCAAACCTTTTGGTTGAAGGTTGGAGTGCATTTTTCATAGCAGAACCGGCAGAACTGGCGGTCCTGAGCGGCCTTCTCTTTATGCTCCTAGATAAAATAAATCAAGAGTCGGCAGCCTGTCAAGAAACAATCTGTAAAGGCACTTGAAGACATGCTCATAAGAAAGACACCTAAATACCTGAATTATCTCTGTGTGACTGCTTCATCTGCCATTTTTCATATTTGAAAACAGGACTCATAAAGACTCATACCACGTGGTATTAACAGCATAAATCTATGTACTATACTTCAAACATGGAATGAACATTTTTGTGTGAATCTTTGGAGTGTTCAAGGAAGTCCAAGACTGAGGGATGAATAAAGGCAGAGAGTCTTGAAGCAGGGCCAGGGATCAGCATCAAGGTTATCTGCCAGGACAAACTCTGTGATCCAAGGCTCGGCACAACCGGTGACAACCCTCCACGCTTGAACAGAGAGAGCAGCCACTGACGAGCTGTCT
Organism: Euthynnus affinis; assembly: GCA_029490765.1. Classification (NCBI taxonomy): domain Eukaryota; kingdom Metazoa; phylum Chordata; class Actinopteri; order Scombriformes; family Scombridae; genus Euthynnus; species Euthynnus affinis. The sequence continues at coordinate 7,885,355 of CM055847.1, read as the reverse complement.
CTCAGTCACTGCACTGTGTTTTTTATACGCTGACGTCAGTGTCAGTTAGATTCAGCTGTCAATCAGTGATGCTGCTGAAATAAATCAGGTGAACGGTGAAGAGAAAAGATGCTGTGAGCACAATAATTCCCTTTTTCACTTCATGTAGCAATGAGGGAAACATTTTAAACCTCTACTGAAACCGTATCTACATATTTTTGAAGCAGATCGGTAGATTTTTCTCTCATTTTCCAGCAGTTTTAATCGATTACTTATTGAAATTTTACATATAAGTATTTAGATTTTGCATTTTTTATCTATGAAGTCATCAGCCCCAATTGTCTCCAGTGAAATCCCTGTGGTGCCCCAACCCATCCCCCCTAGCTGGAAAACTGCTGCATTAATTCATCATTTCTTCCACATGCAAACAAAGTGAATTAAGTTTATAGGTTCCAGGTAAGTTTTTTATATTGTCAGCAATGATCAATAATCTAACATTAATAGTAGTGTGACATCTGAAGTCAGCTTTTGAGGGAAGACCTAAAGCCAGTTGTTTCCCACTGGCACTTTGCCATTTCGTTAATGACAGAACAACCAAAACAGCAGAGTGAGAGCTCAAATGACACCACCCAAGGAGGAGCATGTACTCGTCCTACAGTGCCACCAGGTGAGATCCATTCTGATGAAACAGACATCACCAAAGCAGTGAGATCAGACAGGGTGTCCGGCCACACACTGAAATCATAATGCTGACCAATCAGCAGGGGTGTTCACCAGCATCTTTAACCTCTCCCTACAATAAGCTGTATTCCCCACCTGCCTTAAATCCACCACTATCGGCCAACGGTGCTGTTATCTCACCGGACCCTCTACACAGACAGAATGAAACCTGATCTCTGTGTGTGTGTGTGTGCTTTTGTATTGCATGCATTTGTGTGTGAATATATCTACAGTATGTCAGTCTGATGTGTGCATGTTGGGATATAACTTCCTGTTTGTGTGCGTTCGTGTGTATTTTAATTGCTTTTTATGGGAATGATTAAGAACAATCAGATTTCTGTGGCTGTCGCATCATGTGCAGCAGTTTGATGTTAAATGCAGGGATTCTGAGACAAAATGGACCAGTTGCACAATTGAAAATCAATAAGAGAAAGTGGGTGACATTGACACACAATAGTAAGACAGTCACAAATAACGGAGGAAAAATGTTTCACTGGTAAACTGTCACAATAAACAGAAAAGAAAATACAGGCGTATACAGACATATTCAAAGGGCGGTACAAATATTCTCAGTATGTTTCAGGCAAAACAATACAAAGATAACAAGTATAATGAGAGACACAGATTTATCTGATGGTAAAATTATTGGCACTTACCATTACTGAATTGGGCACCTGGGGTCATTCACAAGGGCGTTGATTGCACGCACACAAAAAAAGAGGAATTTTCACTGCATAAAGAGAAAGCGCAGTCTTTGTCAAAAAATTAAACTCACTTGAATTCACAAAAAGGATGTTTGAAAAAAAAAGAAGTACTTAGGCTCACAGAAAATATGCTAAAACCTAAATTGCTTTTGGGGCTAAGACAATACAGGGCTTGAGGGGGCCAATCTCTAACACCTAGCGTTCAAGACAACAGAGTCGATGTTGGCCTCTGTTAGCCGGTGGAGAACACTGATAGATATGTTTTTGCTGGCATGGGTTATGTTTTTACTCAGAACTGAAAGACAGACAGCCCCCATGCACACAGGTGCTATTCAAGGAAACTGAGTAAAAGTGACATCACTGAGAAAAATCTAGCCCACAAACCTTTTCAGCACTGAAGTCCTGCCCACTACATGTTGCTCTGTTCATATTATTTCCCCTCTCTGCCCCCCCCCCTTTTCTCTCTGTCGCTCTCTCTCTTTCTTCAGTCTTTGTCTGTTCCTGTTAGTGGCTTTCTATCTCTCTGTATCGATCTGTCAATTTATAAAGTACATTTCAACAGACCATGAAGCTATAAACACAGATCTGTAAATTCACCCCCTTGCAGGCATCTCTTTATCTCAGTTTCGGTTCCTGTCTTCAGCACTCTCTCTCTACTCCAACTTTCTCTCACACACCAACATCCACGCACATACAGTTGGTATAGGTTGGAATATAAATCGTTCAGTGTTTGCTTTGATTTTGGCATCGCCAGTTGAACACACAATGTGCTGAACCAGGTGCAAAGCCAGTAATGGGCCTGTGCGGCATTGGCCCACCCACATTACTAAATGGCCCACCCAGCCAAGTTTGATCAAAAGACATTTTGTGACCGTACCTGATGTGTGTGTTGAATATGTCTTCTGAACTGTTGACAAAGTTGTATGAAGTCTCTGTAATGTAATTGGTTGCTCTGGTTCTGACACTTCCCAAGCTACCTGCTGCCAACTAGCTGGCTTTTGTAACGATGGCAACGATGGCTAAACCAGTGGCGGCTGCTCAAAAATGTTTGGTCAGTTTCAGTAACAATCCCAATACAGTTTAACACCACCTCCAGGATACCACTGCTCTTGTATAGTCAATAATCATTTATTGCCAACAAAAAGCTGAGGCATTCTTAAACAAAAATATGAACTGCATATTGCACAAACACAAGCTTTCCATTAGCATTTGAAACTGAACTCATAAAACAACTGACTTATTTATTTTTACATATGACATTGAATTATAAAGGTTTAATGTTTCTAGGAAATCTTACACAGTACAAAGGATAGGGAAGGCTCGTTAATAGAGGCAGAGGAGGTTGCTGCTCTATTTGTGAGAGGCAAGAGGGAGATCAAAATATAAAGAAGAGTAACTAGTTGAAACCATTAGCAAATCTCAGTATAATTGATAAAATATTTTTCCTCTCTTCTTTGAAAAACATCCATTATTGCGCGCGTGTGTGTGTCTGACATCATATCTGTACATGAGTTTTGCCCTTCTGATAAGTTTTCTCCCCATGGAGAGCATAATCAGAGCACTCAGGCGATCCTATATCATGGTGTTCCTCAGGAAGGTCTTGATCCTCTTTGAAGTAGAGAAGCACCCCTCTGATTCTGCTGTTGTCATGGGTGTGATGATGAGAATCACAAGAAGACTGACAGTCTCGGTGAATATGCCCCGAAGGTTTTCTCTGTGAAATACTGGAACAGCAAACCTTGAACTCGTCGTTTTCAAGGAACAGTGATAGTTCTGTTGAGGTAGCGACCCAGTCTCACATCAAAATGTGTAAAAGCTACATTGGTCCACAGCGAAAGACGTATTAGTTTCACAATAACGGCTCTAAAATTGTGAGATGTCAGTTTTAAGAAAAGTTGTTTTTCAGTTTTTCTACGTTTGTTTGTTTTTTCCTCAGCCAGTGTTTAATGGGAAAAGACAACCACATCTACTTTTGTGTTAGCCCACCAAAAAATACAATTTCTGCCTACGACACTGTGCTGAATGTCTTCACGTCTCCGCTGTTCGTGTGGCTTCTGCAAATGCATGTAGCGTCTGATGTGAAATCGCCAAATGAAGCTTCCCCCAATTTTCATAGCCCTCCAATTTGGAGTACGACCATTTCTCTCTCTCTAATGCTGAAACACCACTTGAAATTACATTACAATTTTGAAAAGTAAAACCAGGCGGCATACAATTCGGGTGCTCAGTCTCCACAACAATGGAGTCCTGGCCTTGGTGATAGTTGCTAGGCAATGGAGGAAACACAATCGCCTCTTCTGAAACCAAAAGCCCTTTAAGCCCCTCTCCAGTGTACTTTGGGATGTTTAAGATATTTCATATTTTTCTCAGTCATGTCCAGACAATTTTAATTAGCCACACTGTTTGTCAAATATTTTTTGCCAAATAACTTCATTTTGTGTTCAAAGTTCAAAGATTTAAGCTGTTGCTAAAATGCAAAACGTGTGTCACATAGGCTGCTAACGTAGATATAGTAAAAATAGTAATAATACTATATATAATATAATAATGGGTTAAAGCCTCTGATTGGTGAATGAATAGTTTAAAAGGCCCAGCAGGATCTGGGAGTGAGAATACAGCTTCACTAATTTCTGTGTCAGTCAGAGCCGATATCATTCCAATTCGTTCAGCAAAGCCCATGGTTGGATCTAAAAAACCATAGGGATTTGCATTTGCTTTCATCTGTTCAGCTACATCCAACATATCTACCATTGTAGCACACAAGATTTCATTAAGATCTGCACCAGGTGCTGCCATCTTGAATTAGGCAAAAGCAGTAGATTCAAGTTCAACCACAAATCGTGGCAGAGTCCACCCCCTAACGTTTGATGGATGAAATTGACAGATTTATTTATTTTGCTGCAGCAAATTGTGAGCACTGCTGCTAAAACTTCACACAATCATTAATATCAATGGGCTAGTAGTTACGCCAAGCCACAATGCCATTACACAGCTAAGCGTAGGCTAACTGCTACCTGCTGCCATCAGAGCAAATGTAATGTTAACTAGTCAAGGCATGTGTGGTGATTAGGAGATGACAACGGCAATTAGTTTTGCACTGTTCTTTTGTTGTAGCTAGATCAGAGAAGGAAGTGTTTGACTGAAGGAAAATAATATTTTAAAAAATATAAAGAATATTTTAAATGTATTTTTTTCTGTCCTCTTGACAGCCTGATTCATTATTGTGTAGGATAAACTTCAGTGCATTAATGAAAATAACCTTATTGAAAATCCTTTGTCGAGAGTGAAAAGTGAAATTAGACAACAAAGACAAAAGGCATATTCAAGAACACAACAAGACCAACCAAATATCTTTAATAATAGCCGTCACAATTTGAAGGTCCGGCTTGGATAACTACAGCCCAGCGGTTGGGGCTTCCTAGATACACCGTAAACACTGTGCAGTAAAATGAGTGGCCAGGCACACGCTGACCATTTTAGACATTTTTAACAACCCTGAAAATACTAAGAACAATATCTCTCTGAAGTACTCCCTTTCCCCTTCAATCTCATTTACCCCCTACACATCTCCCTCATCTGCTGGAAAGAACCTGAAGCACCACTTCAAACCAGCGCTATTATTTGCTCCTTTCGGGGCCCGGCCCCCGAAGTACAGCACTCAGTTAGGACCTGTAATGTAGATTCAATTTCAGCTGCAATTAGGCCTCATCCGATATAGCAGACCTGCCTTTTCGTTATCCCTACATTGCGCTCTTCCCATCCTCCATGCCTCACTTCCACACGTGGCCATCTGCCCCCTCCACCTTCCTTACCCCCCCTTCTGTTTTCCTTCTGCCATCCCTTCACTCATCCTCTCATTCCTCCTCGCCCTTCTACCCATCTGTCCCCTATCCCATCCTGCCATCTCTCCACTCCAGCACTCATCTGACCACCCCTGTTTCTTCCTTCCTCCCCTCCCTCCATCCACTTCACTCCACTCCACTCCACTCCCATCCCAGGCCTTGCCCCCAGGGGAGCCCTGCAAACTGCTTATTCAACAATCGGCTGCCATAAAGATATGTAATGACATTTTCGAAGGCAAAGAGGCCTGTGTGGTTTTTAATTCATATTTAATTGCCGTCAGGCTAAATAGCCCACTATCCTAAATGGGAGAGGCTGCAGCTCTTCCACTTAAGACTGAGAGCTGTGTGCTTGTGGAAATCTGCTGGCTGTCCAGAGCTGCTGCTGGTCCCCTCTGTTTGTTCTCTTGGAAAAATCACTCAATACAAGTGTTGCGGCCACCACCGACCCTCACCCTATGTGACGGTACTGTGAACCTTGAGCATGAACTAACTTACAAGAGATAAAGGATGTTTATTCTCATCAAAATCACACATTATGCGATGTAACGTGGCAGTTCAGACATAAGGATTGGTCTGTTTCAGTCAAAAATGGTTCTAAAAAGCCAGTCGGGGAGAACGAAGCCAACTTTGACCTCTACTTTGAAACCACTATCTGATTTTTCAGATAGTGGTTGAAGTTTTCTCAAGATTTAACAATTACCATCTGGCATTACCAGGACCAACTCACTATAATAACAGTCATCACATCGGTATTTTGTATTTGCTCTAATGGACAAAAGCAGGTAGTGTTTTGGAACCAAAATTCAGCAGGATGTCTGGCTGCTCAGTCTGAACTTTACTGTCTGTATTTTCTGTTCAAGGAAATGATTTGCTCTTATTTTTCACCTCACTGCTCGTACCTTTCTCTAAATTCTAAAGAAGCTGAATTACTTTACTGTTTTCCTGATTTTCAACCTACCAAATTGCAACAGTCCACATTTTCCAGTTTTATTCATTTTTAGGGAGCTATACAGTTTTATATGATATTTATTTTCAACTTGTGGCAAAATCCAGTCTTTCCATGTAGACAACTGAAAAAGATTAGATTAAATTAATTTTTTAAAGTACAGATTATTACTACAGATTATTTTTTTTTATTATTGATTAATCTATTCATTATTTGATCAATTAATCAATAAACTGTTTGATCCATAAAATGTCTGAAAATGTCAGCCAAGATGCAAACTAAAATCTGTTGTCCCGAGCAGAGTTTACGCTAGACTTTTTTTTGACAGCCAATATGGCCGTTAAATTCCAAAAGTCCAACCATATAGAACATATGTTTAAATAGCCATATCATATCCTACATTTAAACAGCAATAAAACACAAACACTATGATCCAACAAATTATTATTTATTTCATTAAAAGCAGCCAGCAGAATCAACTCTTGAAAAACTGTGACTGATAGGCTACAACAACAAAATAAAACTAATAGCCTTTGTAATTTAATGCATCCATGCGGCCAGCCTGCAGCTCTGCCACCACCTCCACCTGCTGCAGCCTCTTTTTATGTTTTCCAGTATGTCTGGAGGAGATCTTTCAGTTTTATTTTATTCAAAATCAACAACCTAATGCTAACACTCATCTTCCTGTTGTCACTGCAGGATTTTTTCTCACTTTTCATTCTCCGACTTACAAAGAAACACTCAATCAATGCATGCTGCTAACCTCTGACCAGGCAGGAGCCCGGAGGTTTTAGAGGTGGGACTGTGTTTAGTGTTTCCCCTGACTGGCTGGAAAATGTGAGTGAGAATTGATCTCTTCTCACTTAAGTGTTACTGGCCAACAGTGGAGAATTGTGTTGTAGTGGAAATCTAATAGATGATACTGAAAAAAATATGTAAATCTTAGGGTAAATAAAAAAACAAGCAGTAAGTTAACACTATACTGACAGAGATGTAGTCTAAAATCTGAGAGAGTGTGTGGCATTCTCTATCTGTTTGTAGTAATTACATCGTAGGCATAAATTAAAACCTTGAGGACCGTTTACTATAATTTTAGATTGCACATTTAGTCTAATATTTGGCACAGGAGGGGTTCTGCACAAACGTCTTTAAGCCTTTCAAAATAAAGTGACAGCCTGGGCATTTGGAGTGATTTGAAATTAATCATAGTGGCACAACAACTGAGAAGTGCTGTGATTGTGCACAATCAGATGTGATATTGCAATCATGTTCATGAAATAGGAATTGATTAAGTGATATAACAGACAGAATGAGTCCCCATGAAATCTGCCCAGCTACCAAATATGATCACCTTCAGACTACAGATACACTATAATGGCCAAGAGCAATCCAATGATTGACCAGAGCAACATGCAGGATCACCAGCAGCATTAAGTTATTGTCATGAAACAAACGGCCGGGGTTTGAGTAAAGGAGGATCACCACTACTAAAAAATATTGATGCCGTGGCTGCCTCATATCATTGCCAGTAGCAGGGCGCTAACATTTATCAAGCTAGAGAAGAGGAGGAAGCTAGCACTAACGACATCCCAGTGCAGCGTGGAGAGGAGGAAGACATCGCTAAAAATGCAGCAAATTGAAAGCTGTCTGTTGATGCACAGTCTCCCTATCTCTCACTGGCGTCAACATGTAATTTTGCCAGGGCTCAACCTCCAAACGTTTCGAGTGTAGTCCTGAATATAATTTTAACTGTAATCCTCAACAAATGCTATGTAGGTCTTACACAAACCCTCCGCGCTGAAGCATATTGTAATTCAAGTGGTTGGAGAGAACACTAGACTTCTGCACTTCCTCTCGGCTCTGTATTCAGGTTTTTAGAAAATCTAGACTGTAACGGGAGATTTAAGCCAATTAAAGATCATTTCAGAGAGCAGGAGTTCCTATTGGCTGTTTTACAAATGTAGATGCTGGTACATGTCGCTTCAAATGGTGAAAGCATGCTTGTATTGAATAAATAAGTTGCTTGCCATTCTTCTCCTGGACAGGTAAGCTGCTAATTTCATTTTACTGTCATATCTACATGTTATTTACCTCTGGTAAAGACTGGTACACAGTGGAAACTTCACGAAACTTCAGTGGACTCATGCAGGGCTGTGTGCAGTAACACTTGCCGTGTGTTGGCCGTGTGCCGGCAGCAGCAGGTTAGGCTAAGCTAAGCTGTGTCAACCAACAACCAAACTAATTTCACAGCTGAAAAGAAAACAGTTAATGTTGCGTAGAAGTGTTAGTGTGTTGTTTCGGATAGCAAGCAAGATGTGCACTGTATAAAAAAAAGGCACTGACACAGTACACCTAAGCTGACATTGTGCTAGTTTGCAGCATGACAGAAGCTAGTGCAACTAGTTCACAGGGGAGCTTACCGCTAAACAGTGGCGTTTACATGCAGCCCAGCTGTCAGTTTAAGATGGTGTGCAGCAAGTGAGCGTTGCAGCATGGCCAGAGGGAAGCAGCTAGCCTCCCCTAGCCTTCCAGCTAGCCCTGGCTCTCCATGAGGATCCACCCGGAGCGCTGAACCCCAGTTTGTTATTCAAGTAAAAGTGGGAAGAAACAGCGGGTCTGTCAGGCAGCTGAGTGAAGTGGAGCCTGTGGAGGAAGCACCAGGACTGCCAGTGTAAAACAAGGGAAGCACAGCCAGGTGGTGGAAGAGAAGGCAACAAATCGAAATTTTCATTCCGGGCCAATCCCGATGACATGCTGATATTATCGTACATCCCTGACACTGGCAGCAGAGTGTCTAATTTTGTTAGATGTTGGATCTGTTCAAACTAAGGACTTTCAGCTTGCTGTAAGCAACCCAGGCCCATGGGGATCTGCACCAGCTTCACGGCTTGTCCCTCTGCCACAGCCTCTGCCTCCTTGGGTCTTAGCTGCACTACAAACCCTGTCCTCAGGCATGACCTCCACAACCACTGGAGGAGGTAGTAGGAATGATAAATTGTTCATCTGAGGCATGGATGTATTTTAAGAGCTGGATACCGGACTAAAAATGGTGCCCCCATTCAGTCCTATAGGAATTGCTCTGCTGGCGCGCACGCCAAAAAAGTTTCTAGCTTCCGGGTTTGCTTCCGCGTTGTGTGGCCCACGAAATATGTGCAGTAATGTTTCCCCCACTCTACCCATAGACTTTACATTGTGGTGACGTCACAGATTTTTAAATAGGTTTTCTCGGCTCAAGAAAAGTTTTACAAAAGTAAAACCTTCATGGATCAAAAGTTCATAATAGAAAGACTCATAATTTATGTTGTTTGAAGTTCAAGGTATTCTGTCTACAGTTTTACAGATGTCTCTTTTACAATGGTGGTCTATGGGGGAAATGCTTTTTGTGCCGCAGGGGGATTTTTCTTACTGAAGAGGTTGTGAATGTGTATTCATATTCCTATTGATACAATAAACATTCACAACCTCTTCACTGTCACAATTACCATTTAGATCGATTGTTTTCCCATTGTTCGAATTTACTGTGCTACCTCCTATTATGTCTTTTCTGGTTTAGCTTTTTCAAATTAAAATACTATCACAAAAACAACTCCAGGGGTCACTGTAGTGTATATATACTGCAAAATGCTCTTTAAGTTGCGTTCATGCGAGTTCTGGGATGGTTTCTACATGGTTATATTGTGTTTTTCTGGGTTTTCTGTTTACGTTGCGTTTCCCCTCTGTGTTACAGGGCTTCACACCTGCCCTGCATCAGTCTCGTTAGCCCTGCTCTGCCCTCTGTGTCTTCCTCAGCCAATCAGCTCCCAGCTTGCCCTTGTGTCTTGTCACCTGTTCCTTGTTGTTTCATTGGTTCAGTTTGTATTTAAGTCCTGGTTTTCAGTTCAGTCATGTCGGCTCCTTTGTTCTGTTCAGTTTTGCTTTGCCTGCACTTAATCGCTACCCTCCTGTCTAGCTAAACAAATGTTACTTAGTTTTCAAAATGTAGAGAAGAATCAATGCTCATCATCGATAATAGAAGATGAAACTGTTCATTTGCAGGTTGAAAGATGAGAGTGCGGACCAACCTAGCATAACCCCTACTCCCCCAGTAGTTCCTGAGAAGACGGGGTTCTGGCTGGGTGACTGTCCGAAGGAAGCATAGCCCTAAACAGAAGTCCACAGTTCACCACCAACCTGTTTGCGTTTCAAACAGATTTTCCCCTCTCAGCGACACACCCGCTGAGAAACAGACTCTGGTTATTGGCAGCTCCATGGTCAGAAACATGAAGGTGGCGACACCAGCAACCATAGTCAAGTGTATTCCTGGGGCCAGAGCGGGCAATAGAGTCAAATTTAAAACTGCTGGCTCAAAGTAAACGTAGATGCGGTACTATTGTTATCCATGTCGGCAGTAACGACTCCTGACTATGCCAATCGGAGGTCACTAAAATTAATGTTGAATGTGTGTACATTTGCCAAAACGATGTCGGACTCCATAGTTTTCTGCAAACCATCTGCACTTTTAGGTATATTCTTACCAAAATCCATCATGTACACCTCACACTCTGTTATTCCCATAAATATCCCAATCTCATTTTGAGCATCATTTGAACAAAAACACCCTTCACTGGACTCACTTCTATTGAATCTGGAACTGCTGTCATTATATTGGCATGCTGATCCAATACATTTATATGACTTTTCTGTTATCCACACACAACCAAGTCTCGGTTTAAATAAATTCACTGAAAGCCATTATCGTATCTTCTGATGATTTCTGGTGATACACCAGCCAAGATAATGCATTAGATTGGCATGCAACTGCTAATGGTTCTGGAACTCTCACTATACATGGACCTGTCACTCCATTTGTTGCTCTTACAGAATGCGTCAACTGTTGAAACAATACATTTCTACTTGCCCATATGTCTGGGATTCGTAACACAGATGGATCAAATCCATATGCTCTCCATTCAGTATCGCTTTTCTTCAATGCACGATAACGTTTGACCTCATCTCCTGATATGAGATCATAATCAAAATTTTCTATCCCTTCTGAACTAATCATCTGCACTAACTCAGCTAAATCTTCATCTTCCTCTTTGACCTCCTGCTCTTCAATGTCAAAATTCTCACTGATCGTGTTCACATCAATTTCTTCTATTGGCTTCTGATTTTCAGGTTCTATCTCTTCAGTCTGCAAATTTATCGTATCTGTGCTCCTGCATCATTTTTACAACTTTAGTTGGCATTAAAGACGTAGTCACTGCTTTACTAGTTGTTGTCGTCGTCACAGGCTTACTAGTAACCTTTCCAGAACTAGTAATTGAAGTTAAAAGTGGAATTGCAGTCGAAGGTGTAGTTGTAGTTGGCATAACTGTACTAATTGTAGTTGGCAAAATTGTTGCCAACATTGTTGTAGCCCTTCCTCCTTTAGGTCACTTTTAATGTAGTGGCCTGCGTTGATTTGGTTAACACTTAGTAGTTTGAACTAGTTTATCATCACTCTTGTTTCCTGGGCTCTGGTGGTGAACTCCTTTTTGTGTGCTGGTTGCCTTTTGTTGTAGCTAAAGAAGTCACAGTATTTACAGTAGATATAGTAATTGTTTCTCAACCTCTTTAGCCATTGTAACAGCTTTCACTAGACTCAAGTCTTATTACAAGCGTTATGACCTTCTATCCAACGATTCCTAATTGGAACAAATTTAAAATATGGATCATCTAAGAAAGGTACATAAATATTCTCCTTGATCCTCCCACGTAACAAGACAAGTGAACAATCATTCCAAACTTTGAGCCATCTTGTAATTATACAGAAAATACTTCCTCTTAAGAGAGACCCTATCAACTTCAGATCCTTCTAACACCACATCTTCACCAAGATTGTTCATCCACTTGGGAGAAATGCGAGTACCAACACTCCATTCACCACATTGACAGGGAAGATTAACTGATTTCCCCAAAACGACTTCAACTTTAGTTCTTGTAAAGGTCTTCGTCTAGTTATCTTACAGACTGGTCTTGGACTTCGCCTACCTGAATCTCCTGATTCTCCCTGAATGGGTTCACAGCTTCCTGTAACATCTGGTGGTCTGCACTCTGCTGAGATAGGACCTGTTTTCCCTGGGACATATCGGAAGTCAATGTCATTAAATCTTCTGCCCTGTTCTCCAACTGTTGTGTCGTTTCTGATATCAGAAATGTGTACAGGACCACCAACATGTTCGACATCCTCCCCAGAGTGTGTCCCAGATATTGGACCAGTTTGACATAACTGAACTCTCTTTTGTGAAGTTTTGTGACCTTTTTCAGCTAAAGCTTTGAGAACAACAGTATCGATTTCACAAGCCGAAGCAGAGGGGGAGGCTAAAAGTGAATCGTCCACATATTGTATTAAAGCTGACCCTCCTGGAAATGAGACATCTTTTAGATCACCATGTAAGGCACTGGTCGGTGATTCAGTGTAACCTTGAGGTAATCTGGTGAAAGTATATTGTCCATCATAGGTGAATGCAAACAAATACTGGCTGTCCGTATGTAAGGGAACAGAAAAGAAAGCACTACAGAGATCAAGTACAGTATAGTGAGTTGAGTTGGCCGGTAGTAAAGACAATACAGTAGTTGGATTTGGAACTAAAGGGAAAAACGGGAAAGCACTACTGTATTGATAGCTCGCAAATCCTGCACAAATCTGTATTCTTGTCTGCCTGGCTTTTTCACTGGAAGTATAGGTGTGTTACATGGGCTGCTGCATGGCACTATGATTCCTTGATCGAGCAAGGACTGAATGACAGGACGAATACCTTCTCTTCTTGAGAAAGTGGATACTGTGGAATCCTTGGTAGAGACATTTTGTTTTAGCGAAATCTGTACTGGTTCAGCAGTTTTAATCAGACCAACTTCATTTGAAGAAGCCCATACTAACGGGGGTACACTGGACACTATTCTATCATAGACTGTCCCTTTCTCTTCACAAGTAGGTTGACTTTGTTCTATCAGGGCTGCAAGCACAGCTGTTTTGTCTTGGTTGGTTTCTAAAAAGATGCCGTCTGGTGAACAATAGATGGTACAGTTTAGTTTGCATAACAAATATCTTCCTAAATAGGTTTACAGGTGTGGTGTCAGACAGGAGGAAAGAGTGAAGTTGTGAAGCTTGACATGTTTTCAGTGAAAGGACCTATAGATACCATTGTTGGCTCAGATACAGGTATACACATTGGAATGCCCCCAACCCCCACAGCCCTGACTGTCTTTTTGGATGCTTTCAAATTTATGGATTTTTCTGGTTTTAGAGTTGAAAGAGAAGCTCCTGTGTCTACCAGGAATGATGTTGATTTTCCATTTACATCTACCATTAGATGAGGTTCATCATTTGTTTCCCCTAATTAAATTAGTGGAGCTTGAGTTGTAATTTTTCCTATTTTAATTTGATCAATGTCCTGACAGCTCTATTGGTTGTACTGTGGGGTTAATACAAATGGATAAGTGAACATGTAACCAAAATGAAATTAAAATGAGTATAAAATCTGGAATAGGTGATGGTGAAATGTTTATGGGAAGAATTAATTTTGGATAGCTTCTCTAATGAAATTTTAGTAGTGAGTTCAGCTAAACGACACCAACTCTTAACCACGAGGTGTAGCAGCAATGATGTGGTTTCAAGCTTACTTCGTGCAGCATTGTTTTTAGATGACTCAGCTGTGATTTCAGCAGCTGCCTTGCGTCACTGGGCGTCAGCCGGGCAGACTGTCTTGCAACGGGTACCAAGGAGGGGTTACCCGGTGAGTCAGGAACAGTCTTTTGTTACGGTTTCTTCAGATGGTTATTATAACCATCAGAGGATTATGTTGAATTCGGTGATATCTTGATCCGTCAAGAGAGCGGTAGTCGTTTAATTGAAGTCTCTGGCTTACTGACTTTCTTGCCAAATAGCTCAATTTCGCCGGACAGAACTAGATTTCAAAATAAAAGTTGAAGATATTCAGGATGACATTTCCTGGCAGGATATCTAATTTAAATGCAAGTTTACCTAGATTCAAACTCAAAGTTAGGCTGCTAACGAGGGTTGCAGCAAAGAACTGAAAAGACTAAGTTAATAGAAAAAAAAGAGCACGCGCGAAAGGCCTGATAGGACGAGTATAAAAATCAAAAGAATGGAAAAAGCAAGAGAGTGAAGCGCAGCCGATACGCTTGTTTATACGAGGCTAGCATGAGGGCGTTTCTGGGAGGGTGAAACTATTCTCGCGCGCAAACCAGACATATGATCTCCGGCTTTTAGATAAGCATTTCACCATGACCATCAGTTTAAATATTAATTACACATGAGACATTAGACAAATGGGCAGAGTGCATGACTATCCTATATCCACATATACAGCAACTGATGTTGAGGCACTTGATGAATTGACCAGAGAGTATTTTACATATGACTTGACATTATTTTAGCAATCATTAAACGAGACTTATTCACACACATTGTAGTTACAAACTTTTACTGCTAGCTGGGATGTATAATATAACTAAGACTATTCTTTTATCTACCATGATAATACTTCATACATGTCAAATCTAATTTCTAGTCTATACAGAATATACTTAAGACATACAATGACACCAAAATTAAACATTTTATCTGGGTGAAGTTGTCCATTGGGTGGCACTGTGGTTGCATTAGTGTGAACTCATCCGGATATCTCTAACTCGGCTTTACTTTGTCGCAGAAAAGCCTGAGTTGGATGGTTTTAATCAGCATTCAATATTGAGCAGTAATGTACAGATTACAAGATGAATAAACATTCAAAAACCTGTGAATCAAAACTCCTGAGTTTTTGGGAACACAGAAATTCAACTAGGCTTAGCTGAATTTACGATGTAAAGGGGTCTGGCTATCTCTGCATGGTCCTGAAACTGTTTGGAGTAGTTGCAGACACCCAAGGAGTTCCGACACATTTGTCAGGGCTTTATTATGGATAGCTTGACTGGTCCCGTACCCCTTGACCACGTCCACAGTAGAGAAACCACCCAAGCAAACTACCCACAACACAATTTCTGCTGCATTCTTAAGGAGATAAATGTCTGTGGGGGGGGGGGGGAGAACCTCAGGGACCTATAGACTTTTTCTTTCATTCCCCATCATTAAATCCTGCTGGGAGTTGAAAAAAAGATAACCAATAGTGTGCCTCCCACCCCTCCTAATCCATTTTTCCCACAGCCATTAAGTTCATCATTGACTTCTTAAGCCTCAATCAATTCTCCCAGGACCAGAAAGATCCATCTTATATCTCCATGCAGCAGGATGTTGCTACAGTTGTGTTAATGAGTGTGAGAGTGCTATTGCACGCATCCATGGACCCAAGAGCCCTGACTTCTTGGCTCTGGATGCACCTCGAGCTGCTGGCGGAACAGACCAGTATCAACATACCCCATCTCTCCTCTCTAACACCCACCCTTCATCCCAACCCCTCCCTCGCTTGCTTGCTTTCTGAGGTGTCTGGTGACTCAGGCCCCTGTTATCTTGCCCCTCCTTTTATCGTGGAAGAGAGGGAGAAAAAGGGAGGCTGCAGCCCACCACCATGTCCCCAGAGGCCCCTTGCCTGCCCCTCCTGCTGCTCAGTACAGCTGTAGCTCAGCATCAGACCCTGGCCAACTGGGATTTTAAGCCGGCCAGACAGCCAAGAGAAGAGCCTTCTCATCTCTTTTCACTTGCTCTTCATTAGGTGAAGCATAGAGACACCAACTCCAATTGCTGCTGTCAAACCTCTCTGCTGGTGCTGAGGACATCCTCTTTGAATATAGCTAGGGCAGAGGGCACAGTTTCGTTGGTGGCAGTCCTGGCACTGCCCCTTGATGATATCACTACATCCCAGCACTTGCGCCACAAGAGCGAGAATTTGACAGATGTGAGTATGACTGCCTCTGCGTCACCTGCTCTGTATGTGCCTCAGATGCTTTGTTTGCCACAATTCTTTGTTCAACTTATCACTCTGTTTAATATGTTCAGTGTCTCAGTGGCGGAGCTTTGCAAATTGTTTCATATAAGAGCATGTTTGTTTAGTCCAATTGTTGAAGTTACAATCATTGATTTAAAAAAAAAAAAAAGTTTTCTGAATTGAAACTCATTCAAAATGCATAACACTGTTGCTGTCCATTGAGGGGGAAAAAACATGGCCTGAAATTTCAGTAGTTTTTTTTTTTTGTCTGGAGATATGTTAGAGTTCCATAAACCCTGAGACTTAGAGGTCCACTACTGATGTCAACTGTGGCAAAGATGATGGGGCGAGGTGTGACTTTGTTTGGTGCCACTGTAATAAACCAATAAGTTTTTTTTTTTTTGTTCAAGATATTTATTGCAGGTAAAATGACATGCTTATCATGTTCTTTTAGTTAACTACTATGTATATCACACTTTTATTTCCAGTGGAGACCCACATGCTTTGATCTGCAATACGTGGTTGTAAAACATTTCATTTGAGACGCAAATGTAAATTCCATTTATGATTTAACGAGCGGTTGACCTGCCTGTAACATTCAGGTTGTTCTGACCTAATTTGTTTCTTTGATGTGGTTCAACTGGAGCACAGATGATTTATATGGCTGATCACTTGGTGCTGTGGTTTGGAGGCTAGTTTACTTTGTAGGTTGCTCTTTGCAGCCATATTTTTTCCCTTTAATTTTTATTATTAAACCACCGCATGGCTTGTAGAGAGAAACAGGACGAATGTATTTGAATATCAAGACTCTGTCAGCTACAGCATGTCTTTAGTAGCTGACTTATTAAATGTTGGCTTTTAAAAAAAATAAAATTGCATGGAAAAAGTAGAAACTGACCACCTGTGATTGAAAGCAGTCTGCTGTATTATTATACAACCCACCATCAACTCCAGCATGGAAAACTAAATGTCACTCTCTGCACCACCACGCTGTTCTCTTTGTTCCAGTCCACGGATCTGAGCAATTAGCACTTGTTAAGAGGGAACTACATTTGTGAAAGCTGTTTCGGTGGAGCAAGTCAATTTACTGCCACTTTCTGCCTCTATTCACCTATACCCCACTCCTTTTTTCTTCTCTCTCACATTATAGGCATTTCCTTGTACATTTTTCATAGAGCTCAGGGTGAGGCTTGACATTCTCGGAACCGATCAATCAATAAGTGAGCAGGCCTTTCTTGGCTTCAGTTTACTGCCGTGCTCTACATGCCAGCAAACAACCACACTTCACTTTATTGGCAGTGCAAAGGAATATAGCTGATATATGGGATAAGGGGGCCAAGATATCAGACATGAATAAAGGTTTGGGTGTTGCGGTTGACAGACAGAAGTGGAAAGTTTAAAACAATGCCACATGCTGGAATTGGCTGCAATCAACTAGAAATTACTGCAGGTATTTTTTTTTTGGCATATGTTCTACACACCCTATGCACCACTGGGGAAGAAATATACAAGTTATTTTCCTTCTAAAAATTAATGAATTCTTGAATAGACTTGGTTAGAAAATGAGTTGATTTTATTCAGTTAATATTACAAAGTGTTTTCTTACTGGTTCATGATGTGTTGACAGAAATGAGTGAGCATTCAATTAGCAAGCACACAAGTTTATAGAATATTATCATGTAGTTAAACTTTTTAAAAACTTTTTCCAAGAACTCCATACATCAAACTCTGCAGCCGGTCCCTGAATGCATGTCACAGAGTAACAGGCATGAACCCCAATGCAGAGACCAAAGCAGGTCTGGGGAAAAAAATACTTGGAGTGAGCAGCCCAAACAAAAGCTGACAGAACAAACAGGAGTGCAGACAGACATCTAACCAGAACAAATGATCAAACGAAGACTGAAGAGAGAACCAGAATTTTAAAAACTAACTGAACTAACGAGGAGATGAGGTGCAGGTGGGGGAGAGGAGAGCTCAGGAGAGGGGAGTGAGGTGGTGAAACAGGTGAACAGACAGGAAGCCAATTGGCTGGGGAAACACAGAACAGGGCAGGGCTAATGAGTCTAGATGCAGAGCAGGTGTGGAGAGAGAAAAACAGGCCAGGGAGGAGTGTTCCAATAAACTGGCTAACGGGATAGCCTGGCTTATTTCGATAAGCCTCGCTAATTTAAGTGTGAGTTTCATTCCATCACTGCAGCATATGAGTCCCAGCTCAGTAACCATGGTAACTCAGTCAGCAGAATTAGCCTGCTCCGTGGCAGGCTAACAGTCAAGCTTAATTTAACTGCATGTCAACGAATGTCCGATGGACGGAAACAGACTCCCAGGAGATGGTTCCATCAAGTGTCTTGTTGCACTCGCTTCACTGGTCCATGTTCGGAAACCTAAAATAGAAGAACTGTGAGGGGAAATAAAATTGTGCCAGTGTTAATTTGAAGTTATTTATTTAGTCATGCACCCCTTTTTGTCCAAGCTGTGAAGACAAAAAGAAAAATATATAAATAAATAAAGTCCAAACCATGACCTTCTGCTGTGTTTAAATGCATACAGTGAAAATCACTTCTAATGATCAGATATAGCGATCAAATACTTCAATGGATCAAAAACTCTTTATCTATAGGAAAATTATTTAAACAGCTTAAATTTTGTATAGGAATAATTCTATCCAGTGGTCCACTTACAGTGTTCATTTTGGGTCTCTTAAGACAACATATGGAGAAACATTTTAAAACTACAGTAAAATCATTTTTTGTTCTCTACTCCCATGATAGGCAGCTGCGGCACCATTATTGCCTACCTGAGGCTGCTGCTGTGTGCACATTAAAATCATGATTGAGACAGTCATTTTCTCTTAATGACAGATATAGTCTCCTTGAAGCTTTTGACAATAAAGGGGGGACTGCAATTTCCTAATGTTTAACTTTCATGGACACTTGTAAATGGACATGCTGTGAAAGAGAAAATGTGTCAGTCGATGATGATGTTGGGAAGTTGGTTCTCTTAAGTTGCCTACACCATAATTTTAAATATATATCTTATATTATCTAGACTCATAAGATAGCTACAGTCACCGATCTGAATGCTCATTTATTAACAAATGATAAAACCATGAACGGGGACAAGCATTGCTCTTCACTTTCCCTACGCAGACTCCTCAAGCCAGATGCAGGGACTGAACCATCAACCTTCTAGTAATAAGTTTGCTCCTCTACCCTTCAGGCTATCACTATTCACCTATGCGTGTGTATGTGTATATATATTTAATCTGTCATCAATTTTTTCCTAAGCCATCTCCTTCACCAAAACTGGTACAGGTCTGAATGCTTGACCGCTACAGTGAGGGGATCTGGTGGCTCTGTTATGTGGGGAACATTTTGCTGGCATGGTTTGGATCCACTTGTACCCTTTAGAAGGAAGGGTCACTGCAAATCAATCCAAAGTTGACAATGACAATGCCCAAATATACAGGGCATGAGGGGTCACTGAATGGCTTGATGAGTATGAAAATGATGTGAATCTCATGCTATGGCCATTGCAGTCACCAGATCTCAACCCAATTGAACACCTATAGGAGATGCTGGACCAAGGTGTTAGACAGCGCGCTCCACCACCATCATCAAAACACCAAATGAGGGAATATCTTTTTGAAGAATGTCAGCCAGATGAGGTTATGTTGTATATTGATAAAAGTGATAAATGTTGCAACAATAGTAACAATATAGAATATCCTCTAAGACTTATTTATCCTGTCTCCAACTACTGCAGTCAAGAATGCTGTAGCAAAGCTAATGAGACTAAAAAAAGAGACCACATTACTCTTATTATTCTTACCTCCCCCTTCTTGCTTACGGTTCCATAGATTTTAGTGTTATTTTTTTTATTGATCTGTTTTTTTATTTACCATTTTCTCTCAGTTTTCTTCCACTATTTTCTCTTCTGTGCTGTACAGCACTTTAGATCAACTGTGTGGTGCTTAAAGTGACATAAATAAAGTTCAGTTAGGTTCAGCAATCTATTGATCAAGAGTTGATGCACTGAGCTCCTCTCTCCTCCTCCTTCCTCTATCTGTATGTATTAATGTACCATCAATGCATGTTACAAACTTCGCTTCTCGTTTTTGTGCTTTCTAATCTTACAGGTTCCTTTGGATCAGGGTCATGGACCCTCTCGCTATGGACAGCAGGGTCCCCTGGGCCGTGGCTATGGGGATACCATGCCGGTGGTCGTTGTTGTTGTTGTTGTTGTTGTTGTTGTTGTTGTTGTTTTTGTTTGTAGTGGTAGTCATATTTCTGTTACCAAGTGCTTGCTCATGGGGGAATGTTGAGTCTCAGTAAAATAAAGAGACATGCTCTGTATGAAAAGTGCCCTGAGATAACTTATTTTATGATTTGGTGCTATATAATAAGTGAGTTGAATGGAGTACAGTAAATTGGATCCCTTTTCATCCTTCTAAGCCTTATACCTCTAAGTGATCCATACATGGTTCTGAACAGGCTGCATTAACCTCCTCTGCTCTTTGTGTGCGCTGTCGGCTGCTGCAGGAGAGAATCTGGGGCTCGACATTAGAGCTGGTCCTTTACCTCACCAACGTTTCCTCTAGTGACAACCTGCACAGCCTGGTGTGAGGCAAAGAACCAAGCTGGGCCCGGGGAGGAGATGGTGCAATTGGACATCGAGTGTAAGTGCCTGCACAGTAAAACCACACTCTTGAATGCTCACAGACTCAATTCAAGTCATCAGGCTCAATGGAGATTAGGGCCAGAGCACACTGGGGCCATTTTCTTTGTGCAGGCAGGGTGGACAGCCACAGAAAAGAAAAATGTACTGTGCTGATTCCTTCTAAATGCCCCTTCCACAAATACGAGTATGTTCCCACTATGCTTCTAATGGAGCTCTCTGTCATCTGCCACTCACAAAGTGTTAAAATAATGAGTGAAGTGCAGCAGGTATGGCTTGCCATTTAATGCAGGGATATAATGAGAAATGAGAGGACAAAGGAACTTAGCTCGCCTCGCTCCTTGAGAACTCCTTCACCTCAAAAAACATTGTAATTCTTCTTACAGTTGCAATTTGGCCAAGGAGGTTTACTGTTTTCTACTTTCAGACAAATTAGTGCATCTAAAAATTGAAGAACACTGAGGAATGACAGCACCCAGTGGTCCCACAGAAAACAGAGTCAAATGCATTAGTGATACATTACTGAAAATACTGCCCCGACTCAGTGACACGCATTAGAAAATAAAGTCAAAAAGCGCGGTGGTGCCAATCAGCTGAGGCCAAATGCACAAGCATCAAGGGACAGATAATGAACATCAGGAAAATGGGGCTGATAACCGTGCTAAGATCTGATTTAAGCCTGCGCTAATGGACTTTTCCCTCTTACTCCGGAAAATCGCTTCATCTGCAGTGATTGGCAGTCTGTAAATGCGTTAGTGCAGCTAATCTATCAACATCAGCCCTCTTGGTGGATGGACACTCGTTAACTGCTAGCCCTTTAATTACTCTTAATTACATCCCATCCTGGACAACCTGCGTGGCATAATACCAGGAATGAGTTTGTGTATTTTCTACATTGTTTCTTGTCTAATTCTGCAATGAGATCTGCGAACTGGCAAGCTCATAAACCTAATTCTAGGCCTCCTTTGAATTTACAAAATGCTGTCCTGCAGACGAGATTATTGATTATTCCAACTGTTCTGATAACCATTGCATCTCTCTAACCTTCTCTTTCTTTGTTCCACAAGCACGAGTGTCCAAGCTGTGTGCCCTTGTCTCTTTTCTCCCTCTCTCCCTATTTTCTTCTCCTATCCTCTCTTGTCTCTCAGGCATCTCATGCTTGGACCAACACCCATCCTGGAACTGCTCTACTTCACTGATGTCCGTGCCATTTCCTGAGGTTTTTGATCTGGTTCTCCATCCTGCAGGAGTTTAGTCTCACCTCATGTTTCTCTCTCTCTCTGAATGTCTTTTCTGGTCTCTGTGTGTATGTGTATGGTGTGATGTGAGTCTCCCCTGTGTGCATGTGTAGTCTGTCCTCCTACCAGGTCTCCATGGAGACCCGGATGGAGGTCACGTTGCTCAGGTCCTATTAAAACATGTTTGGGTGGGATCTTTAAAGTTTAAGCAACACAGTCCCGCTGAATACCTCTTCAAGTATGCTATGACATTACTACTGATAATTCAGCAATAATAGCCTCTTGTTTTATATGTGCATAATCTGTATTATTTGGTTTGAATGAATAATTGTTCCCTGTACAAATCAAAATTTGAGATACCTGGAGGCACCTCAAGCATCATTCTTCCTTATTTTAGCTTGCTTGAGGGTGTGTAACTCCCTTGAAGTGAGAAAATGATTGAATTTGTGTAGCTCATTGTTTTAAGAATGCATCACTCAGCACAATGTTGGGGAACAGGATATGCTTTGGTGTTATTGCTGTAATTGTTTTCTGTAAATGTCTACACCAACCACAGATTCTCATGGTTAAGTTTGTTTTAAATAGTCCAGCAGAGGGCACTCATGCATTTACACAGGCTCTTGGCCAGATTGCTGAGGCCTGGGGCTGCATGTTCTGGACACTCAGGTGAAGAGAATAACTGTGATTCGGTCACCACCTGGTGGTGATATGGATTAATTAATCCACTTTATTTGACTAACTCAGAAGCCTCAATCTTCAGACAAATTTTTAAATAAGGACAGTGGACTTTGTCCCCCTTACATTGTCAGCACATTTTGGGGGGATCTTCTAATGGTCAACACGACATGAACATCAACAGGAGAAATTGTCAACCTATCTTTCAGGGCAGTGAACAACAGCTTGAAATCACAATTTAAATGGGAAAATTTTAGGCAGGACATTTTTCACTCAGCTATTTCAGAGAATCTCTTTATGATGTGTGACGATGTTGGCGCCTAGTGGCCGATGCAAGTGGGACTGCATCTCGGGGCTGAGCAGAGGAACCCTTAGAGTTTATAGGGAAGAAGGTATTGTAGGCTGCTCATCCTATTGCAGTTACAATCCAAAAATATGCACAAACATACTCTACATTGATGTATGAATCAAATCAAATTTATTTATAAAGCACATTTAAAAACAACCACTGTTGACCAAAGTGCTGTACAGTAAGATATCACGAATGAAAGCATCATGACATGGTAACAAACACAAAAACATGTAAAATGATAATAAAAAGCATGAAATACTAGGCTTTAGTGGCCTTCAAATGCCCGTGTAAACAAGTGTGTCTTAAGTTTGGCCTTAAAAGAGTCTATCGAGGGGGAACACTTAATCCCAAAAGGTAAGTTGTTCCAGAGTCGTGGAGCAGCTACCGCAAAAGCACGGTCACCCTTACCCCTCAGCCACGATCGTGGGGCAGCAAGCAGCAGTAGGCTAGACCATTAAAGTTCACTTCAAGTGAACTATATATATAACCACAATTACTTGAAGATTATTTGACAACATTGAAAAACGTTTCTTGTAATTCCCCCATATGTCATAAATCTTAAATAATTTGTTTAGATGTATGTGTGAAGACCATCCACATTCTTAAACACAAAAATATGCAATTTAGGTCTGAAGTCAGTGTACAGCAGGCGAAGGAAAGATAAGAGTTGACCTGAACTTTAATCTCATGGATGTTGAACTAGCATGCAAGTATGTAAATGTGCACATCACCTCTGTATCAATATGTAGCCACATAAAGGTCAATAGTCACATCTATGATCTGACATGACTCTATCAAACAGTGAAAACTTGTTATTTTTGAATTACAATAAATCTGCTCCTCACCTATCAGGAGCTATAATGAGGTCCAAACAAAGCCCACTGACTTAAGCTATTTGAACACCTTTTTTAAATATGATTTGAAAGGCAGAATTCAAGATATCATTCGAAGGAATAACTACTAAAAATAACAGCACTCTTTAAGAAGTGTTTCTTAACCTGTGAAAAGTGGAAATGTTTTATAAAAGTTGCCTTAAGGTTTTTTAATAACCATGCATTTGAGAGTGTTTCAATGAATTACCAGCATTGATAGCTTAACATTAGCACGTTAGCATCTTAAAGGCCTGAACCATGCACTCTGGCGTTTGGTGCATTTTCAGCCATGGCTAGTTTTCTGCAAACTTCAATATTTACATAATTTGTCCACTAAAGTGCACAAGTATAATAATTACCATCACCATCCTCATCCATAGGAAAGTCACCTCCTGCTTCACTGAAACACTGAAAAGTATTTCATGCAAGAACATTTTTTGTTAATGACACTTAAACTTTACATGACACGTGCTAAAGATATGAGAATTTCCTGTAATTAGTTTATTGTACTCCCTGTTCCAGAACAAGGAGTGTAGCACAAAATCAAGAGGTACAAAAACAGATGTCTGCGTAGGTTGCCGGAGTGACATTGCTGACACAAAATGTCCAACCTTGTACAGAACACAACATATGCTTAAAAACTGTGTGGTGGTTTTAAAATATGAGGCAACAGACAGTAAAGCACATGATGACATACATGGGAACTACAGTATCTACTATTCTATTGTTTGTGATGAGTTTATCAGATTTTTGTCTCACAGCCTGCTGATTGTAGATACAGTATGGAGCAACTGCTGATAGGACGGAGTAAATATAGGGCCATGGCTCTGTCAGCACAAGTGAGTAACTCTGTTTCATCAGCTGACCCTGTGATAAGTAGTCAAACCATCAAGGATTAATCACTGCCATTATCAAATAAGTAAATAAAAATAAACTCAGTGCTCAGACATTACATACTATATAATACATATTAGTGAAAAGGAAAAAACTCACATGTAAATATTAATTTGCCCAGAATGACCAAAAATCATTGAACAATAAATCTTTATAAAGTTGTTTTTTCAAATGTGTGTTTCCTGCTCTTTCATGGTTATTTTGCACCTCAACAGGACACCCTTTAGTTTCTTTTTCTCACATCAAATCAAATCTTTATTGTCATATGCACAGAGAACAGTCAGTTGTACTGTGTAATGAAATTCTTACTTTGCACTCACTTCTGGCTACTGTTGAGAATTAAACATATAAAACTATGAAAATATAAACTATAGCACAGTATATACACATTTTTACAAGATTAAAATACAAAAGTAGGAGAATTTAAACTATTAACACAATATACAGTGTATGCAAACTTTACAGGCTAAAAATACAAAACAGAAATGAATAGAAAATTAAATATGAATGTAGACTTTTTTTTTCAGATGTATATTCAGTCAGTTATATTTGTGTGAATGAATGGACTGAATTCATAATAAGGTAAATATCATCAGGTCTCAGCAGCCAACAGTTCTTGATTAATCACTATCTGTCTCCCTTCAACACACACACACACACACACACACACACACACACAAAGACACAGAGTGGACTTTGTGTCTACCTTGTGACAGCTATCAAGCATCAAGGTTCAGCCAACACAGTGATTGTTCTCCTCTTGTGAGGTCACGTCTTAACGTTGGAAGTGATTAAATTCTGATTAGCCATGACTTACTCATCCCCTGGAGCTATAAAAGCCTTTGGCTACCTGACAGAAGACACTGTTAGGTCCAAGAACCCCAGGAGTTAAGGTACGTCTCTTGCTGCTCTGCTTTGGTGTTTCTCATTCTTTGAACGGCTGTCAACAGGAATGTACTGTTCACATACTAGAGAAAAACACCTTTACTATGACTTAAGTTGCTTACATTATCAGAAACCACTGTAACTGTGTATGTGCTGTTACTGCTTTGCCACATGCGTATTGTTAGACTAATCCTCTTTCCTAACTTTTTTTTTTTTTAGGTTGGTCTTGCTCATCTGCAGCCATGAAATTCTCCCTTGTTGCCGCTCTTGTCGTTGTGCTGGCTGTTGCCCATGGTAAGACATGTTTACACTGATTATAGAAAAAATGTCTGGAATGTGTTTTTAAGATCACATATAAAATATAAAACATACAAATGTAACTCCTAAATATCTGCCACATTTTCTGCACATGAAAACTTTTTCTTTCGTACATTTCGATAGCTAAAAACTGCTTTTATTTGACCTTTGCCACTGTGCAGTTTAGCATATATCCTAAGCATTTTAAAGTATATGTTATACATTTTGAAGACCTCTCTGAGCCCACAGAAGGCTGTTTTAAAATTCTGAATTCAATGAAAACCTGAAAATCAACCAAAGTCAGAACTAGTGCTCATCAAATGTCTGCTGGGTCAGAGACTGTGTGGCTATATGAAGGCATTACTGCTCATCCTGTTCACTGTCTTCAAATAATGCCGTACGTAAAATTCTAATTTAACTCAGTAGATTTTAATAAAAAATCTTAAAATGTGTGTTTGCAGGCACTGAGTCTGTGTCACTGGTGAAGCGTGATGTCCAGGCTGAGGTGGACAAAATTACTAAGCTCATCAAGGAGATGTCAACCACCATCACCAGCGCAACCCAGGACATGGTGGAGAAGGTGAAGGCTCTTGAGGTGACCAACACTGCCCAGTAAGTAACAACCAACAGAAACATTTACATTTACTCACTTACCCTGCCGTCATTATCTACTGCTCTACATCAGTCCTAAACTAACTGCACTCCGTTCAGTCTTCCATCATTGTTTCATGAACAGATAATTGAATCTAAACTCCCCTCAATGTAAGCTGCAAGTTGAATAAGACACTTGTGAAATCATGAACTCTAAACATAAATGGGAAGTGTGTTAAGATGAATCACTGAGAATGTATGACAGAAATTTTTACTTTATTTCTTTATCTTGTACTTGTGTTTACTGGCTATACACTCATATACATATATCTTATTTGAAATTAAAAATACCGAAAATCCTTGTGTAATTGATAAATCCCATCACTGACAAAATCTGCTTTAGAAACAATGAATCTGTCACTTTTAAGTCAATTTTCAAGATAAAAAAATTATATTCTGATGGCAAATTATATGTAAAACACAAGGTCACCATTATGGGCTTTGGATAGTAAGAAGGTTGTTTTTGTACTATAAAACCATACAGTATATACCCTGATTGATCTGATGTAGTACCAAATGTAATCAGCTGTCAGTCACAACAATTTTTAATGGAAAAAAAATCTCAAGAGTCACACAAAATAATAAATGGTCAGGCAGTTTTAGTTCATTTTTCTTTATTAAAATGCAAGTCAGAGTCAGTAGCAGTGATTTTATCCCCCCACTTTTTCCACCTTCTACAATCATAGGACTTACATGGAGGACAGCAGGGCCCAGATCCAGCCTCTGGTTGAGAAGGTCCAGGCCGAGGCTGCCAAGCTGCAGGAGCAGGTCAAGCCCTTCATCGCCAACATTGAGGATCAGATCAAGCCACTGACCGACAACTTCAATACCCAGGTCAAGCCTCTGACCGACAACTTCCACGCCCAGGTCAAGCCTCTGGCAGACATCATGGAGAAGTTGCTCAAGCAGGTTGTGGACCAGACCCAGGCCCTGCTCCCCCCCCAGTAGAGCTTGTAGTTGATTTGTTCGAGCTGTAATAACATCCGTGGGCTAATGCCTCACTGGTGTTTGTCTGCTATACTTCTCTGTCTTTAAGTCATCTGAGATGTGATGCTTTAAATACCATCATTAAAGGGGGTTGAAAGTCACCAGTTTGAGTTGATTTGTTCTTTATTTTGGCTTGTATGAGTACCTCTACATTTGATTTACATTCTTTAGTTCAGGGATTAATTTATGGAAAGCAAAAGGGCAAGTAATAAGGCTGAAATGAAATAAATTGAAGGGGGAGTCAATACAAGTATTACCTCTAACCTGGGCCCTTGGGGTTTTCCATCATTCATGGTTCAATATTCTGAAGTAGGCTGTTAAATAGGTTGGAGTCCAGTTAAGTATAGATACGATCAGGGTGATGGGATTAACCCAAATTCATGGATGTATTGACTTTAAGCCAATAAATACCCTAATGCACAATCAGAATGAACTGACAGTGGAAAAGCTGAGCACGTCTTGTTTCATCTGTTTTTTTATCACAGCCACCCTTCAGCTCGACAAGATAAAAGAAAAGAAAATTACCTCCACAAGCATGTGAAAATAAGCAGATTAACAGCAGATGCATTCGTATGTGGACACAGCTTGCCAAATCAATCAATACCCCTGAGACACCGCAGCTACAGTTTCAGATCATTATATATAGATCATTATAATATCTATTCAAACACAGAATGTTCAGAATTTGAACAATTTTTTGATCCAAAATGCTGTGTAATTTTAAGAAATTACCTCACAACAAATTTGTTTCTTACCAATCAAATTCCACCTCTTTCTGTATGCTGTCGTCTTGTCCAGACAGCAGGGAAAGAAAAAAAAAAACATCACTTACCACAGACCCTGCAGATATCAGCCTGGATTCCTGTACAGAAAAGTCAATTAAAATAAGTAAATCACTCTGAAACCAAACAAAACGGTCAGTTGAAAATCTACAGTTACTTTTATACACATAGTTAAAAATACCCAATTACTTCTCTATCAATAAGTCAGCTAAATTCAGCTATATTGATTGAGAGAGGTAAATTTTGCTATGCTATTAAGAAACTGCATTTCAAGCAAGTTCAAATATTTAAAAAAACATTATTTGTATTTCAAAGAACAGTTACAATGCCTTTAACATTTGATTTATACCCAAAATCGTACACCTTCTCCATGGGGATACATCTTTATTTGGTCAAGTTTAGTCCAGTATGTCTGTTATGCACAAGAGTTAGGCATCAGGGTGTTTTACTTTTCTTAGAAAGCAACTGGAACACTTTTTTTTTTTTCAAGGATTATTTTAATAATCCTAGCAAAGTAGAGCTGTGTCTCAAAGCAGTGAGGGAGACAATGAATTGTTGTCAGTTTAAACAAAAAACAACAAAATCACTAGTCTTCCATGCCGCCACGGACTCTCGCCCAGACAGTGAAGGCCATGTAAGATTTATCTGTTTTGTCAAATTGCTGATTTTTTTTTTTTTCCAAAAAAAAAAAAAAATTCTTCAGGCAAATGAACATCTTTCAATATATTTAAAGTATTATTTTCTCCAGTGTCAATTTGTTACTGCATACTCCTTCCAGTCCTGTTGCCAAGCATACAAGCCATACTCAAGGTGGCCTCCTTGAGCTAATGTATGATACAAATCCTCCTGTGAAGATGAGGTAGGAGTGTGCTAACAAAAAATCCCATAACTCCCCTTAAAACCAAACTTCTATACCCTCAAACCTCTCGGTTGAAGGCCGGAGTGTGTTTTTTTTGTAGCAGAACTGGCAGTCCTGAGCGGCCTTCTGTTCATGCTCACAGATAAAAATGAATCAAGAGTTGGCAGCCTGTCAAGAAACAATCTGTAAATGTGCTTGAAGACATGCTCAAAAGAAAGATACGTAAATACCTGAATTATCTCTGTGCGACTGCTTCATTATCTGTCATCTGCCATTTTTCACATTTGAAAACAGGACTCATAAAGTTCATCATCTGTTGCATCAGATGTGAATGTTCACTTTTGCCACCATGTGCTATAAACAGCATAAAATGTCATCTATGCACTGCTCTTGAAGCATAGAACAAACATGTTGTATGAACCTGTTCAGTTTCTGAGAGCCTGATGTTCTTGAGGAAGGCCGAGGTCGAGGGATGAATAAAGGCAGAGAGTCTTGAAGCAGGGCCAGGGATCAGCATCAAGGTTATCTGCCGGGACATACTCTGTGATCCCAAGGCTCAGTACAACCGGTGACAACCCTCCACGCTTGAACAGAGAGAGCAGCCACCGATGAGCTGTCTCTGTCACTGCACTGTGTTTTCTATATGCTGACGTCAGTTAATCAGTTCAGTGTCAGTTAGATTCAGCTGTCAATCAGTGATGCTGCTGAAATAAATCAGGTGAGCGGTGAAGAGAAAAGATGCTGTGACTACATTAATTCCCTTTACACTTCATGCAATGAGGGAAGAATTTGAATCTCTACTGAAACCGTATCAACACACACACAAACACACACACACATACATACATACATACATACATATATATGAAGGAGATTTAGGAATATTTGCTTCAGATAATGATTTCTCTCTCATTTTTCAGCAGTTGTAATTAATTACTTATTGACAGAAGCTATAGAAGGCTGCAAACTATTTATTTTACATATAAGTATTTAGGTTTTGCATTTTCTTAAAAAAATCTATGAATTCATCATTTCCAATCATCTCCAGTGACATCTCTGCGCTACCTCAGCCCCCCCCCCCCCCCCCCCCTCCCGCCAGCTGAAAACTGCTGCATTAATTCACCATTTCTTCCACATGCATGTGCTGTACTCAATTTGACAAAGTGAATTAAGTTTATAGGTTCCAGGTAAGGTTTTTTTATGTCATCAATAATGATCAATAATTTAACATTAATAATAACGTTTTGGACGTCCGAAGTCAGCCTTTTGAGAAAAGACTTAAAGCCAGTCGTTTCTCACTGGCACTTTGCCATTTTGTTAATGCTTTAAGTGGACACATATTACAGTGATGGACACATTTTACAGTGATTGACACGTATTGCAGTGAACAAATTATAGCAACACATTAGATGCATGATTTATATTAGAAAAAGCACTTTAATTTTAGGTGTTATACCATCATGTCACCCTATATATTTAAATGATCACATATTTATGTACTGAACTCATATTCAAGGAATTAAGGTAAGATATAACTATTGGCAGTAGGATTGTCTTGGCATCACAGGCAAACTTATTCTTCATTTTGAGCAGATAAAACCATTTCTTGTAACAAAGAAGCATTTTTTTTCAATAAATCTATTCTTCAGTCTTCGCTAAGAAAATGTGTCTAATGAGTTCTGCATTCATCGCTCTGCACTTATGCTTTGTGTACAATTTCATTGTGTGAAATTGATTCCTACTGAACGTAAATGCACAGAATGATGTGAATATTTACTGAAACTTGATAGCACGTCGGCCAACAGTGCTGCTATCTCACCGGACCCTCCACACAGACAACGCTGTGTGTATGTGCATGTGGACTGCACAGACACAATGAAACCTGATCTGCGTGTGTGCGCGCGTGTGTGTGTGCTTTTGCATTGCATGCATTTGTGTGTGCATGTATCTACAGTATGTCAGTCTGATGTGTGCATGTTGGAATATAACTGCCTGTTTGTGTGTGTTCTTGTGTATTTTAATTGCTTTTTTATGGGAATGATTAAGAACAATCAGATTTCTGTGGCTGTCACATCATGTGCAGCAGTTTGATGTTAAATGCAGGGATTCTGAGACAAAATGGACCAGTTGCACAATTGAAAATCAATAAGAGAAAGTGGGTGACATTGACACACAATAGTAAGACAATCACAAATAATGGAGGAAAAATGTTTCACTGGTAAACTGTCACAATAAACAGAAAAAAAGACAATAAATATTCAAAAGACGGTACAAATACTCTCTGTATGTGTCAGGCAAAACAATACAAAGATAACAAGTATAATGAGAGACACAGATTTATCTGATGGTAAAATTATTGGCACTTACCATTACTGAATTGGGCACCTGGGGTCATCCACAAGGGCGTTGATTGCACGCACACAAAAAAAGAGGAATTTTCACTGCATAAAGAGAAAGCGCAGTCTTTGTCAAAAAAAAATTAAACTCACAAAAAAAGATGTTTGGAAAAAAAAATGTAGGCTCACAGAAAATATGCTAACCTAAATTGCTTTTGGGGCTAAGACAATACAGGGCTTGAGGGGCCAATCTCTAACACCTAGCGTTCAAGACAACAGAGTCGATGTTGGCCTCTGTTAGCCGGTGGAGAACACTGATAGATATGTTTTTGCTGGCATGGGTTATGTTTTTA
The DNA here is from genome assembly GCA_029490765.1 of Euthynnus affinis. Lineage (NCBI taxonomy): Eukaryota > Metazoa > Chordata > Actinopteri > Scombriformes > Scombridae > Euthynnus > Euthynnus affinis. Next base: position 7,853,401 of record CM055847.1, on the reverse strand, counting down.
CTCAGAACTGACAGACAGACAGCCCCCATGCACACAGGTGCTATTCAAGGAAACTGAGTAAAAGTGACGTCACTGAGAAAAATCTAGCCCACAAACCTTTTCAGCATTGAAGTCCTGCCCACTACATGTTGCTCTGTTCATATTTTCCCATTTTCTCCTTTTTTCCCTTCTCTGTATCTCCACTTCTCTCTCTCTCCCTCCCTCCCCCCCTCACCTTTCTCTCTCTCTTTCTCTCTGTCGCTCTCTCTCTTTCTTCAGTCTTTGTCTGTTTCTGTTTGTGGCTTTCTGTCTCTCTGTATCAATCTGTCAGTTTATAAAGTACATTTCAACAGTCTATGAAGCTATAAACACAGATCTGCTGTAGATTCACAAAAACCCTCGCAGGCATCTCTTTATCTCAGTTTCTGTTACTGTCTTTAGCACTCTCTCTCTCTCCACACCATCTTCCTCTCTCACACACACGCACACACACACATACGGTATAAGTTGAAATAGAAATCGTTCAGTGTTTGTTTTCATTTTGCCATCGCCAGCTGAACACACAATGTGCTGAATGTCTGCGTTTCTCTGTTTGTGTGGCTTTTGCAAATGCACGCAGCTCCTGATGTGAAACCACCAAATGAAGCTTCCCCCAATTTTCATAGCCCTCCAATTTGGAGCACGGCCATCTTTCTCTCTCTAATGCTGAAACGCCACTTTGTGAAATTACAGTACAATTTTGAAAAGTAGAAACAGGCAGCAGGCAATTCAGGTGCTCAGCCTCCGCAACAATGGAGTGCTGGCCTTGATGATGGTTGCTAGGCGATGGAGGAAACACAATGGCCTCCTCTGAAACCAAAGGCCCTTAAGTGGACTGACAGGAGTGAAAGCACACACATACACATACACATACACACACATACACTCGCGAAATAGAGCGATGCAGGAAGAAGGAGAGTGCAAGTGAAGCCGTGAACCTCTGTTTGTAGAAGCTCGACCGAAATATTGCTGTCGTTGTTTGGAACAGGGGGAGGAATTGGACTGAACAGGCGCGAATCTGGCGCAGCACACACAAGAAACTAGCAAAAGTGAGCGGGCTAGTGCTAAATATGTGGATCGCTATGCCTGTGTTGACTGCTGCTACATGATTTTATTGAATAAATAAGTTGTAAGGCTTTTCTGTTTTTGTAGACAGCTTGGGACAACCTGATAGCGGTAGATAATGTTTCAGACGGAGCAATGTATTGACCAATCACATGGTCAATAGAACAACAATCACTGGCTGCTCACGTCTGGCAGGCTGTCTGCCTCTCCATCTGTCTGTTCATTTCTCCATCCATCCCTCCATTATTACATGTAACCATCTATCTGTTCATCGTATATTCATCCAGCTGTCAATCCATCCAATCAGCTGGCTAATGAAACAGCACTGTAAACAGTGCGACCGCTACGCTACATGTCAGTTCTCTGCATTTTATACCCAGACGTGTACTCAGAGAGTGGAAAGAGTCTACAGGTAAGAGAGAATTATGGCAGTAAAAATATAATTTGGAGAGGTAATGTTTGTAATTTGTGCCTTTGCAATCAATTAAATCCCCAATCCTTGTGGTGATGCTGAAAATACTGAAAAAGGTTGTTGACTGATCTTCTTCTGTAACATATTGTTGTAAAAACAATCAAGGTTCAGCCGCAAAATGAAGCCAAATTACAGATTCTTGAAAACAGCATTAGTGCTCTGTCATTGGGAGATGACAATGGCAAGTACTTTTGCACTGTTCTTTTGTTGCAGCCACATCAGACAAGGACGTGTTTGACTGACGGAAAATAATAATGTAAAATATAAAGAATACATTAGAGCACATGTATATTTTTTTCCGCTCATTTCGTGGTCCTCTTGACAGCCTGATCCATTATTGTGTAGGATAAACTTCAGTGCATTAATGAAAATGACCTTATTGTATGTCATTTGTTGGGAGGGTATATGAAATATATTTAAATGAAATTAGCTGCATTAGCACAACAAAAGGCGTATTCAAGAACACAACAAGACCAATCTTAATGTCTTTATTTCTTTAACAATAGCCGTCACAATTTGAAGGTGCAGCTTGGATAATTACAGCCCAGCGGTTGGGGCTTCCTAGATACACCATAAACACTTTGCAGTAAAATGAGTGGCCAGGCACACGCTGACCTTTTGAGACATTTTTAACAACCCTGGAAATACTAAGAAGAACAGTATGTCTCTGAAGTACTCCCTTTCCCCTTCAATCTCATTTACCCCCTACACATCTCCCTCATCTGCTGGAAAGAACCTGAAGCACCACTTCAAGCCAGCGCTATTATTTGCTCCTTTCGGGGCCCGGCCCCTGAAGTACTGCACTCAGTTAGGACCTGTAATGTAGATTCCATTTCAGCTGCTATTAGGCCTCATCCGTTATAGCAGACCTGCCTTTTCGTTATTCCTCCACTGCGCCCATCCTCCATGCCTCACTTCCACACGTGGCCATCCGCCCCCACCTTCCTCTCCCCCCCTTGTGTTTTTGTTCTGCCATCCCTTCACTCATCCTCTCATTCCTCCTCGCCCTTCTACCCATCTGTCCCCTATCCCATCCTACCATCTCTCCACTCCAGCACTCATCTGACCACCCCTGTTTCTTCCTTCCTCCCCTCCCTCCATCCACTTCACTCCACTCCACTCCCATCCCAGGCCTTGCCCCCAGGGGAGCCCTGCAAACTGCTTATTCAACAATCGGCTGCCATAAAGATATGTAATGACATTTTCGAAGGCAAAGAGGCCTGTGTGGTTTTTAATTCATATTTAATGGCTGTCAGGCTAAATAGCCCACTATCCTAAATGGGAGAGGCTGCAGCTCTTCCACTTAAGACTGAGAGCTGTGTGCTTGTGGAAATCTGCTGGCTGTCCAGAGCTGCTGCTGGTCCCCTCTGTTTGTTCTCTTGGAAAAATCACTCAATACAAGTGTTGCGGCCACCACCAACCCTCACCCTATGTGACGCTACTGTGAACCTTGAGCATGAACTAACTTACAGAAGATAAAGGACGTTTATTCTCATCAAAATCACACATTATGAGATGTAACGTGGCAGTTCAGTCATAAGGATTGGTCTGTTTCACTCAAAAATTGGTTCCAAAAAGCCAATCGGGGAGAAAGAAACCAACTTTGACCTCTACTTTAAAACCACTCTGTTTATGTTTTCTCACAATCAAATGCAATTATCATGTGGCATTACCAAGACCAACTAACTATAATAAAAGTCATCACATTGGCATTTAGTAGCTGCTCTAATGGACAAACAGGACATTAGCAGGTAGTTGTTTGGTACCATAATTCAGTAGGATGTCTGGCTGCACAGTCTGAACTTTACTGTCTTTATTTACTGTCTCCTGTATTTTCTCTTCAAGAAAATGATTTGCTCTTATTTTCCACCTCACTGCTCGTACCTTTCTTTAACGGTCAAATTCGTCTCTATAGAAGCTGCGTTACTTTGCACATAGACAACTAAAAAAGTTTTTATACATTTACTCATTTTTTTTAAAGCCCCCCTCCACTCAAAAATGTGTTTTTCTTTTTGTTCCTTCATTTGGATATTTGAGCATCAAAGTGCAGAAATATGTATATAGAGCTGCAACAGATTATTTTCATTATCGATTAATCTGTCGATTATTTGATCAATTAATCAATAAATTGTTTAGTTCATAAAATGTCTGAAACAGTGAAAAATGTTGATTACTGTTGCCAAAGCCCAAGATGCAAACTAAAATGTCTTGTTTTGTCCTGACCAACAGTCCATAACCCAAAGATAATCAGTTTACTATCATAGAAGAATATATTCACATTTAAGAGCCTGGAACAAGAGAATTCTTTCTCAAAAAACAACTAATACGATCAATGATTATCAAAGTAGCTGGCAATTAATTTTCTAATCGACTAAGCAATTAATTGACAATCGTTGCAGCTTTAGATGTATGTGCAGAGTTTGGCACTTTCATCACATTTATCTGATGAAAGTAGGAGTAGATGTCATTTTAAGGATTTTAATAAGGGATATGTGCTTTTTTGTGGGGAAACCATATTAAACACAAATAAAAATTCAAAGTACATTCTTTTTACATTTTACAATATGTCTGGAGGGGATCTTTAAGTTTTTTTAATTCAAAATCAACAACCTAATGCTAATACCTCATCACTCTGCAGGCTTTTCTCTCACTTTTCATTCTCCACTTACAAAGAAACACTCAATGCATGCTGCTAACCTCTGACCAGGCAGGAGCCCGGAGGTTTTAGAGGTGGGACTGTGTTTAGTGTTTCCCCTGACTGGCTGGAAAATGTGAGTGAGAATTGATCTCTTCCCACTTAAGAGTTACTGGCCAACAGTGAAGAATTGTGTTGTAGTGGAAATCTAATAGATGATACTGAAAAAAATGAGTAAATCTTCTCAGGGTAAATAAAAAAATAAGCAGTACGTTAACAATATACAGACAGAGATGTAGTCTAAAATCTGAGAGAGTGTGTGGCATTCATTGCCATGATTTGTGGTAATTACATAGTAGGCACAAATTAAAACCTTGAGGGCCATTTACTATAATTTTAGATTGTACATTTGGTCTAATATTTGGCACAGCAGGGGTTCTGCACAAATGTCTTTTAAGCCTTTCAAAATGAAGTGACAGCCCAGGCAGTTGGAGTGACTCGAAAGTAATCATAGTGGCACAACAACTGAGAAGTGCTGTAGTGTGCACAATCAGATGCGATAATGCAATCATGTTCATGAAATAGCCATTGATTAAGTGTTAGTTAAAGTCAGTCTATGGTTAAAGATAATTACAGACAGAACAACTCCCCGTGAAATCTGCTCAGCCATTAAAAATTATCTCAAGAGGCATTGTTATATATTAGGTATCTAAACGTAGACTACGGATACACTATAATGGCCAAGAATAATCCAATGACTGACCAGAGCATCATGCAGCATCACCAGCAGTATTAAGTCATCGTCATGAAACAAAGAGCTGGGGGTTGAGTAAAGGAGGATCATCGCTACTACAAAATATTGATGCCCTGGCTGCCTCGTATCATTTTTTTCTGAGTGGGGTCCAGGCGCTGAAATGTAAATAAATCTATCAGGGCAAGGAGCTGGGGGCTCCAGTTACCACTCCTAACAATCAAGAGGCTTTTCATGCTGCCCTGGAGGGCCATTTCTGTAACGCTAGCACACTGGAGAGAGCCACAAATCATCATCTCTCCTACGCTCTCCCTCCCTCTGTCGCACAAGTCTCCTGGTGTCCCTCCTCTTCTTGGACTGTGGTCTTTCTTTCTCTCCTCCCATTATCTATCTCCCGCTTTCACTCACACATACACAAAAACACCACTGTCCTCCATTCCTCTGTTCCTTTTTCTTCCCCAACCATCCCTTTTCTTAGCACCATCCTTTTCTTCTTAATATTCTTCATCATAACCTCCTCATGCTCTCTGCTCTCCCACAGCTCTGTCTTTATATTCTCACTCTTGTTCTTGGTTCTTCACAGCTCCCAAACACTCTTTAGTGAAGCTCATGCCACAATAAAATAAAGGACCAGATTGATGCTTACTACCACGTTAATCAAGATCTCAAACATCAAGTGACTTTAAGATCATTTCTGTGTCAGAAAACATTTCATATTTGCAAAACTACACTGTAGGTTCAATGCTGCCTTAGAAAGAACACCAAGCTCCTACCTATCTGTATATTTCACCCTCTTCAATTCATCTTTTGCTCTCCGCATTTTGGTGATTTCAGCACATCAGAGGCTATAATTTTTTTTAAAAACATTTTTGAATACAAGGTATTTCTGCTGAGCCTGACTAGGGATCTTTGTTGCATGTCATTCTCCTATTCTCACTCTCTCCTTCATTTCCTGTCATCACTTATCTGTCCAATCGATAATAAAAACCCTAACCCTAAAAAAAATATGAATTAACAGTAACAACAGTTATATGGGAATGTAACAGCAAATGATCTAACATGTCACTTCCACACAGTACAATGTGCTGTAGATGACATAATTATTAATGTCACATTTTAAGATTATAAACTTTCTTTGAATGTTTTAAAGGCTTCGCATGTCTGAGCCCTTTTCTTGTAAATCACATATATTTTACATCACAACTAACTAGTGCTGCAACTAACAATTATTGTCAATGTTGATTAATCTGTCAATTATTTACCTAATTAATAGATTAATCACTTAGTTTATACAATACGAAAGAAATGGCAGTCACAATTTCTCAGAGCCTGCAGTGATGTCTAGTTTCATCTGACCAACAGTCTAAAACCGAAAGTTTTTAATTTCCTGTTAAATATGACAAAAAAAAAACAGCAAATCATCACATTTGAGAAACTGAAACCAGATAATATTTTGTCTTTTTGCTTGAAATATACAGAAACGAGCTGCGAATTAATTGCAGCTCTCATCTAACCATTTTGCAAACTGTGCTGCTGTGTTTTAGAAATTTGAATGTACTTCTCCATCCAGGCATCCTCACCTGCCTCATGACTGTAATGTAACTTCCAAAAATGTTTGCATACTTAATGTTCACTGTGACTGATTACACAACAAAGACTCTAATTGCTAATTGATTTTCATATCATACTGGAATGAATAGAAATCAATGGCTGCATTGATTGGTAGAGAAAAACAGATTTAAAAAAAATGTGAACCTGTATAGCAGAGGGTTTTCAAACTGTGAGGAGTGCCTCCTCAGGAGGAAGCTGGAGAGCTGAAGTTGGGGTGTCAACAGAGAGACGTGAGAGAAAGGTAGTGAGTGAGATAAAAGGCACGTGCATGCTGGTGCTGTGAAAACAACAGGCTCGTCGGTATGGACAGCAGTCGCAGCTGCAGCAGTGGCTATGATGCTCATGGAGGCAATTAAGGTGCTTAAAATAGAAAAACAAAGTGATTTTAAGTGCTCAAAGTCCATGACTCTGTTGCATTTGACTTTGTTACAATGATCCAAATCATCACTGAAACTATGAAAATTAATTTCCTGATTGCCAGATAGTCTCTATGAAAGTGGAACAAATAGTTGAATCTTCATACTGAACAGTCAAACCTGATTTGACTGACACAATTATGATTCGGGTACAGCCCTACAGTCTTTAGTTGTGCTTTTGATCTGCAGACTAAAAAAATACACCCTTTTGCCCCAAAATGATAATTTCTAAATTACTGTAAATGTAGAAAAAGTACATAGACAGTCTCAGTCACATATAAATAAAAGGAAAATGTATTTCATCATCCATCAGCTCAACAGACCACAGGTGTTTGTGTTGTGCTGTTTAGCCCACACTACTCTTTGGTGAAATGCATTGGACAGCATGCTCTTTTGAAAAACTTTTGAAAAACAGGCTGGGAAACAGTACACGTAGGTGAGGGTGAAGAGGTATTAAGAGGTGGAAAAAGGAGCCAGTGAGTCACTGGTATTGATTGACAACCTTAAAATCCTGTGTACACATTTTATCATCACTTAGAGCACCAAAAGTCTTTACTTACTGCACATTTAAGCATTATGAAGACTTATAAGTGATGGAGGTGGATGCCATCTTGATATCGATGCTATCTCATTCTAGCCTTCACACAAATATCTTTACTGTAGCTGTTGAGTGAAAATGTTATCTTCGTCTCTTGATCAATGATGGTCTGAGTCTGTCATTGATCTGTCTGGCGGAGGCTCTGGGATGGGACTTGGCCTGTTCTGTTCTGACCCACAGAGGCCATCCAGGTCACGCGGGTCATGGCCACAGTTTGGACTGATACCACCAAAGGTTAATATGTATCATATAAACATGAAAACGTGACACCAGGAGAGATAATGTCGGGCATGTTTCTGCCAAGTGACTCAGAGGCAGAGTTGGAGAATTTTCTCTCTATCATTTTGGTCATTTTGCAAATATTTGTTCTGTTACTTGATTGACAACTAATGAGGTACAGCAATGTTTGTACTCAACTCCTGGATTTTTTCCTTGTAATGTCTGCAAAATGGCAGAATTCAGATTTTTATACAAACATGATCAGCATCAGCCAAGTGATTTTGTCTTCTTGATCAATAAGCTGAAGGATATGTTTCTTGCCATTGAGCTCCTGCCAATGGGTAATAATTTCATCCTCACGCAGAGCGTAATATCTCCTCGCTCCACATCCTGGGTGAGTAACTAAATCTCATCTCTGTTCCTCAAGTGTGATTTCCAGATTGCCCACTTAGATATCAAGCTGCCAGGTGGATTAGGTAGTGACGTTCTGGAAAAATGAAGGATAGCTATCAGCTATACATACATACTTACATCCATTTTTTTTTAAACTAGAAGTTGTGGTTTATGAGATAATAAGAAGAGAAGAGAAATTATAAAATATTTTCGTTTACCGATTTGGTCATTAAATTTGCCCTCAACATGCCATCTCAATATGAGTTGTATAATCATCTCACAGTAAAAAGATACAGGCAACACTAGGCCAAACAATAACATGATGCATTGTTATAATCAGAGGTGGACCAATGGTTGAAGAATGGTTTGAACTTGAAAATCTTGACTTCTAATTTACATAATCAACCCCTGAGCGGTCACATATGATAATATACGAGGATGAAAAGCATATTTAAAATATATTTATATTTATATTGCACATTTTTGTCTTTTATGAATGGTCTGAATGAATAGTTGCTCTTTGCTTGGATGATTTATTTCTTCAAAATTTTCCAAATAAAATGATTTGAAAATGACAAAAAAAGAGTTTTGTTGGAAAGTAAATTATCATATTCCCCACAGTTGACCTTTTCCTTTACAGAGTCACAAGCAAAAAGGCTGAGAACCACAGTTGAGAGGAATGTGGTAAACAGAGCCTTGAAAACTCCCATTGAGCACCACAATTATCAGTCATTAAGGTGTTAAATTAATTGTCTGTTCTTTTTCCGAAATGTTTAAAAAGAGAAAAAAAAAATCATTAAGGTGTTTTGACAGGTCGTGTGCATCTACCTCTATTTTCATCCATTCAGAGCAAACAGCAGGAAGAAATTCAGTCGTTTTGTAAAATGATAGTACTAACACTAATTTCCAATCAGCGTAATTAAGTGCAAAAATGTACATATAATCCCTCCAGGTTTCACTAATATCCGTAATATATCAGTGATCCAACATGTGGCCTCAAAAAGTCTTCACAACTGGCATTGTAAGATAAGTAAACATATGACTCCCATTATGATTGTCAGGCCCCTTTTCACCAACCAATAAGTAAAATAACCATAACCTCCGTAAAAAGGGGATAGTGACTCTCCAGGTTAAAGGCAGGATCTTGTGATTGGCCTTGGTCCAAACTACTCGACAGCACCTTGAAAGACTCAGATGATCAATGACCAGCTGGTTTGGAGGTGAGCCTATATCCACATAATCTCTAGTCACATGATACAGTCTGACATCCACTGAACCTTACATTTCATACTGCTATTTGTGCCGAGTTTGTGAGTGTGGGCTTGTATATTTATATTTGTTCTGTGTGTGTGCTTTTAACCCATACCCATGTGGACACACCACACACAAACCATCCACCATCAATTTACTGTAATTACTGTCAGGCCTCTGGTGGACCACCTCTCCCAGCACGACGTATAATCCCCATCCATCCTGCCAAAATGGCAGCTTTATAGCCTCCTTCCAGGACTGTCCTCAGTCAGCCAATGGGATGGGGCAAGTCTTCGCCTAAACAGCGGGATTCATCCGGTCCATAAATTGTGATGTTGCCCAAGGGTTGTTGGTTGTCTTCTTGGTCAGCTCACTTGCCAATTAAATCATAATCCAGCAGTCATTTATGCTGCTCAGGGTCTGTCTCTCCCCTCTTACCCTCGTCAGGATATTGCTAATTACTGTGATGATAAGGATATGTAAAACTTGAGTTTTGTTTAAAAGTTTAGAAAGATTCCCTCCAGGCATGTTTTAAGATATATAAAAAATACCCTGCTTTGAATAATAATTTGTCGTATATAGTTTTTTCCACACAAAAAAGTTCAATTACATAGTACAGAATATATAAATATGCAAATCATTTTAAAAGCTGTGCACAAGATGTCTCTCACTGAAAAGTCCATATCGGTGTATGTGCACTGGAGGCTTCAAGTTTCCTCATCACACTTGTGGACCACAGTTGGCTGAAGAAGAAGAGAAGAACAAGAAGAGAAAGACATTTTTGACTGGAGGGTGACATTAAATAACAAGAAAGCCTCTGAAGTGCTTAGCTGACCATTCACTAAGCCCCACTTACTGAAAAACATACGTAGGACAGGCAGCACATGGATTAGATTTATGCCCCTAATGTTGCTATTTTAATAGATTCCTCTACTTATACAAAAGAAAATGATTTGAAGTTGAGGAATAACAATGAGTTTGGCAAATGTAACACTATGTAGCACAAGTTTGACTGGATTTCCTAGAGAGTAAGAGCAGAGCTGCTTTAACTCTGATAAAGTAGCAGCTTGGTGTAATCTGTTAGTTAGCTAGTTAAAATTTACAGCTGACATTAAAGCAGAAAAACAAGCTGTTTCTCTATACTTCTGATTTTGTATTTTAGGAGAGGTGATAAAAGACACAAACCTCCAATTCTTCTATATCAAGCATTGCTCCCCTAAATGCTCCATGCACACCATTTCAACATGTGGAGAAATCAAAAGCTTGACAGGCCTGCTGTGCCTGGTTACAGTTGCTAAGCTATGATTGGATAATTGCTATTTGGGGTTGTCCTTTCTGCCTCACCTGTGGATGAAAGCATGAGACTGTAGCTGAGGGAAATGACAAAAAGCTGTAGTTTATTCATTGACCAATGAATGTATGTTCTTGTGATTGATCATAGGATATAAAAATGCTGTATCATTATTTTGATGACAATGACAGAGCTGCTCTGCTATCAAAAAAGGATGAATAAAAGAATCCCATGAAATCAAATGATGACTTGCATTTGAGCAAAAGAAAATGATATGAAGTTGAGGAATGACAACTTTAATCAACAGTAATTTAGAATCAAAGCCTGTTCATTAGTACTGAATTAAATAACGCATCTAAGCAGACTTCCTGCATTTCATTCACTTGTTGGTTGAGCTGCAATGTGAACAAGAAGCTGCTGGGAGACCACTGAGTGTTGACTCTATGCTCTGTGATCGGAATGAAAGATCAGCTGTTAGCGGCACCAGGAGGAGTCAGTGCAGCTCTTTCCAAGTCACGCAGAACCCTTCAGAGTGAATCACTAGGGACCAGCAACCAACTTGTGTCTGTGTGGAAAAAAAAAAAACATCGTTTGTGTCTGAGTATATGTCAGCATATGCAAATACTTAGATGTTTGCACAGCAATGAATACAGTTTGACCTCCAATTTTATAGCATTTGTGTCAGTCATTCCGATCCTTGCAGATGATATGGGCCATTAGCAGGTGCTCACAACAAAAACTCAATTTCCACATCTACTTTGCATGTCCTAGATGATGGAGAGTGGGCTGAAAGTGCCATCTAACAGACTTTGAATAAGAGGTGATTGTCAGTAGGATAGATCTAAGCATTGAGACCACAGGGTCGCTTTTCCGAGGCAGCAACATTAAAACATGGTGGATGGGTGGATGGGTGGATGGTTGATACACTGGAGTCATAAGACGTCATTCCCAGTAAGACAAGGCTGGCAACATTGTAATGTGACTTTGGAAGAATTTCAGAATTTTCAAATGTGATTCCTTTGGACTTATTGTGTGTTTTTATTTAAATTTAAAACATATCAAATACATATTGTTTTAATGAGAGTGTTTATCATTTTACAACATCTCTAAAAACAGACCATGCAGACAGCTGCATTAAGAAAAAACTGTCTAGATCACAGCTTCCATTTTATAGTTTCCGACAATGTTTTGTCTCGTGTCCTACAGTGTTTTGTATGTCTGGAGAGAGGAGCGGTGCGGATCTGTTATTGTATAAAGATTTGAAGACAAAGTTTCTTCAGTATGAACAAAATACTTAAGTTCAAATGCAGCTTTTCAACTAAGAGCTGCAAACTAAGACTTTGGAGGCAAAGTGCACTTGAGTGCACTTGAGAAATGTTGCTGAAATAGAGGCAAACTGACAATATTTCTTTTTTTAACTCAATGCAGCTCCTGTTGCTTTGCTCACTAACTAAAACCGCTGGCTGCTGTGCACTCTGTTTCATTCACTCTCAATGCTGTACATTAAGAGATGTTCCAATATATTAAACGAACCTAAATTGAGCTTTTTTGATAGCTGGAGCTTTTGAAACTAGGATTGGAAATAGACTTCATGTAGCTGATATTAACTCTTAAAGTATAACTCCACACTGGATCTTACTTATTCTTAGTGGAGCTCCTTTCTGCTACCTTTATGCACCAGCAGTATGGTTTCACTTATGTATTTATATACATTCACTTATGAATGAATCTAATTTATATTATGCATTTCATTTATTACCTCTCTGATATCTCTGATATTGTTGTTCTCATTTCCATAATTTTTGTCAGAGAACAAAACTGTGAAATTTGATCAAAATGAACAAGAACACAGGTTAATGACTGCAGCTGTGCTGTGAGGTTGGCTTTACTGACATTCAAAATAAGGGATCACCGAGAAAGGTAGAGGCAAAAAAGGGCTGTTATATTCAAGACCAGTCACAAAGCTTCTGTTACCATCTAAACAAGGTGCAAACGTTACTGAAACGATACTGAAAGTATGAGTGAAATGTTCAGTGATCTATTGCTTTTTTGATTTTGTTGTTGGAAACAGTCTGCAATGAATTGAAGCACAAGACTCAATGTGTTTATTAATATTTAACTGAAACCACAATCTTTCACTAATCTTAACCAAAGTGATTTTGTTTCCTAAAATTGAACCACACGAGACCGATGATACATCTTTTATGTCTGCCATCCACCCTGACCACCTCCCTGTGACTTCAGCGAGTTATTTAAATGTAAGTCCTCATCCATTTGAAGAAAACATTGCCTGTGATCATCATCCAGGCAGTGATTATGTTTGTTGATGCAACATAATTGGGTTTAATGGGCTTATAGTATATTAAAAAAAAAACAAATTTCTCAGAGACAGGGTCGGCTCCGGACATCTCTCCTAACTACACAATTCTTCTGCACAAAAGTAACTGTTTTTCCGGTTCACACAGCCTGACTGGAAAAGCCTGTGATCGTCACATTGTGGTTAATGATTATTGGTTTTCCTGGTGCATCACTTCCTGTACACAAGGAAAGACTAACCAGAGTCAACAGCAAAGGCTTTTTGTATGTGGTTGTAATTTGGGAACATTGTGTAAACAGTGAAAACTTTGATATCGTTGAGATGAAAATGCTGCACGTTGATTCTCAGAAATACACATTACACTTACAGCCCAACGAATCATTTGAAGGAACATACAGTAACTCTGAAGAGACATATTCATAACAGTAACCTTACATATATAATGTGGATGTTTCAACAGTAATATTCTCAATCATCTCCGTTGGCTGTTGTTTTTCTCCATCAGTTGGTTCCGCTGTACTAGATGTTATGCTGTATTTGTACTTTATCACAGAATGAAAGTGGTACACAATTATAATGTTCCCGCTGTGTATTTCATTGCATTATTGACTTTTCCCAGAGCTGCAGAAAGCATATTCCATAAGCCTCTTTATCATTAGTGGACCTAAATGTAGATGATGCATCCGTGACAAAATGCCTCCAATGTTAACATTACAGACAAAGACAGTTCTGGGAAGTTTGTGTGCGTGTGTACTGAGAGGGTGGTCATAAAAATGATTGCAACCAGATGAATCATCTTGACGACCTGTACGTGTATATGTTTTTGTTGCTCTGCGTGTGTTTTCTGGTAGGTTTGCATGTGTGTGTAAGTGTCAAGTTCTGGCTCAATTTCAAAATAAAACTGATAAAAATAGTATAACCTATAGTAATCAATGTAAAATACCAAGTAAAACACTTGAAGAGTTCTCCGTATTACTTTGTCATCTCTTTGCAGTAGTACTGAAGCTTTATCTTTGTCACCTCAGGTTGAACTGTAGTACACGAGATGAATAGAAGGGTTATGGCTGTGTATTGTGAATAAAGTGGCACTTTGCTCTCATTTTTCAATTAGGATAATGGAGAGCAGCTTTATAAACATGGATATGAGCTGGAGATGTGGCTGCTGGGAGGGAGGAGGGGATGGGAGGTGGGGGAGGGGTGAGGGGGGGGGACAGAGCGAGAGAGCAACGGTCAAACAAAGAGAGAGAAGAAAAAGGAAGAACTTCTACAATCTGTTCTCTTTTATTCTAACATATTAGATTTCTACTATTTAATTTGTACTAGACAAGATTTTGGTCTGTGAATAAACCAACCGCAGGGCAGCAACAGAGAAAAACATCCCATCCCTCCTTGAGATGTGTTCATTTAGTCTGTCTAATCCGGTCAATAATGATAAATCTTAAAATCTTTCAGAACTATATTCTAGATATAACTTTGCATACTTAATAATTTATATATAACTACTTTTCACATGCTTTCTCACACCATTTTATGAGATGCAGATATAGTCTAATGTTTCGATCACCTTCCTTATTATAAAGAGTAATTATTCTCATCATAATGAGAAAACATACTCAATTTAATGTGAATAAGAATCATTATAATGAGTTGTTTTTGTTGTTATAATGAGAATAATTGACTCATTAACTCTCATTAAAAATGACAAAACCTTTTAGTTGTAATGTAATTTCTAGTTATATCAAGAAAATGAGCAAATATATTTGTTTTGTCATGATAGCAGCAATACATTACTGTACATGTGTGCTTTCTCCCTATTTTTCTCTACACTTTCCACTACCAGAAGCATTTTTGTAGCTGTTAACATCACAAGAGGACCATGTTTATTGTAAACTATAGTGATCAAGTTCATCTTGCAGCAGGTAAGATAACTTCTGGATGCATGGGGACGTAAAATCTGAATGATAATTATTTGCTACAGAGTACAAGATATTACAAGATATTACAAGATGTTTTTTACATCAGAGAAAACATACCTTATGCTCATTGGATTCTCTTTTACTATCTATCCATTTAGTTGGTGTATCATTGCCTGCCAGGTCTTCTACTCTTGAACTGTTATACAAACTATTTATGACACTGTGGTTAGAGGGAACAAATGACAGTGAAGGCTGACTGTGGTGAATGTAAACCTACTGTATCGAGTATGAAAGCATGAAAAGGAGGAAATCAGGGTGTTGCTGGGGAAAGGTATAGACACAGACATGGTGGCATTATTTTTTCTGCCTAGTTCCTTTTATATGGAAGTCATAGCTTATGAACTGCTGTCACTCAGCCTTGGTATGCACCTAATGCTGAATGTGTTCAAGCGCTTTGGAAACACTAATGGAGTCAAAGAGGCTGGTAGAGAGACAAAGAGAAAGAACGGCAAAAGAGATACATCCTTTTAATAAGTCCCGCAAATTAAATAAAAAAATACATAATTTGTAACTGCATGTTTTCTGATCTCATGCCCCTATCAGCCGGACAGCATCATTTGCAAAATCATTACTGTACAAATCCCTGTTGCAAAAATAAATGTTTTTTGATCTTACACAGCTATGATTAAAATTTGGTTAGCTTCAGGCGCAGAGATGATTTAGTATGGGTACGGGAAAGATCATGGTTCAGGTTAAAATTACTTGATTGAGGTGCCTCTGTGGCTTAGGGGTTAAAACACCAACCATGAACTGCAACCTCCTCTCTCCCTTTTCCTGTCATTGAAATGTTCATTAACTAACCCTCCACCCAAGGAAATGGAGATGGTTTTCAACATGGCAACACAACTGCTGCCGCTTATTTTCTTTCTATATTTTTTTTCTCCCAAATGTTTTCTTTTATGAGGGAGCAAAATCTAATTTTCTGAAGGATATAGCCAATGTCCTATCTGAGCTTAGCAACTTTTGGATCTCTTCACATATTGAAGTGTTGTATATGCACTTTAGGAGGAGCAATCCATTATAGAAAGCGATTGGATGGTGGCATTTTTAACATGTTATTAAAACCAAAAACACAAGACCAGAAGCATCAGGAATGAAATAACAATGTTTCTGCCTGCTCTAAAATAATCTGCAATCATTAGCATGCCTGGCTATTTATATTATTTCCTGCACTAGTATAGTAGTGTCACTTCCAAAGCCAAGGAGCATATCATCAACTAACTACATTACTTTGTGGGTTTACAGGTTACATTAGAAAAATCTCAGTTGAAGAGGAACATTCACTGCATGGGAGCCATTCCTGTGTACTTCACTATCTGAGTTTGGGGTAACATTAGTTTTACACTTCAGCAACTCCATGCAAACTCATCACACAAGATAGCATATGTTTGCTAAATTCATCTGTTTGTTGTTGTCTACAAATATTACATATATTATTTTTTTTTTATTATACTATTCTCTTGTAAAGGTGAAACAGTTTGTAAATACAGACAGTAAAGCATACACCTAACCTGTGTTTCTTGTCCAAGTATATGGACTTCTGTAATAGGCATAGAAACATGTTTTTTCCCATGTGGTCTTTGCAAGCCCCCAGGAACATCGACAGGCTCTGAAGCCAATTTGACACAGTGGCCAAACCATGTAATTACAACTTCTGTCTGTCATGTGATGCTCACTGGCCCAAAAAGCATTTTTCCATACACAATCACTGGAAAAGGTTGGGCTGTAAAACAGTGAATAATAATCAATTCTGAGTGCCATAACCGCCCCTGAAATGACTCATTTTATTATCAGATCCATTTATTATTCAATAACATTTGGAAAGTCTAAAATAACTGCATTATTAAATGATTGTATCCCCATTCTGGTAAATATAGACAGACGACAAAAGTAGAGGTGGATGAAGCAAGGCAAATGAAGAGAGGAGGGCACGAGACACCAACCAAAGAGGGACAACTGTAACAGAGACAGATAGATGGCATGAGGACAGGGAAAAAGAGCAACAGCAGAGACTTTGTTGTTCATTAGCTCCTGAGCTAACTGCTGTTGTCTCGCCCCTCAGCTCCCACCACAGCTCCTCGGGTTTCTACTCATCTGCATGAGCCTCTCGGAGGACTCTGGTGTCCACAGCCTGGGCTACTAATGAGGGGCTGAGATGGGCTGATCTGGTTACACACACACATAAAACTTCTCCTTTAGCTTACTTCAGCCCATTGATTCTAGGTTTACCCCTGTGATCTGCTCACACACACACACACACACACGCTCATGTACACACACAGGCACGCATACAGACACATAAACAATTGCACGTTATTGTCCGAAAATGAGCAAATGAGAACACATACAAATAAATACATCTACACACACAGACAGGGTTGAATATGTTCATGCTCACCCAAAAACAAATCCGCAAACAGGGACCACACATACACACACACACACTATGGTCTGGGCATTACTGGCTAGGTGTTGATCCAGCCACAGATACAAATGGAAAATAAGATATGGGTAGGTAATGATGTAAAAAAGACGAGTGGAGATATGATGAAGAATTTGAGACAGCTACACCCAACACCGTTGTTTTGCTTGGTGGTGTATCGATCAGGGAGGAGAGGATTTTGTTGAGGGGTTGGTGACTGTGATGTCCAGATCTGTAGATAAAGGCCGTGTAGCATGTGTTCCTTCTCTGTATCTTGTTCCATCAGCTTGTACTGAACTGCACCTCATCTGATAAGAGACAGCTGACATGTGCTCTTGTAGAGCTCATTGGATAGCGTATGGCGTTAACATGACCTGGCTAGAGCTTTGATTTCCCCTTTTTTCAGGCCATCTGAACATCTTGACACTCTTTATGACATATTGTCTTTTGTACTCTTTTGATATGACCTTGTTTTGATTTGAAGTTAAAAGATAGTAGCATAGAAAGCAGTAATTAGGTTGCATTAATGTGAAAAAAAAAATCAATAACATTACTTACCACTGACAATAGTGGTAGATGAGACTGTTCTTCGTGTACAGGTTGGAAGACGTTTATCCCTGTTGTCTTTTAAACAAGGTTTTTTGATTCACACGCATGTTGAGTGTCCACACATCATTGCCAGTACTCCTGGTTGCTCAGCTATTCAGGGATAAATAGACCCAAGTGGTTTGTTTATTGTGTGAAGATGCTCAGGTACCATTAGTAACCTCTGTACTTTTCCTGTATTTGTGGAACATCTACAGTGAAAGAAAGTTCTAGTTGTTTTAAAGGGGACCTATTACACTTTTCCTTATTTTCTGTCATATATTAATGTTACAATGTCTGATGTTCATATTAAACATGGCTAAAGTGTCAAATAATGAGGTAAAAGTATGTAGAAGTAATCCTTCTGAGCAAAAAGCACCAGGACTGCTCTGAATGCTCCGTTTCCAAGATTTTTTTCTACTTTCAAACTGAGGAGACGTCAACTCATGAAGGATTTCTTTATTTGGCCATCAGCTCCATGCGCAGTGTGAAAGTTTACTGCTACACTAAGCCAACATTATACCATTTTTCCATTGTTTGTGGGTGGTCACACTGAGCCATGACTTGAGTTGAGCTGGCGCAGTGTGATTGTTTTTCCATTTCGCAGCTTAACTGTTGGAGGTGTGCTGGTCGTCTGCAGCTCTTCAAACATCATCACTGTAGTTGTTTCTGCTTGCACTATTCCTCCCTGCATTATGTCTAACTGATCCGCTGAACAAAGAGCTCCAAATATCTCCATATGTTGTTGTTTCAACCCGTTTTAAGCACGGCTAATGAAACTCTGCAATTCTCTGTTATTTAGCCATTTAAAAGCTTTTAATATGAAGCAGTAAAGCAGGAGTCGGGTTTTCATCAGCAGTAACTTAACATGACTCTGATAAGGTTGCCCCTCAAAAAACTTTCCGGAAAGGTGGCAAATCAGAACAGAGTGAGCTCTTTGGGAAGGGGCCTTAAAGAGACAAAGCTAAGACTGCCTGTTAAAGAAAGAGGCCGAAAAGATGGGCTGCGTAAAGGGCCAGTATAGGATAAATAAGGAGTTTTTTGAACTGTGAATCATGCAAAGCTTGATTCACAGTCCCAGAATAAAAATATAGCACTAGAGCATACAAGGTCCCCTATAAAGAACAACAGAAAATGTATGTTGTTTGGCAGCCCCTGGTCAGGTTGCAGAATGGATGCTACTGCTACACTAGCATCAAGCCAGTTCCCTATAAATTATGTTTATATGCTACTAATTTGCAACAGCAAAGTTTTGAGAGAAATGTAATGCTGCCTTAATTATATTAGCCACGCTAGTGGTGTGGATGGCAGTGTACGTCAGACAGTCCACCACTTTGGTTTGGTTAGACTGAAATATCTCTGTTGGATAGATTTCCATAAAATGTTGTAAACACCTCCAGATACTTCCTTTTCCTGTAATGCCTTGAAGTCGTGGTAAGGTAGGTAAATTGTCTATATAACTATTGTATGGATTGCCAATTTGGTGCAGACTTTCCATCTAGCAGCATCATCAAGTCAACATTTAATTTCTACAAATACTTACAGAACAAATAAATAGAAATTTTCAACTGTACATTGTATTTAGTGCTAAATAGCAAATGTTAGCATGCTAACATGCCAAGCTATGATCATGAACATGAACATGGTTAACATTACACCATAATATTGTCATAGTGAGCACATAAGCATGTTGATGTTGGTATTTTTAGGCATAGATTATCCTTCCCCTAGGTATTTACAATCTGTGCAAAATACAACACCCCTAGGTTTGGTTTGGATAAGGAAAAATTGCACCGAAAAGTCACAAACAAACAGGAATTCCTTTTCATAAAAGACATACATGTAATACATACTACAATAGCTTCCACATTACAGACGATAATGATAATAAGTAGCAGTAGCAGAATTACAATATGGAGAAACAGAACTACGGTATTAAAAACTATTTAAGTATAATAACAAGTTAAGTATAATATGTCAAAACTTAGATAAATATTATTTGTAGTAGGGAAAAGAGTTAGAGTTGCCAGTTAAAGAGTTTCAGGCACAAAGCACTTCATTACTGATACACTTGTTCTTCATCGATTACATAACTAACAATCAGCATGAAGTAAAAAATGCAAGGGCCTTGGCCAAAATGTCATACAATTGCAAGAAATGCTTGTGTCTCTCTATAAAATTGATTGACAGAAAACTTTCCTTTTTATTAAAACACAACACACAAACATACAATTCAATCTTTATAGACATTTTCATAAAATAAAGTATGGACAGAGGAGTTCTTTCTTTTTCGTATTTCAATGAGTTAATTTAGAAAGAAATGTTCCTTATCCCTGGTGCAAATAAGTTTAGGAGGTTATCGACCCATGGCAATACAATTCGAAATGAAACTTGAGCATGGTGAGAATTTTTGTGATAATGGAGCTGTTTTACAAAAGAGCTCTGAGGACAATTCATCATATTCAAGATGTAGGTGCACATTTTTAGCAGGGCCATAGGCCTTTCAATGCAGCCACAATAAAGAAAACCTCAAGTCCAACTAACAACAGGGTCGTTAAATTGGAAAAAATATACTCAGTTTTTAGAATTAGCAAACTCCTCAACCTCCTGTTGATACAACCAAGGTTTCCACTGACCTTAAGAAAACAAAGAGGACAGGCTTTAAAACAGGCAGAATGAGAAGAATGACTATATTACAGAGCTATTCCAGTGATTTAGTATGGTACATCCATAAAGTCTGGGGACTCACAAGAAACAAATTTAAAAAAGGATGATTTAAATTGAAGCAGCAGAAGTCAAACTATCCTGACTTTAATCCCCAGTATTGATCAAGCTCCAAAAATATTGGCATCAGCAGGGTTATTTTTCAAACTTTGAAAATCTCCCTTTAGAGCTGCAGAAGATATTATCCAAGTACACCTTTTGATGAATATGCTTGTATGAGTGCCTTTAGACTGTGTGACAACAATGATTGTGCAAGTTTATTGTCATTGTCATGTTATGAGATACGACTTAAATAAAAATCTTGGTCACAACCTGTGTCAGGCTGTCAGATTGTGCACTGAATGCATGGTGAATTGTAGCGCTACAATATAAAAAAAGTTTTAAAAGGTTTATCAGCAGAGGCATGTCATCAGCTCGCATCATTCATCTGCTCTGCTCATATGGTTTGAAAATCACACACAGAAATGTCTTTTTCGTTTCACCTCCATTGTTTTGTTTTTCGTGTGCTGTAGATATATAAGGAGGACGAGTGTGTTTTACCCCTTGACTTTATAAAACTGTGCTTGATGAAATGTCATGCCAGTGTATTCTGTGTGATTTCATGTTGTATTCTGATTAATTTATTTGTATACATAGGTCATAGGAGCAGTCACATAATGAGAATTTAGTCATAAATTCACAATTTCCCCCCATGCTGTCTTTGGTCACCAAAGCTCCACATTGGTCCACCGTTTTGGAATGATGACAAAAGATTTTACCATATTTCTTTCAACTTTTACCTTTTAGTACATAAATTTGAATGAATCACTTTATATATTGCTTTTTAAAATTCAAGTAATTAATCAATAGTATTTAACCAATGAAAGGTCATACACTTTGGCCTCCATACTTATAAGAAATTATTAAAGATAATAGAGAATAATGTCAGAAGAAGGTACAAAATTTATGCTGAGCCTTTGAGTTCAGTTGAGAAAACATCATCCATTTAGTAGCTGTTCTGGAGCTTTCAGTCATATCCCATGACCTACATCTGCAGATGACGTTTGTCCAATTGTCCAGTTGATATTCAAATTTGCATTTTTTTTTATTTACAATTTTTCAAGTAGTCTTTAAAGTGCTCAGACAAATATGTAAATCTGAAAACAGTTCCATGTCAACTGGGAAAACTCCATCCTCTAATAAAGACCACTCATGTTATTGAAATGTCTAGAACAACTACTAAGTAGACCTTGAAATGAGATTGTTTGTTAAATGACAGAATGAAGAAATTTGGAAATAAGTATGAAAGTTTACAGTATAAACAAGATCTATAGTTAATATTTGAGCAACCAAACAGCAAACAGTGACACAAACTACTCGGTTTAATTTCCCACAAAGATATTGAAATCATTTTAAAAGAATGTACTAGATTGACATACATAGGTAACATAATCCATCATATCAGTGTTCTGTACACATGAGCAATGTACAGCAAATGGAGGTGAATGGCAGCCAGAATCAACACAGTCTACATACAAACATGGCAGCTACGTGCATTTACCACTTAAAGTGTAAAAGCCTTTCCTTGTACTTGGTCCAAAAGAGCTTTTACTCACCCGCTCATTCTCTTGTTACGCGCTCTCTCTGTCCCCCTCTCTTTCTCTCTCTCTCACTCTGTCTGATGCTGGGCATAAATATGAAATTGATTGATTATTGTTTAAGGGTCTGACAAGTGCAGACTCTTCCTCTCAGCATGTGCTTAATCCCTCTGCGAGCCCTTTCTGCACAGATATACTATTCTTATGGAATATTCCATACTAACTAGCAGAAATGCGTCCATTGGTTTTGATAACCTTGAAAATCTTCTTCTTCTTTTTTTTTTTTTATCATGACAGGATGAAAGGCTGGCATTCCCAACCACAAAGATATAACTGATCTTTTCTTTTTATCATTTTGTAACATAACTGTCAAAAGATACTCATTTCAAAAAATATTTTTTAATTACCTTATCCAAAGAACTCATCTTTAGTGGGCTCCTCCTTGATCCGAACAGATTTAAATACATTTATTCAACTTAAATTCAAGTATTAAATTGGCTTCAACACTACATTAATGCAGACACTAGTGCAAAAAACAAACAAACAAAAACAATTAAAAAAAGGAGTGTCCCAGGGTAAAAACAATTGTTAAATGCAACATATGTTTCCATGTCTCAGTAAGACTAAAAATATAAGACATTGACATTATTCTAGATCTTCCTTACTGTCAATAAATCATATTAAAACAACAACTATTTATTAGTGTGTCTCTTACACTTTTCTAGCTTCCCCACCTTGTGTGTGCCAATGTGTGCAAGCTCATTCTTTCCTACTGAAGACATAAATCAGATCACAGACATTTTGTTTTATTTCTAAAAGAGGCTACAGCTGGGCACAGCAGTTTTTAACACGTGTTTTTAGTTGTGGATTAATATACATTTTGTGTGCTCCAGTCAGTATTTATGGCAGTTGTTGTTGGCACATGTTGTTAGGAATAAGATATACCAGACTTTGGTCACACAGACAATACTTAGTAGAATCAATTCAATGTCAATTTTGGTCTTTTAATGGGATTTTTTGACAAGAAGAAAATGTACAGCCAGCCATCCCATTTAATCTTAGTGTGTGGATTTAATGAGGCTATGCTCCGTGCACTCGCATGTTTGTATTTATGGGCCAGAGAGATAAAGAGAGGAAGTTAGGGACACGTGGGGGAAGATATGGCTGGTAATATGGTCAAGTGTATAAAACAGGATGCAACAACGACTGTGTCTGTTCCCTGTCAGTGGAATCCTGACCAGTGTATGTATCTGTGACGTGACAGCGGGAGATTGATTCAAAAGCCAAGTGTTGCAATTAACCCCTTCTATGACCATCAATCAACATAATGCATAAAAAACAGTAATCTAATTAAATACCCAGAGAGAGATGAGGCCATTATTATCTGTCAAATGCCCACTGTTTACAAACGATGAGAGGTTGAAAACTGTCATAAGGCTCAAAGGAAATTACATCGTCTGTAAATTAATTGTGCTAATTCAAATAAGGAGAAGGAGAGGCAGAAATGAACATGATTTGGTTAACTGGCAGTCACGTTTCAATAGGCTGCATCTTTGGAAATCAGGAGACAAAAGACAGGATGCAATCATGCTACATACAATAGTCTTTGCGTAAAGGTATAGCTAAAATATAAAAGGTTGGAAAAATACCAGCCATGTTATGAAAAGCACAACATTTTAGTGAAATGTCATTTACAATCATAAGAAGTAAGAAGTAAGAATATTTGACATATTTTTCAGCTGGTGGATCTCTCATTGAATAAAACTCTTCATATTGTGTCTCATATTCATCTATTGTTTAAAGAACAAGCATGTTTCAATGGATCTTTTATTCTAGTTGTCAACTTTATAAAGTTAACGAGGACCTCTGGAGGAAGCTGATGATATGTGTGGGTGGTAAATGTAAATTACTTGATTGATTATTGTTTTATCAAGACTCATTGTGTCCCAGCTAACTGCTGATTTACGGAGACTCCTTAAAGCAAATGATTGAACTGCAGTTTTCAACAAAATGATTATAAATGAATGAAACATGAACAAAAAGTAATGAATTCTTTCTTGCTGTGATTTATCTCTCAATGAACATTTAACCACTAGCAAACAACAAATTGAAAACAGTCTTGCAGAGCTGCTGGCGTGGCTGTACTTGGATGGGAGACAGGAGACTTGACAGAACACTACAACATGATAGGTGAGGGTCACCTGACTGATGGGTGAAGCCAGTCTAGCTCTACTGCTTGCATGTTTACTGCAGGTGTAATGTTTACTATGGTCACCAGCATGCTAACATTTGCTAATCACTAGATGTTTAGATTAGTCATGTTGTTGTCATGATGTTTTCTGATATAATTTAGAGGAAGAAGCATCCTTGTTTAGCCTTTAGGAAATTATGGCAGAATTTACTTGGATTTTACAGGATATACCCATCTACTGTGTGCAAGTGCAAGTGTGCAACACAATCTGGTCACTTTCATAGACTGTATATGTGCATAGTGAGGTGTGACATCACCCACTGGGTTGCATTGGAGCCTGTTTGAAGGCCAGAGCCTATGATTGGGGCCATGTCCTTCTAAATACACAGTGTGGGGAGAGTCTCACTTGAAATTTGAAATGAAACCAGTTAACTGCCAAATACAGCTGGGAAAATAAAGGAAAGTGGTTGTGCATAAATACGTTCAGATAATGTACATTTGCAACCTGTTCACATGATCGAATTTGCATATGTTTGTTTTGCATGATTATGCTGTATGCTGTCAATTACCCCTCCCAGGAACCACCCCACCACCACCCCTACCCTCCTCCCATTTAGTGTTTCATCTCTTAACTGCTGTCTGAGCTCTCAAACACTTTTCCTGTGAATAAGCGCCTTGTCCCCCCACACAATGTGCTGAGCTAAGACCCAGAAAAAGGGGCGTAAAAGGAAGAGTAATTAAGCCACCAGATAATCCTGACGACAGCAGCAAAAATGGCTATTCAGCTTATGGCCAGTAATTGTGGTCAGTCATTCTGCTCTATGACCTTACTCATGTGCAGAATGACTGAGAGGAATGGGGGTGGGGCATAGTATTTGTCTCATGGGTAAAAAACGGCTCCACTCATGTAAAGAACATGTGTGTGATGGACAGCCCCAGGTCTCTGCAGAAGGTTAATGTTAACAGTTATAGGATTAGAGGCTCCATCAGTAGAGTTCACCTGCTAGCATGGTTTCACTTTGCTTATAAGCTCATATTGTTGTATGAAGTGGTAGATGGTTTGAAAATGTTTCAGTTTATACTGAAGCAGACGCAAAAATGCCAAACTGATAGTTTTCAGCATTTTTGATCTGGGGAAAGTTTAGTGGTTCTATGTCAAGCAGATATAACTGCATGCTCTGTTACTCTGTTCTGTGTTTGTCTTGTGATTTGTGAACTTTGGACTCACCTTTTATTGACAATTGACAAATGTTTAGTGGATGAGTGGTTTAGACTCGATAAGAAAGGGTTTGGTGGACTCATAAAGAAGAAAAGACAGCAAGGTGAGAGGGACTTGTGTTTATTAACAGCTAATGTACAAACAGCGCAGACTTTAGCTATAGCATCTCGGATTGTATGCATTGCCCGTGTCGAGATTAGGGTTGTGATGGAAGACTCAAGGGATGGCTATGACCTGCAAGGTGACGGGGGAGCCGAGGTAGCGCTATTGCTAGCAAGCTAATCTGCTACCACAAACTATTATTACAATCTTAATTGTATTTTTAAGTAGGCATTTTGAACAGAGCTGGGTGACACATCCACACACTTTTTTATTTAAGGGAAATTTATGTGATTGAACTGTAATAGTTTTCGAAGCCTGATTAACACAAAGTAATGTTTGCGTATTTTCAACTTTGTTGTCGAGAATTTTACACATTTTTCTGGGACAGTTGGTTACCAATAGCTACACTTAATTACGTGTTTGGCGCGTCATGTGACCCTTGCTTTGCAGGTCATATTGGTCCCTCAAGAGACTCCCAGGTGGTTACATCTCCACCTCTTAAACAAAATTCTTTAACGAAATCAACAGCCTTTTAACTAAGTGAACCATGACTCTGCTATTTTGTAAATCAAATTCACTCAGAAACAAATTTCAGTGGAATATTTAGGTGTCATCACGTTCAGTTTTTCATGTTTATTTAAATCAGAAGGTAAATCAGATGTCTGACGCTAGCAGAGTGTGTTTGTCTGGTCATCTGTAGCAAGAGATAATGTTGATGTAAGTGAAGTTCGCTTTGTGAAACTAGCAACACTATGTTCCAGTGGTAAAACATAAATTCAGGTACCTATAGTCTTGCTTTCATTTCCTATCAGTAAATCATGCTGGAGTTCACACTGTTGGAAAAAAAAGCTTATTACCAATAGCGTGCCCCCTCCCTTCCCCTCCCAACAACCATTAAATTCATCACTGACCTCCTAAGTCTCAACAATCATGAACCTTCCAACAATCAATTCTCCCAGGATCAGAAAGATCCATCTCTATCTTCATGCAGCAGGATGTTGCTACAGTTATGTTAGTATGAGTGTGAGAGCTCTGCTGCATCATCCAGGGACCCAAGAGCCCTGACTTCTTGACTCTGCTTGCACCTCGAGCTGCTGGCGGGACAACAGACCTCTCACCCACGGGGCAGATGAGATCTCCATCACCATATCCCATCTCCTCCTCTCATCATCATCAACACACACCCTTCACCCCAACCCCTCCCTCTCTTCCCCCTCTCGCTTTCTGAGGTGTCTGGTGACTCTGGCCCCTGTTATCTTGCCCCTCCCTTTATCGTAGAAGAGAGGAAGAGAGAGGGAGAAAGAGAGAGGCTGCAGCCCACCACCACCATGTCCCCAGAGGCCCCTTGCCTGCCTGCCTGCCTGCCTGCCTGCCTGCCCCTCCTGCTGCTCAGTACAGCTGTGGCTCAGCACCAGACCCTGGCCAGCTGGGATCTCAAGCCTGCCAGAGAGCCAAGAGAAGAGCCACTGTGTGAGAAAGCTCCTCACCTCTTTTCACTTGCTCTTCATTAGGTGAACCAAAGACACACTGACTCCAACTGCAGCTGCCAAACCTCTTTCCTGGTGCTGAGAAGATCCTCTTTTTAGCATGGCTGTGGCAGAGGGCACAGCTTCGTTGGCGGTACCCCTGGCCCTGGCACTGCCCCTTGTGCTCACCCTGTTCAGCCTGGCACCAGTACCCGCCTTGGGAGGATGCCCGTCAGCTTGCCGGTGCTCTTTTGCCATGCTGCAGTGCCTGGAGCTCGATGGTATCACTAGTATTCCGGCACTGGCGCAACAAGAAAGCGAGAATGTGACAGAGATGTGAGTATGATTCCACCTGCTCTGCATGTGTCTCTAAATGAGTATGGGTGTATCAGATGATTTGTTGTTTGCCACGCTTGATTCTTTGTGTTCAGCTTATCACTCTGGGTTTGTGTTGAATATGTTCTCTCTCAGTAGCAGTTTTGCAACTGGTTTCATATCTGATCTGAAGTTTCATCTTAGGAAAATATTTTCAGATGGTTTGGGGTTTAGTCCAGTTAAGGAGAGTATGTTTATTTTGTCCAGTTGTTGGAGCTACAATCATAGATGTTACTCTACAATCATTGGTTAAGTTTCCTGAATGAATGATAAAAAGTAGAAGTCTCTAATGGCCAAAAATGGAGCAGATACATTGACCATATTTTCCAAAGTTGTGCTATGACAAAGTTGCTTTCCATTGCTTTGACTACGCACAAGTGCTTCTCTGCATGCCAAGTTTCCTTTTCTTTTTGTCTGAAGTTGGAGTGCAGATATGCCTTTGTTAATTATTGTTTAGTACGGTCAGATCCATATTATAATGAAATCTGTGATCTGTTTTCATAGCACGTAGAGCGTTGTTCGTTAGCCAAATCAAGGTGCTGCTTTATAGCTTTTATTTGTTTTGATGTAAAGTATACCCACCGCTATTCAAGATACATTAGCTTGGCAGTAATTCAGTCACTTTCGTTATTGGAAATCAACTATAGAAAGGTACTGAAAATAATTGGCATAGAGTGATGGGAACTGAATCTTATCATGCAATGTGTCTCAGTGTCATGGATCCAAATTCAGGAGACATCAGGCGACAGGATCAAAAGCAGTTTTGAAAGTCAAAAACTGTGACACAGGATCAGGCGAGCTGAGTAGATGACTAGACAAAGACCCAAGTGAAAACTGGACTTACTGCTTACTAGTACTACTAAATACTAATTGAACTAACAAGGAGATGAAGTGCAGGTGGGGACATGGGCGTAGAAGCTCAGGGGAGGGGAATGAGGTGAGGAGCTGATTGGTTGGGGGAAACACTGAGGCCCTGTCCACAATAATACATTTTCCTTTTATGCTGAGTGTCCACACTACCCCGGCGTTTTCAAACCCCTGAAATGGAGAGTTTTGAAAACGCTGCTGACCCTGTTTTAGTTTGAAAACCCCAGGATTACGTTTTAGTCTGGATGAGCGGAAGTAGATACTTAAAAACGACGACGCAGGCTGGGCTCTGCTAGGGTGCAAAAGGATGCACTGCACCCACAGTTTAATATTTTGCACCCACAGTTGAAATTTGAATATTAAATGCAAAGTGCAGTGTGGTGTGTCTGGCGCAGACGGACTGTGTGGACATCTCAATGGGCACCTGCTATTTTGGTTCATGTATGCATAGCAGCGCAATGTGTGAAAGGGCTGTACGAAGGTGAAGAGATGAGTGGGTGTGGTGATTATTGAATACTCTCTCAGCCAGTCACATCACTGCTCTCATAGCTCTGAAACAGCTGTGCCAGTCACATTATCAAATGTGATAATGACACCTCAACAAACTTAAAGCTTTGCTTCAGGAAACGTCTGGATGGTTCAGAGCGTCACAACATGAACACACATCACGACAAATCTGCTCCCAAAGACAGATGGAGTAGTAAAAAGAAGGGCTGATGAGCCCTGATAACCCGACATCTCCTTCATATGAACAGCAGAATATCGGGTTATAACTGATCAGTCAGATGTGTGTAGAGGTGTGTGTGGTTATACTGTACCTGGTATCATCAGGTGATTTAATAAAGGTCAAAACAGTGAACAGCTGTGCGTAACGGCACTGCGCTGTGGCATGACACTTCTGAGAGGCTGATGGATTTATCAACATCTCAGTCCCGTCGCCTTCATGTTGCAGGGATTCAATGAACTGAAGGAGAAGCTCCTCAAGCAGACTGACTTGCAATGTTTAAACCAGCACGCACATGCCCAGCGTATGTGAATGGTCATGTGATATGTATTTTCAGGCATGTTCATATGGACGGAGATTAATTCTGAAACGGTGCTAAAACACTGGACGGATAACGTTTTTGTTTTAAAGTGCCATTTTAAAATGAAAATGTATAATGTATTAGTGAGGATGTAGCCTGAGTGATGGCAGGCTGGAAGCAGGGCAGGTGTGGAGGGAAAAGCGGGCTGGGGAGTAGTACATGAACACAGGAGGGAAACAGAGCAAACACAATGAGACAGATGATGATCCTAAAAAATCAAATATAGTTACAGCTCACATGAGATTAAGTAAATGCAGTGATGTCTCAGGTTACATATTTCTTTTAACTATACCTTTTAAACATATACTCCCTTTCAAAACAGCATAAATTGATTAAACGCCAAATCACATAAGCAACAGCACTTGTGTGTAAAGTAACCTGCAACTGTCAGTACACAACCAGGACTCTAGGAAGAGCACATTGCTGTAACCCGAATAAACCTCAAACAACAAACGATCATAGCCAAGCAGAAAAAGATTAACAATGTGTCATTCAATGATCATCATGTAGAAACCCAACTAGAATAAAGCCACTTAAGTATAAAGCCAGAGTGTGACACTCAGGATCTTCAAAGGCCCTGAACCTCTCAAAGAAAACCTCACATCTCCAGATTTTCAGCATTTTTTTATTCTATTAAAATTGATCTGGTCACATATTGCTAAGTGCAAGATCTGACTCTTCTTTTTATTAAAATGAATTGAAACTCAAAATACATACATTTTTTCCCCATTATGATGGAAAAGATTTGTCCTGAAATTTTCGAAAATATCTTTTTTTTTGTCTGGAGATACAACATTATCATCAAGGAACAAAAACATAAACTCTGAGACTTAAAAGTCCACTACTGATGGCAACTGTAGCAAAGACGATGCACTTTCAAGGTGTGACTTTCTATCTGGTGCCACTGTAATAAACCGATAAGCTTTTAGCATGCGTAAGATATTTACTGCAGGTCAAATGACAAGACTTCACTCTGCTCTTTTAATTAACAAATCTTTACTTTGTATATCATGGTCTATTTCTGATGGAGACCCACATGCTGTGATCTGCGATGCACGTGGCTGTAAAAGGTATTTTTCATTTTTGAGACTCAAATGTAAATTCCATTTCTGATGAACGATCTGTTGACCTGCCTGTAACACCGAGGTTGTTCTGACCTAATTTATGTTTCTTCGATGCGGTTCAACTGGAGCTCAAAAGATGAATTAGATGGCTGCTGATGTTCACTCGGTGCTGTGGTTGGGAGGCAAGTTTGGTTTGATGTAGGCCACTCTTTACAGCCATACACATCACTTTTTTTTTAATCATCACATGGCTTGTGTAGAGAAAACCAACAGGAGGAGGAGGAATGTGTCTGAATAGTACTCATCTAAGTTATTGTTCAAATGAATCAAGACTTTCAGTCAGCTACAGCTCGCCTGCAGTAGCTGACTGGTATTTACATCAGCTTTTTAAAACTTTGCATGGAAAAAGAAGTAGAAACTGACCACCTGTGATTGAAAGCAGTCTGCTGTATTATTATACAACCCACCATCAACTCCAGCATGGAAAACTAAATGTCACTCTCTGCACCACCACGCTGTTCTCTCTTTGTTCCTGTCCACGGATCTGAGCAATTAGCACTTGTTAAGAGGGAACTACATTTGTGAAAGCTGTTTCGGTGGAGCAAGTCAATTTACTGCCACTTTCTGCCTCTATTCACCTATACCCCACTCTCTCCTCTCTCATTTTTGTCTCTTTTCTCTCTCTCTCTCTCTCTCCTACCTTATAGGTATTTCCTTGTACCTGCAGCTAAACATGTTTCCTAGAGCTCAGGGTGAGGCTTGACATTCTCTGAACCGTTCAATCAATAAGTGAGCAGGCCTTTCTTGGCTTCTGTTTACCGCGGTGCTCTACATGCCAGCAAACAACAACACTTCACTGTATTGGCAGTGCAAGGGAATACAGCCGATACGCAGAACAAACAAGGGGCCATTAACTGTGGAACAGTTGCCGAGATTCATCATACGCTGAGTTATAAATTCAATTTTGTGAATTGCCAGTCAATGCCCCCAGTCGGGAACAATAGATGATATACAACCCACTTGGCTCAATCCAATAAGTAAGGGCGATGGGTGATCCTGGGCCCACCTGCCCTGTAATCACATTATTGCTGCATGGGTCAATCAGACATGAATAAAAAGGTTTGTGTGTTGCAGTTGACAAACAGAGAAGTGGAAGGTTGAAACAATGCCACATGCTGAAATTGGCTGTCATCATCTAGAAATTACTGCAGGTATTTTTTTGGTATATGCTCACCACAGAAGTGGTGATGTACAATTTTGAGGTATTTTATGCAACAGAGAAATATTTAATTTCATTTCAAGATTTTTATTTCTCTACAAGTTACTTTTTGATTAAAATAAAAAATTGAATTGATTAAGATTTTACACAGAATTCATGTGATATATTTATAAAACATGATATATTATTACAGATTAAACTAACCAACATTATATATATGGCTGAAATGAGCTCCACCTTGAGCAGCTGCAACATTAACTGCTAACATTTTACTAGGGCTGCAACTAACGATTATTTTCACCATTATTTATTTGCTGATTAATAAACACTTGTCTAAGTCGCGTACTGGACCACGGTTTGCTCCAAGCTAGTTGTGATGTCACAAATCATGCATGTAGGTGCACGCCTTAAACTCATATTAAAGGTGAACACAACAAAGAAACTTTCCCTCCTTCAGCAGATGGATATGAAAACAGCCTTCTAATGTGAAACTCTGCACACAGACTGCATTACATCATTCGGCACAGTGAAAGTCAAACATTAAATTTAACAAACAAGAAGAAAAACACATTTTTAAGTGAAGGGGGGACTTGAAGTATCTGAATTATTCCTTTGTTCTTCAGTTCCACAACAGTAAATTTCCTGGAAGATATTTCTATTCTTGTTAAGTTACAACAACTGTCACCCAATTTTTATTTAAATGTTACTAAATCCTGATTGGTGCATAAACATACATGACAGTATGTATTTTCCAAGAGGACAAAACACAAATATAGAAATGTCTCATTTGAAACCCCAAACTGTTATTGTACTCTTACTGTACTGTACGTGTAAGTCCTGTTGCTCAGAGTAAGAAGCTGATCTTAATGGCATACTATACAGGATTTACCATAAAAAAAAATCAATATATAGACTCATGCAAAAGTGATCCCTCTAAATCATCACCTATGACCCACTAGAAGTGTGTGGTAGTGTATTTATCTGCAGAGACTTTGCTCTTTGCCTCTATTTTCTTATTATTTTGCTATGTTCTGGATGTTTCTGGGCATCAACCTCTGTGTAGTGGGTGTGTAGCCCCCAGCCAATAACAGCACACAGGTGTAAGGTCGGGATTTACAGCATAGGGACCAGTTTACATTGCTGTCTCCATCTCTCTTCTCTGCTCCACTCTGCTCTCTGTCTCTGTGTCACGGATGTGTGAAGAGCTGCGGGTCTGTGTGTCTGTGACCGAGGGCGGGGCTGAGCTACACACACAGAGCAGAGAGGCCACAGTGGGCAGAATAAGCATGTGCTTTAGCTGCATTCACACAAAATCCGGCAATATAGCACCTTCCCGCAGGGTTGTGCAGAGGTGTGTGAAGGTGTGGGCGTATTTATTTGTGCTTTAGAATGCAACCGCCATGAAACAATCAGAAAATAACCTTTTATTTATCTGATTTATGGCTTTGTTCTCACCAGTGCTGCTCACTCTCTTCATCCACTCTCAAGATCACGTGACCACTACTGCGCTCTCTCTCTGTTTGCTCATTGAGCAGGGAAGAAGGAGCCCCATTTGAATGCTGTATAGTATACACAATTTTTTCAAGTCTGTTTTAAAACAGCAGTCAGGTGCCCAAATGTACAGAGTTTCTTTCTTGCCACGGTTATCCTTCCTGTTCATACTGGCCATTAGAAGATCCTGTCATAATGCACTTACAATGTAAGTGATGGAGGACAATATCCACAGTCCTCCTTCTCTGCAAAAATGTATTTGAAAGTTTATAACATGAAGCTTCAGCTTTCATCCAAATTAGCCAAATCAAGTAGATATCTTTCAACGTTACAGTCTTTTTAGTACCAAAGTCCCTCTTTTTGTTACTATACTTCCACAACAGCGTGACCAGGAAACACTGTCCAAGGAAATACGGAGAGGGAATTTAATGGTAAAAAGACTGAAAATGTGGCAGATGATTAATTCAGGCTGCTGATGCCTCATAGAAGCTTCTGATAAAAATTTAAATGCATTTTTTTTTCACAAAATGACCATGTGGACACACTGTATTTTGGCTCCCCATCACTTACATTGAAAGTGAATTTGAACAGGAGGAACAGGAGGAATGATTACAGTGAGGAAAACCTCTTTCACTGTTCATACGGACACCTGACCATTGTTTTAAGACAGACCTGACACATCTTGTGTCTAGTAGTTAAACTTTTGCAATGAAAAATATTTGCATATTCATAGTTTCTGCTATTATATTATATGTTATATATATATTAGGGTTCATTTACTTACCTGGATTCAGCGAGTAAAACTCTTACAAACTAACCTGAAAGTACTTCATGCGCTCTTGTTGAAGACAAAATTCTTAGTTGATGCACATACATATTTCATGTCTATTTGCCCGTCTTCTTCCATTGTGGCTGCTTCAAGGCAATCTCCTGAAAATGTCATTTTCATAATTTCTATTTATTATCATTATTATTATTATTTGGTTCATTTTAGTGGATAGAAAAGCCTTCTCAAGGATATTACAATGCTTTCAGAGGAGGCCTGAAGACAATCACATGAATAAAAAACCTTTCTTAATCTAGTTGTCTTTTCAGAGAAGCTCATCAAAGAAGTGTCCTCTGAAATAAATGAACAACATTCATATATAGCACTGGACGGGGTGGAGTGGAGGCAGAGGAGTGCAGAGAATGGGGTGGACAGTTTTCTCCAGTGAGATCCTTGGGTGGTCTGATCCAGTCATCTATTCAGACTTCTCATAAAAAGAACTAGCTGTCCTTGCATCTCTTGAGGCATTCTTTCTTCCCCCCCACATGAGCAGTAGATTAATTCTTGATATGAGCGTAGTTGTTCATCAGTCGTTAGTTTGTTCGGCGGATGTCAAGGAGGTCAGATTTGGGGTTGAATTTGGATGTTGTCGGCCTCCTTTTTTCCCCATTCCTTTTTGTTTCTTATTTCGTAATTCAACTCACGCCATCATGTTTTCGAATCTCATTCACTCCCACAGTTCCTTCCATCCTCTCTCCTGTCATTTCTCCCGAATGTGAATAAAGACGCCCGTTTAAAAAGAGGGGTAAATGGTTTGAGTAATTACCTGCTGAATATTGACACAAAGGTTACACATGTGACTGTAACTCAAGTCAGTCTCTTCAGTTGCTGTCAGTGTTTAGTGTAGATGTGGGATGCCATTATCAATAGACTGGTATTTGCTTTACATGATGCGAATTCTTTTTTTATTATCAATTGAACATTTGCATATTTATACTCTTCATGCTATGAAAACATGGACACTCCTGTCAATATTTTGTAACAGCTCTTTTCACTTTAGAATATAGTTTACAAATGTTATCTTTTTAATTTACTTTTATATTATTTGATTGATATTGATTATTTGACTTTTGTGGTATTTGTATTTTCTCTTACTTTGTACATTTTGATCATTGATCTTGTTTCTGATTCTGACTGTTCTGTTCTGTTTTTTTTATTTTTAAAATGGTGTTTCAATATTTTCATTTCCTTTAACTGTCCAAAGTTGGAATGCTGTAGATGCTAAACACATACCTCCTCTACTTCATTATTTTGTATGTCCCTGGTCAATGTCATTCACTTATTTCTTTTTTTTTTTTTTTGTAATATTCTGAAGTTTGTTTTCTATTATTTTCATTCAGCATGGGCTGAACTGAACATCACTACAACAAAACACTGAAGGTCACAACACAATGTATGTATTTACCTTGTATCTCTATCTCTCTCTTTGCCTCTCTTACTCCCTCTTTTTTTCCAACCAGTTATATAGAAAACCAAGCAGGCCTGGAAAACATAACAGAAATTGATCTGGCTCACTACAGAGAGCTGAAGAACCTGTAAGTAATGCTTTTCTAACAACTTAGACAACTTAAACTGAAACAACACTGCATATGTTCAACAGCTGATGTTTCTGACATATACACTCATTTTCTTGTTGTGCTGTAATGTACTGTACTGGTTGTTCTGCAAGTGCAACTCTCAACACAATATGCCATTTTTAAACTGCACTGCAGCCTTCAGCTTCATGATGTACAATTACCCTATACAATCCTACCAGAGTTGTCCATATGTCTCCCGCTCATGAACACTACATCTCAGTTTTATATGTACATTTGAACCTAGTTCTATTGAACATATTTTTTTATTATTCAAACTGTTCATACATGGCCAAATATTTATGGATGCCTGACACCCAAATATCATTGCCAAATATCCCATTCATCCCAACATTATAAAGCTGTTATAACAGCCTCCATTCTTCTGTGAAGGCTCTACATAACACTATAGAACCTGAGTTCAAGGATTTATTGCTATTCAGGCACAAGAGCATGACCATTAGAAGAGCGCCTCCAAATGTGTTTTCAATGTGAGTTTTTTGTGGGACAAAATCCACAGTCCTTGTATTTAGCATTTAAAAGTTTATCTGATGATAATGGTCATTTTGTTATTTTGTTTTTCTGTTCAGCCACAGTGGAAGGAAAGTAAAAAAAAAAGAGAGGCATTAGGCGTGAACCCTAATGTGCCTGTGTCAAAGATGCTGTTATTGATGTACAGATGACAATGAGTCAGTTTTTGCTTAGTTTGACAACTATAAAGCCAAAGGATGTGTTATACAGGTATCTATTTGGCATTCAATCAGTACAAATAACTACATAAAAACATTCAAAAAGAAAAAAATGAACAGTAACAACACCAAAATAAACTGAGAAGGAATTAAGGAGGGAAAAGGAGAAAATCAACAAGGAATCTAGATAATCCCAACCCATCATCCTAACCCACTTAAATTGGGGAGCAACATGTTTAAATGGCACAGGGCCTTCTCCCAACTGTTGCCGCAAAGTTGGAGGAATGCTGTTGTCTAAAACGTCATTGCGCGTCGAGCATTAAGAATTCCTTTAACTGGAACTGAGGAGCCTGGCCGAAACCATGAAAAACAGCCTCAGAACAAAAGCACCAAGAAATTAGAGATTACACTAATCTCTCATGACCTCTGTTATATTCCATTGAAGAAAAGTTTCAGTATATCAGAATTAAGAGTTACAACTGTTTTATTTACATGTTCAAACTTTAAACCTGCCAAATGTTTTAATTCATTATCTCTCGCAACTGTGTTTTATTGTGTTTTCGCCCCTCTCTCCAGCACCGTCACGTCATGTAAACTGAGGCTGATCTCCGCCAACGCCTTCAAATACAACCTCAAGCTGCAGTATGTGTAAGTGGCTTTGTCGTTACAAAAGGATTGTCTTCCTCATGTCTTGTTTTGACCTGTGTGTGGGTCAGCTTATTTGTCGCTGTCAGTCAGTGCTCGTATTGCACGTCACATGAGATGAGAGCCTCATTTCTCAAAAATCACTGTGACTCAGTTGCTTGTTCAAGTAGTTTAGTCATCCACAGATCTCGTACATTTGTCATTTACTCTATTAAAACCACAAGTATTCTTACTAGATGGGTTAGCTGTCAAATGGTTTTGAGTGTCAGTTGTGATTATGTTTGATAGTGTAAATATTCTTTAGTTGCAGGCTTGAGTCAATTAAATCTGCAGCCATTGACAAAAAACCCACAACGCTAGTTGTTGCAAGTCTGCAACATGCTGTATCACAGAAACATATTTGTGCAATAATAAAAAAAGTAGTAACCACCTCCTTTTTAAAATAGTCATCTACAAAAAGAGGTAGCCAAATTCAAGGCAGCCTCAAATTTCAACCTTTTCACTATTTTTTTGTCTTTTCTTCTCTTCATTCTTAACATTTATGAACAGTTTAGTCTTATAGTCCAGGCCTGAAAATAAATAATACTATGAAGACTTATCGACTGGAACCAAAACAGTCTATTCATCAGAAGCTGACCCTTATCGCCACCATCTTGTCCTCATCGTTTTACTGTGCATGTGCCACATGTCCGATGTTGTTTATCTGAAAGACAGGCGGGTTTCGTGGATCAGAGATGGGAGGGGTGGGAGGTTGGGTGGTGAGGTAGGCGCTGTGAGCTCGAGAAATTGGAGAAGACATCCACCAGTCACCTTTTACTCGCTCACTTTGGCGGATTATCGACAACTGATGCATAATAAATACACTCCACTAAGGGTCCATTATCACTTAATCAATATTTCACTGTGGAGGGAGAGGGTGGGCTGGAGTTGGGTGGAGTATATGGGCATCTATGTGACAGATGTATTTCTGAGATTAAGAAGGACTGGCTGTAACCAAACTAAGCAATGAACACGAGAGCTAAGTCAGCTTTCCTTCTCTCCTTCTGCTCTCGCCTTCATCCACAAACCTCCTGGAGCTCAACTGCCTTATATGTAAAAAAAAAAAAATACATTCAGGTCTTAAGCTAAACAGCTAAAGAAGAATGAGATGCTATTCCCGGCTCTGCTCTCCCCCTGTGGGCCTGAGGAGGAATCGAGCGGGTAATGGATAAGCCCCAATGACTAACCCATCTGACATGAACTTTTGGGAGCAAGGAAAACAAATATTTGAACCCTTGGCCCTGCCAGAGTGAATATGTATTGGCTTCCATGTGTGTGCTCCCCTGTGTGGCTTTTTGTCATCTTCTGAGGGAGTTTTATTTACAGCTTGGTTCCTTGGCTGTCCGAGGATCATTTAAGAACCACTGTGATGATATTTCAGTGGTCTGAGAGGATAAACAAGAGGATATGTAGCATTTATCTATTACAGGATTATTATGATAGCCTGACATACATAATTTGAAGTAGGATAACATTATTCACGTTTGCATTTCAATTTTTGTAAAATGAGGATGTTAGCATGGTAAAAAAAAAAAAAAAACAATACAAAGTTAAGATGAGGCTGATGGGATTTCATGCCAATCCATCCAATAATTTAGCCATTAATAAAGATGGAATTAAAGGGGATCTATTATGCTCATCTTAATTAATTCATTAATTAATGGATTGAAATAAATTAAGCTCAGTGACCAGTACACTATATAACAATTGTAAAAAGTTTATAAAGTAAATGACAAACCTTTCTTCCAAATGCAATTCTGTGGAGTATTTTAGTTTGTGTAGACGTCTTTGTAGCGTCCTTCCTCCAAGAAGTGTTTGTCACTCTGGACTAATCACCTAATGTACTGAACACTAAGCAAACACTGAGAGGTGTGCTGAAGGTGTTTGTGAATGTGGCTCCTAGCTGTGTGAAATACTTGCCAAGGTAATTGATCAGAACCCATTTGGATGCATTAACGTTTTCCACAGAGAGTGATTCAAAGCAGGTACGCATTATTCTGAAAGTGAGCAATCAAATCACAGCGTGACTCAACTACAGAACAGGACTAGATTGGAACAATGAAAAGAACATTTTACTTGAATCTCTTACTTATTTAGGCTGAAAATAGTTTAATTTTCTCTGAATGTGTTGTACTTTTTCTCAAAATCAACACTTGAGCAGATGGCTGGATGGCAAAACTTCAGATACACTGCCGATGTGCTGTAGCCTTACTGTGTATGTAAAGTGGTAAACCAACAAGTTTCTACAAATCTTTTTGTCTGTTCAAGTGGTTCCTTCCTCTAAAAAACGGCTGTTTGTGCCACTAGAAAAGTAAAATACCGGCAAAACAAATCTACCACATGTAGAAGCTTTCCTGAGCTACGTACAATACAGGTTACATTACTGTTGTGTTACATATTGCAAAGAAAACCTTGTTGATATGTTGTGTGTTCTCTCTTTCATAGGAATCTGGCATCAAACTATCTGGAACACATCTCCTGGAGGGTGTTTCATTTTCTGCCTCTGCTCAACCTGTGAGTTCTTCTGAATTCAGAATGGTGTTAATCTCATTCATTCAAAAAGTATAAATTTCCATGAGGTCAGGCTGGCTGTAAGGGAATAAATAATCTTACTGGTTTGGCTGCACATCAACAGAAAGCCAAAAAATGGATATGAAAGCAGCCCCAAAAAATCACAATAGTCCTAATATGTCACTGAACTACTCAGTTCTCTCTTCTTTTGGTAATCGGAGATGGTAGTGGCCCCATGAAAAGTGTAGCCATATGGCCATACGACATCATGTGTTTGCCAGTTTTAGCAATTGGTAATTTTACTTTTAACCCACATTGACCACCCACATTATGAAAATGAATGTTCTATTAAGATATTACATGTTTAAAACATAAAGGTTAAAGAAGTTGTACCTGTTCAACATTAATATATTATTTTGAGTTTATGGAGGAAAGAGTTACAGATTTTCTTTTCTAAGTCAAAGAAAGGGTCAGAAGACATTTAAACTTTCTAAAAAAAAAAAAAAGTTTAGTTAATCTAAGGCCATTTTCAAACCTGCAGTTTGAACCTGTAGTGTGGTTGAATCAGTCTCTGGTTCATTTTTCCTCTTAGTATGATTTGTTTGGGCAGATCTGATCACCAAAACAACTGCATCAAAACCCTTTTGAGAAAGTTGTCTCAGTCTGGTCACAAACCGATTCTGGAGCTTGTTCAGAGTTAGTGGATATAGTTTGTGGTGGGACCGTGATCTAACCTTGATTTGATCCAACTACTACTACTACTGTG
The DNA here is from genome assembly GCA_029490765.1 of Euthynnus affinis. Taxonomy (NCBI): domain Eukaryota; kingdom Metazoa; phylum Chordata; class Actinopteri; order Scombriformes; family Scombridae; genus Euthynnus; species Euthynnus affinis. The sequence continues at coordinate 7,812,951 of CM055847.1, read as the reverse complement.
CAAGTTTGAGCTGGATGATTCTTGTAACCAGGTTCGCTTTGCATACTGAGATATAGATGGGTGAAATCAACAGTTGCTATCAGCTAGCTAGAGAATTAATTGATGCAACCTGGATTAACAATGAAGTATGTTGCCTTGATATTTGGTCAGAGGATCTTCTTCAGAACCTTCTTCCAGTGTTTGCCTTCTGGTTCGTGCCTCAGACATTTAACCAACAGGTGGGGTGAACATTCTCATCTGGCTTTTAGTAATGTATTTTGGTTTACTTGAGTTTTTTCTGAGTGAAAAGAAACTGAAATAATGGGGAAACACAATAAGTTTACCATTCACTCATTCACTGACTCAGATCAGAACAAACAAACTATAGGTTTGAAAATGCTATAAAGTGTTAGAAAACATGTCCATCAGTGCAAGAAATGCAAACACACAGGGGTTCAAGACAAACCACTGTAGAGACAATCTAGGTCTAATCTAGATTACAATATGGCTGAACTGAAGATAGAAAACTGAGGGCAAAGGTGTTTTTTAATTTAATTTAAGACAAATCTGTGAGATATGCACCTACTTTAAAATCCAAAGATGGCAGGTTAAAAAATACAAAAGACACTAAGTAAAAGTCCAAGTATTTTAACTATGTATTCGTACACCTTGTGTTCTTGTCGTCTTATATTATTGTGCTTTCTAGTCTTGCAGAGGTTCATTCACAGGTGAACATACTTAGTAAAGTATTGTAAAAGAAAGTACTGCTGCGCTTTGCAAATTGATTGACAACACTCTTTTCAGTGCATGGCACCATCACTTTTTCACAGGTTATGGCTCTTTGGGGTTTTGGAAGATGAAGAGAAATATCATCGTTGAAGATATTTGTGATTAAAAAAACTCTAAACTATAGAAATCATATTCACAATGTTTGATCATTGAAGCTCTTGGCTTTCTTGTCAGAATCCAAACTAAATTTGCAGCCAACAATGCTTATTTTAATCCTTCCTTCTTTTTCTTCAGGGTTTTGCGGGACAACCCTCTTGTTTGCTCATGTGACCTCCATTGGCTCCAGCAGTGGCAGCGTATTGAACGCGGTGACCTGGAAAGCCAAATGTTGTTTTGTATTTCCAATGACCAGGAAATACCCCTCAACTCTTTGATGATAGATAACTGCAGTGAGTTTGGCTTTGGTATTAATATTGTGAATGTATATGTTCTTATTGGTCATGTATGTTTACAGGAAGATGTGCAAAATGATTGTGCAAGATGATTTGTCTTATCTGATGAAAACATATATTTTAAATGTGTTTTGTTTGTTGTTACTTCTTCAATGTGCAGAATGACTTATTTGACACTAAAGGGTTCAGAATCGGAAACAGGTTTATTGCCAAGCAGGTTAACAAGGAATTTACTATGGTCTGATGATGCATAACAATAAACGTAGTGCAAGGACAAAAAAGCAAGTAATGGAAAATACAAGACACAAAACTGACAGATTAACAAAAGAAGATATGAAAAAATGTTATGAGAATAAGTATGATATGTCTGTTTTTGAAAAGTAATGATGCTGTGCAGTTTGAGCAAAATATTGTCAGGGAATATGCAAAACTTCACGGTGTATAGTATAATTGTAGTGCCTTAAAAACAGCTGTGTACTACTGTTTGTAAAAGTGTGATGTGGAAAGTTGAAACGTCTAGCACACATAAGCTGAAAACAGACTTTTTCCAGTCAAGCAGGAGACATCTTTCATAGATTCTGGATTGTCAATGAGGTAGAGGGACTAGATGTAATTTTAAGAACTAGATAAATGAATGTATTTTGTGGAAAAATCTGACACAAATCATAGTGTAGTGGAGGGTCATGAATATTTGAAACGATGCAGCTCAATCCAATTGGCCTGAAATAGAAAAATAAAAAACATGTGTTGCTCCTTGTCTGCATATAAATGCCTGGAACAAGCAGGTACAATGAGCTGAGTAGTCAACTATCACTAATGAACCGTCACTGGGATGTTGCTGAAATAAATGGTCATCGTTGAATGCAGGTAATTTTTTCCAGGCAATTGTGATGAGCCATGTTGCCAAAGAAATTGGGTCAGAATTGTTGCTTTAATTTCATACTCTGAGATCATCTTGTTGCCAGGAAACATATAAGAGAGTTTTTGGCTCTGTGCTTTTTCTCTGAGCTACTAAAAAAAGCTCGGCTCTTCACTCATCACCATCACATTGGCGACCTGTGCTCATTGCTATGTGCTCAAGCTGTCTCCTTTGCTTTGCCCAGGTCTGCCTGAGGTGACTATTCTCCCCTCCAACAACAAGATTCAAGAAGGAGGCAACCTGACTTTTGAGTGTCATGTGACAGGAAGTCCCAAACCCGATGTGAGATGGCAAACAGATGAGCTCCACTCTCACTTCTTCACCAAGGTAGTGGAGGCTCTTGTATGTGTATTATGTATAAACCATTCAGATATAAACTAAATTTCAAAATAATGATATGTAGGTATACAAGGCACCATGAAATATAGGGTAGCAAAAAAATATCCATGTAATAATGTCATTGAAGCTTCATCAAATTGCCACATCACTTAACCCGTTTTCAAATATTTCTTCACTTGTTCTCCTCGTCAAAGAAAATACAAAAAATAACCGTCATATTTAATTCAGAAATTTGTCAAATGATAACCTAGCTAGTGAAATCCATCTTCAGCCAACTCCATGTTGTTTTCAAGTCAGGATTATTCTGTTTCTCTGACCTAGAAAATAAAACATCCACACCCTCATATCCTACGTATTTTGGTATTAATAAAGGTTAGTGTGATATCAAATCCAATGATAATCCAAAGAAAACACCAAACCCTCTTTATCCTACTGTATTACTCTAACTATTGTACTGTACTGTAAGTATTGTATGTGTAACCAGCCCTCCATTTGGTCAATAAACTACACCAAACACATCAGTGAGTCACACCGTAGCACTGGGTGACATGTTCCCTCATTTCCATAATCACACACACTGTAGCTTATTCTGACTCACTCCCATATACACATCCTTGTGCTCTTAATTCTGTGAATCAAATCTGTAGCTGAAAATAGTCACCAAAACATGCAATATTTACTCCTTTTTATTTTGAAAAAAGGTTACAGTAGTAGTTTATCAGCAAACCTTAAAGATCTGACATCTTCAGTAGGAACATGTTTGGGGCTGCGAGTGATATGGAAGTCTGAAAGTAACACAAAACACATTATTGTTTCTTTGTTTTATGAGATTTGTTGACAACAGTAATAATATAGAATATCCTTTAAGACTTCTTTATCCAGTCTCCAACTAATGAGATTTTAAAAAGTGATCATATTCTTCTTCTTATTCTTACCTCCCTCTTCTTGCTTCTTGTTGATTGTAGATTTTAGTGTTAATTTTTGTCTATAAGTGATCGGGTTGTCTTAGTGATCTCACTTTATTGATGCTTTCAAGATTCAACTTAAAAATGCACTTTCACTCACTGACTTTTCACTTTTTTTATATTACCGTTTTCTCTCTGTTTCCTTTCACTTTTCTCTCTTTTCTGTGCTATAAAGCTCTTTAGATCAACTGTGCGGTACTTAAAGTGACATAAATAAAGTTCAGTTGGGTTCAGTAAACTATTGATCAAGAGTGGAGTAAATTGGTTCCCATTTCATCCTTCTAACCATTATACCTCTAAGTGATCCATACATAGTTCTGAACAGGCTGCATTAACCTCCTCTGCTCCTTGTGTGCGCTGTCGGCTGCTACAGGAGAGAATCTGGGGCTCCACATTAGAGCTGGTCCTTTACCTCACCAACGTTTCCGCCAATGACAACCTACACAACCTGACGTGCGAGGCCGAGAACCAAGCTGGGCCCGGGGAGGAGATGGTGCAATTGGACATTGAGTGTAAGTGCCTGCACAATAAATCCACACTCTTGAATGCTCACAGACTCAATACAAGTCGTCGGGCTTAATGGAAGTTAGGGCCAGAGCACACTGGGGCCATTTTTCTAGAGCAGGCAGGGTGGACAGCCAGAGAAAAGAAAAATGCACTGTGCTCATTCTTTCTAAATGCCCCTTCCACAAATACGAGTATGTTCCCACTATGCTTCTAATGGAGCTCTCTGTCATCTGCCACTCACCCTGGCAACTGGTGAGAAGCGTTAAAATAATATGAGTGAAGTGGAGCAGGTATGGCTTGCCATTTAATGCAGGGATACAATGAGAAATGAGAGGACAAAGGAAAGTGAACTTACCTCGCCTCACTCTTAAAGAACTCCTTCACCTCATATATGCTGTACTTCTAAATTACAGTTGCAGTTTGACCCAGGAGGCTTACTGTTGTTTTCTCCTATCAGACACATTAGTGCATCTAAAAGTTGAAGAACACTGAGGAATGACAGCACCCAGTGGTCCCACAGAAAACAGAGTCTAATGCATTAGTGAGACATTACTGAAAATACTGCCCAAACAATACCATATATCACCAACTCAGTGACACTCATTAGAAAATAAAGCAAAAAAGAGCGGGGGCGCCAATCAGCTGAGGCCAAATGCACAAGCATCAAGGGACAGATAATGAACATCAGGAAAATGGGGCTGATAACCGTGCTAAGATCTGATTTAAGCCCGCGCTAATGGACTTTTCCCTCCTACTCCGGAAAACCGCTTCATCCGCAGTGATTGGCAGTCTGTAAATGCGTTAGTGCAGCTAATCTATCAACATCAGCCCCCTTGGTGGACGGACACTCGTTAACCACTAGTCCTTTAATTACTCTTAATTACCTCCCAGAACAGTGGGTGTTTACTGCTGAGTGGCTCTCTGTGCCATTGATTCATAGTACTTGTGTAGCTTTCCTTTCAAAAAAAAGAGTAACAGCATGCTTTTCTAAATCACATTTTTTTTTTTTTACAAATGTTACTTTTTAACTTTACAGTTAAAAGGTGAATTCAGAAAAAGTAAAAAAAAAAAACGCACATTTTGGATGCAAATCTGCCTGGCATAACACCAGGAATCATTTTGAGTATTAGCCACATTGTCCATTGGCTAATTCTGCAATAAGGTCTGAGAACTGGCAGGCTCATTAAACATAATTCTAGCCTTCCCTTTAACCCCTGCAGTGAAATAGCTCATGTAAGATTAGTAGAGGTCACTAACAGATGATTACTTAGATGTGATAAAGAGCATAAATTTTCACTGAGTGTAACAGACTTCAGCAAGTCAAGAATTATCCATCCAAAGAGACAAAATGCCTCAGTATCCCCTTAGCACAGCACTTTCTGAGGCATGGGTCATCGGTTAAGAGCAGCAGAACGGCCCATGCAGAATGAGGGGCCTTTGCACTTGCGAGTCATGTTCGATATAAACGAGGCCATTTCCTGTAACTTCATGTCCAGTGGTGCTTCCAGGTAGCTTTTGTGGTCATGGGCACATAATGACCAGGATTCATTATTCATAGTAGGTCAGCACAGGTTTGCAGTGCAGATGGAGAGCATTGATTCATGGAAACTCCACAAGAACCTATAGGGACCGTTGATTTTATTCAATACATAACCATGATGCACATCCAACATAAAATCATGATATATAGACCTGTGCATTCAAAGATGTCTCTATAATCATCATTTTACTCATTTTAAATATGATATCTCACTTTTAAAGCAATAGATTGACATTTTGGGAAATCAACTAAATTACTTTTTTGCTGAGAGTTAAACAAAAAAAAGTCGAGAGGGGCTGTAGAGATGTAGGCACCTAGTTACTTTTGGACAGAGCCAGGCTAGCTGTTTCTCCTTGTTTCCAAGTGTTTCAAGTCTTCATTTTCTTAGATAACGCTCTTGTTTTAAAATACCAAGTCAGGAGCAGTTTACCAGCTTGCGTTTAAGCACTTGTCGGGGCTCATTCAGTTTCCCTAAATACTATATCTCTGTGAACTCCCAAATCTGTCATCTCCCAATAGTTCCAGCGAAAATCATCTTCCTGAGAAACGCAGTGCCACAGCACCACTGGTGTTTCCCATTTGCAGTGGACGGCAATCCTGAACCAAGCATCACCTGGCTGTACAATCATCACGAGCTCAAGGAGAACAAATACACATACACCCAGCTCATTCCTGACTCAGCTGACGGATCAGAAAAGCATGGTTGTCTATTCCTCAACAAGCCCACCCACATCAACAATGGCCACTACACTCTGATTGTGCAGAACAAACTGGGAAAGGATGAAGCCACTGCCACTGGGATGTTTATGGATAATCCCTTTGACCCGCTCGATCCTGAGGGGATAATTCCAGGTCAGTTGCTGAAATTGTTTTGTAGCTGCTGTATGTTTTTTTTCTCTCCAAGCAGTATGCCATAACGATCATAGGAGGCCATTTGGGCAGTGTAGAGAACTTAAATGAGAAATCTATTTGAATATCTTATCATTTTGCTTGGATTTTCCTAAAGAGACACTTCACAATAGGTGACACAAAATAACTGTAGTTACTATTTTTGTGCCCACTGAAGTAATGTGAGGCATCATTCTACAAAGTTATCAACTTCACCATTTGTTCTTTAAAGGCAATGTGTCATGCACATTTCCAGGTCTATAGTTATATTCTGGGGCTCTGCTGGTATATCTTTGCATGATTTACACTTCAAGAAACAAATGTAGGTAAGAAACAAATGCAATTTTCAAGCCAAATTATATACAATAATTGCATACTATAATCAGAAATAATAAAAATAAGTGGTATTCAAGAGTAATTTACATTATGTATACAAACGTGTATCTGTATCATGCACAATATCAACACACTTGCTTTCATATGGAAACAGCTGTGTGGATGTTTGATAAGTTGCTATTTATCTCAGCGCACCCTTGAATTGCACCCTTTTGATCTATTTACCGTGTGTTCAGAAATATGTGCTCTCTCTCTTCCCACATGCCAGTCCCTGACCCAGATCCAAGTAAGTCTTTGATTGATTTTTTCCTCCCCTAAAAATCTCAGCATGTCTCGTCAGCACTGCATGAACTTGATGTGACACCTTTCTTGAGTTATTTTTCCTTTAACAAATCTCATTCATGCCCCTCAGTTCCTACAATCAAATCAGACATGGACGTCACAGAGAACCTGGAGAGTCGAGTTTTTGTGGTATGTCCGTGCGACATCATTCCCATTATTAATGGCTATCAATAATGTCACTGTGTATAATACTGAGGGTGCAAACCTCTGTGTCTTTGTTTGAACAGGTGTCTGTGGCAGTGGGTCTTGCTCTGTTTGCCTGCACTTTTCTTCTCATCATGGTTTTGGTTGTTAACAAGTGCGGCCAGCATTCCAAGTTTGGTATTCACCGTAAGTTATCACAATTTACTGCATGCATATAGCTGCTAATTGATAAAAAGGGATAGAGGAGAAGATTGTCACCACTTTCTGTGTGTTAATGTGAAGCTAGAGCCGGCAGGTGTTTAGCTTTATTTATTTTAACTTTTGAACTTTGGATAGTAAACAGCTAGCCTGGTTGTGTTAAAATTTCTGCCTACCTGTAAGTCTAAAGCTCACTAATTAACACTTTATATCTAATTTGTTTAATCTGTATACAAAGGATGTTAATGTTGAAAAGGACATAAATGTAAAAATAACAATATGTGGTTTTCTGGGGAGTTAGCCCTGAAACACCTGGTTTGGAGTTAAAATGATTTTTTTTGAGACAGATATTATTGCAGCAAATGATTGATGTGACGTGGCTTTCCGCATCGCTCATATATTATAATTAAATTTCCATATCTGTCTGTTATATATCCTTGCAGTGTTAGTCTGATAAAAGACTTCTAACCCATTAGATGACATTAACTCTACCCGGAACCACATCTGAAAACGTATGCAAACTGGAATCAAATGTTCTGCCAAATTATTGTTTCAAATCACAGATGGTTCTGTCAGCCTCTCAGAAGGTAATGCACAGGAGAGAATATAGGATTGAGCTGTAACTTTGCACACAGGCAGCCGCAGTGTCGGCCAGGCTAAAGTGCCTTAATTACTGCGAGAGAATGGCGGCAGAAACCTCCCTTGGCCACCGCCACGTGGTTTGGGCCATTAAAGAAGATGGATGGATGGATGAATGGATGAATGCATGAATAGATGAATGGATGGAGGAACAGCTAGACGTGATATAGCGCCACTCGGACCCCACCCCCTAACACACACACACACACACATACATACACACATCTACCCTTCTCACTCTCAAAGTGCCTAAGTGGGCCTGATTGCCTAAGTGGACCCTGCTCCCTTTTTCCTTCCCTCCATCGCCTCTGTGCTCTCTCTTTGTTGTTCCATTTTCTACCGTGTTGGACTCTGGGGGTTCTGTGGTTTGCCTTGCTGAGTGGGGTTTTACAATTTGGGCCCCACTTGTTTGGCTTTTAATACACACTGTAGTCAGGGTTGCTAACCATTCAGGCTTCCTATATGGTCATTTTTTTAGTTCAATGTGGCCTGATTGCTGCATGGTTGATGATGGTGATTATTAAGGCTTGTCATCATCTGTCACCATGGTACCAACGAATGTGCAAGCAAGTTGGTAGTGGAGAACGTCCATTCCTCGAAGGGGAGAAATGGATTCTAAATTGTTTCTTTCTCCAGTGCAATCACAAATAGTTGGGGACTGATTAGATGTTACATATCTCTCAGTTTTTGCTTGTTAACGCCCCTCCCCATTTCATTAGGCTCATCAGTTTTGGGCACTGAGGATGACCTGGCTGTGTCGCTTCGTTTCATGAACTTTGGAAACAGCCCGCCTTCCTCAGATGAAGACTCTGGTTTATCCAGCTTTGTAGAGAATCCACAGTACTTCTGTGGCATCATCAAGGACAAAGACATGTGTGAGTTTCCACTCTGCTGATGTTTGATGGTTTGTTACAAAATCCATGCTGAAATTTCTTTTGCCTTTCTTGTTGTAGTCATTGTTGCTTACTAATTCATACGTAAAAATTTAAGTGATGTGCAAATCTGATTAACTTTGTTAGACATCAGGTGAACAAATTTCCATAGATGTTTTCATCCATATGTTCCTTTTTTTTTGTCATTAGGCGTCCAGCATATCAAACGGCAGGACATTGTGTTGAAGTGGGAGCTCGGTGAAGGAGCGTTTGGCAAAGTCTACTTGGCAGAGTGTGCCAACCTCAGCCCCGACAGCGACAAGATGCTTGTCGCCATCAAAGTGAGTGGATTTTCGCGGTTCCTGTCCAGAGCGCTTTCACTGTTAATGTGTTTTTTATTCCTTTTAGGTTTCATTAGTGAGACCATGTCAGCTGTCAGCGTGAGGTCTACGCAGGGAGGAAAGAGTGCTGGAATAATAAATTACCCCTCACTTGAGTTTTGCTCAAGTAAGGGTGAAAAAACCACAGTGAAATTCTAAATAAAATAGAAGTACAACTTTATTATTATTAAAAAATGAAAGGAGAGAAAGTTACAGTTAGCTTTTGAAAAACAAATTTACATTTCATTCTCTATGAAATTCTTTAAACAGGTGAGCAGAGAAAATCAACCTACTTCTTCAATGGAAGGCTTACAAAATGATATTTGACTTAAAATATGCATTTTCAATACTTTATTAAAAACTATTAAAACTATGGCATAGAAGAAAAACATATCACAGTATCACAGTAATAAGAGTAAAAGGAATTAGACTGCACTTAAATATTTCATATACTGAAATTACATCCTGCGGTTTCAGAGTAAGATGTCTTTGTTTAGGTCAGTCAGGTTGTTTAATACAGAGCTCATGTTACAACAGTTTAATGCAAACCACAGCGAATAAAAACAAGACGATGAATCCTCTGCTCAGATTTATCATCCCATTAATCATAAATATGCTTTGATTGCAAAATATCCTTACTCATAAGCAGGAATCTGCAAGGGATTGTGGGTCCACTCAAAGAAGCATACAAAAACCTCTTTGACAGCATCTTTACTGTTTTTTATTCACAGAACTTGTTTTGCTTGAATTGGCTTTAACTGTAAGCCAGTAACCAAAGTGTTCATGTAAATGTCCTTGTGTGGCGCAGACTCTGAAGGACGCCAATGAGTCAACCCGGCTGGACTTCCAGAGGGAGGCAGAGCTGCTGACGGTGCTCCAACACCAGCACATTGTACGGTTCTACGGCGTCTGTACGGATGAAGAACCTCTGGCCATGGTGTTTGAATACATGAGACATGGAGACCTCAACCGCTTTCTTCGGTATGTAACAGACCTGCTCATGGTGGACTGAGGGTCACAAGTTCAATTCAGCCAAACTGGTGTCCAATGAGGTACTATAGCCAACTTCATTACATACTGCAGATATTAGCGTTTGAATTTGTTCCTCATCTCAATAACTAAGTAAAAGATGTAGAGGCTTCCTAACTGTCCATCAAAAAGAGTATCCTCTATCATTATTATTTTTAAGCCCCAGTATCACAACATCCCCAAAAAAATATTGCTTAATTGTCTGAATTCATTCTTTTTGCCCTTCTAGTCATCTCAATTAGGCCCTTTGTACGGTGCCCCTTTGTAATGTGGAGAGTTCAGCACACTGCAATTTCAGAAAACACATTCACATAACAAATGACAACAAACTCAACAACACATAAGCATCATTTAAAAAGAAGTTGCAAGGAAATAAAACACAACAAAAGAGTGTCTGTATTTGCAACATGAAACTGAAGCTGAAAATACAGACAACACAGCTAAATACAGAAAAGAAGAAGTTGACTGCCAGATAAATGTGTTAAAAACTGAGCAAACATTTTATGTTTTTCTGAGTATTAACAGTGTGACTCCACAATTCAGACATTGTGACGTTGCAGACATATGCTATACGCCTACTGTAGTGTGTGATAAATATCTGTAGTGTGTCAGTGTCCCACAGAAACTTCACATATCGTGCAGCATTTCTATACTTGATTGTGTTGTATCAATTTGAAGCTCTTTTAATGCTGCAAAACTTCCAGGGCCACTGTACCCTTCACATCTTCCACCTTTCCTTCAACAATCTTTCAAAGCCATCAGTGTCTTTGAGCAAGGCACTAAACCACCAACAATTAACAATGTGAATTTGTTCAGTGACCAACAGCGAGACACTGTTGTTTCTTTTTAACTGCTAATACTTCAACAAAAAAATAATCCTGTACACATGGATAAGTGACTTGAAGCCAGCTTGAGCCACAGTGGTACCATCAGCCAATGTTTAAGGTGTGCTTAAAAGTTAAACCCGCTCAGCTAACCTTAGCGGACCATGTGGTTCCAGTGGTTACTTGTCATAGCTGTGTGTTTAAGTAGAAATGCACGAGGGAGTCATGCAAGCAGTATTTGTTTGAGGACAACTACGGAAGTGTTTGTTCTTGACAGTAATAAACTCATTTCTGATGCTGCAGCTCTTCTGCTGTCTCTGCATTTCAAGGTCTCTTAGGTCCTTTTTGCATAGAGTTAAACGATCCAGGGACCTAAAGATAGTCAGTTATGCAGGAAATGTATTTATGTCTGATTTCAAGTCAGAATTCCAGGATAAATTGCCCGCTGTCTTTTACTAAAATGTCAGCAATTATTTGTTTTTACCCCACAATTTATCTTGCCTCGTACATTTTGCATCATGGCGATGTCACAGAAAACGGTGGCAGCAGTGTATAGAAGAAAACTCTGCTTGCTAAGTTAGAAATGAAAAAAGTCTTGTAGCAGGTTTCATATTCTGTGCAAATGTGATTCATAACATGTCAAGGCACAGGGCAGATATATTATTCAGAGGATATCCTTATAAAATAATAGCAAGCAGTGAATTTCAAATGTGACAAGATTTTATTTGAGTTTGATGAACACAGAAAAAAACAGATCACTCAGCACTTGAGGAGACATTTCCATGAACTGTATAATGAACTGATGTAATTTCTAAAGAGTATAATGGTGCAAATTAGTCCATAATAAATCTTGAATAGTTGTGTAAAATGGTGGTGGAACAGATTTGAAAATATGTTCTTTTGATTGTTTAAATTGTAATTTAAAAACATCATCAGGGAGCCAGAGGAGTCCCTGAGGACTGAGACAGTGTTGACCTATTAGAGATCACTTGGCACCTGGGAAACCATCTGAAAAAAAAAAAAAAACTATTAGAGCAGACACAGTGGATGCTGTCTGCCAGGTGTCCTCTACAGGAGGCAGATTGAGTATCCATGTGCACAGACTTTGCCTGGGATATATGTTCACGAATGGATGGAAATCGCATTTCCAGCAGACAGAAAGGGTGAAATGTCTGAGGGCCCCCACAATGCAGCTGCTTTCCCACCCTGCCACCTGCCTTTTAAACTAATAGTGATTGTATAGACAACTTCCTTTGTAAGGAGGGGACAAAGTGGAGAGGAGAGATATTAGGATGGATGAAGACACATCATCAGTGATCTGCTCATTTAGGCAGGAGTTAGACGTGAGAGTGGGTGTTTATGATCCACAAGAACAACTGTGGAACGTTAGGGGAGTCAGTGTGCTCTGCATCTCTGAATTGCATTATTGCAAATCAATTGTAGGCGTATTACAAGCCTTATGTTTTCTATTAACCATCATTGTTAAATGGCTTTATTATGGCGTGGTCACACTGACCATGTCTGTAATGCTCTCAAGATCTCATATGATTTAGAAATGTTCAATCTGCAGATTGCATGCTGAGGTCATTGTCCTTCAGGTTACCCAAGGTTGATGCCATAGTTACCAACATACTGGGAGACCAATCCCAGCATTCGATTCATCTGAACAGCCAATAGAAACAGAGAAGAATGGCAGAGACCAGCATGTTCAGCTCTTTACAAATGGAAATATTTCTCTTCGTATAACCCCCTTTACACATCATAGTGGTTTGGAATTCAGATCCAACAGGAGACAAATCAATTCAGTCTATATGATTATAATCCCATCACACTGCAAAAAAATTACCTTCAACAAATCAAAGTAACATCATCTACCAGCAGAGATGAGCAAAAATTACTAGATTTCAAGAGACTAGTGTAAAAATTAGCTCACTACTACTCTATCTTTAAAAAAACCTCACTCAACTTGTTTTCAACAATTTCCTACAAAAATGTCATTTTAAGTACTTGTGTTGTGATTTGTGCCTTTCTGTTGGTCCACCTTTATTTTAAATTAAACATAAGATTATCCTGCTTACTTAGATATACAGTTTTTACAGCAAAGATTGTGCCCACAACTAATTCAACTAAATAAAAAAGAAAAAAAAGATATTACCATTGTTGTTTTTGTGCTCAAGCTGAAAAATAGACCTTGAAACAAGTTTAATAATCTAATGAAAATAGTCCTTGATGGGATTATTTCACTTTTTCTGCAGTGTGTTATTATTTCCTTACCTTAGCAGCTCTGATACAACTATGGCATCCTATGTCACCCAGAAGAGCCACTCACTGCCCTGATGACAGTTTACTGGTGGAAATAAAATCAATTATCCCTCTCTTATCTCTAATTTCTTCACTTCACTATTGTATACTGTATACCAAAGCAGAAATACCAATAAAATATAGATGTAGAATCATGCCACTTTTAATGTTCCTGTGTGTCACCTGTAGAGCTCACGGACCTGATGCTCGTATCCTGGAGGAGTCGAAGATGCCCCCACTGGGTGAGCTCACTCTGCCCCAGATGCTGCATATCGCCGCCCAGATCGCTTCAGGCATGGTCTACCTGGCATCGCTGCACTTCGTCCACCGTGACCTGGCGACCCGCAACTGCCTGGTTGGAGAGGGCCTGGTGGTCAAAATCGGAGACTTTGGCATGTCGAGAGACATCTACAGCACAGACTACTATCGAGTAAGTAGTTTGAGAAGAGTAAAGAATTTAAAGTGTTTGGATTAAGGGTCAAGTGTTTTGTTTTCTTTGGATTTGAGAGGAAAACTTAATTGTGGTTTGAAGGGTGGTTTCACTCAAATTACAAAGGACATATTTTTCAATGAGCAGTTGTGTAGCTGATAATTTTGGTTCTATTTGCCTCGACTTTAAAATATCATTCTTTGAAGTTTCTGCTTCCATCCTAATACAGTGGAAGTGGTGCTCAAAACACTCAAAAAACATGTTTTTCCAAAAGGCTATCTGGATATTCCACAGATGTTGTTGTGAATAGTTTTCTTTGTGGATTACTCTCTACTGAAGCATTAGTCCCATTGAAAACTGTAAGTGTTTGGCTGGTTTTGGCTCATAATACCCAATTACAGGGTTGATGAACAAAGGTCACCTGGAATTAAGGATATTTTAATGATGATGAATTTGATTCCCTTACCTGTAACTGCTCTCTTACTGTAATTCGTCGTGTTTGGTGGTCATGCAGTATCAGTAAAGATGATACAAAGAAAAAGCTAGGAAGTGTGAGCAACAGTTCAAACCAAGCCAGGCTTTTCATTCATCACATTATCCCCATTAAACCTTGTGTTTTAGGTCTTTTTTCCTTTAATTATGTTCTTGCTCTTAACAAACCACTCAACAATTCTAACAGAAGGACCAGGATCTGTAACTGTAGTTGTTTTTGTTCAAGTTTTATCAAACCATCAACCAGTTAAAAACTAAGATGACTTTACTTTACAAAACACCCAGCTTAGTTTTCAGTTAAAGCTATCAGCTAATACTGGTATATAAAAGCAGTTGTTCACTTTTTATGAACTGAAAAGATATACTCTCAATTTTTTCAAGTCTGCCTTAAAATAATAGTCAGTTTTTGCTTGCTGTCATCACACGTCCAGTCTATACTGGCTGTAAAGTGATCCCTTCATAATGCGCTTACAATGGAAGTGATGGAGGAGAAACCCAGCCCAAATTTTATCTGAAATTACAATGATAATGATCAAGTGGGTATCCCCCAAAGTCTTTCTAGCACCAAATTTCTGTTTGTGTTACCACCCCTCTACCCCAGTTAAGCATGGAAACAAGTCAAGTGAATTTATTGATCCAAATGGAAATTTCGGAAATCATCTGTGTGCACAGACATTTAAATACAGTTAAATCACCATTAAATAACAACATTAAAACAATTTCATCATTACATTAAAAATTAAACAATGTCTAGGGGGACAAAAAGAGGGAATATTGTACTAAAAAGACTGTAATATTGGAAGATACCCACTTAATTTGATTAATTCAGACTGCTCAAGCCTAACATTATCTGTAGATAAAGTGTGGAATCACTTCACTGGAAGAACGTTAGGAGGAACATGAGGAATGATTACAACAAGAAAAACCTGTTACTGTACATGTATGGGCATGAGAAAAAATGTGCATCTATCGTTTAATGGAAATTAGAATGAGTAGACTTTTTATAAGATGAGTAATGTCTTAACTGTAACTGACTGTGGTGTGCTACAGCATGTGTATATATTCCAAACTGATAAATAGTACTATGGTTGCTTATATGATTTGGTTTGAAAAGCCTTTGTGGGATTTGAGACACTGAAGAGGCCTATTCACCTAATTCTATTTTGCAGATCATCTCAGTTACAGCATCCTTAAACTAACACTTGTTGAGATACACTTATAAAGATTTATTCCTCTCTTCATATGTTACTGAAAGAGTGCTTTCCAGCCACTCTACTCATTAAGGCCATGATGATAGACCACAAACAGCTTTGAGAATCAAAAATTTAGCGAAGAATTACAATCCAAACAGATTCCCCAAGCTGATTTTGGTGGCAGAGTTGGCAGAGTTGGTGGCATTTTCTATTTCAAATTGAATTAAACGACTATGAAATGAAGATATTTTAATTGTTAAAGCTCTTTTTGTCCAGAATATTTGCTTCACATTGGTTTCAAGATATTTTCCCATTTCATTATAGATAAATTTAAGGATTCATTTGGTTAAAAAATATCTGTGTTACTAAATGATGATATTTATGCTTAATTCTATCAACAAAGACAATGCTTAGATGTTCACCCTGAGACACAAAATGCTTCCCTTACATATTCAAACATATTAGATGTAACGTTAATATACATTACCTTGTTTTCCTGCTCAGGTGGGTGGACGCACAATGCTGCCAATCCGCTGGATGCCTCCGGAGAGCATCATGTACAGGAAGTTTACTACAGAGAGTGACATCTGGAGCTTTGGTGTGGTCCTCTGGGAGATCTTCACCTATGGCAAGCAGCCCTGGTATCAGCTGTCCAACAGTGAGGTGGGTTGAGATAGAAAGTTAATGGACAACTTTTATGGCCAAGATGTGGATTGGTTGTTGGCTCATAATTCATTTTAGTAGAGGTATCTCTGCTTATTTTTTATCATTAGTCAGAGGAAACACCCATACAAATGTCTTTGTAGCCTCCAGCTCTCCATTTAAAGGGTCAGTTCACGCAAATGACAAAAGGACATAAGACACTGGCCAAATGTCGCATGACTGAGTGATAAATTTACGCCATTGGTCAGCATAATAAAAAGCCCTCTAGCGTATCATGCACGGTCCAGCTATATACTAGATTTTGACCTAGTCTTGTTAGCATATAAGCATAATCTTATCATCTAATTCTTCCCAAAATGTTTAACTATTACCTTTAGCCACATTGAACATACCCTACAGAGTTTTTGACCACTAGTAGTGCCATGTTGTTAAGTGTAGGTCCCTCATTTTGTTATTGGGTGACATAATACACAGTCCTGCCAATGATTTGACATTAATTCACTGATCTGCAGTTGGCAGTGGTAACATGCCAAGAAATGTAGGAAGGACTGGCAACTAGAAATTCCTTCAACAGCTTTATTAAGCCTGAAGGATATACAGAATGCATTTTGGAGAGGGACAGTGACATATATGTTAAAAAGAAAACTCAGCAGGGCACTTTTGTATGCAGTTGGTGGTCCCTTTATGGCACTAAAGTCCAGAGCATTAACAACAGGACATTAGTAAACATTTCATAATTGTGTGTCTGGTGGAGATGGAAAAAGCTCTAGCCAGGGAAAGGTGCTAGAGTAAGTCCAAATTTCTCTTGACAGAGTACTTGCTCTCTGCTGTAGTTGACAGCGTTTAGTATTTCACTCTTATGTTTTAACCTGAAACTGTGTGCTCAGATTTCCTGTCAGACATCAGAATTTATTTTGGCATGAAGTAACTGAATTTGATCTCAAAACCTCAACAAATGAAAGTAAAACCATCTGAGTGGCTAGTGGATAAGTGGATGAACCATCCCTTTAAAGGATTGGTTTGCACTTTTTCAAGTCTGTCTTAAAACAACAGTCAGGTATCCATATGAACACTGAAAGAAGCCTCGCTGTAAACATTCCTCCTTCAAATGTTCTTTTGATATAAGTGACAAGGGCCAAAATCCAGAGTGTCCACACAGTCATTTTGTGCAAAAATGCATTTAAAAGTTAATCTGAAGACTATATGAGGCTTCAGCAGTCTGAGTTACTCAAAGCACGTGGATATCTGCCACATTTACAGTCTTTTTAGCATAAAATTACCTTTGTGGGTTTCCTTGGACAGTGTTTCCCTGTTGAGCTGCAGTGGAAATATGGTAATAAAAACAGGGACTTACTTAAAACAGGGATCTACTTGACTTGACTAATTTCAAGTTTCATATTAGCTTCAGATAAACTTTTAAATGCATTTTTGCGCTGAAGGAGTCTTGTGGATTTTGTCACCGAAGATGCCATTATGAAGGAAACTAATAGTCAGTATGAACAGGAGGAATGATGATAGCAAGAAAAACCTATTTCATCTCAAATTGACTATTGTTTTAAAACAGACTTTGTTGTGTTGTTTTAGTCAGCGACAGTTAAGTTGAGTTGTTAAAATATGATAAATTAAATCTGAGTTTAGAAGTTTTTAAAGCACAATTTTGCAAACATATTTGGCAGCCTGAATTGTTTTCGTTGTAGTCGTACACATCTCAGAGCATATGTTGCTTAAGTTTTATGGTGCTCAGTACTCTTACACTAATCAATAACTCATAGTAATTAAGGGCAGTCCAGTCTAGCCTTTTCAGCTCGAGCAGTAAGAAGTGGGACTCCATTGCGACCACAGCGGTGCTATTACAGGCCGAAACCCTCTCTCCTTTCAAGAGAAGGGTAGATCACTTTTCCCTTGCACTCAATTCTAATCTCATTCACTTTCATTTTTGCCCATGGCCAATGAGCTGTAACCTCGTTAACCTAATCTGTCTCGGCCAATGAGGGACAGGTGCAATTATCATGTTGCCTGAACACGCAGTGGCTGAGATAAATCATCCCAAAATACTGACCGACAGCGGCCATTTTGGGCAGCCGTTAGGAGTCTTTTTGTTCAGCTGTGAGGCTGACTGACAGGCCATTTTGGTGTGAAGTGGCTCAGCACTGACAGGCCTCTTCTGTTCATCGGATCAGGACCAAGGTTAACAATGGGGAAGAGATAGAGTCAGCAACCCTTCAAATGGAGAGCCTAGTGCAATCCTCTCTCACATCCTCGACAGTGATTTATTCACTGAGCAGCAAGAGCGTGTGAACTCAATCAGTCATTCCAGACATTAGTGTCTGTGCTGGAGGTTATTCATATTTTGGCTGCTCTCATTTGTCCCTGAGGTCTCCGCTAATGGACACGTCTGTAAATCTGTAGACACTAAGGTTGTTGTGCCAAAAAACTATCTGTTTAAAAAATCAAATAAAAAAATGTGTGTCCTTGGTGTAACATCCATTGATTCAAAAAGCTTCTCTGAAGTGAACTGATTTGAACGGAATTTTAGCACCCTGTGAGAATTTAATGGCATCTAGCCATGTAGATAGTTTTGGTTTTACTTACCAGGTTTTGATCTGTCTTTGAGACTTCTGCCACCAACTTCTTATAATTTAGGTGAAGGTAAAAATGGGAAAACAATTATTAGTTGCATCTCTTTCTACCTCAGGAGGAACATATGCAGTTACCAGTAGTAGTGGTGTAGATGAAAAGTTGAACAAACAAGCCTTTTATTCATCTTGTGACCTGTCAGACTAATCTTGGGATCCCTTGGGTGGATTCCGACCTCAGGCTGGGAACAACTGCTCTAGATAATGCACAAAACACACTATCCACAGTTTTTACTATTTCTTCGGTGAAAGCTTTCCCAAAATCTGTGGATTATCAAGAGCAACAGGAACATCATCGCTGTAAAGACACATAGCCATTGAAGTTTCTGAATGTCAATTTTCAAGGCTGTGAGCACCACACGAGGCAGGAATCTCAGCAACAGAGATCTGAAAACATGACAAATGACAACAAATGAAAACAAAACTATTGGCATGAGGTAGCTTGAGGTAGTTTAACAGTGTCTCCATTATATAGTTTGTCCACCAGAAGACAACGAGAAGTTTATTTTTCTATTGTAAAATGTGCCACTCAATATATATCTTTATTTATTTAATTGTTTAAACAACAGATTTATGGTATCCATTTTTTCATTTTAACTTTTTGGCACAGTACAAACTATAGGAATAGACCCCCTTTGGTACTATGGTACAGATTATATAATTAAAATACTCATTATAGACCAAAGTACTCCTTTCAGTAGCATGGGGAATAAATTCCTAATCAAACCTATACTTGATTGAGATGAGACTGACTTGGGCAAGTTAAATGATATCTGAATCTCACCCCATATATTCAAGGTAACTCTAGTCCACTCACTCATTTTAATTTCTTTTATTGATACATCTAGGAATGGTAATTTTGAGAGTCTCTTGGCAAAGATATTTGTCAGTGTTCAGCCATTGCATCTCTGTACACTAAACCATCATTGGTTTTAGCTGAGTGCTCCAGGTCATTCTTAGTATATTTTATTATTTTGTCATCATTAGCACTATGTAATTCCAGTAAGGAATGAAGGATATATATTCCAAGGTATTTAACCCCCATTATATGCCATTTAAACCCACTCTGAGATTTGACAGAGTGGGAAATTCCACAACCTATGTCCATGGCTTCCATTTTGTCAACATTTATTGTATACCCTGAATAAAAGCCAAACCGCTCTATAATCTTTTGTAAATAAAGTACTGTTATGATGGGATCAGACAAATATAGCAGGACATCATCTGCATATAGAGATAATTTATGCCCTTCTTCTACGATCATGATGCCTTTTATGTTATCATCTCTGATTAGCTGACCTGAAGGTTTGATGCATATTGCAAACAATAAGGGTGACAGTAGGCACCCCTGTCTACAGCCTCTTTCCAGAGTTAAAGGCTTCTGATCAAGACCCATTACCTCTAACTGAGGGCTGTAGGTTTGAATAGTGTTTTAATCCATTTGAGAAAGCTGGACCCTAAATTTAAAATAGTCTGAAATAAAATTGCGAAGATAGAAGAGCATAGCCTCATCTCCTCTTATCTGTGAATAGCTCATTATATTGAGGAGTCTACAGATGTTGTCACCATAGTAACGACCATTTATAATCCTTGTCTGATCTGGCTGTATTACATGAGTCATGAGATTTTGTTAACCCAATTCTCTGTCTAGAATTGTTGATAATATATGAAGGTCTTAGTTTAAAAAAGAGATGGGTCTAATGATTGGCACTCCGTAGGGTCCATACCCTACTTGCCTATAACTACAGTCGTTGCATCCCTCCAAGAGGGGGCTACGGTCCCAGAGTCTAGGTAGCAGTGACATGTTTGTATCAACAGAGGGGAAATTATATCTATATATGAACACCTTTATAAAAAATCATAAACAAAGCCATCACGTGCTGGGCTTTTATTGTTCTTAAATTTCATATTACTTCCTCAATTCCCCTTATTTTGATTGGGTTGTCTAATTCTTCAGCCATTATATCTGTTAAGTCTGTTAGTTTTATTTATTGTAAGAAGGATTTCAACTCTTTATCATTAGTGCATGTGCTTGAATTCTTGTATGAGGTTTTATAAAAATGTGCAAAAGATTAAGTAGTCTTGTTTGGTTTTGTAAGGAAAGACTGAGTCATTTGTTGTTTTCTTATTTGGAATGCCAATAGTCTACTTGCTCCATGTCCGTTATACTTTTGTTCAGCAAATCTCAATTGTCCCTCAGTTTTTTCTGTCAATAATCTATCAAACTCTATACACACTCCTCGTAAAGCAGTCATGAGACTGGGGCATGAATTGTGTTTATATTGTTGTTCCTGATTGATTATTCTATTTTCCAATTCTATTCAATTTTTTTTTACTTGCAAATGAAATAATGCAACTCCTGAGATAAGCCATAGCAGCCTCACATACAATGTGTGATGACACTTCTGGAGTTGCATTTAATTCATGGTAAATTTTTAATTCTGCTCTAATGTTATAATAATACTTCATTCATTACTTAATTCACTATCAAATCTTAAATCTCCTCCCATTAGCAGAAGTTTACTAACCTGTGTGCCAGAATTGCCACCTCTCCCCCTCCTCCCCAAAACATGTAACGATTAGAATACTTTATCGGCATAGTAAGTGAGGCATGATTTTTCTTGAAATTTGGGTGAACTGGCCCTTTAAATCAGGCTATCAGCTGACTGTCCTTTCCCCATTGAAGCACTGAGGACAGACTGCTATGTTTCATCATGTATACTGGCTGTTAATATACTGTTATTTGAAATCCCCACCCGAACAGGCCATTGAATGCATCACGCAGGGACGGGAACTGGAACGGCCACGCACTTGTCCCAAGGAGGTGTACCTGCTGATGCAGGGCTGCTGGCAGAGAGAGCCCCAACAGAGGATGGTCATCAAGGACATCCACAGCCGCCTGCTGGCTCTGGTTAAGAACCCACCGGTTTACCTGGATATCCTGGGTTAGAGGGGCCAAGAGGCAAGCAAGGAGTAGAGTTCAGAGGCTGGGGAGGTTGGTTTTGATTTGAATTCAAAACTTGTTTAATGATTTCACTCTAATCAGGGGTAATTGCTTAAAGAGGTTCCTGCTTTTTCTTTTACCACTTAAAAGACCAGTATGAAGGTTATTTCCCAGTTTTCCTCCCAAGATGCTCGATGGACCTTTTGAACTATCTGCAGTGACCTTTCTGCTTCAGTTTTGCCTCATCCTGGCTCGACCCTGAACCCCGTTTACTGCCCCATCGTTCTCTGGAAACCTGTCAAATGTTTACCAAAGTGTTTAATGTTTATCTTCAGTGGGATCAGCCTGATGGACAGACATGCATGGATAAGTGTTGGAAATAACAGTATACGGGCCTTTACGTTACTAGGAATGTGATGGCTTGTCAGGGAGTTTTGCTCTGCAGTGTTATCACGAGAGGCTTGTGAGCTGAGCTGTGGTGCATTTTATACGACTCTACAACCGACACTTGTGTGGAAAGGCAATTAGAAAATGAGACAGATGATTACAAGAGAGGGCACTTCACATTATGAGTCAAAAGTGAGAACCAATTTTACAGATTTGGGCACAGCAGACAGTCATTTGTATAGTCACTGATTTTGGAAGTTTTGATATGGAGGGTCATTTAAACATTTTCAGTGAATGTATAAGATATCCAAGTTGTACAATCAAAACCTTTAAAAGCTAACAATTAACTTGACTTGTACTTCATGTGTCAAATCCAGTGTATGATATGAATATTTTTCAAAACAAGGACAAAAATTGTATATCAGCAGTGAATGTGTTACCTGGTCCATTAACGACTGTGTTTACGTTGAATTCTGTCAGTTTTGCTGTCAAATATGAAAAAAAAAAACCTTCAAATATGAACGGTTTGACCTGTGGCCTGCCTGCAAGACTCAGAAGTGGCTTTTGTACAAATTAGTCATGTCAAACGTGGTACTGTAACAACCTTCAAAAAAATCAAATCGCTGCAGTGAAATTCGGTAAGGGGCAAGATGGTGGGTCAGTGACACACTGAGATGGTTTTAGAGGTAACAGATGGATTAAAGTGAGTGAAACTCCAGGAGGAGAGGGACAGATGGCACTGAAACAGAGACTGGAGGTGAGGGGACCACCATGGAAAAAAAAAAGATGACAAAATGTTTAGATTCAACCAAAGGGGTGAAAGACTGAGTGTACAAACCACTGTGATGCCTTTAAGTGTAAATACTGTATGTACATACATTAATACTCTGTATTAATGTCTACAAATATATATCTTCAAGTATTGTTGCTCCAGCACTTTGTATATTGTCTGCCCTTAAAAAAAATAAACAAACTTGATTAAAAAAATTGTTGCAGCCTCCGCAAGAACATCCCTCTGCATCAGTCAATCCATCATTATCGTATGCTTCAGAGTGAACAATGAGTTGGGCTGCCGTCTGTACTTAAAGTTAGACATCTTAACAAGGCTATTCAAGAGCCTTCTATTATTTTGACGAACTAATCAGCAACCTGCAACGTCTCCACGGGATGCTCAGCAGACGGTTATTGAAAAGGAATAATCAAGTTTCATATTGCCTTACTGCCAGGTCCTCCAGCAAACAAACACCCTCCAAAACCAAACCTTTCTCTCTCTCTCTATACCTCACACTACCAGCCCCCTCCTCATCCTCACCCCTCCACCACTCTGAATGCAGAGCGTCTCCAGGGAGTGGTAATGGATTGTGATTAATGCTATCATCCCTTTCTCTTTCTCTCTCTCTCTCTACCTCCTCTGGTGTGCTGGGGATGAAAACACTTGGAGGACTCGTGTCTGGCTTATTGTTTCTTCTAGTGTCTACAAGCAGATTCTGGCCGGATAGGATTAGTACACTGTAGTGTTTGTCCTTATTATCCTTAAGGGTTCTCATTTGTGGTTTTAGAATGAACCTTTTTAATATGCACTTGAACCTCCAACCTGGTTATATATGGAATATGACTATAATAAAGGCAGATTTTTTTAAACTTGTATTAGAGCAGTACAGCGGGAAACTTTCCTTTTTAATCTTCCACCTCGTCATATAACACTACAGGATATTGATTTTTTATGGTAATTATCATTTTGGTGTGTGTCTACTGTTTACTGCTAATAGTAATGAGCCACTCTGTATGCTTTGCTATCCATCCTGTAAGGCATTCAGATGATGAATGAGTAGGAAGACAAGTCTTGCACAAAATGTTGAAACTGAGTCAAACCAAAGAAGAAAACCTGATACAGAATAGAGGAGTGACAATGAAAGTAGTTTAAGTTGAAGGTCACTGTTATCTAATCTAGTTTAGCAAAACTTATGTCTTTCCAGTCAAAGTATGTTTTCAAAATTAAGACTTTTTTTAAACAGCCGATTGTCATGAACTGAGATAATTACACATTAGTTTGTTTCAAGAGTTTTATGAAATCAACTTCGATTTTCTTGTTTCTACGCCGTGATGTGGCGTATTTATTACATTTAAACCCAATTTCAAGGAAAACAATCGGATTAATTACTTATCAGATAGATCACAATTTTGTTATTTTATTTATTTAATTTTTGCAGTATGCTTTTTCACCTCAAGTTACCAAAGAGTTAGTTTTCCCGTAGATAAATCTCTGAGGATTCATACACTGTACCTGCAGCCAATTTTTCACTAAGAAAAAAAAAAAAAAAAAAAAAGATACAGTTTGCTAAGCCTGGAGGGCATCGTTCTTGTTGTGCTGCTCTGCCCTCTGCTGGTCACTCACCCACACTGCTCAGACTTTTTGTTCACATTTCAAATTTCCTTATTCAAAGATATATTATTGTGTGCGATCATGAAAATCTTCATGTTTTATATGGTATATTGTTGCTCATACTTCTAATGATTTGGACTACTATTTGATCTGAAATTAGGCTGACTGTAATCTTAACAAATCAGTGCTTAATGATATGTACCTGGTTACCCTTAAGGGGTTGAATTTGTGTTGTATAAATGACACTTTAAATTACTCAAATGACAATTATTACATTCATAAAAGACTTAATTTATTACACAAATCTAGTGGAACAAAGTATCAAATTACAAAGTATACACAGCAAAAAACAAATAAGTATTTATACATTTAAAGAGTAGTTTGTTGTCATTACTTTTTTTTTTTATGGACAAGGAACAAACGGAGCATTATATCAAAAGAAAAGTTTGTATAAAACATTTTAAAAAGGCACCAATAACTCTTTCAAACCAAGTTTTTTTTTTTTTTGACACAGAAAACTTCTGGTTGTATCAAAGGTTCATCCCACCCTCGTCTTTGCTTTCTTTTTCACGTTATCAAACATCCCTCAATATACTGTTTTTTTTTTTTTTAAAGTCATCACAAAAAGAGTGCCCAGTTATCCTGATAATTGCAACCTGCATCAGCTTGTCTACTGAGGAGTAAACCAACAAGGTTTATGTAACCAATACCCTTTGAAGTAACAGTGATCTGGTCGAAATGAGTTTACTTGGAATTATGAAGTCAGATTTGATAATTTGGTCAAAATAATGGAAAAAATGCAATTCAGAAAGGCAATATCATCTATATATATATTGATATTGATATATTTAATGTTGGAAAGCCTCAATACTCTGTCAAACTGAGGCTTCGCACACAACAGTAGGCACTGAACGACTGAGAATGAGTGAGATGGAAAAAAAAAAACAACAACACACCAGCAGCTTAGAAATAAATGAGTTCCAAACTAGTTTGGGTCGATAGCAAAGAACCACATCAGAAGACCGTAATGATGCAATTCCAAGAATCAACAGGGTCAAACAGAGGAATGCTGTAAGATGATGACTGTAGAGAAAATAAAAATCGATCAACACTCGGCAGGGGTGGAGATAAAACAGAATCCACACTGAGGGCAAATACTGCTCCGTTTTGTCTGTGGCATAAAAGGCGACGTGACTTTTATACTCTGCACACTAACCTTGAAAACATCTTAAACAATTACACTGCTCTAATACAAAAGTGTGTGCGCCTGTGCGCGTGTGTGCTCTTTGTGATTCTACACCAACATTTCCACTTCAGCATCCAACATGATCTGTAACACACCTCATGGCCATAATATCACATACGTTTCCCCTCTTATTAAACCCTCCAAATTCTGAGTTAAAAGACATTTGTTTGTGTGAGTGTGTGTGTGTGTGTGTGTGTGTGTGTGTGTGTGTGTTATCCACATTTTCTGTGGGTTGTGTGTAAAAACTACTTGTGTTACTGGTGTAGTTAAGTGTGAATTTGTGCCTTATATGCTTTAAAACATTGTTTTATACAGTTGAGCCTTCCAAGCTGTTTGTCAAGTAAAATGAGCATTGTTGAAATCTGTATCTACAGTACTGCACGTTAGCACTACAACAGAGATGTTTAGTAATGTGTGACACACAGTTTCCCATTAAACAATACTTCTCTGCTGCAACCATAGGTTGTATATACAGTATTGCTATGGCTGCTATGACAATGTTAATGAAGTATCTCATTTATACACTGCAAAAATCTCCATCTTATTAAGTCATTTTTGTCCATTATTAAAGCCCTACAAGATTTATTTTCTTAAAACAAGTGAAGAAAAATTGCCACTGAGAATTTTCTGGAACAAATATTCTTTTATTCTAGTGCAGCAATCGGTTTTCATTAAGATTACAAACTATAGCTGCAGCCAATTTGTTTTTATTTTAAATTCATTTGTCAACTGATTTATTTTAGTCTATAAAATCATCAAAAAAGCAAAAAAAAAGTGCCCATTATAATTTCCAAGAATCAAAGTGGACTTTTTCCAAATTGCTCAGTTTGTTCAACCGACATGTCAAAACCAAAAGATAATCCATTTGCAGTTATATAAAAATCTGCACTTTGAAGTGACATGTTTGGCACTTTTGCCTGAAAAGTGACTCTTTGCACATTCATCACTTGTTTTAACAAAAGGCTTAGAAATGGTTAAAAATGACCTGAAAAGAGGGTCATTTTTTTTTTTAATTTGTCAAAAACTCTAGTTACCTCTCTATAGTAGTAAAAGAAAAACATCCTCTTCATTCCTGTTTATGCACCAAAACTAGCAATAAATACCATGACATTCTATAAATAGATAAGACAGTATTATTTCAGTGGTAAATGTAAACAACAGTCTCATGGGACAAAATAACCACAGTATATATAAAGAGTGTACTGCTTTGTTATATCAACTGCACCAAAATAATGAAATATCACAAAGCCGCGACTCCCACATTATTATGACCCCAGACTATGACTAAATGCACTTTTCTTCTCCACCTCTCTTAATTACAAAATTTTTACTGTACTGCAATATTCAAAACACTTATAAAGTCAAATTACAAGCATTGACTTTCTTTTTTTTTTTTTTTGGGTGGGAAGAGACCCTGGGGCCCAAAACTGGCTGTGATTATAGGTGCTGCCGTACATGATTGATGTTCAAAATAGATCTTATGATGCATGACAGAATAAGAGAAAAAAGGTACAATTTGCTCGGAACATAAAAATTGTTGAAGACCTTCAGGGGGCATGAGACCACTATAGCGTTGCCGTGGAAACATAGTTATAAAAATGGTACCTTTCTTTTAATCACTGGTGCGCTGTAACAGGTTTTTTTTTTTCTGTTGAGGACAGATTGTGGGGTTCATAATAAGGCAGGCAATCAGAAAAGAACCACACTGGCCTGCAAATCAATTCCAGTCAGTGCAGAGTGGAATCAATAGGTGGATATATAAGAGCTGGCAATCCAATCTGCATTATATTATGTAGAGTTGAATGGAGGTTGTCTACACTGAAGACTGCTTCATAGAACAACCACGCTAACCAAGTAGTCCAGTTTGAAAGAATATTTCCAATAAATCCTTAATAAAGTAAAGGAGATTCTGGCCTTGTATATGCAAAAAGCATTAATCATAAAAAAAATGTCTGCAAACAGTGACATTAAATGTTTCCAGTTTGAGATTTGCACTTGTAGTGATCTACTGTAAACACTGTTAATGAAGTGTAGGTCTACAATAAGGCACTCATGTCGTGTTACAACAGCATGCTTCCTTCAACCCAGAGCCTTTTTAAAATGCTCATTGAGGAACATTAAAAATAAATTAAACAGATATTTGTACATGGTAGACATGTTTTCAGCTCCTCACATACTCCTGCTTAATGTAACATGAGAAAAAGGCTTCAATAAATGCGACTGGGTCCTCAGCTTCTGAGTAAACACATGAACCAATACTTCAGGTGTGTAACGCTGTTAGAAAAAATGCTTTAGCACTAAACAAAATGTTTATCTCTGAATGATAAAACTGTTGGTGTTAAACAAGAACTACCATGAACTGTTAATAGTCAGCTCAGACAGACACTGCTGAGACAGACGCACAGCCCAAACCTTTCCTTTGGAAAGTGAATCAGCCGTTTAAGTGGCTGTTGCTGGAAAATGCTGCCTCACTGCTCCTTGCGCTCGCATGGCGATGTGTGCGGCTGGTTGGAGCTGTGGCAGGATTTCCACAACAGCGGGGCGCTGAAAATGCCAATGATGCCCAGGTTGAGGACGAGGCTGACGACCAGCGCCCCGATGGTCCCCAGGAGGGATGGCATTGCTCCGTGGTCCACAAGCCATGCCCTCCGTGATACCATGTCTGCTAACACGCCCTCCATCTGGAAGTGGGTTCCTACCACGGCGCTGACGTGGAAGAGCTGGTGGCTGTGGCCTGTGTGAAGGAAGACATGACAAAATTCAGCTAATGAAGCAAAAAGACTGGGATTTCAAACTATTTTTATAATATGCACACAGCTGAATCATTCACCAGGTATTTGTTTTTATACTAACAGTGACTGGTGTAAAGATGTCACTTAGTGTTTATGCAGCGCTGTTCTTCTCCTGCTCTGGAAACTTTTTTCCCCATCAATCAGAAACCCTTCTACTCGGCCCAAGAGTTCACTTCATTCATCCTGGTTGGTATTTACACTCTACTGTAGGCCCACATGCAGGAGGCATAGCACATGCTCGCTGACCAGATACTGTGGAGTGTGGAGTGGACAAACCCGGGCTCTTTCATTATTGTCCTCAGTGACTTTAACAAAGGGAATCTCAGCCATGAATTCTCTAAATACTATCAGCTGATTAAATGCCTGACCAGAGCGGAAGACACTTTATATCACTGTAACACTACAATCAACAGTGCCTATCATGCTGTCCCCTTCGCTGCACTGGGAAACTCTGACCACGTCATAGTCCACCTGATTCCTGCATACAAGCAGAAACTCTCTAAATCTGTTGTGAGGACATGTAAGAAGTGGATCAGTCAAGCTACAGAGGATCTTCATACATGCTTGGACTGTACTGACTGGGATGTTTTCAGGACTGCTACCAACAGTCTGGATGAGTAAACAGAGGCTGTGATGTCACACATGAGCTTCTGTGAGGACAGCTGTGTACCATCACGCACCAGGGTTAGTTACAACAATGACAAACGCTGGTGTACAGCTAAACTCAGACAGCTAAAGGTTGGGAAAGGAGGAAGCATTTAGTGGAGACAAGGACAGGTTTAAAGAGTCTAAATACAGGTTTAGCACTGACTGTACTCTGTTAAACTTCAACAGCAGTTCTCCGAAAACAACTCGGCTTCTGTCTGGAAGAGCCTCAGACAGATCACCAACTATAAAACCGAAAGCCCCCCACTCCACTAATGACTTGCGCCTGGCCGACGACCTAAATGAGTTCTACTGTCGATTTGACAAGACAATGGGACAGTCCTGACAGACCCCCTCCCCATCCTACCACAGTGTCCCGTCCTGGAGAGGGATGTTAACAAGAGACAGAACCTCCGCAAAGCAGCTGGACCAGACTCGGTCCCTCTACCCTGGGGCACTGTGCTGATCAGCTGTCACTGGTGTTCACAGACATTTTTAACATCTCACTGGAGACATGCCATGTACCAGCCTGCTTCAAGACCTCCACCATCATCCTCGTCTCCTAAAAACCAAAGACCACAAGACTCAATGACTATAGACCTGTTGCTCTAACCTCTCTGGTAATGAAGTCTTTTGAGCGCCTACTGTCCCACCTTAAAACCATCACAGACCCACTCCTGCTCGTGGACTCCCTGCAGTTTGCCTACAGAGCCATCGGGTTTGTGGATGATGCAGTAATCTTGGCCCTCCACTTCTGCAGGACAGGCTCTCCCAGCTGCATGTGCCTGACTCCACCTGCAGGTGGATCTGAAGCTGGGGAAACACATCTCTGACTTCTGCACCATCAGCACCAGTTCCCTTTAGGCTGTGTCCTTTCCCCTCTACTCTTCTCCTTGTATATATACACATAGCTGTACCTCTAATCATCAGTCTGTCAAGCTCCTGAAGCGCAAGCACCACCCTCATTGGTCTCATCTCCTGCCTAATGGTGGGAGATTGACCATCTGGAGTCCTGATGCAGCCAAACAACTTGAAGCTCAACGCTCTAAAGACAGTAGAGATGGTTTTGCACTTCAAAAAGAACCCTGCCCCACCTGCCCCCATCACCCTGTGTGAGTCCCCAGTCGATAATGTGATTCCTGGACAAGATAAATGAAAACAAATGACCTCACGTTGGAGCTGAACATCAGCTCTCTCACCAAGAAAGCTCAGCAGAGAAGTATTTACAGCAGAGAAGTACACCCTAACATGATGGTGCACTTCTACACTGCAATCATTGAGTCCATCCTCACCTCCTCCATCACCCTCTGGTGTGCTGCTGCTGCCACTGCCAAAGACAAGGGCAGACTGCAGCGTATCATTCGCTCTGCTGAGAAGGTGATTGGCTACAACCTGCCGTCACTCCAGGATCTGTACGCTTCCAGGACACTGAGTCGAGCTGGCACACCTCTCACACCAGGCATGACCTTTTTTTGAACACTCCCTTCCAGCTAGAAGCCACAGTCTATCTTGACCAAATCCTCTTTCCACAACAACAGTTTCTTTCCAACTGCAGCCGATCTCATCAACAAAGCCCGGCACCTCCACTGACAGAGACTCTACCCCACTCATAGACACTACATGTTATATTCATGTGAAATCTATCATCTTATATTGCACTTCTATGAACTCATCACATCTAACATGGCATGTTACATTAACGCAACTATTTGTATTCTTATACCGTTTATACTGTGAACATCCGTACATTCCCAATCAATATCCTGTATTATTTCTTAAACTCAACAGCTCTCTTCACATAGAATATATTTCTACTTATTTATTGTAATATTTTATTTACACCACCTGTCTTTTGTGGTATTTGTATTTTTCTCACTTTGTATAGATGTTTTTTTTCTGTTTCCTTCTATTTTTTGATTGTTATACACCACAACAACAAGAAAAAATCCTTGTGAATAATTACTTGGCAATAAATGATTCTGATTCTCTGCACTGCTGTGTGCACACACACACAAACACACACACACAAACACACACACTCAGCCAAATGGACCAAACACCAAAAACTCGAGAGAGAGAGAGAGAGAGAGAGAGAGAGAGAGAGAGAGAGAGAGAGAGAGAGAGAGAGAGAGAGCAGTGTTTTCTAGAGCTGAAACGACTGCTTGATTAATCAATTGCTTGACAGACCAAAGTTGCAACAATTTTGATTATCAATTAATTGTTAGAGAGATTAATTGTGCAAAAATGCCAGATACTCTCTGGTTCCAGCTTCTCAAATGTAACTATTTGTTGATCAGACAAAACAGGCAAGGCAAGGTAAGACGTCATCTTGAACTATTATTTGCTCATTTCATAAACAAATATTGTACTTTACTCAAGGATATTTATCTGATGACTGGGGCTATTGTAAATTGACACAATGATGTTTTACTTGTAACACAGTCAGAACACCAACAGCCTTAAAATAAAATCCACAGGTTAATCCATTTAATAATCTGAAAGATAATTTAAAATACATTTAATTCATAATTCATTTATTTGTTCATACATTTGAATGTGACTTGTTTTGGGTTTTTTTAAATGTATCATTGTGGACCACAAACATAGACGTATGTTGATTCCTCTCAAAAGGCCATAAAACAATCAAACAGTGAATACTTGTGTTTGTGTGTGAGACAGATCTGTGGAAGAAATATTAAATCTGGAGACAGCAGCGCTCTGCAAAACTTTTAGTGGAACTGGGTTGGCTGTCTGTTGGACAGACACAACTACAACTGTTTTTTAAGGTCATTTAAGGCAAACAATATCTTTCTCTCCTCATCTTTTGCACAATCATTAACTAACAGCAGCTCTTCCTCTGAATTTACTATTGTGTGAAGTGAACCTGCGGTGGTGAGGTTTCACACAGGGTTTGTTAATTGTCTACAGAGCAAACAAAGTAATCTACTGAGCAAAGAAACGGGCAGAAAAGTCTGCATAGGTTTACACACCATTTCATTTTGTAGAGATAGTGAAATAAAAGCCTGTTTGTTCCAGAGGCATTGTTATATGCCAATAGTTCCAGCAAGGAAAACACTGAAGAACTAGCAACAAAACACTGTAAATGTAAAAGATACAGACTTGGATCTGAAAGCTGCACATGTTCATATAGGTATAACGTATCTGTCTTACATGTATCTCAGTAATCAGTATATGTAGCACAGAGCCAAACAAGCCAGTTACAACTTAAAAGTATAACAACAACCACGGAGGACGTACCGAAGTAGTCGAAGCGACCTGGGGCCAACCTCTCCGGGAGGTGGGCGGTAAACAGGAAACAGGTGAGGAAGGCGAAGAGGAGGTGGTAACAGTGACTAGACAATGCCTCACTTGGGCTGCAGTTTCCCCCACAGCACAGAAGGATCTACACAAAAGAAAAAAAAAACAGACCAACAGATTTATCTTGAAGCCCTTAAAAGTAACAACGAAGATAAATGCCAAAATGTCATGAATTTAAAATATGAGGAGTATCAGCATTGATCTCTACAGCATTAACATCATTGTTATAATTGCTGACCTAGTTCAGGGGAGGAAAAAAACAAAACAAATGACTTGAGTATTGCACAAACTAATCACAGTGATTAGTGGAATTAATTGATGGCAGCAATACATGTTTATTAGATTAAGAAAAGAAATCAGCTTCTGGGTTAGTGAGTTAAAGTCTTGCCTCAAGTTATTAAAGCTTGGCACTAATTGGCTCCCAAGCTCTTACATAAACACATAAAACATATTTTGTGGATTTCGCAAAATGATTTCGCTAATGATTTAGTTTGCATATATGCATGATGTTTTAATGAAGAACAAATAACGCACTAAACAGACACTCACCCTGTAAAACAGAGGGACAGTGTCAAATATAAACGGGAGGACGAACGCTCCTGTCCGTAGAGCTTTACTTCTCTGTGGGAACTGTACCTCCAGAAACCTGTGGAGACAGAGAGCAGTGTTCACTTTTCCTTTTCTTCTCAAATCCCTACAGTTAGATTCTCTTTCTAAATGCAACCTGCAGTGGATATTATGTAATGACTTAAGACCCTTTAATCGTATTAGTCTTTGACCTTAGTGTTGGATATTTCAGTGGGTATTGGCAGAACTGCACATTAGCAAAACCAGCACTTAGACTGATACAAAAGAAATACATAGAGCCACCGACTCCTCATCATCACAAAACAGAAGTAGATCACAGTATGAAGCATTTTTACACTTCTTGTATACTTACTTGATTTACCTTCAAACACATATTGTTTTTAAGGCAACAAAACAACAGATATATCTACTATAAAGATGTTATAAAAAGTATAAATTTGATGCTTTCAAGTGCACCAACTGAAGTCAGACTGATAAATCGGTTTACCGGCATATCAGTCAATACTGCCTTCATTTAAAGTCAGTAACAAACTCCAGGTTCTCTCTTTCCATTAAATAGTTACAGTAGGTCACCGTGTCTTTAAGAGCTGCTGAGCCTAAAAGAATTTCTTTTGTCTGGGTTTCAGTGCAGAGTTTAAGCATCACATGACGATAGCATAACTGCTGTTTCAGAGGTTTTACCATCCTGGCAAGAACACAAATCTCTGGTTGGTACTAAGACCTGTATGTATGTTCTTGGCTTGAAGTCAAATTTATATAAATCAAATATTGTTGCAGCAAGCTTATCCTCATTTAAAGTAAAAAGCACTTTATATTCCCAAGAATTTATTCATAATCAAAACAATTTACTTGATTTTAACTTAACTGTAAGTAAGAAGTCAACAAGTCCAGAGGGAAAATATTAAAGATGCAAATTTCTATGCTAGCCCTGTGGCAGAGGGGTTGAGGGAGCAGCCTCTTACCTGGAATAGCAGGACAGGCTGGTACAGAACAAAGTGTTTCCGATGGCAATGGGGACAAAATGGCGATGGAGCCAAGTGTTCACCCAGCAGTCTGGCATGACATAGTATCCATAGCTTATAGCACAACCTGAAAACAAACAGAACATTTAAAAAAAAGGTAAGTGGTTTGACTTGAGAGGTGACTAATAGCTTTCTAAATCCACTCAAAATTTTATTTGTTTGGGTTTATTTAGATGTTGTATTATTTGTTTCATTCAACCAGGAAATGGTCTTGACATTTAAAAACCTAAATATGTGACAAAAAGCAACACAGAGAAAAAAATGACTGAAGGAAGAAGAGAAAGCATCAAAGCACGTACAAAATTGACATTTTTTTACATGAAGTTATGCATTAAAATAACCGCACCTGCCAATTGCAGTATTCAAAGCCACGTTGTATAGATTTTTTTGTGATTATAGACGTTTTCAAGTCATTCTGATGGTAGTGATACAATCCATAAGAAAAATGGTATAGACTGTCTTCTCTGATTTTACCACTGGGAGTCGCCAAAGTAAGAGAAAAATCGTACTTCTATGCATTGTGACTTTTCAATCTCCATTTAAAAACTGTTTGATCTGTGTGATTTTTTTAAAAGGTGAAGTGGAGGCAAAATAAAATAAATCGTACATGTATGTACAAGCCTGCAAACAGGCAAAGAGTGACAGCAGATGCTGAGAGAGAACATATTTTCAAAGGGCCGCTTGTGCAACAAGTCCTGAATTCTTACAAGAAATTCAGTCTTTGTTGAAATTCCTCTGGAAAGGCTGGTTCACAGTAGAAGGGAAATATTATACGTAGGAAAAATGGTTGCGAGGCCAAACAAACACTGTCTGGGGTGAAGATAAGTCATGATACAACTAATTTATCAGGAGGGAAGCAGAACAAGAGAGATGTTATTACATGTGGTTTGAGATATGGAAATCAGACATGCCCTGATCACATCCAGTTCACACTCACAGCTGTGATAACAGGCAAATAGATGCAACAATGCTTTGAATGTTCTTCTATGTCATTTGCTAGGCAAACTATATAGTATAAGGGGGGGAAAACAAAGATTTTGTCTCTTGGGTTCTAGTAGCAGCCTCAACATTCTTGGAAATTGATCATTACTACAAACGGGAAGATAATAAGCCTGCTTTCATTTAGTTTAGTTTTTCACCTGCTGGACTCAGAAAGTAGAAATGTAATGCTAATAAGACATTGTATTTGCCGGTTGATCAACTTGTCAGTAATGTTTCCTGTAAAACAAAGATTAAAAGTTTCAACTGTACTACTACATTTGATATACTACCACAAGGCACCACACAAACTGTTTGACTCCACCATGGTTTACATGTGCTTTAAGGTTCCTCTCTTAAATGTGTTGATTATCCTGTGACTTCGGGTGCTTTTCTTTGTGATCTAAACTCACATTCTTGAGATGGTTAACTATACAGACACCCTGCGATTTAACAAACATTATGAAATCCCAGATGTGTTCGGAGCTTTTCACTTGTCAGGTTAAACGAGATGCAGTAGTGAACGGGACCAACCTGGGGACGGCTGACTGAGAACAACAACGCTCTTCACATCATACAGTGGTTGGTGCAGTGTGGTAATTCTATATATGGAGGTTATTTTAAAATCATTGTTTCTTTAGTTTATATCATTTGGCACACTGACTACCATAAACTCACTGTAAGCATTTGGATTTAAACTCTTCATTTGTAGAAAAAAGGTAATCTCTCATTTGTAACAATTCACTCACAAACAGTTAGCAAGGCTGGTCTTGATGTTTATTTTCCCACCTTAGCAGTCTGACCAATTAGGAACAAGACTTTCATTGATAAACCTTTTTCTATTTGTTACCATTTGTGTAAAATACATAATTATGTGGTGTTTTAATGTCACAAAACAAAACAAAAACTGACCACTACAGTAAAAAACTGTTCTGTGACACCGACTACTCAAAAAATCTCCTGGGATTACAATCCAACTCACTCCAAATTAATAATAAAAATATATTATTAAACTACAGAGTATATCACCTGAAAAATATCATTTTAACATTCTGACATTGATTTTTTTGCCTCTTTTATTCAAAAGAAACACTGATGAATTGAAATATGCACCAAGTGAATGAAGCATTTGTTGTATTATGTGCCTTGCTCAATCAATAACAGCTGTATAGTATTCCATTTCATTTTGTTTCAATTGTTTTGTTTTGCCTCACTGTAGTTGTGAAATGTTTTAATCCTGGTTCAACAATGTAGAGCACTTTGTAGCTTTAGTAAGATTATTATTGTTATTTTTACTGTTGAGGGAGTACAGACACTCCCTTATTCACCTCTGTAACTTCAAGATGTTCCTGTTCCCTGCAGGGAAACCAAAATTTCTGCATTAAACTTCATATTTTAAAAAAAAAAGGATTCTACCACATGTCTGAAGTCTTACCCAGGCTGTAGAGGCTTAACGCTCCGTAGTCAAAGAAGTAGCAGATGTGGCGCGACTCGGGGGACATGGTGCTAAAGGTATGTGCGCAGCTGGAGGTAAAGGGGTAAATACAGATGAGCAGCATGTACACCAGCAGGGGCCAGGTGTAGCTGTCGGTTAGGAAGTTCATGTTGGAGCAGAGGACGCTGAAATGCCACAGGAAGTACCTGGAACGAACAAACAAACAGCCTGGTCTTATTCAAGAGTGTCTTATCGCATTTAAAATATCAACTCTGTTCAGATTTTTACCTGCTTCTCTCTGACTTCTACTATCCAATGGTCTCCAGAGATGTTGTACTGGGACTTTTCTGACATCCTGAGCTCATCTTGTGTCTTTTTGTATTTTAATTCAGACTTATCTTACTGGATCCTGCCTTAACTCTGTCGATCTAAAAATCTTAAAAGTAGGTTTTATCTGCCTGTGTGTTTTCTCCTCAGCACAACAAAGGATTCATGGCATTACATCTTAGATACTAAACAAAGTTCCTCCACTGATCCTTTGAAACTCTGTCCTGTTTTTACAGCTGGAAAGATAATGTGTATGTTCATTTAGCTGTTTGTTTTGGTCTTGGTGTTGATTTCGGCTAGATTCACTCTGCTCTCAGTCATAACCTGTTCTTTGTTAAAAATCATTCAAACAGTGGTAGAACATCTCCTATGTGTGTGTGAGTCAGTATGTAACGTTTGTAGAGCTGCAATGATGACTTGATTAATCGCTTAGTCGATCAACAGAAAATTAATCAGCAGAAATGATACAAATTTGATAGTTGCAGCTTCTTTTTTTGTGTCATACATCACAGTTAACTGAATATCTTTAGATTTTGAACAGCTGATCAGATAAAATAAGACAGTTAGAGCTCTAAGAGGTTATAGTGGGGATATTTCTCTATTTCCTGAAATTCTATAAACAAAATGATGAATTGATTAATAGAAAAAATAACGTGAAGATAATTGTACATCTTTTCAAATGCTAATTTAAGTAAAGAAAAATGATGTTGGAACCTAGCTGAACAAAAGCTGAATAAATATTGATCTTGTGGTCGTGGCGTTCCCACATTAGATGTTTTGATGCAACAAGGCAATTGTGAAAGTCCACTGACTAAAGTAGACACATCGACTGAACATGTGGAAAATTATTTCCATGATGATGCACACACCATGTTGGCAGGAAATGTGTCCAGATGTTGATGGTCTCGTTGTTCATCTGGAAGCTGCTGAGGACACAGTCTAGCGCGGAGCTCCGCGGGTGACGGTATCCAGAGATGATGCTATCCTCCCGGAAGACCTGAGAACCAACGAAACAGTCCAGGTGAGCAATGACACTGTGAAAATCCCTGCAGAGAAATGTACTTTTCACCCGCTCCCATCTAAAGAGAGGTCAGAGGTCAGAATCCTTGGAGCCTGAAGAGTGCTCAGGATACATTTGGAATTTGTGACCTTGAGATTGTTCCTGTCTGAAACAACTTTTGCATAATTCTAGTGTTAAAATCAAACAATGTCTACTTGTGATCCCTTGTGAGAGTGTATGTATGTATGTATGCATGTTTGTAGCTTCATATGAATAAAACAGACAAAACTAACCAACATTTCACACGAAACAAATTGTGCAGCAGAACTTCAAACTTTTTCTTCTCTCTTGTCCCATTAATCAACTTGTAACCACCAAAATTTATTTTTTGACCCTTGGGAAGGATCCCAACACCCAAAATGGGATCAACTGCTTCATTGGATTTCAGTCTGCCTTGATAAATGTCATATACTGACATTTATTTTGGTTGAAGTGGTGAAATCCTGTTTCCTTGGGCCAAAATATTTGCAGCTGGATCTAATTGGATGTGCTAAGAAAAAGACACGAAGACAAACAAAGATGACAACTATGTAAATCTTTTCTTAATCAGTAAACCTCTTATATCAACTTGCCAGTATCAATAACTGTAGTCTAACATTTCAGTAAGTTTTTATACATGACTTAAGCGCATTAAGCTGAGATCTACTTTAACCATGAATCAAAAATAGTGACAAATCAAGTTTTCACATTATGCTCTTTGAAGCGTCCTAAAATATATACATGTTCCTACTTTATCACTGACTGATACCTACAATGTGTTTATTCAACCTGCACTGACTTTAGATAAGCTTCCACTTTTGCTGTTTTAAAAACCTAATGGTGCAGTCGGTCTCTTCAGGGAAAAAGACTTAACTCTGTGTTTTTCATTTCTGACAGCAGCAACAACAGTTTGTTTAAAATAAACAGATGGAGAGCTGGATCATTAACAGGAGCAAGGACACAAAGACAAAAAGCTAACGAATCTACACAAACTCAACCCTTTAAACTCCACTAACAGAGAACGAAGGGCAACTTGATGCAGAAAGTGTTGACTGGAAGTTTTGAGGTAAAACCACAACAACAATAATTGCTTATCACCTAAAATAAGGTCCCTACAGCAGAGTGAATGCCTGCCAGCACAGGTGCTTGAACTGCAGGGCTATGCTCTTTCCAACAGAGGCATGAAGGTCTGTTCTTTACATAAACGTGGGTTGGGCTTCCAGGAACTGGACATTGTTCACAGTGTCTCGGTTTCAAGAAGTAATTAATTGAGTGTAATGATGTAAACATGTATCCTGCCAAAAATATGTTCATAAAAATTCTTGCCTTATCTTTATTTTTATCAAGTGTAGTGATGCATTATTAATGGACTTGGCAAAGTTCATAGAGGTCTCAGGCTAAAATGCACCTGGGCCACTAGTGTATACGAGTCATTGTTATTTGTGCAATTTAAAAAATGAGGCAAAACGAGTTGCCAAGGTAATAGCTCAAACAACATATGATGAGAACAAAATAGCCTGCAAAGTGATCTAACATATGTCATAAACTCATTGGCAGGAGCAACTGCCAGGTTCAGAGCACTAACTTCAGTTCATTTGCATGAAAAAACGGTAATGACGACATAAAAGGTTACCCACATTAAAATATCTCTGATAGCACCTATATCGCTTTGTCATTTATATTTAACATGGGATTAATTAGATTTTGCAAAGCTAGAGCAACAAAAATTAAATATGTGTTATTAACAATAAATGGCATACCATGAATAAGCTGCTCTGTCTTCTGTACATGTTGACATGTGTTCAGCATTGAGTCATACCTCACACCTGCTCTTGTCCTGACAGATAATTCTGCTAGATTCCTGGCATTACGTAAGCATACTTTGTAAAGAATTCAGGTATTTTAAAAAAGACATACATTACATGAGATAATGACAGGAATTAAGAAGAAGGGAAGTAACTTCATAGTAGCTGTGCAGAATCAAGCTATTGTAGAATGGATGATTGTAATGTATGCAAGATTTAATGGTTTTCTACTGGAATGTGCAAACTGCCTACAACTCATTCAGTGCTCATGTAAGCTTTCTTTAATTAAAGCTGCACTAACTATTATTTTTACATTAACAATGGAAAAAAATAACGATGTTTAATGTGACGGATGTTGCTCGTAATGACTCCGCAGAGAATGATCACCCTGCAGTGCCCCTCAGCACTATGGAACATTTTCAGGTCTTTTAGTTCATCGTTTCAGTTTAACAGCCCAAAACTTTACATTTTGTTTCACTGCTTGTTTTCAGCTGCAGCAGGAAGCTGTTCTCAGCAAAAAAGCTCTGATAAACCCATTGTACATTACCTGCTCAGTACGTCTAATGACAGAGTTAGCAACAAGCTGGTGAATATAGTCTAGTATTTGACCACTTAGTCATTATATCTACATTACTGATGATTATCAAAAATCTCATTGTGTAAATATTTTGTCAAAGCACCAAATAGTCACCCCTATTCCCTACAATATCATCGCAATATCAATAGTGATACTTGATTTTGTCCATATCACCCAGCCCTAGTAGAAGATCCCATACAAAAGTTTAACCTTCCAAAGTAGTGACAGGTGTGGACTTCCTAAACTGAGAATCACCCCAGGACATTTGATCTTTACAGCAGGAAAAAACAAACTGTAAGACAAACCTCAGATATCTTGTAAACCTTTCAGACAAGGTCTCTTTCCTTCCCTACCTTGGGGACCTGGTGGATGTCAAAAAGCTGGGGCAGCTTGATGCTGAGCATGTCTGTGGGCAGTCTGATGGCACCTCTCCCTCTCTGGCAAACCTCCCTAAGTCTGGCACGTCCTCCACGACAGAGGACTACCCAGACAGGGTAGTCAAATACAGGGATCCGGGCCCCTTCTGCTGGGCCGGCTGACTCCCATCGTAAGCACCGTCCCCAGCC
This sequence comes from Euthynnus affinis, assembly GCA_029490765.1. NCBI lineage: Eukaryota > Metazoa > Chordata > Actinopteri > Scombriformes > Scombridae > Euthynnus > Euthynnus affinis. The sequence goes on along the minus strand of CM055847.1, from coordinate 7,772,102 downwards.
TTCACTCCACCCACCTCCGACGCCACCACTGGCCCCAATCCCCCGCCACACGGGAAACACTGCGGGGACAAATAACAAACACAAACAATCAGGCACCAAAAGAACAGAAAGTACATAATGTTTACTAAAAGCCAATATTTATTCACTCTTTGTTTGGCTAGAAAAGCGCACTGAACACAATGTTAATTTGTATTTGCTTTACACTTTTACATAGTTGTTTGAAGGAAAGCAAAAGTATAATTTAATTTGTTTACAGCACCCTGCATTTGTATAATCCTCGATATTTATCTTGATACCAGGAAATAGCCATAGTTTGTGCTCCATATATAGTATTCTGCAATTCTTTGACTGTTTACAATGCATTTTAAATATTTTAATGTCTTGATTTGATGATGTCGGTTGAATAAAATCTATTCAGAAAGTGTGTAATCACAAGAATGTACTGATGTATTAGAAATACCCCTTTATTTACTCAGTTGAAAGCCACACACTAACAAGCCTGCGCTCTTAAATCATTCTCTCCCCATAAAAAAAATCAACTGAAAATGCTTTTGACATATTTAACCATCAAAAAAAGTCCACTGGCACTGTTGCCACATATTGAATTCCTGAACATTGTGTTCCAGGTTAATCTCTGGGATGATCATAACAAATGTTAAATCACCCTTCAAGTTGGTTCGACAGAGTCCTCGCAAGCAATGTCTTTGTTGACTGCGTCCGACATTAAGAACAATCTCCTATTGTAGCTGCTCTCGAGACGTTCCCAGACATCGATTTAAAGAATGCCCGGCATTGTCACATTGCAGCAGCCTGTGACCGAAAGCAAGCATGTAATAAAAACATGTTCGTGAGAGCCGATATAACACAGAGCATTCCTTCTCTGTAAACAGCAGGGGAACATCAGTGAGATAACAGTTTCTTACACCAAAACATATTTTTGACTTTACAGGCAGGATTTAACTCGACGGTATTGTGCCCTCCAAAAAGTACTAAATTAATTTTCTCACGCGCTCAATTAGGAAGCTCTCAGCAATTTTGCTCGCACTGGAGTTTCAATTGGTTACTGATTTGGTATTGCTTTAAATACAATTTAAATAATCAAAACTTGTGACGGTGAGAAGCTCTATGCTGGAGCCTGACAGACACGTCTATGTGGTCGATATCATCAGCTGATTTCAGCTTGTCACAGATATCCATATAAAGAAAGAAAGAAACGCCACAAGACATGAAGGAGGTGTTTGTTTACATGATATGACAGAACCCACGCTGTACCAGGTTTATTATTGACGTGCTCATCTAATTTGCTATGTATTGATCTTTTTATACCGTCTGTATCATTAAACACGGTGTACCGGGAAGAAGAAAAGAAACACCATAGTTAATTTAGATGATGGATGTAGTTTGTCCACTGTGGATCACTACAAAGTTTATGTTTCAACTGTAAAAGTCCTGCTCTGTACATATTTTGATCACAGTTCTTTAATTACCAGATTTTATGTTTTAAAACAAATATTGGCTGATATATATTGTAATAACATTTAATAACTCTCAAATATTGATATCAGCATCAGCTCTAATTGGTGTAATAAAAATATATATTTGTTTATTCATTATTCTTTTAATTCATATACTCACCCCACACACATGCTCTGCTTTCATGTTACTAACACACCATGAATATTAGCATAAACTGTAGGGACATTTTGTTTTTCTGTTGTGATGATATGGTTGTAACAGAAACTAGGCCAATATATATAGTTGGCCTAGTTTAAAATAAAAATGCATACATACATACACGCACACACAGACAGGTTTAAACCATAAGTGGGGCCGTTTTATTGACCTGCCTGTGTCTCTCTCTCTCTACCCAGACCCGACAGGATAGGAACGTTTCCTGGCATCTCTCCTGTCATTACAGCTCATACCTAGAGGGGCTCCTCTCTAGCAGTGTGGAAGCAAAGAGAGGGGACCGCTGCTCACTTCTACCCAGCTGCAGGCCCCCGCCTGTTAACTGTGACAAAGTGAGCTTTGTGGTGGCTAAGCCTTGAGAGTACAGGGCCCAAAGGATGACTGTTACACTCTGCACTGGATGGAAATGAGGCATCTCACACTCTCACACTCTCACACTCTCTCTCTCTCTCTCTCTCTCTCTGTCACACACACACACACACACACATACACACGGTATCTTGCCATGGCGTACAGGCACAAATACTCAAACATGCACAACAAGCATGCACTCTGGTATAAATCCTGCATTCATCACGCCTGGAAAACATAGCAGCACACAAACAACAACACCACACACAAACCCACTGCTTGTGTCCATGACAATAGCAACTGAAAGTCACTGGGTTCACTGAAAAAATAAAAATGAAAAAAAAAAAAACTCATTTGAATTCAGATCATTAGCATCATGTGGAGCTCATGATTTGAATAGCCAGACTGAAATGTGGATGAGCTTTTTGTGTGGCTGATTTGAAAGGTAGTCTACATATGTAAAAATCTATAGCGATTAGATTATAACTGACTATGAGAGATAGTAGATAAAAGAGGACGTTATGAAGCCGGACGCAACCTTCGAGGAGCAAAACAACTCGAGAATGTTATGTCAATTAATAGATTTGGACAGTTGACCTGTTTGTGGACATGGAAAAAAAAAAACATACACTTGAGGACAAGGACTGTTCTCAGCAATGACATCAGGAGACGCTTCTGTTCTCCTTAATACGTCCCGTTGCTACAGAGAGCCTGGTGACCCAAGTGTGTCAGTGTGTCCCGTCATGCTGCCAAACATATGTGAGAATCACATGATAATACATTCAAATGCGATCCCGTTTCCCCACGTTCGCATGCACAGACACACACAAACAGAAGTGTTCATAGCGCAGCAGAAAGACTGATAGGATGGGAATGGTGTGCTGAACAACAAACACGACACGCGAGGCGAGAAGCGGCACTCGCTCAAGAGTTTAAAGCTAAGAAACATCAGCGCAACATGTGGATTGAAACCACCGGTCAGGATTTTCTAAAGCCCAAAGTGACATCATCAAATATTTAGTTTTTGTCTGACCAACAGTCCAAAATATTATAATCTCATAACACGGAGAAAAGGGAGCAAATCCTCACAACTGAGGTGATTGAAGCTGAAATGTTTGGTGTTTTTGTGACTGAAATGACTGTTAAACAATGAAATAATTAAGAAAACAGCTGCACATCTTTTTTCTGTTGATCATCCAGTGGTTTCAGGTCTAAAGCCGATCCTTCACTAAACAAGAAGAGAGTGAAGAACTGATGAGCGAGTACTGTTTACTTTAAAGCTCTGAACCAGAGCATGAAACCAAATGAAAAGAAAAAACACTCACGCTCCGTTCATTTACTTTAGATTCTCAACTGTACAAGATCACAAGATGAGTCACACATAATGTAATGTAATAAACACTTTAACTTTTTCAAAATCAGTTCCCCAGAATTTACAAAAAAAAAAAAAAAACTTAAGTTGTAAACAGTGGTGACGTGTAAATGCGTAATAGGCGCACATGCAGGCCAAAAACATCTTCATCCCACCCTTCTTTCTAAGGTCACCCTGCTCTTTAGCTGGAATAACAGCTAGGAGACAGCCAGCGAGCCCACTGCTTGTGGAAGTTGTTTATTAAATCTCGATGCATCCTCCCTCAAAAGATAACATCCACCATTAGAAGCTGACTGTAGTTTCCTGGAAAAAAAAACAACAAAAAAAATATAAACATTGGCCTCAAGTCAAGCACTTCTGAAAATGTTTGCAGAGCTGATTAATAGTTTGTCAGAAAAGTTTAGCTTGCGGTAATATTTTTGCAAACAATTCCTTTTGAAAAAAGTAGTCAGGCAACACAGTCACACCAGATAAGCGTTGCTGACTCTTGAGATTATTCCAAGTTTTTCTATGATCGGTGGCTCTTTGCCAAGCAGCTTGTCAGCTCCCAAATAAGATAAGAAAATTCCCAGTGTTCCCAAAACTGACACGGCTCATCATCAATTTCAACACACTCCTTTTCACACTTATTTTCTCCCACAACAACTAAGCCGCAGTCAGGATACAGTAGTCAATGCAGTGCAGTCAGAAAGTATTGAAACAGTGTGTGGCTTGGATTTCTTGGATGTGTCCGTGATGTGACACAAACCATGTGATTCAGTGTTTATCTATTGAGCACAGGTGTAATGAGGGAGGCGGATGGGGCTGTGAAAATTAACACTTGTGTGACTGAAGCCTGTACTTGTCTGATCGAGTAAGACCGATTTGAAAGGAAACAATGTCGTGAAAAACATATTCCCCCAATTCTAGGAGGAAGACAATTTCTGGAAAACACAACCTTTTTTAAAAAAAAAAAAAAAATCCTCATATGAGTGTCGTCTTTCATATTTGGTCGCCAGTCCTTTGCGATCAATGACCAGATGAAGTAGTTGATCAGCTACAGACATACAGGTGACATACTGGAACTATAGATGTTTCCCATACAGGGCACATAGAGGGGGGCATTGAATGGTTTGATGAGTATGAAAAAGGAATAGGAATCATATGGCTTTCACTGATTAGATCTCAACCATACTGAACATCTGTGGGAGATTTTGGACCACATGATACAGCGCTCTCCACCACCAACACCACCACCATCATCATCATCAGAACACCACATGAGAAAGTTTCATTTGGAAGAAACTGAAGCTATTCTGGACACTCACGGTGGCCTTACTGAGACACTTGATGTTTATTTATTCGTTAGTTTATTTATCCATTTATGTTTATTTTATTTCTCACCGATCTGGTGATATTGGGATGTACTGCAGCCGTTTGCATTTTTTTTTTCTTGTCTGAGGGGCTTTTTTGCCATCAGCCTGGTCTGCAGCAGGCAAACCACATGCTACACTGGCTTATAAAAAAACCAACAGCCCCAAAGGTTTCCTTTTCTGTACATTACAGATCATTGTTAGAACTGGAACAAGTAGTGGTTTGACTGAACAGTAATCAACAACTATTTTGATAATCAATTCATTTTTTTTAATTTAAAAAAAATCTGGTTCAGGCTTCTCAAATGTGAGTATTTCGTGGTTTCTTTAGTTTTCTATGATGATAAACTAATTATCTTTTGGTTGTGGACTGTTGATCGGGCAAAACAAGACATTTGAGGGTTTTGGGGGAAAAAAGTGGACATTTTTTTTACCTTTTTTTTTTAACCTTTACTTCCTTTCTGATTTTACAGACCAAACAACTAATCGATTAATTGAGAAAATAATCAACAGATTATTCAGTAATTGTTGGTTGCAGCCCTACACTGTCCTGAAGTTGGGAGACTATGTAATGCAATGTGTCCTACACTGTGAACACCTTCAAACTAACAAAAATCAGCAATTAAACCTCATAGTCATTGTTTCATTTTAAACCCAATGTGCTAAGAATACAACCAAAAACCCTATCATTGTCTTTCTGACTGAGATGAGTTTCAGTGTACACAGGTAAGGCACTGATCTGCAAAAGTATGTTTACTCTGTAAACATGGGAAGTAACATGACTTACAAGATGTTTTTTCTAACTACTCAAGTAGTCAACAGACAGCATAAAGACATCTGTGTCTCCCTTTTCACCTCCAGACAAGCGTCATTACCTGTAAGTCTTGTGGTAATTCTTACCCAAACAACACTTCGTTCCTCCTTTTTAATTCTACATCTGAAATTCTTTCCCCTTGCTCGTGATGTCGTCACATGACCTTTCTCAATGGACGTCTTTATTGGCCGGAGGCTGACAATAAGAAGGCTATGCAGAGCATGTTACCCACACAGATGGACACACATCGTCTGTACATGTACAACAGGCTTGTCTCTCTCTCTCTCTCAAAAACAAAAACATGCAATAGGTTCACTGCATGATGAAGCTGCATTAGTTGATGCACTGAAACAATATTTGTGAATTTGGGAGTCATTCTGGCTGATTTGTGATTAGCCTCTTTATATACCAACTTTCATCTTCTTTCTTCTCAGAATCCCTTCCAACAACCACACAGACAACATGCAATGAAGAACTGCATCCACCTGTTTGCATTTCATATCGGTGAAGAAAGAAATAAGAATAATGCAATAAAGAGAGCCAGTTTTTCAAGTTAAGAAAACAAAAGTATTACTCAGTGAATAAGATCCCTCTGGCTACACTGCGTTATGGTCCACTGAATTTACTGTTAGTGGAGAAACTGGTATCTACAATGCATCTCTCATTATCCTTGAACATTAGTGCTGGATATTGAATCTAGAAAGAAGCTTGTGATCTTCAAATCCAGATGACAAAACCTGACGTTTGTGGCCAGTTCATTAAAATACCCCCATTTGCACAGCGTCCTGTGTACTGTAGGTCCTAAGCATCAGGGATTTTTTTTTAAAAAAAATGTATTATTAGATGTTTTCTAATCTAAAAATGTGTTATACATTCCATAGCTCAGTGCATAGCGAGTGTGCAGTTAGAGAGAGAGAGCGTAGGTGTTACACTGAGGCTGCAGTGACCACAGCAAACAGCATGAAGTTTTGCAGTATAGATGGGAACAGTGCAGTGTGTGTACAGTTTAAGCGATTTGTCAGTGAATGCATGCTACAACTCCTCAAGACCCAAGCCAAGTTCCTGTGCCTTGCTTGCCACCCAGCTGAAGTGAAGAGGGTTAGCCCCGCAAGCTAACTTCAGCCCAGACTGAAGAGCTATTCTCGTTTTAGAGACAATCTCAGTCCATTAAATGAAAACTGTGGCTCCTCACATTCCCTCAAAGCCCAAAGTGACATCTTAAAATTGTTTTTTTTTAATTATTATTTATTTTTATTGGGTGATTTAGCTTCAAAAATGAATAATCAAATATAATAATAAAACATGCTGCTGATTAATTCTCTGCTTATCAAGTTACATCTGTATCTTTTATGTACTCTCCTACAGCACAAAAAGGACCACTGCCCTCTGACCAAGTGTTTTGCAGGGCATCTCTGCATACAGAAGCATATATGCTAAACCTTGTCACGAGAAATGTTGAACTTCTCTCTTTTTGGTTCAACTCTTGACGTCGTACTGGAATGTTTTTCTAAAGGTGTTCCTCTTTGGTCACCTCCTTTCTGGTAAGTGTCTCCATCTCACATGAAATCGCTGCACAGGGTTATGTAACACAGTCTCAGCATGCTCTTGCAGACCAAAGAGGACACCTCAGAGAACAATGTGGTAACAGGAACTTCCCATGTAAGATCAAAAAGGTTAATTGCTTTGCCAGAATCTTAATTGTTTATTCTACCATTCAGCTTGCTCATCAATTAAGACGGATACCAGCATGTTTTAAGAAAAACTCCAAAGTCTTAAAACTGGCAAAGAGTCCAACTGCAGAATCAGCATGTTCTTTTGGGTTGCATGTGACTTTTAGTACCGTGTGACGGATAAAGGGAACATGTCAGATAGAAACCAGCTTCAAGTCACTGGTAATTGAGTATGAGATCATACATTTAAACACGAGACACAAGCCTCAACCAGTTGGGTGTGTTGCAGAAGCATGTCGGCTCACTACCCACCCCCGCACCATGCTTGTTCTCTTCAACCCCCACCATTCCTCTACCTCTGTACCTATATCTTTATCAGCATCGACATAGCACTTGTACATACTGTTTTTCTTCTGTAAACTCAATATTATACTCTTTCACCTGCAGTGGGATGAAACAGCAAAATATGACAGGTGGTTCCAAACTGTGATGAGGTTTGTAATATCAAATATCAAAGCAGTAGTCGTAAAGTAGTAGTAATTTTCTGTCATTTGACAAGACTAGGGCAGCTACTATGCTTATTTTCATTATGACTGACCTGCTGATTAATTTCTCAATTCATTGTTTCGTCTCTAAAACACCAGAAAAAATGTGATCCCAAGTTTCCTAGACTCCAAGATAACATCATCAAATGTCTTGTTTTATCCAACCAACAGTCCAAAACACAAAAATATTCTGTTATGAATATATATTATATCAAACAGAAAAAACAGCAAATTCTCACATCAAAGAAGCTGGTACTCAGGAGTTTTGGGGGCATTTTTGCTTGAAAAATCACTTAAATTATTAATTTTCTAAATGAGATATATAATATATATAACAGTTTAAAAAAGAACTTTAGGGGCGCAACCCTGGAAGATGTCAAATAAAAATGTGTCAAACCAAAAAAACAAAAAAAAAAAACACATCTGTCTTGCACTTTGTGAGTTGTAAGCTGGTAAAGAGGAGTTCAAACCCATGTGGCAGCTGCTTGAAATGTGGAAAAATCCAAACATCTCCAGGCTGGAAAAAACAGCTAAACCCTGCAAGACAATCTCGCCTGAAAACATCTCCAGAGCAACCATTTAGGAAAACACGCTAGTCACATGCAGCTAATTCTCAGAGTGACTTCAGTCCTCCAAGCCCATGTGTGTGTGTGTGTGTTGTTTTTTTTTTTTTTTTAAATGTCCTCTTCTTTCCTCTCACACCCTTTACTCATGAAACACAGCTTTCCAGGAATTACTGCATCAACACCAGCTTGAAAAATCATGATACAACCGTACAAGACAGAGGAGAAACCAGGTTCATGTGAAAAGAGTCAAAGCAGCAAAACTTCGCCTGAACAATGCAGCAGCTACGGAACTGTAAGCCTGAGGGGAAGAAAAAAAAACATCTTCGCGACTCTGTCACTAAAAGATGTATAGTTTGTCATCTTACCGCGACTCTCAGGCATTCGGGATTCCTCCCGTCCTGTCTTCAGGAGAACACTGTAACGTGAAAAATATTTCACAACCTCTGCCGTGCAGCTTCTCTTCCTCCTCTATCGGTGTTGTAATTGTGTTTCAGGTCTGCGGGCTCTTTCTCTTGTCCCGCGCGAGCCAGTAAGAAGCGCTGCTCGGTGCTCACGTGGACCACTGGAGAAACAACAACACCAGCCATGTGTGTTCTAAGACTGCGCGCGCGCTACTGTGATAGGAGGGAGTGGAAGGATGGGAACAAGATGTGAACATGAATCAAATGATAAACTTGTTACCTTGTTTTTTGTAAATGTCGGGGGGTTCTCAAGGTCCAACCACTGACCTCGCGAATGTCTTAATAATCATAATTCTATATCACTCATAATTTCATAGATTAGGTAATCCATCTGATTAATTTAGTTTATTGATGGTTTATGGAGTTTAGTGAAGAGACTGAAACGTCATATGGGTTAGAATATTTCTGATCCCACAGTTTCACTAAACTGCATAAACCATCAATAAGTTAAAATAAATCAGATGGATAATCTATGAAATTATGGGTGATATAGAATTATAATCATTAAGGCATTTGCAAAGTCAGCTATGTTTCCTCTCAGTGGTTGGAAATTCAGCTGTTGCCATGAGAAACTTGCAAGATCTGTAGGTGTTGTGTTTCTTCATTGTGCATGTAACCTTAACCTTGACCCTAACCATTACCTTAACCTAACCTTGACCATAACCCTAACCTTGACCCTAACCCTAACCACACTTACGAGAGTTCATCTCGCTGGCTGATCCAACCTCACATTTACCTTTACAAACAAAGGTAACCAGTTAACAGGAAAACCAGTTGATCTGTAACATGAGAAGAACTGTTACAGAGCCAAACCAATGCTCTAAAATGTTGATTATAACAAAGTATTTTTCAGAAACACAGAGGGAAGCATGGGAAAATGTAGCTTTAATTGAGGCGAGCTGTAGCTATCTCACGGGCTAGCATATTGACAGTGTAGTTTCTAGCTCTCTGTTATAGTTTTGCAAAACTAACTCGCTGTCTGAAATGATACATTTCTATGGCATAATAACATTTCATATAGAAAAAACAAATGTCAGAATCAGATTCTAGTGTTTACCGAATATGCAATAGGCTGGTATTTGGCGTAACTAGCTATTAGATGGATTGCCATGAACTTTCTTAAAAATATTCATGTTCCCCAGAGGATCCCTTGTATTAATTGTACTAACTTAACACAATTACCAAGTCAACATTTCAATTTGCCCAATACTTTGACTTATGACTAAATACCTTCATAATAAATGATCAACACTGATGATGTTTTTAAACAGAAATGTGTAGTTCAATGAGTTGTGGAAAAATAGTTTGTATTTCTCACATCTCTCTAGCTCATTTTTCACACCACTGTTCAAACAACATTACATATAATATTTTAAAATCTCACAAGTGACTTGACATTTCAACCTTTACGATTACACAATCAATTCACACACATCTTAACATTTTCATGCTCACAACATGATAAACCCTTTAATTGGTTGCCAAACATCTTTATTCCGACACCACCGTCTGGCCTGGCTTACACTTACTTCACCATGACTGGTAAACATCAAAAACTACTTCAGACTTCAACTTTTATCATCATTTGTTTGGTTTTATTTTAATAATGAGTGCTACAGCCTCACAGAGCTGCTAGCCCAGCTGCATCTAATTCAAACTCCTGTGTCTTAAATAGCCCTTGTTAACGTCACCAAAATGCAGAAAATTAGGACTGATTGTGAGGATATTATCTGCACCATGAGTCATCTCAGTTAAAAAAGCTAAGAATGACGTGGTACCGATCTATCTGCACCACTCTCCACATTACATTTATGAAAAACATCTGTACTACAATGAATGACTGTCCTGTCTCATGACAGTGATGACCTGTGACCCAGACTCGGTGATGTTACTCACCCACACCCAACGGTTAATAAATGAGGAAGTTTCTCCACATCACTCAGCACAACTGATGAAGCCTATTGGATGATAACATTTCCTCAACACTGCAGGCTACAGGAAGCTTTGACTTTTACTTCTTGTCTATCACATGATGCTGATGATGAACGAGATCCTTAACACAAGAACCTGTGGGAGTCTGGGAGTCTCCTCTGTCCAAAATCTGACCAGGGAGGACATCCTGTTTTCATTCTTCACAGGATAAACATCCAGTTTATGTCCGCAAACATATTTCTATCTCATCATATTGTCTTGTTTGAGCTCAGTAATCCCAGATGAGTGTAAAACTATTGAATATCGCAAAAAAAATATTCAAACTATTTGCTTGAAACTCAGTTATGTAACCCCCCCCTTCTTACTTCTGAATACATTTTCAGGATGTTTAGTTGATCATAATTCACTAAGAAGATCAAAACTGTGAGATCAAAGCTGGACTTTGTTTGATTTTAAGTGTCACATTTATAAAAAAAAAAAAAAAGCAATTGGAAACATTTGCATATTGTGTGGAAAAGTGTATGTGTGTCAACAACTGACAACTAATGTACCCTAATAACTTCCAGATCATATCTCTCCCAACAGTATATTACTCTGGATTCTTAAAATAGCTGGGAGTATCACAATAGAAAAAAAAAGCATTATTGTCTCAGTGGGAAAATTCCAGAGAATTGGTACCACCCTCTGTTTGTGTGACATCAATAAAAAAAAATGAAAAGAAAAACAAACAAACAAACAAAAACCTCTCTCTTGTTCACAGCTTGTGAAAAATTCCACTGCCTTCCTAGAATTAAGAAACGAGGCGTATATTTCACAGTTTATGGCATCCTTGGCTTAGTGTCCAAGTTTAAGTGATTATTTTTGAAACCACAAAGAGTCTTTGCTCCAAGTTATTGCACCTCCTACTGCACATGTTCCCCCTCCCTTCTTGAGATCATCATGGTTTGTCATCTAATTGCTCCAAGATCAAAATTGAAACACACAACATGACTGAGCATCTTCTGATAGAGCTCATAGACGCTGGAATAACTTGCCTTTTACGGTCACAGTGTTTTGAAAAGTGCTATCCAAAATAAAGTTAATAATAATGATGATAATCATATTAAAATCAACAGTGGTGGGAAGTCTATGTATAATGCAGAATGGCCCCTTTCAGACTGTTATTGGATTATCATCACATGAATTAACATTATAATACAGACCTCATAGTTTCATTTATAGTCATGTGTTATATTTTATAAAGCCAATCAAATGTTTTGTATGTAAAGCTCATATACATCTCTTCTATTTAAATTGTTATGGACACGCAGGAATTGATCATAAAGCGAGATAGTCCGGCAAATACCGAGCATGCGCACATAAACTGCGCCACACCAAGTTACGCACAAGTGAAATGTCCTGTTCTGTGAAGGTGTTTACTATTCTGTAGTGAGTAAAACATGCCGATAAAATCCACAGACAAGCTGTTTCGTAAGATTTTTTTTTTTTTAAATTTCTCATAAATGGGAGTAACTTACAAATAAAAACCTCCAGGGTAGTATTTAAAGGGGGGGGGGCGGGTAGTGAGTGTTCTGGCCCTTCTTCGAGAGAGAAACACTCACAGTGTGTAACTGCGCTGGTATGATGGAAAACTGCTGCCAAACTAACGCAGGTTACAACAGGACACAGAAACCCGGTCTGACCTTTCAGCTTTGTGTCTCCGATGGGATCATTGCAGTCTCGGATGAAGGGAAGGGATTCCGGAGCGTGGAGAGGGGAAAAATAAATGAATACGTTATATTTTTGGGGGGGAACTGAAAAACCATAATTCCATCATGGTTCCCCAATCTAGCCCCGTCCCTATCGCACCAAACAACCCCCCCTCTCTTCCTCTCCCTCTGCACATTCCTGCAGTAACCGAATAAAAACACTACTGGATCCCCCAATGTCGAAATCCCACCTTCAGGGCAGAGACTCTTTTTCCATTGGATGTGCCAAAGAAAGAAACCTTGTGTTCCACGATCAGGAGACAAGGCACAGAGGACAAGAGCTCAGGCATCATTAACATATGAGCAAACATAGATAGCATTTATTAGGAAATGAATGCATTGCCATTTCTACCGGATTGTATACAAGAAAATGATTAATAATGCGCACAAAAATCCAAACACTCCCCAAAGACAAATAAGAAGTAGTTACTTACACATAAATTCCAAGCAGGCAAGACATTTCCCCACTGCAAGCACAGACCCCTGCATGGACATTTCTCAGACAGATCACGGGCGCTTTGAACTGAAGTTATAAATCTAACTAATGGGTTTTTTGCTTGTTTAAACTCTTCATCCTGTCCCTGCAGCCCAGTGCGTCCACTCTGAATCCCCTGCAGCCACACAGCTTCATGAGCTCACAGAAAGAGGATTGCTTTGGGTCAGTGAGGTTTCCCAACCCCCTTACCCAGCAAAAAATGGGCCAACACCAGTGCCAGCCATCTTCTATTGGGGTGGCACTGACCCTGCTGCCAGGGGATTGGTTATTCTGTGTGCTCGGTCAGTGGTGGGCATGGGGCCCGGGACAGAGAGAGAGAAACAAGAGACTGAAGCAAAAAAAAAAAAGAGAGAGACAAAGAATGGCACATGGAGGCCTAGTTTGAGAGAAGAGGTGGAAGCGGGGTCCCCCGGAAAGACTTAACATCTAGACTTGTGAAGGTTCAGGTTAGACAGATTAACTGAAAGGAGTTTAGACTCTAGATTTGTACAGAGGTTGCATCTTACAACTGTTTTCACGATCAATTATTCTTTCAATTAGTTGTTTTGTTGTGTAAAATAAGAATTCCCTCCAGTTTCTCAAAGCTGAGGTGTCCAATTAGCTTGTTTTGTCCAACCAACAGTCCTGAAACTCAAAGATATTCAATTTACAATCGTACAACAGAGAAAAAGCAGCAGATCTACACATTTGATTTGCTTGACTAAAAATTTGAAAAACTCCTTTCTTACTAAGGAAAGACTCCAGAGACAATGTGCAGGAGTTTTTCATTTTTATTCCATTTGTGCTTTCATCTCACGCATCTGTCACATACTGAGGTGGCAGGGACTTTTTTTTCTAAACATTTGAGATGCTGAAACCAAACCTGACTTAAACAATTGAAGGGATATTGTAGTATTGAACTTCCACTAAGTAGGGAGACTTGTGAGAGAGGTAAAAAAAAAAAAAAGGAGTCAAACTGATGCGGCTGAGATTACAACATCCTGACTGTTTATCCTTAGCATGGACTGAGCTGCAAAAATGCTACATCTTTCAAACTCAACTCTGAGTTGGTAGCACAGGCTTCCTCTCAGGCTGAGTAGTTCTCCTCATGACAAACTCCACTTCATGTGTAAAATTAATGGCTTGCTCCTTTAATTTCAGTACTACAATAGCACACACACACACACACACACAACTAAAGGTCAAGTGGCACACAAAAATGATAAAACAGAAGTCATAATCTTAAATGAGTTTCTTTTTATTGTTCAATGCATGACCACACACATATACTGGATTTCTTTTGCACTGTGCATGATGGGACAGTCACTATGGAAATGGTGATGTAGATGGGATACATTTTAGGAGTTTTTTAAAAAAAAGGGGTCCAAACACAATCCACATTCTTCAGGGAAAGTCAGTCGGCCCCTCTCTTCTGAGTCTCCTTGATGACTAGCTACAACATGAAGCTAATCGGCTTCTAACTCCCTCCTCCCTCTAACGTAACACCTTGATAAATAAATTCTGGATTATAGTTTGTTGTTTTTTTTTTTTGTTTTTGTTTATTTATTTTTTTTCCTTTTTCAGAACTGAAGGACTTGTTCAGTGGATCAACGCACGACAACAACCCTTTCCCTTAAACATTCTTGCATATTTCATTCAGCTTGAGCTTACAAAAAGCAAAATAAACAACATCATTTGGGTACAAAAATAAAATCCAAATTAAAACCTTTAACAGGGTAACACCTGTTGTGTTTTTTTTTTTTTGTTTTTTTTTTTCCTTTTCTCTTCTCATACAGAGATAGCACAATACATAAGTCACTGGTCACAAAAGTACACCGCAAAAAAAAAAAAAAAAAAGAACAAACAAACAAACAAAACCAAATAAAAATTAAAAAAAAAAGCCACATAGGAAAGAAACCAATCCCGGAGAAGTGTACATCTGTCTTCCTCAACCCTTCCTAAAAGGGCTAAGAGCTACGAGACCCTGGTTGTTTTTGGAAGGCTGGAAAGCTTTGGGTGTCAGGTAGACAGAGTGTGTTTTTCTCTATCTCAAAAGTTGTCTTCATACACCCTCGACTTTTACTAAACACAGCCTTTCCAGACTCGCACATTCTTGACCCTGTTTCTCAAATACAGATTGAAGGGAAAGGGGAGGAGGGAACGGAAATCCAAACCACTGCTCTAAATATCTATATGGATTCGTCTGAGCGTGAATGTGTTTATATGCGTGTGTGTGTGCGGTTTCTCTCTCGACATGTATGTACTCATTTGCTAACATATACAGTGTATTACCTGGTTAGGGTGTGAACCAGGGGCACTTAAAAGTTGTGTTGCGTTCCCCCACCGCTTCCTCACCCCGACCACTATGGGTCACTCTTTATGTTTAGGTTTGGGAGTGGGAGGTGGGAGATCTGCTGTTTCTTATAGCGCCGTTTTTTCCACCCACTTTTTCACCCACTTTTTCTCTTTTTTTTCCACCACTGTATTTTTACTTTTCCATCCCTCTAAGCTTTAACTCTTTCCTTTGAGCCATCTTTCTTTTGAGTTGTTTTTTTGCCTTTGAAGACGCAGATACACACAGAGCAAAAGAGTGGGAGAGAGAGAGAGGGAGCGAGTGTTGTGATCGATCAGCTGTTCGCAGCACCAACAGCTGCCCCCCTTTGACCTCTCAGCCAATCTCCTTCCACTGCCGGTAGAACTCCACAATGTTCTTCAGCTCCATTCCCGCCGAGCCCGCCACCTGGATTGCCGACTGTCAGGGGAAAAAAAACAAAACATTCAAATAAATACAAAATTTGTCATGAATTTTTGCACATTTTTTTTGTCATTACAATGTTTTTCCAACACAAGTCTATTAAAAAAAGAGGAGGATTAAGAACACCTCTCATATCTAATGGCAACAACCTACAGGCCATAAAGGGGGTCAATATACTTCAAATGGGGTGCTTGTTGGGTCATTGAAGCAGCGACTTTAATGGTTGTATCTCTGCTATTGCCCCATATTCAACTGACTGTCATATATGACAAAGTAAAACAGCAAATTGTCACATATGAAAAGGGGGAACCAGGAAATGTTGGGTAGTTTTGCTTGAAAAATGACCAATTATTCAATTTGATTTTCAAAACTGTTTTCAATTAATTTTATGTCGATCAACTGATCGATTAATCCTTGCAGCTCTAGTTACATGATTTTTTAAATGTCAAAATTATTGTATAATTGTTTTCTCAATTAAGCAATTGATCTTTTAGTCTATGAAGTGTCCAGAGGAAATGAGTTTAACTGTCCTGTTTTATCAGACCAAACAGTCCAAACCCCCAAAGATATTTAACTTACTATAATTTAAGACAAAGAAAAGTGATGTAATTTTCTGTCGATCGACATATTGATTGACTAATTGTTTCAGCTCTAGTGTCATGTATTTTAATGTCGACACACACACTGTGAAAGTACATTTTAAAAAGTAACATTATGTACAAATAAAGTTGATTCTGTAGAGGAACAGAGCAGTGATGAACACAGTCCAGACAGAACTGGAGTAAAAAAACGGCAGAATCTGAAGTCCATTAAGCTTTGCTAGTCTTGGTGGGAAATGTCAACCTCTTGGGTGTTCCAGTCTGTAATGTACACAAAACACAGCGAGTGACTCACCTTCATTGCTGCTGACCGAGTGCAAAGCTCTTCCACTTGATGGCCAGTAAGAATGGTCACCATGCCGGCTGTATCTTCATCTCCGTTGCTCTGGGAGACCGTTAGCTGACGACAGCTATCCACCATCCTGTATAAATGCCTAGAAATGAGGAAGAAGTGGGATCAAAATAGATGTAATTTTCATCCAATGAGCACGTTAGAAAACAAACAGAGGTAACAAAGGAAGGGCAGCAAGGCTTACCAGGCTTCTATGTCCTGCCTTTTCAGTTTATCTCTTTCAAAACTTCGACCCGACTCCTTCTGGCAGCGTATGTACCTACAGAAGGATGTGATAAAGAACGGTAAGAACATTTAAGAAATCCCCCACAATTATCAGTAACCACAACACTACAAACACCCACCTGTTTCCTTTGCGGAATTCAGACTCCAGAAAGCGGATGCCATCCCTCGCACCAGCATTTTCCTTCTTCAGCCTGTCAAGTCCATCAATCACTACAACACAGAAGCAGTCCAGGTTAAGTACCTAAGCAAACCGTCATTTCAGGAAATAGACTGACAGACTACGTATGAATCTGAATCAGAGACCAAACTGAGAAAACATCACTATTAAAGCTGCAATCGAACTTATTCTGGTTAAAATGTCAAGATTTTGTGTCGTTGCCATGGGCTGGTGTTCACACTGGCACAATGTCTATATTCTGTCATTCAAGGTTATTGCTCTGGGTAGCAGCTTGCTACATTTCTTTGTGACAATGTGAATCAAGTATTGTTCAAACCAGAGCTATCGCACCACTAGGGACAAGTTTGGAGCTGCAACTAATCAATTATCAGTTAATCTGCTTATTTTTCCTATAAAACATTCTAAAAGTCCAAACTGACTTGACAAATCAGCATATCCTCACATTTAAGAGGCTGAAACCAACAAAGATGACATTTTGCTTTGCTTGTTTGAATGATTTAAGCAATTAATTGATGTTCAAAATTACTGATGATTAATTTTCTGTCAGTTGAGTTAAGCTTATTTAGCAGACTGACATCATGAGAGTAAACATTAGGTTTAAATACTACCCTTAAACTTGAGAAATATATATAATGTTGGCATTGATAACACTGTATTGCCCGATGGGTAACATTATGTGAAATCACTGAACCAAAGTTTTAGTCCTGAAATAAAGAAATAATCTATGATATATTTTGCACAATCGTGCCATTACTGAATCCTCGCCGTTACTCCTGTTCTCCAGGGGCCTGAACCCATCACCTCACCATCTTGCCTGCTCAGAGCAGACAGACAGAAGCAGAGGCGGAGCACTGACCTGTTCGTGGGATGATGATGATGAAGCAGCCGCTGCCTGCCAGCTGCCGGATGAGGTTCAGATGCTGGCAGAGAGCAGCTGTGTCTGGCACCAGGTAGGGAGACATGGATGACTGGGCCTTAGGCTGCTGAAGGCTGCCCTCTAGCTGTGATACCTCCAACTGCAAGCAAGAGACCCAACAGCTGATGATGTGCAATTAATGTAGAATGTAGATGTGTATGATTTTATGGTCACGAGAATATATTATATTCAGTATTCAGTGAGTTTTAGACTGATGTTGGCTCGTTCATGTTAATGTAAACCAAACAATATCACTCCTAGCAAACATTATTCCTCTGTAAATATATACATGAAACTGTATCTACAACTCCATAAACCTTTCCTTAACTTTTCTTAATTTTTATTTTAATTTCCATAGACAAATGCTAATTTTTCAACATTTTCCACCATCTCTCAAACACTAGAAACTTGGTGTGAAAGGGAAACACAGTAAGGGCAAACAGTAGATAGAGTGGTAATGTTCAAACCTGAAGTCGAAGCTGGGCCATGTCTCTCATTAAGCGATTTCGACGAGCTTCCTCTTCAGCCTTGAAAAGAAAAGAAAAAGGGAGTTAACATCTAAGGCAGCTGCTTTGCACGCAAGTATTTTGACTCCATGTCGTTCATTAAACATTTGCCCCATTTATTGAAGTCAACAGTTACACAACACCAAAGAGAGACACTTGAATTCAAGTCTCCTGCAATTCTTCTGGTCACTCTGTTCAGACGTCTCTCACCATTCGGAACTGGGCCTTGGCCTGCTGCACTAGATTATCCTGTTCGGATTGGCTGATGCTGGTGAAGATGCCCGCCTCCGGGTTGAAGTGCAGCACGTTGCCCTGGAGATTGGTTAGGAAGTGCCCAAAACTGCGAATACAACACACTCGCACCACACACTGAAAGAAAAGGAAAGAAGACTTATATAATTATGACTGTTTGATATTGTGGTGAACAAATCAACTAAAAAGGACATGTTGGATGGATTTTTGTTTTGTCTAAACAACAGTCAAAAACTATAAATACAAAAAATATTCACTTCACACAACAAAGAAAAGCAGCGTAAATGATTAAAAGACGATTAAAAATAGCTGCCGGTTAATTTCCTGTTCATCAAGCAACTAGCAGAAGTCATGTGTCAGGTTTCTACAATAATAGTCTGCTAAGTCTCATGATGGAGCTTATGCTTTCATTTTTTTTTGTGTATTACAGTGTTCTTAATCCACACCGAACATCTTTAAAATCCGAATCCTGTGTGTGTGTGTGTGTGTGTGTGTGTGTGTGTGTGTGTGTGTGTGTGTGTGTGTGTATCCGCGTACCTCCTGCAGGGAGCTGAGGGACGGGTTGCGACGAGTGAAGTCAAGGCGGCGGTGAGCTACGTTGAGAGCAGGCAGGTGTCGCAGAGCCAAATCCTCAGGCAGCAGCAGACTCTGGACCAAACCGGGCTGCTCACACTCATTTAACAGCTCTGTCACCTCCGTGTTGAGACCGAGCTCTGCAACACACACATGGATTCAGAAATAAGCTGCTGACTCAAGAGAACAGTCATAAACGGACAAGGAGACGAATTCAACTGCATGAACAAAAACACTCAAATAACAGATTATAACTTGCTTATATCCTTGATTTTATTATTATTATTATATGCAAATGTGTTTCATGTTTTAATACAGCAATGGTATTGAAATAGATCAAATGATAATATAGGAAATTGACCACTTGTTTAATTGCTATGCTTTATTTTCACATATGCCGTTAAGTCCATGCCTTCTTCCAGTGTCTTACAGTCGACCCAGTGAGGAATAAAAAAACCCAGCCTTCTGACAGCTGTAGTTGCATCATGTAACCATTGAGCTATACAGGCCAGTTAAAAGTAGAAATCTCTATATAGTGCAGTCAATAAGTAACTCACCAGCCTCGAGCATCTTGCTGCCATCTGGTAGCAGGTTGAGCAACACGGACAGTCGGTTCCACAAGCTTTGAGAACTCTGGACAGAAGAGCAGATAATAATTCGTTAAATATACTCCTACGAGGTCAATGTTTCACGAAGCAGGAGATTATGTCACTTTACCTGCGCACACATGAGGATAATGTCAGTATTTGTCCTTAGCCAGTCCACGAAGACCTTCACCACCTGGATCAACCCTTGATTGGTCAGGATCTCGAGCTTCTCTAAGAGCGTTTTCTCACTATGGACTGATTGAGTGCTGTGTTGGCTGCCTTCTGAGTCAGAGTCCAAATCTAGAGTGGGAGGTGATAGCAATCAAGCAAAAAGAGATTTAAGTTCTTTGTGAATCTTTTAACAGGAGAACAAGAAATCCTGAATTTTAAAAAAATGTGCACAAAACTAGAAAACAGAGAGGCAAATAGCACGTTACCATTTTCATTGGTTCCGTTGGCAGTACCAGGGTTAACGTCGCTGGGAGAATCCCCAGGGGGAGGGGGCGTTTCTTGGGAAGGGGGAGCGGAAGTGTCAGTAGGGGTGGGGATACCCGAGGAAGATGAGGCTTGAGGCCTCAGCAGCATGTTGCTGAAGGTTGGCGCCAGGCGGAAGCAGCGCTTTGCCTGGAAGAGTTGAGAGGACATGGCCTGAAGGTTACTGCTGATGCTGGGGTCGCTGGGTGTGAGGGGCCCGTTGGTGGTCGGAGGGGTGTCGCCGTCTCTGAATCCACCTTCTTCTTTAGGTTGGTCTTCATCTTCCTCTTCGTCCTGGTGCTCCCGGGCCTGACCCTCCGAGTTTTCTGAGTTCTCCGTGTCCTCCATGTCTTCCAGGTCCGAGCGAGACTCCTGGCTGTTCATGTCCGAGTCAGTCTCTACATCAAACGCCGTTCCTCCTTCCTCCTCCTCTTCCTCCGAGCCACTCCCCCAGCTGCCCTCCTCCCCCAAGTGGTCTCTCTTTGCCTCCTTCCGGAGAGAGGAAGGATTGGGGAGCGTTCCGGTCGAGGCGCCACCCGTCGAATCGGCGTGACCCCTTCTGTGGTCGTCGTCGTCTTCGTCGTCTTCGCTCTCGAAGCCTTCGCTCAGGTCGCTTTCGTCTTCTCCTCGACCGTCCTTGCGGGCGCAGCGACGTCTGCGGAGTCTAGAGAGGCGGGTGTACTTCTTCTTCTGCCTCTGTTTGTCGATTTCCGACTTGCACTGTTCGTCCGCGCTGACATGCTTTTTGGCGCCAACCCTCTCGCAGCCATCTTCGTCCTTCTCCTCCTCATCTTCTTGCTCCAGGGAGCCGTTCTGAAGAGGCTTCTCATCAGTGCGGTCTGCTGGCGGAGCTGACAAATCCCTCATCTCTAGGTCATCTAGGTGAGAGATAAAAATAATTCACTGCTTTTTGTGTTTTCAAGACGTTTCCCTGATATCTTTTACTTGGACCGCAAATAACGACATACTATGCTATTACTAACATGTCAGAAAGAGTTAAGTGTTCATCTTTAAATTTCTCTTGACAGCAAGCCGAGTTCTAAAAGTAGAAAAACATTGTATAAGGTAGAAACTGTAGTTCTCACACAAGACGTTCATTTTAAACCTCAAAGACCAGCACTTTAAAAGCTAAAAGGTGTTACTGATGAGGAGAAATTGGGACTGACACATTAGTCTTCTAGCAGTCACTGGCTCCAATGATTTCCTGAAGAATCTTTTATCCATGAAATAACTTGTAGTTGCATTTGTGTGCCTTTTCGTCTCCATATAAAAAAAAGGAGACAGGAATTTCCTCTCACCTGTGGCGTCAGTGTTTAATGGAGGCACCTGGCTCTCCGCTTCCTCCAGTTCAGCCTGCAGCCGGATGTTCACATGGTTCACCAGATGGGAGAACAGGGCCAGAGTAAAAGCTATGGATGCGCTGTACTGCTTGGATCCTAAGGCAAAAATATACCAACATGTTTTAGTACAAAAACTGTTACAATATGAAATGTGTACATCTGTTTTATATCAACAAAGCTCATTTTCACATAACATCGAACAAACACCAACCTCCCCTCTTCAGGCTGTGCACCACCATCAGACATGTGACCACCATCTTGAAGACCAGGGTGTCAGGCAGCACGGGGCAGGAGCTGTCGGTGAGCTGCTGCTGCTGCTCCTCTTCTTCCTCGCTGGGGGAGTGGTGAGCACCTCCGTGTGTCGGCGGCGGCAGGTAGAACAGCACCAGGTTGAAGTCCTCCAGCACCGACTGGCAGAGTGAGGTCAGCTCCGTCTCCATGAGACTTCATGCATAAAGAGAGGGGAGGAAATGCATGCAATTTTACACTGAATGATGTAAAAATAACAAGTGCTTATTCTTCCCGACCTTCCCTTTTTCTCATGAACTAGATGTACATTTTGTTACTGATTATAAGTACATCTCTCCAAACTGGTTTGTTTAAGCATTTAAAAAAGGAAGTGTAAGACTTTGCCTGCAATCACATTGTCCCCTGGGTATTAAGTTCCTCTTTTAACACTTTACAAAACAGAATATTAGACTTTACAGATTCAATTGATGATAAATAAAATATACACAGAAGGCTGTTCATTCAGTCTTAACCTACCAATAAAATCATCCGAGGATTAGATGTTTATTTTCACAGTTTGATGCAAGACAGGAGATGAGAGACAGCACAAGCACTCACCTGTTCTTAGGCTGCAACAAGCTCTGGAGGTACATGAAGCTCACAAGGAGACGCTTTATGTCTTTTGATCTGCAGGGGGGGAAAAAAAAAGGTACAGAAAAATTATGAAATTTATAGATTAGATATAGAATTTAGCTTTGCTCTGAAACAAAATGGATAAAATAAGATGTTCTTCACACTCATGTCTCAGGCATCCACTCTCACGTCTGTATGCTAAATATGAAATTGGAGCCAGCAGACAGTTAGCTTAAAGCCTGGAATCGAGAGCAGCTAGCTTGACAATGTTCAAAGGTAAACGTGTTTTTACATTGAACACACCACAGCTGTTGTGTTATTTGTGCAAATGAAACAAAAGCCGCATTGTTCTCTGTCCAGGTGGCAAAGCATTCCTTAATCTTATTTGCTCTGTGCCCAGTTGTAATTTAAATAGTAATGATGGGAAATAAATTGTGCAAAATACTAATCAGAACGCAGCTCAACAGACAAACCTATTCAATGTTTTGGACACCAACATGCTAAATGACACATAATTCATCAATACTTTGTTCCAAAAGTTTTTCTTTTCTTCCGAGCCCTGGGGCAATACCTGCAATCTACTAAGATGCTTATCTTACATTCAACATTTGCGTGCATATTTTGTCTTTTTCCTACTGAATCCTGTTAGTTTTGTTGCTGCAACAATCTCATTTCCCCACAGGGATCATCAATTATCTAATCCCATCTGCAGAGAGATGCTGCTTTATCCCACTGCTGGCGAGATTGCCTTTGTGATTCAAATGGAGAGCATGCAAGTTGGTAATTACATGAAGCCCCAGATGTCAATTGGGACTATATTAAAATCACTCTTGGACGTCAGCAGAGTGAAGTCAGAATGAATTTTTTACCAGAGTGGCCAGTAAAAACATGGTAAACACTGTACCATCGCTGTCCAGAGAGGGTTTATGCTCTAAGAGGAACTTGTGGAAATCAAATAAAATCCACTTCAAAAAGACTTTGGCTGCTTTGGTCTACTGTGAACTTCAGCATGCACATTTATAGCAAATTCTTCTACAAATAATAACAAAGTCCAGAAGAAAAACTGCAAAACATAACATAACATAAAAATAAACTTCAGTGACTAAATGACCTGTAAACTGCTTTTCACAGACTTTCTTTTGGCTCAAGAATGTTTTTCTGGTCTGGTTATTAACTTTTTTTTTTTTTTTTTTTAAATAAATGGTATCCACAGAATTTCTGAGAACCCTCCCCACCTTTGTCGAGATGGAGACAGCTTCTTCATTTCCTGCTTCTTCACTTGGTGGTACATCTTGGCGGCTTTGTCAAACAGGCGCTTCAGGTTGCCATAGGCACCCTCAAAGGGGGTCTCGGACTGGATGCTAACACAGATTAAACATTATGTTAAGACCTGTACATTATGGGATCTAACGAGACAATTAACGATACACAAGCGTCACTCACCAGCGCAGGTAGTAGTAGGTTGCTTCAACATTGTAGAACTTGCTCCCTGCCAGTGTTCCCAATTGGTTAAAAGGCATTCCTGTAGACAGGCGGGTGAAAAATTGGGTGAACAGGCTGACATTTATTTTTGGATCTACCTCATTTGGACTCAGAATCATTATGTAATGTGCACTGCTTGAACTGAAAATATACAGATGATGCCTGAGAAGATACTGAGACCACAAATAACTTCAGTAGATCTGTCGTAATGTTCCCTTCTTTTAAAATTTCCAACCAATATTTCAGACTATACTGTAAGTCTCCTGAACAGTAGGGAACAATAATCCTGTTGGAATTAATCTGCACGTCCGCATGTATGACCTTTGTGCAGGCTTATTGTGAGAAAGTATTAGGAGGGAGTGAAGGTACATGTTCACAATATTTAGAGACAAGAAATGATCATACATGAACTACTGATATCAAACATTTGACCTCATTTTTTTTGCATTTACACAATAACAGAGACATTTTATAACTAACAGGAAAAACCTGTAATGATATCTGATATTTTGATGAGCTTGTGTGTTCTTTCCAGAAAATAGCAGCAAGGAGTAACAAACTAAATATCTCAACTGAATTTCACAATAAAACTAGCAATAAACCCACTAAAGCCACATAAACACAAACATCTGTCAGTCTAATTAAATATTTACATCTTGTTTGTTTAACGTGGACAAAATCCAAAGTGTAAAAATGACACTTTGCTGTTTTACAAGAGGTTATGTGCTGAACTATTTCTTAGCCAGGAGCTGTTGCCAGGCAACCAGCGGTCACTCCGGTTACCAGTTACTGCTCCTGGTCAAAACATAGTCAGACGCATAACTTCATAAAATGGTGAACTGTTTGAATGGATTAAACAAACAAGTAATATAACATGTTAATTATTATGCTTCAGAGGTGCTGATCGGTGGATTTTGTTACCTTTGGACGGAGACAAACTGGCTGTTTTGCCCTGTTTCGAGTCTTTATGCTGAGCTAAGCTAAACTGCTGCTACGTCCAACTACATATTTACCAAACAAACAGATGGTAAGTCTTCTGATCTAACTCTTGACCAACAAGCAAATAAGCATTATTTTCAAAAGTCGAGCTATTCCTAAAGTCATATTTGAACTCATACTGTGTTTTCAATCTAAACATCATTTTATTTCATAATTAAATTATAAATAGAATCAATATTTGTTAGCTTTATCTAATGAACAATTGAATTTCATGTTTTTGTTTTGGCTACTAAAAGAATTACATTACTTTCCCTCCCAATCCCAGCCCAGAAAACGCAAACTTTACCTCCATGACCACAGGAGAAGCAGAGTGACATGTTAAGTAGCTTTATACGACAGTCACTCACCTACGTGCGGCATGACAGACAGGGCCTGATGGTAAAACCGCTCTGCTAGCTGCTCAGCCTCCACACCAGCAAGTTCATTCTGATAACGGGCTGCAGAGGAAACAAACAACATTAAAAACAGTAAAAAAAAAAGAAAGTTCAAATAAATGTTCACAACAGGCAAAGCACTTCCTTTGTCTGCAAAAATCAATATACCCTCAGAGGCTCAATTATTTATGAAATGTTCTAGGACACAAATGCCTCGGGCTAAAGTAATGACATTTTCACTAATTACTTCAAATTTTTGTTTATCTATCAAAGGCAAAACCTAAAATGGCACAGATATAATTTCATTTGCTTCTAATGTTCAGTTAAATAATGTCAGATCAATCAAAATACCAATGTCTCTTTATCACGGAAGTCCAAACCAACCAAACAGCCCCCGGCCAATTACAGTCTACTCCTAATGCCAAAAATTTCCCACGCTGAATGACACACACATGCTGTCTCACACCTCTACAGGCTAGGCAGCAAGATGAATTAATTGTATATTCTACTATCCTGTTATTACCTAGATCTCCAAGGTAGACCAGACAGCGATGACAGGCCATCTGTGCCCACTCCATCTCCTTGGGAGTGGCTGACACTGGTTTCTTTCGGCCTGTTGGGAACATAAAACATTTTTTTTTTCTCATTTCAATTCAGGCATTTAGCTGATGTACTTCTCCAAAATGACCTGGAGTTATATAACAAAAGAACAAGCTTAAATTCCAGCAAAGCAACAGAGTGTCCAAATGTGAGACAGCACCCAGATCATGTGAAACACCATTTCTCTGTCTCTAAGGTCTTAAAGTGCAAAAGTGCTTTTGTTTTCGTTGGCCAAGAACAAACAAAGCTTTTCTTACATTTGTTGAGATGATAAATTGTCACTTCATGCAGGAAGACTGGATTATGTAGGATTACAGACCCCATTTAGCCCCGATATTGTTATATGTATCTTGGTATAAAGTGGTGTTGTGGCTCTGATACTATTTAATGTCTGTGCAAATAAAATCTGTACGGTGTTTTTTTCAAAAATGAGAAAGTAGTGGATCACTAGTCGAGTGGAAGACGAGCTGAGTGAGTACAGACTGTACAGTACCGAAACCACAATGTGACTCTGCACCTGCCTGTTTGCTTTTGCCAACACTAGACGGATTTTGGCATCTCTCCACCTATTTGTCTGCTTTACATAGTGCAGGGGAACACTGACATCTGATAGGGACTGAATTCAGACAATGGACACTTGAACACCCTGTGTACACTCACCGGCCACTTTATTAGGTACACCTTGCTAGCACCGGGTTCGGACCCCGTATTGACTCCAGAACTTCCTTAAGTCTTTGTGGCATAGAATCAACAAGGTACTAGAAACTTTCCTCAGGGATTTTGGTCCATATTGACATGATGGCATTGTGCAGTTGCTGCAGATTTGTTAGCTGCACATCCATGATGAGAATCTCCCGTTCCACTGCACTGCAAAGTTGCTCTATTTGATTGAGATCTGGTGACTGTGAACTCGTTGTCATGTTCAAGAAACCAGTTTGAGGTGATTTGAACTTTGCGTTATCTTGCTGGAAGTAGCCATTAGACCACGTCCATCACATGATGGGATGGACATGGTCAGCAACAATACTCAGGTAGGCTGTAGCATTTAAACAACGCTCAGTTGGTACTAAGGGGCCCCGAGGTGTGCCAAGAAAATATCCTCGACACCATTACGCCACCACCAGCCTGAAACATTGTTATAAGGCACCGTTGATCCATGCTTTCATGTTGTTTATGCCAAATTCTGACCCTACTGTCTATACGTGGCAGCAAAAATCTGGACTCATCAGAACAGGCAATGTTTTTTTTCAATCTTCTATTGTCCAATTTTGGTGAGCCCTTGCAAATTATAGACTTAGTTTCCTGTTCTTAGCTGACAGGAGTGGCGCCTGGTGTGGACTGGGCAGTAGCCCATCCGCTTCGACATGTTGTGCATTCAGAGATGCTCTTCTGCATACCTTGGTTGTAACAAGTGGTTATTTTAGTTACTGTTGCCTTTCTACCACTGCCATCCACTGCCATCAACAAAGCATTTTCGACCAGAGAACTGCGGCTCACTGGATATTTTCTCTTTTTCAGACGATTCTCTGTAAAGCCAAGCAATGGTTGAGATCAGCAGTTTCAAAAATACTCAGATCAGCCCGTCTGGCATCAACAACCATGCCGTGTTCAAATCCCCATCCTCATGCTTGGTTTGAACTTCAGCAGATCTTCAAGTAACAAGCAGTTGAACAGTGTACCTAATAAAGTGGCCGGTGAGTGTATATGCAAAGGTGTGATCACACTGTTCATCATCTGGAGAGCAGGATTCATTTCTAGGGTTGGGTTCTTCATATTTGAACCGATATCGATACACTATGGTACCTTTCTGAAGTACTTTCCTCTCTCTGTAACAAAAATGTAATTTCAGTTGTAATAAATAAGTCTTTTCATTTCCAACGTTGTTGTTTATTTCGAACATTTTGTTGCATAAAATAAAAATAAATAATAATAATGATAATAAAATAAGTTGTTGAGGCTACCTGTTGGAGATGTACTGTTTGCTGAATATGCACGAAGAGCCTGTGATCTACAGCTCTTCAACATCTCACTGTGGCTGTTTCTACTCGTACTGTTCATCTCTGCCGTATGTCTAACTGATCCGTTGAACAAATATATCCAGATCTTGTCGTGTCAATTTGTTTCTATGAAGAATAGCATTGCTAACATCGATAAACACATTTAACTTCCTATAAGTTCTTCACAATAAAAGCCTTCTGCTTGTTTGTCAGTGGAAGGCTTTTAATAAGAAGCAGCAACAACAGGAAATGTTTTCATCAGCAGTGACTTAACACAGCTGTGATATGACTGAAAGTCAACAAACAGTAAAATAAGGCTGATATTTGAAAGCACAAACAGGAACAAAGGAGAGAAATTCCAGGCGTACATGTCTGTAAACTAGGAGGCATTTTTCAAAAGGTCCATAAGGAATCTTATCAATATTTATTTGAATTCACAACACAACCCGCCCTCAAAATACCGAAATATGGCACTGATTTATCTAACATGAATAGGCACTCCATAGAACTGACGTAATTCAGTCAGAATCTTTAAAAGTAGTAAAAGTTCGGTACCCAGCCCTGTGCATTTCAATACCAGCTGTAAATGACGTCAAAGTATCCACTGGATAATTTTAGATTTTGTGCAACTGTATCAAAACCACAAGTTTCTAAACACTCATAATACCATGCTGAATAGAATTTACAGCACTGTTCATTTCACACTAAAACGGGGGAAAAACGTTTACTCTACATGGGTCTGTGGATTGAAGTTAACTAAAACTAAAACAATCTATACTGTAATTCTAAATAAGTGATTTTCAAGACCTCTAAAAACCCTGTATAATATTTAACCGCCATATTCCAGCCATTTTAGTATTAGATATTCAACTTAAGCCTGTGGACAGGCAGACAACCTGTTTTATATGTGTGGACGTTACTCATCCTTATCGCAAATATTTGAGGGTGCTGCCGTGTTTGAATGTTCTGTGCCTGTGTTGTGTGAATTTGTGTTTTGTGCGTCTGACCGATCAGCGGGTCTGTGACGTGGGTCCAGTCGATGCAGTCCTGCAGCTCCAGCTGGTAGTGTGACTGGATGTATAGTAGCAGGTGCTGGTAGAAACCCACACCGGCGATCAGGTGTGTTCGGTAGGCACACTCCAAAGCGCTGCGACTGTGGATGTGCTACAGTGAGGGAAAGAGAGGAACCAAGACATTAGAGATATTACCTGTACAACAACAATAAACATGATCTATGAAGCACTTAGACTTATATATTTTAATCTACAATATGCAACAAAAGCATGGAATACTAAAATATACCCAACAAGCAACTGAGAGACATTTAAAGCAAAAGAGAAGTGGCTCTCAAATGGAACCACTAGAAAACATATCAGCTAGCAAACTTGTGAATATTATGAGGGAATCTAAGAAGTTGTGTTGATAGGAGAAACTTCTTAAATTACACACATGATTAAGACTTCAAATAAGCAGCAAATACTTGAAAACACCTTTCACAGTTTCACTGATTTAAAGCTCACAAGTATCTGAATCACAGTTTGACATATGCAACTAAAGCTGGGTACATTTTTATAACCCAGTTCAGCCCAGAAATGATCTGGCTAGGTTCGATAACAGCAATGATGTTTGGTGGTTTTTCTGTGCTGGTCCAGTGGCAGAGAAAAGTGCCAAGTGCCATTTTTAGCTGTGCATAATATAAACACACTCTTGGTACTCTATGAAGCATGTTGCATGCAAGTGACCATGAAATGCTAGATGTCAGAGCAGAGTTAACCTTTATGTGGCAGCCAGGATGTCAAGCTAGCCAACAACAGAAAAACTGGTTGGCTAACACGTGTCGAGAGGCCGGTTTTTCCACAGCTACACAAAGCCAGTTACCTTCTTGTTGGTCTTGATAACCTGGATGACTTCATAGTAAACTTTCCTCCAGAGCAGCTCCTCAGCCTTACGGCCGTAGTCGACAGGGTGGAGAAACATCAGTTTCACACAAAGCTCCCTCAACCTGAGAAGACGCAGAAAGACAACAGATGCACACAAACATTAAGGAGGCAGTGGGGTCACAGATTTGACAAGTGGACCAATGACTTAGTTTCACATGAAAAGGTGGGGCTAGGCCGGAAGAGAAAACACAAACACAAACACAAATTGATTATTTGGTCTTGTCAAATGACCCTTGCAGATCAACTCTTTATAGCAGAACTAGGAACAAATAGTTGATAAAGTAATCTGTTGACAGAAATGTGTTTAATTGACTAGTCCATCAACAGAAAAGTTAATCTGCAACTATTTTAATGATTGATTAATCGTCATCATATTCTCTGGTTCCAGTCCTCTCAAGTGTGAATATTTGCCGCCTTCCTTTCCAAGTTGTGACAGTAGACTAAATATCTACAGCTTTTGAAATGGGGACAGTATATTCTATCAGATGTGTTTCTTCCAACTTCCTCTTTCTCATTTGGAGCCATTCCTTTGTTCTATCCCGTAAGCAAAATAAACACTGCGATCCTTTACATGCAGCATTTCTCATCATCACCCCTTTGAAGAGATGCTTCTCAACGCTTCAGTGCCAGAGAGGATAATGTCATAGCCAACAATATTATCAGCCCTCATCTTGCACCGAGGTGCCAAATTATCCCATTTGCTCTGCTGACACTAAATTATGTCTTGAGGGATCTGATCATTAGTGAAGCCTCTAAATACGGAGAGTGAAATCAGCCCAAAATGCACTGAGGCTGCAGTGGGATCTGGTCACTGTTCTCAGAGGTGGTCTGGGATGCCCACTTATGTATTGTAGTATGAACACACACGCAGCCTGACCACACTGAAGGCATGTTTAGTCAACTTTTCAGTCCAAACAGGTCAATGACCAGGGATGAGATACCATCTCCTCTTGTAGACACGTGTCATGTGTCTCTCTCACATTTACTGCCAACTTCCCTTTTCTCATTTTGAGCTTTTCGGTCACTGTATCCAGTATGCAAATAAGCACTGCAATCCTGTTCTCTAGCCGTACGGCTGAGCACAGATTAGTATGTTTTTTTTTTTGTTCTGTTTAATCTGACAGAGGTTATAGTTTCTCACATATAAAATCAAACGGCGATATCAATCACAGGTGCGGAGGCTTCTTCGACAGCTAAAGTATGAACCGGATCTTCAGAGCTTTCCAATAAGCACTGGCTGCTGGCCAAACAGTCGACCACTCGTTTAAATCCAGCTGGCCACTTTATAACGTCCATTTTTGATTCTAATAAAATAATTTTGATGAGCAAGTTGCAGTTCGCTATGCATATAAATTTACAACCACTGGGCCTCTGATGTCAGATAACATGATTATCTGTTTGTATTAGTTCTGCGCCCACATCCTCTATATAAATGTGTGACAGGGGACATCCTGACACAGGAAAACTCCAGTGGAAGCAACTTGACAACCGCACAGTAAGTATTCAAGTCCACTGTTAGCGTTACACTTTCCATATATGCCACACAGACATTTATGGGCTTAATGAATGAACAAATGAATGATTTATCTTTATTCATATCGCGCTTTTTACAGCAGAGCCGTCTCTATGACGCATTGCAAGCACGTATAAAACAGGCAATGTTGTCAAAGTAACAGTCATATGAGGAAAACGTAGGCTATGCCTCAGCATCACACTGAGGATGAGAGCGAAGATGAAAATGAAGAGGAAGATGACAAGAAGTTGAGTCGATTCAGTAGATTCACATGATTTGAGTCAAGTGATTCACATGTTTGTTATTTTAGGGTTATTTTTGGGATAGGTTTATTTTAGATATAATTTCATTTAAAACCAATACATAGGCTAGATAAGACATGGCATTAAAAACATCTTCCCTCTTATAATAACCTTGTTTATTTTAAGTGATTAAGTACGCAGTTATGTTTCTAATAAAACCGGAGATTAACCATCACTGTGGCATGTCTTGGTAAACCTTACAGTGAAGGTGTCAATGAATAAATAAAAAGTTATAAATAAGGTCTAATGATTCTTAATTACAAAAGTTCTGATCAGTCAGGAACAGGTGTGGTTTTAATAGATATTTAGAGATTGTTTGGGCTAAAACACATCAAAAGCATAATTCTCCTTTACAATAATTCACTACATGTTTACAGTCGAGTAGGCCAGTTCTTTAAAAAATGCAATAATTAACATCAGTGTATATGCTGGAATAGTGGCATTAAATACAACAGAGGCCAATGAATTCGGGATTTTTTGACCTCCTAGCTGCCTGCTCCCCCCCCCCCGGCTGGCTACTCCATATCCTTGTGGAAAGCGCTGGATCTCGACACAGTCTGGACAAGTCTGACAAGGGAGTATGAGCTCACCTAGATGCTCTGGGGCTTATCAGACAGCTTACCAAAGAGCTGTCATTTCAACTGAATGGACCGGAGGTGAAAGCAAGGGTGACTTCTTGATATGTCTACATTACACATGTGAATTCATATAATTATGTTCACAACAACTGTATAGATGATGTTCAGACTGCATGTAGCCGTTGACCTGCAAGTTATACCACTGGGGCCTGTTTCCCAAATGACTGTCAACCACAACTTCTCCTACAGTCCTGTTTCATAGCCATGCATGGGTCGTAATTATGGTGTTACACGAGAGGAAATAATCTCATGTTGCAGCTTTCATGTTTCATGTTGCAAATTATGTGAAACAGGCCCCTGATTCCTTTCACACACACACACACACACACACACACACACACACACACACACACACACACACACACACACACACACACACACACACACAGGAGTCTGAGACAGCTGGACGTACTTGTTGCGAAGGCTGATATTCTCCGGCTTGAAGACCTCTCTGTAGGATGCTTTGCTGCCGATGATGACATCCAGCTTGTGCACAGATTCCACCACAGCCCTGGGTAGCATTGGGCAATAGAAAGCATTAGAATAACGACAAGGTTAAAGGGATAGGTTGACAATGTTTCAAGTGTGTCTTAAAACAGTAGTCAGGTCCCCCCCACATGGACACAGAGAGAGGTTTTCCTGGCTGTAATCAATCCTCCTGTTCATACTGGCTATTAAAAGATCCCCTTCAAATGCTAGTCAATGTAAGTGATGAGGGCCAAAATCCACAGTCATTTAAAGCTTATAGGAGGCTTCAGCAGTCTGAGTTAGTCATATCAGGTGGATATCTGCCATATTTACAGTCTTTTTAGCATCAAATTACCTCTTTGTGTTTCCTCAGTGACAGAGAGTGTTTTCCTGTTCAGCTGTAGTGGAAGTTTAATAACAATAAGAGAGACTTTGCACTAAAAAAGGCCGGAACAATGAAAGATATCTACTTGAGTTGACTCATTTTGTCAGCTTAAGTTTCATATTAGCTTCACATAATCTTTCAAATACATTTTAGCGCAGAAGGAGGCTTGTGTGTGTGTGTTTGGCCCCCGTCATTTACATTGTAAAAGATCCTCTAACGGTCATTATGAACAGGAGAAATAATTATGGCAAGAAAAGAAATATTTCAGTGTTCAGTTGGGCACCTGACTGTTGTTTTAACATAGATACGAAGTAGTATGAACCTTTCCTTTAACGCTGTGAACTAAACATTTTCTAGACTACAAGAGATGCCAGGCTCAGTCAGAAAAATGCTGCACGCCATTATGTCTGCAACCAAAATCCTTTCTGTTTCACTTCTCTGTCCAGAAGGCAGCTACCTCAGTCAGAGCATGATGAGGAGTGCCCAGATAATTTAGCTAATGTTACACTAGGGATGTTTGAGTTAACTCATTGTCATGACAGGTTGTCGAATGGAAGAAGTGGTTCTCAAAGTTTTTTTTTAGACCATGGCACCTCTTCAAAGGAAATTGTTTGTCATGGCACCCTGAGCCACCCAACCCCAAATATAACTTACATATGTATATTATATTATTTTGTTATATTATATAAATATATAGTAGTATATTATCATGCTGTATTATATCAATGTGAAGTTACAATAATATTGGGTCATTCTCAATCATTTAGCATAAAAGCAAACAGGTGCTGTTCAGATTCACTGATGCATATTTTTGCTTAAAAAATATTTAAGATGTAACGTCACAAGGAACAACAAACAAACAAACAATCCCGCGCCACCCCTCTCCAAAAAAGGCTGTCTTTTAATGTGGACATGTAAGCTGCTGAGGTGGAGAGAGAATAAATGAACAATGATATGATTAATCTCACGGCACCCACATTGAGAACCACTGAGTTAGCTCTGAACTAGCCAGCACAATAACGTTCAATTAGCACCTCGGTTAGCTCGGCAAAACGGCCTCGCCAACTTACCTGTAAAGCCGCTTGATGAGAAGGACTTTCGCCTCTGGCTCGCTGTCCTGCCCCGGTCCACTCATGTTTAGCGACTCGCCGGTTGTCTGATCTCACGCTCCAGCGTCTTCTCGCCGTTTCCCCCGCACCGCTCGCCCCGTAGTTGTCACGGATACTCGGGTTTGTTCCCCGGCAGTGACACCCGTGTTGATAGGCAGCTAGCGCTAGCTGTCGAGGTAACGTTAGCTTTCCTCCCCTTCCCTCCCAAGTCTCTTTCGTTTCTTGTGTCCTTTGGCAAGACCCCCTCTACCCATCCGCTCTGAACAACGGGTAGGAGGGGCTGCCCGGTAATTTACTCTCTTCTCGGTCAGCTGAAACGCTCTGATATGCTTCTTGTGTTGTTCCCTGTTCCAGCCATTGCTACGAAGGCGGCCATTATTCCTCTCAGGCAGTGACCGCCTGGATATCGCGAGATTACGGAACACACTGATGAGATTACATCGGGGGTTGCCCGGTAGTCCGCAAAATCCGTAATTTTATTGGTACAAAATAATGTGCAATGTAGAAATTAAAATAGAACAAACTATACACAAACACAAGACGCTGAAATATAGTTTTGTATTCAGAGTCACTGTACCTTAAAAGGCACTTTTAGCTAATTCATACCAGGAGAAATCAGTCACGTGTGGATTTGTTCCTGTAAAATCTTCAATCATGTACTTTCGGTAGAAAGAAAATGAGAAGAAGAAAATGAAATTATTCAGACACATTAATATAAGAAAGTAGGGCCACAACAAAAGATTAATTCAAAGATATTCAGTTTACTGTCATAGAAGATGAAAGAAAATAGTTGGCCTTCAAAGTTCTGTTGATCGACTAATCAATTGCTCTAAAACAAACAGTCTCTGTAGCCCATCACAGTGAGATAAGACTTGGACTTTTACTCTGTGTAAGTAACTGTTTGTCAGTATGTCTGCATGTACTTTTCTTATTCTTCATCATTTTCTTTTTCTATTTTTTCTATTGCAGTTTGTTGTTTGACTGTTCAGTATGTTATATATCTGTATATTTTATTTATTTATACCCACCAGTATCACAATATATTGACCTCATACAAATCGCCTACATAGCCTGTAATACTCCAGGAAATATCCAACAATAGAAATCAAATATATATAAACAGACAGCCTCATAAGTGAAAACATAACATACAAAACCAACATAACCCAAAACAAAAACAAAATCTACATTTATGCTTCAGTTCAAGTCCATTAAAATAATGTATGAATAACTAGTCTATGTATTGTAGCATGCAATTTGAGTTTGCCTCTCATCTCCCAAACTGCTATAAGTCAAATCAGGGAAATGTTTACAGATGACAGCCAATTAATTCTTGTCATATAAAGTGACAAAAACCAATATGTTCATACCACATATAGATTATATATAAATTTTACATTCCAATTTATTTTTCAAGTCAAGGGTCAAACATCATCAGCTGTGAGTACTGTAGCTCCCTCAATTTGTTTTGTGCATTGCATTGTGGGAGAATATTATCCATCAATAGCGCACACAAAAATCAATCAAAAGTCACTTTTCCATTACGAACACACTAAACACTTGAACCAGCTATAGACTGAATGAGTGATCCAACTGTGGTGAATTATGCATGAGCAGAATCCACTGAATGAATCTTAGTGACTCTTTTGTCCACTTCACTGCTGTGTTTTTACATATATGTTATATAGTCTGAAAGTAATTGTTAATATATAACCTTTTCAAGATTTTTTCCCAGGAATGGTAGCTTTGAGATTGGTCTATATATAGTCAAGGACAAACAGATCAAGATTTCTCTTCTTTAACAATGATGTAACAATGGCATGTTTGAGAGCTGTGGGGAAGATTCAAGAGAGTAGAGAAGTATCAACAATTTCAAGGACATCATTTCCCAAACAGTTGAGAACACTTTTAAACAATTTGGTGGGCACTGGGTCAAGAGCACATGTAGCAGAGCTTAACTGTTGTACTACTTCTTGCGTAACTTTAAATGTACAGTCTGAAGTTAGTCCAAAAGTAGAGTTTTTGGAGAGATTTGGAATAGGGCCAGACATTATACAACATCCTCCCAGACTTTCAAATGTGTAGCACAGAGACTCCAGGTCTGCATGTAATTTGCTGAAGTTCCTGGCCATGACGTCAATCACTCCCACATGCATTAAAACAAAATTAACAGTTCGATGCAGGTCAATGAGAGTTGGAATGAGTTCAATTAGATCGATTACCTTGCCACCAGAGAGACTGTACGTGATAGCACCAGGAAGAGTTAAGTGTTTATGATAGAGTCACCTACTATCAAAATTTTCAGATTGCTGCTTAACATACAGCATTGTTGTAGGTGATGAGTTTTGGTGGCAGGTGGTGCTGGGCGCTCTACCACCATCCTCCGGTGATGAAGTACACAGTCGAGTGTGTTTGTCTGATGTTCTGTTGTTTTATATAATTTGAACGAATTCCAAAGCACTGTGAATTCATTCAAACTTTATTTTGTGAAAAAGTGACAGCCCTAGTGTGTATACCTGGTTTTCTGCTGCTCCGTTTGTTTAAGTTTCAAGTCTTTTTTTTCCCAACCCTGCGTGTCAGTGAAGCATGGATATACATACTTTGACTGCTACGTAAATAAATAATATGTATACAATAAAGAAGTCCATAAATGTACATAAATGTTTATGTTAAACTAATTTTGGCCATCTTCACCAAGAATTCAGTTTCTACTGATGGGCTAGATGATCAGTAATTATTTTATACATAATGTGTATATTATATTTATTTTAAACTGTACATTCCACATAATTCAATCACTGTATTTTAAGTCAAAAACTGAAAATCACTCTCTTGCCTAAAGCTTGTGCAAAATACTGCACCAACTGGTTCCAAATATAGAGACTACTACATCACTCCAAATTACGCATCCCAACACAGGATACCAATCCAGTCAATTTTACAAATGACAGACTTACAAATTATTTTACAAATTACAGACTTTGTTGATCACATTTAAAGAACAGTTTGATCTGGTCCCAACATCAATGTCAGACCTTTTTAAACCCTTAATGTCCCTGCACTAAAAGAGGCAAAGTTTGATCATGCTCAATTTCTGTTCAAGCAGACAAATTGCACTCCGTAAGAGTGGCAGCCTCATGGCTCCACTCTGCTGCTGCTGTGAGGGTAGGAGGCAAAGTTGCCATTGTGTGTACATTGAAAAAAAAATACTGGGAACAATGTTGCCACCTGTTGGTGTGCAGGCACTTTTAAATCAGTGGTAGACAAACAGCGGCCTATGGGCCAAATCTGGCCATCTCACAAAGATATTTGGACCTGTAACACAAGCTGAAGTTTACCCTCTTATAGATCATCAAATCTTTTACATGACTCTTCATAAATTTACAGTAGATAGCAATATAAACACAAAGCTCATGTAAATCTACATTGATTTGACCTTGTAATACCTTATAAACTTACCGGATGAATAACAAAGGTAACTAGAAAATGCATTTCCAGCAGAAAGTGAAGTGAATGCTGATGGCTAAAATAAAAGGCAAAGCATTGCTGAAAATGCAGATATCTGCAGCAATTGTTTAAAATCTTGTAGTGCCACCTACAGGTGAAATTGTATCAAATGCAACAGACTTGATCAACATCCTCATCTGTCAACTCTGCTAAATTTATCATGGAATATTATGTTTAGATATGCAGTTAATAAGAGTATGGTGGTGTTTCATTAATAGCCACAAGGTGGGTCTATTGGTGCCATGCTTCAATATGCTGTTCACATTCTCATGAAGAACTTGTGTACCTAATTTCAGTTTATCAAAGACAACAGAGTTGTAGAAATATCATGTTATAATATTACAGTAGCACCCCCTGTGGGTAGAATTGTATCAAATGTCAAATACTTGTGCAGTGTGGCTGCATGTACAACATGCCCAAATATGGTTGCAGTTGACTTTAGCACTGAAGAGTTTTGGCCTGTTAAGTGCATCAGACCAGGCCTTCAAACTTTTGGTAACCAATTACAGACAAATGGTAAGTGATACCCAAAAACAAACTCAAGTTTTATTCATATGGTCTGTACCGAGTTTGATGAAGATTAGATGAAATATTTACCAACAGTAGCAAAAAAATGTGTTTACCAAAAAATCCATAATGGCAGAAATTTTTCCAGGTGCAAATGGGCGTGGCCTATATCAGTCAAATCAGCATCTTCAAAGGAACTCTATGCAAATATTGCGTTGCTAAACTTCACAGTTCAGAGTCACAATAGAATTATTAGCCAAACAGAAAAACACCTAATAACTGACCACAAAGTGATCAGTCATGGAGAACTTGCGTACCAAGTTTCATTTATGAAAGACAAAAGAAAACAAATTGTGGTCAGTTTTTACCATTTCCATGGCAGACCCATATGTTAAGCATTTCCACATGGGACACCTGTCTATGAAGAATATACTGTGATTACTTCAGCACTTTTAATCTTTAATCTAAGATATCAACTTTCAAACATTCCTCCCATAGACTTTGCATTATAAATGTTAATATTTTGAAAATATACTAGAAGGAGGAAAAGTCATAGCATAAATGTCCTTAAAGAGCTGGACATTTTGATACTTGAATGGTTTCTGCAGCTGAAAGTGTGCAGAAGTAGTTAGTGATCAAAAAATGTACAGAAGAAGAATACATAAAACTTTGAAGAACAATAGTGTGAATGCTTGTCAGAATTTACATTAATAAAGCTTTGAAGAACAATAAAGCTTTGAGTAACAATAGTGTGAATGCTTGTCAGAATTCACTCTAATAAAGCTCTGAAGAACAATAGTGTGACTAATTTGGCTGATCTGAGCAGAACAGATTTGTGTCAGTAACAGCAGCTTTGAAGTGATGAAGTGGCCCACTGTTTATTGTGTGGATAAGTTATCAATTATATTTCTATTCCCATAGTGTAACACATGTTTATGAATATTTTTTTGCCAGATGAGTATTAACATAAGTTGCAGTCACTGACTGATGGGGAAATATGACAATAAGTGCTGAGAAAAATGGGCCCATTGTTGAACCTAATCGCTAAACCTCTGCTTCAAATTATACCATAATTTACCAATACAGTAATTTTTATTTTCCCCATAGACAATGGACTCTGTTGTTGTAATTCCCTCTGTTTGCCATTAGATGTCCATGAAGATCACAGATTGCTTAAGGTCCATTTAAATGCAGTGTTAACATAACAGTGAAATGGCACTTTGAGAGAACCTTCCTTCCTTTATTTAATGAATATTGATGACTGTGGAAACATGATATTGGTATGACAGATAGTTATGGAGCGTATCACTGAAATAGAAAATCAGTTTCATTTGATGCACGATTATTAAATCTGTAATGGTTTTATTGGTTGGAATTATGTAACCCTGTGATGATGTTTTCCAGGAATTGAGAATTTTTACATAAATACACAAGAAATTGCATGTTTTTGTATATAATTAAATCATTTGATACATACTTCCATATGGAAGATGAAAACATTATTGTTAATATTCTGCCCACTGTAACCTGGTAGATTAAATATCCGAGTGTATTTGATGCTTGGGTCTGGAGCAGGTCTGGCTGTTCTGTGTACACAGCATGAACCATCTATTGCTCCTCCACTGTGCGATTTTTTTTTTTCTGCTCTGTCCAAACTCAGAAGTTGCCAACCCACTAAGGAACTGCAGGCGATTAAGTGTAGGAGGATGAGGATAATTACAAGCTTGCTATATTCAGTAGAGTCCCTGGTTCCCAGATCCTGCCTGCCATCCTTGCTTTCAGCACCTCAGCTGGAAAGATAGTGAGAAAATGATCTTCTCTGCTCACCAAGAGAGGCATTGCAGTCCTGAAAATGTGTAGATGACTCAAATGGGCAAGATGAAACCGCAAGCTGCAAAAACTTACCTGTGATCCAGAACAAAATAAATGAGCTTATAGAATCCTTCTCTTGCAAATGTTGGAAGAAGGAGCAACCATCAAAGCAGATCAATAACCGTAATAATTTTCCACCCATATAAGATACTGCATTCATTTTCAGTTAAGATTAGGATTCTTAACTTAATAGATGATTTTGTTTATTTATAATCCCTAATTTTGTAAGAGGGCTTGAGCTTATACATGTAGTATATGCTGAAGCACATAGTTGATTAAGTAATTACTTGGTTGATGGAAAACTAATCCATAGCAATTGTGATAGTCAATCAGTCATTTGAGTCATTTATCAAGCAGAAATGCCAAACATTTGTTGGTAACAGTTTTTAAGATGTGAGTTTTTCTGTGTTTTATTTGATTGTTAATTGAATCTCTCGAGTTTTGGATTGTTGCTCAAAACCAGCAATTTGAAGATGTCACTTTTCTGGTGACACTTCCATGACTTGCGGCCAAGTCATTGAAGTGACCAAACACTGCTTCCAGAAAGAAAATAAGCTATATTTTCTACACTTTAAAAGATAAGGCTGGCAATATTATTTTTGTTATTGTCAACAAATCCCAAAGGCAAAACCAACAATTAGTTAGTCTGTCTCTCAATACTTTTTTGACATCCTTACTCCGTCTGTGTCTCTTGGCCCCAAGCCCATTGCTTTCTACTGAAGTAAATATTTAAAAACAGATCATGAAAATATATTTTCATTTTAAAAAAGACTCAGTAATTTCCTAAAGCAGCTGAGCACTATAGGTTTTTTTTTATTACCCGTGTTACCCCACACAGCACATGCAGAATAAACATATTTAGTGTGGTAGTGAATACTTATGGTATATGAGGTCTAGCAGAATAGGCAATACTTGATAGTATGATCAATTAATTGTTGCTTCTTTGGAGTTTTCATTAGATGTGTTGACAATAAGAAAAACATAAGACAATTAATAGATTTATTCTTTAATCTGAAATGAATGGATACTTTGAGAGACTGAGAAAAGCCCAAGTTAGTGCTTTAAAGGACCAGTGTGTAAGATTTAGAGACATCTAGCAGTGAGGTTGCAGATTGCAACAACCAAACAAAAACAATACCCCCTGCGAAACTTGCAAAAAACGCAAAAGGCTCTCTCTAGAGCCTGTGTTTGGTTTGTCTATTTTGGGCTAATGTAGAAACTTGAAACAACAGGCTTTGAAGCCAATTTGACATAGTGGTCAAACCGTGTAATTACAACATCACATCAGGCTGTTGGGCCCAAAAAAACTTTAAGGTAACAAAAACACAATGATTTTCAGGTGATACCCTTTACATTATACATAATATAATATAAATATAT
Source organism: Euthynnus affinis (assembly GCA_029490765.1). Classification (NCBI taxonomy): domain Eukaryota; kingdom Metazoa; phylum Chordata; class Actinopteri; order Scombriformes; family Scombridae; genus Euthynnus; species Euthynnus affinis. The sequence goes on along the minus strand of CM055847.1, from coordinate 7,730,436 downwards.
ATACACAATGAAAATATGTTTATGAATATTATATTCTATTTCTACCACAGATCCCCCCAAATCTTACATACTGGTCCTTTAAAAGAGAGAACACACATTTCCACACTAAGTTAAGAATTTAATTATTTGTTTATTTAGTAATTTATTTATGTATTTCTATCTCCAGATTCACCCACCCGAAAAATATAAATTCCGGTGTATTCCAAAAAAAAAAAAAAAAAAAGAAACAAAAAAAGGAAGTGACAATGGCATCTTCATCAACCGCATCAAAGGAATTAATCAACAAAAAATTCAAAGTGGCAATAATTATTATCATTATTACAATAATAATTAAATGATCAGAATATCCACATTCATAACAAATCCATATACAACTGCAATACACTCTTCAACACCACTCTTCCATTAATATACACAAAATCCCCAAATGTCTGTCCTGTCAAAACAACAATAGAAGAGTTAAGGGGGGGTGGGGGTGGGAGGGGGCTATGGCTTGTCAAGGGGGATGAAGATGAGTGACCAGCAGGGTTAATGGATCTAAGGTTAGTAAGAGTATAAGGGGGGGAGGCACACTTATTTAGTAAGGACCTATACAAAAACAAGCAATGTTAAGTAATGACAGTATACTTTCATGGAAGGATCTGCCAATCTAACCGAATCTTAATAAAAGGTTAGAAGGCTCCATGAAAGGCAGAGTTTGGGGAACAAAATTTCAAGAAATATATAAGGGTTGTCTGAATAAATATATAACTCTGAATGACAACCGCTGCAAACATATACCATAGGAACCTAAAGTGAAAGTCAGATAAGCAAGAACTCAAAACAGGTTGAGAGTTTCAAAGAAATGCAGATGGAGGTTTCTGGAAAAAAAATTGTCTTAGTCTATATATGTACAAACATTGCTTGGTCACCCCAATCTACTTAGAAAAGCTTTTTAGTTGGTCAGAAAATGAGTGCAAGCTTAAGATTATGTGAGTTACTTCTTGTATGAGAGCTTCAAGAATGCAGCTAAGTGACAGACCTCACTGATATTCTAAGTCTGCACAGAAAGTGCCTCTGATAGCTGTCAGTAAAAACCTTTCCATGCCTCAGTATTGGTAACTTGAGAAGACCTATTCATAGAAAGAGAGAGAAACATTAGAGGAAAAAATAACTGTACACTCTGCATATACAAACAAACTGTATATACACATAGACATACCATATATACACATTTATCCAGTATATACACAAAGATTTACCCAGTACACACACTTATATACAAACACATTCACTCGTTTTAGCGGGACCTCTAACATATCTCTCTCTGTCCTCATTTCAGTCACAGGTGGAAAAGGCAAGGATTTCAACTCAGATTGGTATCAGTGGAGTCCATCCATAGAAAGAAATAGGGAGTTTTACAGCAATCTGACTGCAGAAAAATGTGGTCACACTGACACCAAGAGTTCATCCTCTGCTCGGTTCAAACTCTACAGACAGATAGTCGAAGTGGAGTACAAAACAACAGCTGTAAGAATGTCCTTATCCAACGGCTTTCACATCGTCCGTAAATGGAGAGCTCCATGGCGATTGTTGGGTGAGAGAAACATCCGTCCACGTTCCTTTTTTTTTTTTCCGTTTTTTTTTTTTTTTTTTTTGAATGATTATAACCAAGAGGAAGGAGGGCACAGGTCTCAGCAACGTGCAAACTATTGTAAGGGGAGTAGGTAAAACACAAGTTTGGCCCTTTCACAGTCATCACAGTCCTGCAGGGCAATTATTCTCTCCACAAGATTGTCTTAGTATAAGAAAGCTTATAAAATGGATTATTTATGAACTTCCATTAGATAGAGAGGCATCTATCTATATCAAGAAATAAATATCTGCTCCGGAAGATTTCTGATGAAGAGTTTTTTTTTGTACTATTGTAAGAATAAGCAGTGTCATAGAAATATAAATAATAACATTCAGTCCGGTTTTTCAAAGTCTTCATTGAAGCAAGAGTTGTTTGCTCTGAGCAGTTTCACTTAGTCGTATTAGGCTGTGCATATTTAGTTTCCTTTAAATCAAAGTCTGAGAAAGAGATTCGAACGGAAGAGCTAAAACTAATGTTGAAAATGTTGCAGAGAGTAAAAATGAAGCGGTTAAATAATGCTTGGAGAATCCTAGATAGATAAAGAATGAATAGATGAGTAGGAGTCAAAGGGTAATTTGAAAAGACTATAAGAGAGAGAGAGAGAGAGAAGAGAGAGAGAGAAGAGAGAGAGAGAGGGAAATAAATGCTTTGAAAGTAACTCAGCTTTGACTGAAATTTTAAGAGAAGTCAAGCACCTTTGAAATACATCTTACCCCACAATACATCTCCCCTCTCTCTCATTTTGAGCATCACACCTCCCTTGGCCTTTGTGTTCCTCCGTTCTGCTGATTGATCAGACTGCATAGCTGTTCTTTGCATGCTCTGCAGGCTAACAACACATGTCCAGCCTTCCTTTTAAAATTAAAATGTAGCTCCAAACCACGAGGCGTCAAACACATTTTTAAAAAAAAAAAATCCTGTCATCAAATCAGAGAGAGAGGGCCAAGTAAAGTATGGTAAAAAAAAAAGCCAGCATTTCCTTACATGGTCCGCTGGGGCTCTGCACCATCCTTTGAGCAAAGAGAATGGGACCAATGCCCCAAGTTCTCCCTTTGTCAGCCAATCGCGTCACGAGAGAGGGCTCTGGACATTTGGCCATGCCACCCTGTGGACTGCCGATGGTGCATCAGCCAATTAGGTTCCACATTGTCCTCCATGAAGCTTTGAGAGTGGCTAAGGGGAGAAAAAAAAGGGAAGACAGAGAGAGAGAAGAAACGGGGGAGGGTGCTTGATCAGGTGCTATTGAAGCATAGCTAGAGACCGAGTATCGGGTGGCAGTCTTTCCAAAGCTGGACTCATCTCTTTTTCTATAGTTTTTTTGTGTTCAGCTCTGAGGCAACTGCTTGTTTACCTGAGTCACTGAGGTATTTTCACAGCAATGTTAATTTCTCAGTCACGGATCATTTCACATCTCTGAAAAGACACTGATGTTCAAGCCTAGCCCGCTTTGAATCCAACATTCATCACATACAAGTAATTTCACAAGAAAAAAGTAGCCCTACAAGCTGTCTAAGTAGAAGACAATCTTTCCCTGCGTAAGACTGCGAGCATTATTAACATTTGGTGGTTCAACAGTTAAACATTCACTGTAATGATGAGTCTAATCTAAACTAATCCGCTAGCACTGGCCTACAAGGTACTAGCACTGTCCATGTTGACTTTTGACACTGTAAAAGTAAGAGATTTAAATGGCTGACACAAAACTGATGTGAAACTCTTCAACTCCTCTTGGTTCCTCCTGCGCGATTAAACAAGCTGAGTTCTCGTGGAGCGACACCAGTGTGTGAGGCTACAGAGACAGAAACAAATTCACACCCAGACAAACCTTACAACAGACAGTTTATACACAAAATGAAGGAATATGGATACACATTACAAACATTTCAAAGACTCGTGTTTTCAGCATTTGACACATGAGAAACTGAAGAATTCATTTCAAAAATACATCGTAGTTTCCTGAAGTTTACTGTACATTAAATGGTTTTCTGTTTCAATTTGGTTTAACGCTGTTATCAAATGTTTTTCAGGAATAGAACTTTTTTTTTTTTCACGTCGTGAATATTTCATTTTGAAATGAAACTTCAAATGATGGTAAATACACACAGACGTGTCATGTCATTATAATTTTTTTTTATATGCATCAGAGGCATAATATATTCATATTGTCTTAAGCAAGGCATGTAAGGTGCAATTAGTCGATGACTAGCTAGTCTACTGGCCAAAGGATGCTCAATATGTTTATCCCAGGCACTTGGTGGTGGGCTTAGCAAACCTAAATGGTTGTAATGGTCTTTTCATTCGTATTTGAGAGAGAACAAGTTATTATTAAATATTAATTAGATAGTAAGTGCCCAAAACTGAAAACACAAGGGGAAAATCAATAATCTGTCATTAGTATTTATATGTACTCATAGTTATACCTGCAGTTTGTGGGTGACAACATATTGAAAATGTTTTTCCAAATAAAAAAAGAAATATTAGTAATGGGATCATTCATCCTCTGTCTCTGAAAACAATGAACAAACACTTTTAAATGAAAAACAAACAACAACTTGAAAACTGGGAATTAATTCTATTCAACCATTTCATTCAGAATTGCTTCATTCTATCTTAAAATTGTATTGATCATTGAAAACAGCACTTTGGGGTTTGTTCTCCACAAATTTGAAATAACCCATCAATTTCGAGCCAGGGAGCTGCCGTTTATTAACTGTAAATAAAACCAGAGATTGGAGGAGGGCGCTTCTGAAACACAGATATGGAAACCCTAACAACCCCATCAGACATAAGAACACAACAGGATGCACAAAGAACAAAGACAAAGACACAAAACATATTGGGAGGGGTGGGGGTGAGAGGTGGGGGGCACATTGCAGAAGAGAGAGAGAAAAGACAGTGGGTGAATCATGAAAGAGGCAGTGCTATGGCAGACACAGACATTTTGACTTGGAAAATGGCACCATTTGTTTCTGTTTAGCACCAGTTTATCACATATCGGTTCTGAGATTGAGAAGAGAAAAATTGCACAAGCTCAGTCCAAAAACAAGAGGTCCCTTGGATTGAAAAAAAAAAAGTTCCCAAAGCTCATCTTCCATTGACTCGTAATTCAAACCTCTACGACGCTTGATCTTGTGTCTTTGAACCTCTATTTTTTTCAGCCCACAGATCGTTTCTCTTACTAGCAAAGCTAACGTGGATCTCCACCTATTACCTCTGTATCAGATCTCTATTGGAAAACCCTGTTGAAAAACACTCAAAGGCACTAAAAAAGCCAGACTACATCGCCACATCTCTACCTCAACAATTTGCAGCCTGGCGTGTTCTGGATAGGTATAATTAATGCACCTACATCCATGGGAGTCTTTGCTAATGGCTACTATGAAGTCTTTGGGGTGCAAGACATTCAATAGTGCTTACGTGTATTTATTGTTTCTCATGACAGGCAATGAGTACACAGAGCAGATGTTCACATATTGGCTTGGTATGTATGTCAAATGCTTTGTTTGACTGATTCAAACAGCTTACAGTGTGTGATAGTGTATCATTATCTTGTCCTGCAAGACTGATACTGACTGAAGCTCCATGTGAGCATCAAGAGAACAAGTATCCGTTGAAGAGCCCTTTGTGTTGTGTGTTTTTGTGTTATGCACTGTACAGTAGCTGAATGATCACTACTTGTCTCCTGCACACTCTTCTTCTCTCTCTTGCCGGGGGAACACGAATATCTACGGCGAATTATTTTCAAAACATCGCCTTGCTAAATGGAAAAAGACAGGGACAGTGTTTTTTCTTTTTTTGTTTGTGTCATCTCTCTCTGATTTGGCTCAGTGTTGTGTTTGACCTACTCCCCCTTCTTCTGCTATGCCTGTAGTTGCTGTTGCCGTGGTTCCGGTTGCCTGTGAGGTTGTCATGGGGGAGGATGTTTGGTTGCCACGGAGCTCTCCATTCTGACTAGGATGTTGATGAGGAGTGGGTAGAGAGGGAGGGTCTACGGTTTGGGGGAGGACTCCATTGTGGGGAGAGCTGTCAGAGGAAATGCCCGAGGAAGAGACTTTGAGGACTTGATCGTTGGTTACCGCTCCTCCTCCTCCCCCTCCTTCTCCTTCTCCTCCTCCTCCTCCTCCTCCTCCTCCTCCTCCTCCTCCCCCTCCACCTTCAGTTTTCACACCGGGGTCTGCAGAACCCAGGGAGGAAAGCTGGTCCTCCTAGCGAGATAGAGAGAGAGGGGAGGGGAAAGAGGAGTGGGAGCAGGGAGAAGATGGTCGTAGGAGAGAGGCCATTCAATGAACGATGGGAAGGATGTGGGGAGTTGTAAAGGAGATGTTCAATCAAGGCAGGTAATGTGACATGTAGAGGGGAAACAATCACATGTAGAAGAGTGTGAGAGTGTGGGAGGACGTAAGAATAATGAAGATATAGATGGAAAGAGGGCAAGAAGGAAGGGGGAAAAAAGCACCAGAAAAGGGGTGTGATTGAATTATGTGGAAGTGGAAAACATCAACATTGGAAAAATAGAAAGAACAGGTTGGAATGAAGACATGTAAAAGCCATGGCAGAAGCAAAGTAAGGAGTTGAAAATAAAAGACAAGTGATAAGGGATTGAAAGAACCACACAGAAAGAAAGAAAGAAAGAAAGAGAGAGACAGAGAGAGGAGAGAAAGAGCCAAATGAGTTACGAAGTTGATGCATGACGTACACCAATAGAAATGGCAGCACAAGAAAGGGGACACAGGAAAAGAAGGGATGAAGGGGGATTAAAACTTGAGGTCAAAGGGTCCTGATCCTCTCGAGAGTAGCATGGGGTGTTTGTCGGGTGCAAGGAAGTCAAGTGAGTTATTCTTTGCCAATGAGTACAATTCAAGTTCAATAATTTTCTATGTAAATGTGTGTGCTTGCTGAAAAATATCTTAAAGGTTATAAAACTCTACAATTAAGGCTTCCAAAAACATCTTAACAGCACATACTGTAGCAACTTAGCTGTTGCTTAACACATGCAACAAAAACGTCAAGCCACATAAGAGCTCAGCGCCAAATTTAAAAAGCAAGATAAAAGTGCATCCTATTTGCCTGGCAGGAAATCCAAACCTCTGTCAAATTCACCAACCAAAATGTCTAACCCAAACCCATTGATCACATAGCAATGAGTTGCTGCATGGGTGTTCATCCTGGGTTGAAGCTTTTTGATTAGTGATTAAGTCAAAGTTTGGTTTTGCCATTTTTTCTTACCTACATTGGCGCAGAATAACAGCAATGCAAATGTAAGTGTCATTATTAGTTTTTATCAAGGTCTGTTTGCGAGCCTTCACTCCCAGTCTTGTTCACTGGAGTCTGTGTGGGAGCAGTGGGAAGAGAAAACAATTGGGTTATTGTGCCAATAGACAACTACGAGGACTCTATTCATAATGGTGCTTAACGTTACCAAGAGCTACCAAAAGATGATTTGAATACTGTAGCATTTTGAAAGCTGGAATTCACAGTTTTACCATGAAGATCTGGGTGGAAACCTCTTGAAATAATTGCACTTGATTTATCTTGCCTGGCACATTTTCTGTGTGGTGTCTAGACATAATTACAGAGACTCTGTTTCACTGAAAATGTAAAACAAGTGCAGAGCCTTCGAAAATAACTCGGAAATATGTGCAGGAGTTTAACATCCTTATCAAACATTGGAAAATATGATATCAAATATCACTGTAATGCTTACATACACGAAGTATGAAATACTGTAACATGTATGGGATGAAGTGCTGTAGAGGGGAAAGACAGGAAGGAGGAGGAATAGTTTGGTCTGCATACAGTAGAGAAAATGAAAAGGATAAAAAGCAAATTATCCCTGGATAAACTGTATCTGATGAGTGTGTCCGTAGTGAGTGGAAGGTGTTTCCACTTAAAAAAAAAAAAAGTGAAAAGACAAAAATTACCCCAAAGTTTGATGTGAATTAGCAGGCCTTTTCTCTTCTCAATCAGAACCAAAATGAATGAAAACATTTTCAGTTGCTAACTGGTGCTATGAACAGCTATCGAACTATGGTACAGACAGTTACAGGATGCCAGTAACATGAATCCACTGACACTTTTTATTTACTCTGAAACACAACCAACAGTATCATTTAATATCCATGTGTACCCCAATACACATGTCTATTAAACTCAGAAATTCAATCAGCTGAACAAAGACAAAATGGCAAGATGTTTACTGACATCCTTTTTAACTTACCAAACTTGCTTCACTCTCTGTAGACTGTAGTTTTTGATTATTTGGTGCATTCAATTACAGCTTGGTGTGAGTGTTTTTTTATGCTAATGAAAATTGCAGTACCGGACACAGAAACACAAAACACTTAGTGGAGTACTGAAATGTTAGGTGTCATAAATGATGCAGAGTATCGTACACACAGGTTCTTACCCATCTCCTCCAATCTCCAATCAATTTGAATCGTGGATGTCTAGAGCAAACTGTAAAATCTTTCTCACCTTCACATTTGAAATAAAAACCTGCTGTAAGTGTTGGCTTAATCAGTATATATATATTTAGATATATGACAATGTGGAATTAATATTAACCCCTGTAAGATTTAAGATGACTAGCTTGTCATTAGCTCTACCTCTAAAGCAAAAAAAAAAAAATAAAAAAATAAAAATAAAAATAGTATGCATGTCACACATCATCAGACACACAAAAACAACTGGCCTACACCACCATTCAACCAAATAATGTGCCCAGGTTCCAAACACATACACAAACACATAAATATCAGAAACACAGACTCACTGAAATACACAGAAAACACACAAAAATATACAAAAAACATTAATCAGTGTTCTTCAGGGAAGGATTGGGTCAGATACGGAGATTTCCCATAATTCCCGTTGTTTATCTGAGGGTGAGCTGGGAGGGATGAAAAACTGAATGGAAATGTATGTTTATGTGTGTAGGAAAACACAGTGGTGGAAAAACAATCAATAATCACACAATATTCCAGTGACTTTTGGACAGCCCGATTTATCATCAAGAATGGTAATCTAAAAACATCCATGTTTGGGCCTGTTTTCAACCAGTACAAGCCCATATTGTGGCATTTCATGTCTTATTTTTTGCTCAAAAATCTGGACTGTAGTGTATGGAAACATAGAACATGATTCTGTCTATTCTTTTTTTTTGATGTGGACTTCTTTGCTAATTTGTTGTATCTACTTATTAATTTGAAAACTTTCTTGAATTACTATATAAACATCAACAAAAGAAAGAAATCAAGAGATTAAAATGATTGTGTAAATGTAGGAAACTGTGTAATTAATGTAATTGTAATTAGTTTACTGTACATGTAACATTAATGCTGTATATTTTTCATTTAAACTGACATATAGTTTACCATTGTTCATCAAAATAATGTTTAGCATATTAAAATTTAATCCAGAGCAAATGAAAGATGAAGTGACAATTAAATGCAATGAAAAGTTGGGTAGAAATTTGCCAATGCCAACATCTGAAAATATCGGAGCTTAAGAATCAATGGTATTCATTGATTATTTTTTTTTGTATTTCTCTGCATTTTAATGATTACCCAATGCAAAGAGTTACAGGAATGTCTCCGTATATGACGTCATTTGCAAATAATAATGTTGGCATATATGTCTGTGGATTGCTGGTTATGACTGGATTGTGTGTGAACAAGCAATGGCATTTTCATTTGTAGCAGGCTGAAACAGTAACACAAAAAACATTTGATGTTTGAATTTTTGAATTAGTCTAGCTATTGTAAGTACTTTTATATGTTTTTGCCAAGGAATGTATTGAGGCCATTGGTCAACAGAAAGTGAAAAAGCAGTCTAATTCATCTAAAATAATTCAAATAAACTCCCTATTCGAGGTCTGCCACAGAATATTTCAAGAAGACATGCTATTATGTTGAGAGGGTGACAATAAAACCCGCAGGTTACCACCTCTTCCTGCATTTTTGTCATTTGTCAGAGAGAAAGAGACTTGAAAGGTTATGGATGGTGTTTTTCATATTGTCAGCAAATCTCAAATGCTGAGTCAAACCAACAATGAATTGATCTACCTGTAAGTATTGTGTGTATCCAAAGTCTGATATATCTCATTCCTCTCTGCCATAGAGCATCATTGTTTTCCAAAAACTATTAAAAACATATCAGTGAGCTACACCGTTGCGCTGTGTGACATGCTCCTTCACCCAAAAGACAATGGTTATTGTAGTTTGTTCAGAAAGGGCTCCAAAGACTAATAACAGTGAGCACATGCCACTGTACGTGTGCAGGACTGCGGCTCTGTTTACAAAGCTTAGCTAGTTGCACTACATATCACAATCTCTTGACTTTGTACTGAAGTTCTTTGAGAAATGTACAATGTTGTACAAACTCAAGAGGTTGTGAAATGTAGCCCAAGCTAACAAAGCTCTGTAAACGGAATCACGTTCCCGTACATGTGCAGTGGTGTCTTCCTTAGAAAGAACTGCTGCCAAATTCAAAACACTTCATAGTTAAATTTGTGAACACATTGCCATAGTTGCTGAATTCACAATTCACAACTAACTTGATTTATGCTGCAAATTGCATTGTAAGTTTTCAATGTAATTTTTAGCTTCTACTCACCATTAGCGGTGTACGTAACTGAACTTTAAGCTCAGTGACTTTTGCCCAAATGTACCTTGGAAGATATTGATTGATTGATATTGATAGATTGACTTCACCCTTGAAGTTTTTATGTACACAAGCATGTACTTTTGACTTTTTAGCTTCTCCCACTCCTCCTCATGTCACACCACTTTTATTGGGTGATCTACGCAAAAACAAAGCTAACTGAGCTACAGTAGCTAGCCATCCACTCTGTCTGCTTAAGTCCCTTAAGCATTAACCATTCTAGCTACAGTATGTCAGGGAGAGACACATTTGTCTTATGCAGTAAGCAAATCTCAGTTTGTAAGATGACAGTGTGTTGAAAAATCTTTTGTATTTTTATGGAAGGTAATAATGCCCTCCTAGAATAACAGTTATTCTAAATTACAGCAACCAACATCACATTTTCTCTCTGTCTCTCTAGTGGGCTATCTTTTGTATCTTGGGTATAAAGGTACCATAGTTGAGACATATTTCACCTCTCACTGCCAAGTTGCATAGTAAGTGCAGCTTTAAATCTTGTGATATTTGGTTTTGTTGTCACTCTTTCAACAGAGAAGTTTACCCCTTGGAAGCATCAGTAACCTCTGTCCAAACATTCAGTGACAGGCCTCTTTTTTTCTGAAAGGTAAATGGAAGAGTAAAGTGGGGCTGTCAGTGTGTTGGCTTGCAGTGAGTTCACAAGGTGCTGTGTATGGACAGGGACGCACATAGAGAACAGCAGAAGTGGAGAGAGGTTATGGATGGAGAGTGAGAGTTTGCCGGTTTGTTTATTACCTGGGTACTCGGGGTGGGACAGGTGCGAGACGGGGCTGCACTAGGATGGACTGACGCCTCCCCTAAGAGAAATCACCGTATCTCATCAACAAAGGAGGAGAGGAGAGGAGAGGAGGGTTGACAACAGGATGCAGGAGGAGGAAGCTGACATCAAAAGAGGGAAGGAGGGCTTGTGTGCACCAGGGAGGATTCAGAAGGGCAGTGAGGGTTGAGGAAAACAACAGCCACCCAAAAAAAAAGATACATACACAATGCACAACACAAAATGAACCGAAAACAAGTACATAAATATACATGAAAATGCTTACTAACGCACATACATAATGACAACCATACACGCGCAACATTATCAGACAACCCAAAAGCCTGAAAGCATTAGAGCAGCGTGCCATGCAGTGTATCAAGAACATAAATCATGCTTAATACAAGAAAGAAAAAAAGCGTTAAATCGTGCACTCCAAACGACATCTGCATCTGAAAGTAGCTGATTAATCCAATACATTTTGGAAAGCTGAATCTTGTGTGTTTCCTGGTTCAGGAAGGTAAAATGACAGTAAGAGGACATGCTTATATCAAACATGCAGTTGTCTACTCTGTAAAATTTAATATATACACATTTGGAGGGCCCAGAATCATATATACACTTCACACTATATCCACAATACACAGAGAAAGAACAGAGAATAGAATTTTTGTATTTCACTTTAACAGACACCCCGCCACACACACTCAAAAACATTCAAAGAATCTTAATTGACTACAAAGCTATGAAAGTTTTTTTTAAAAATACATCTCACTGAGCTGCTGGCCAAACAAAAAGCCCTACAAATTTTCAATGTAATAGTTACATGGAAATAAACTGATAAGCGTTTCAGTTTTTACAACTGATAATGAGCAGTAACTGCCAGATACTGCAAAAAGTATGCTAATACGTTTTTACACGTTGATCCCCTAAAAATGGCTGTGTCAATGTCACTTCATCTCATTTTGCGGGACACTTTTGCAACCCAATTTTTACACTAAAAATCGGCAGTTATTACATTATCAGTTGCTTAAGCGTGATTTTATTCACTTATATAGTTTCATATCTTCCTAACAACTCAGCTAAAATCTCAAAATGTCTGGATGGAAGTTAACTTTTTGCAGTGTATTCTCATTTTATGAGCATCAAGCTACTGTGGTGTGAAGGATTATGGCGTCCTGCACCTGTGTTATTGTGTGAAGTCTAATTAAGTGTGGAGTGTTGTTTTGGAAGTTGGTAGCAGTGACCTGAGGAAACAATGGCATCATGCCTCTCCCTTCTCACTCCCTATTAATTTACTTCTCCCCCTCTCAGTAGTGGTGTGTGCACCAGTCTCACCTATTAAAGTAGAGTGTCATCACACTGGACTTAACTGTCTGCTTGTCTTAAGGCCCTAAAGCAGAAACACAAAACTTACCAGTAATTTCTGTCAAAACTGTCTCACATAATTCTCACTGATGGCACCGCCTAATTTAGCAACAATCACCATGAGCTGCTTGTAGATTAAAAGAGCAGCACAGAATTTTGCTTATTTCATTGCTTTTGTTCTGTTTATACCCTATTTATATTGTATGGCATTAACACAAACACCTGTACAATAGAATCCAATCAAATAAAAGAGCCCTATGATACTTTGTAAAGTTTACAATGTTTAACTTTACAGGCTGAGGCAGTGGTTTTTTAGCCACACTAGTGGCATGGCATTGTCAGCATTAGGGCTGTAGTCTGCTGGTCGACTAGTCGATTAATTGGTCGATACGCTCCCGCCCGACTAAATTCTGATTGGTCGACTAATCTCAGTGTTACTTTCATAAGGAGAAAAGTGCTACAGAAGCAGCTTTCTAGGATTAATCCATTATTTCCTGCAGCGGGGGAGACAGACTAACAAACTACCTGTGTATTCAAAACACCCCCGCTGTTTTCACAACTTTGGACTCACCCAAACTAGGACTTCTGGCTTTTAACTGTTTCTCCTACAATTATATCAACAAGAACCCCCCCCCACAAAAAAATAATGCCAGAATTAACGCCAAATATCCACTCATTCAGAAATATTTAGCGTTTGGGAGTCTGTGCAGCGCGTGAGTCAACCGCTGTGTTGTTGCCTGGGAAACGAGCAACTCTGTTAAGTTACACGGCCTCGCGTAGCTTGTTTGCTTAGCAAGTCGGACACAGAGAAAGTGGCGGTGGATACGAGTGGAGCAGAGGAAAAGTTTAGCAGTAAGTTGTCAGTCTGGCAGTAAATGTACAGCACAGACTACAGTGTGTCAGTTAAATGCTAAAAAGTCACGTCTGTTGTTTCTCCAAGTGCTGGAAAAGTGAAGGGAGTTAGCTCCAAAGTTAGCAACGATGGGTTAGCCTAGCCTGAAGACGCTAAACAGAGAAATACAGACTGCTGAGTTCACGGTTCAACCCCCCCCCCCCCGACTAATCGATTAGTCGCTGATTATTTACAATTTTAGTCGACCAAGATTTGGTTGACTACAGCCCTAGTCAGCATACATGGGCAACCTCACCTGAAAAGGTGAAGAGGCTCTTAAGATGCAAATAGAATCAATTTATTTCTTGACAAAGTGTAAAAATGTGACAAAAAGTGAACATTTCTAGCTGATGTGAAACACCAACACCTCTGACTCCTCCTCTCCTGTCTAGTTATTGCTATTAATTTGATTCTCCACAATCATTTGTTCTGTAAGTTGCGCTGATGATGGTCCTTTGACTAAGATGTTCACTTTTTTCACAGTGTCACTTTTTTGCACATGAAATAAATGATTCCTTTTGCATCTTAACAGCCTCTTCTACTTTTTTTGTTAGTGTTCAGGTGAGCTTTTTATGAAATGGGACTGTCGATTTTGGCCACTCGCACCTGGCACGATCTTTGAAAAGCCTGGATTCAAGAGTGCAACATGTTTACTATTCTTTTCTAACCTTGAACATTAACAGGCATTACAGTAAACTACTCTCTGTTATAGTGAAGTCTTGTGTTCATATTATTAATGCTATATACATACATTTTTTTCTCAATGTATGGCCTTGTGGGATTTCTCTAAAGACATCATTGTCACATCAGTAGTAATAATGACCATCAATGTGCTGCTCTAAAGCTTCTGTCAGCTGTTCCGTCTAGGCATGTTTCATTATTTTTTCCCTCCATGCTGCTTTTCATGAGCAACTAGAAATCTACTGTGAGGCATTCCTTTGATTTTTTTTCTTGCAATTAACTGAGGAAAACTCACAAACATGGCCAAATGAAGTAAGGCACATATACTGTAAGTGGGGCAACTGTTTGAATTTATGAGGAAACCCCACACATGGCATCAGAAGTCTGTATGTTTCATTCAGTACTCAGAATAGATTCGACTTTAATTAATCTGTGGAGAAGCTGAAAATGCAACGTATGGCTTAGTTCTATTTATGTAGCATTAGCAGTGGCAACATTTTCATGATGTTTGTGCTGCATTTGTTCTAAAACAAATGCAAATGGCTTACTCTCATGCAAAAATGTGACTATCTTTAAGGAAGAAAACCCAACAAAACAAAAACCAAAATAAGATTAATCTTATAAATTCAGCCAAAATTAGATGGCGCATTTGATTTGAGAATTTCTGATCTGAACAAATGTCTTCCTTTTCTCTTATTATCACTTCCATTTTTCCTCTAACACAAATACATAAATATAGATAGATAGATATACATGTGTGTTTGCAAGCACTCACTATATCATGACTCATGCTTGAAGGTGGGCTAGCTCAATTCTACAGGATAAGAAAGGGGGCGGGTAGAGAGCGTGAAATGAAAAGCACTGAGGGAAGGAAGCTCCTGAACACACAGCACCACCACCACCACCACCACCACCACGCAGCATACTGAACAATATAGATTTGGGGTTCAGTTATTCAAAAACATGAGTGTGAGTCTGGTTCTACATCATGTGTGTAACCCCCGACATGCTGTGCAGAAACATTAACAGAAACAACTACAAAACCATCAACAGCATCACAGACCCAGATATGCTCACGAAACCCAGCTAGAGTCAGACTTTTCGAATAGCTTGAGCTGAGGAATGCAGACAGCAAAACTCTTTGATCATCAAGGCTCCCAGGTATACTGGCAGACAGATGGCAATCAAACCCAAACATGGGGACAGGTCAGGGACAGGGCAAGACAATCAGAGGGACCACATACACACAGCAGACAAAATAATAAGAGTAGCAGGGGGGGAAAAAAGAGAGCTAGAGGGGGGAGAGAAGATAGCACGGGCCACCGACTCGACGAGAGAAGAAGCAGTCTCACAGACCTGATCAGCGAAAATCCTGGTTTTTGGCTCAATCATGGGTCCTCCCCTTAACTCATCCTCCACAGCCATGAGTCTTGGAAGCAGAGAGAGAAAGAGAGAGAGAGAGAGAAAGAGAAGGGGGAAGGGGGGTTGGGGACAGAAAGAGAGGGAGCGTTGTGAATTCAAGATGATACTTAATAAGAAGTTGAGCAGCAACTCCAACATCTGTCTCAACCACAGCACAGTGATAAGATGCTGTTTACCTGTATCTCAAATCTCAGTCCCAAATTTGATAGGCAGATCAATCTTTTAAGCCTTGCAAATGTTGAGCAGCAGTAACCCAAGCCATGCTTTCTCAGACACTGCCAATTTTCACTGGTGGAGCCTTTTTTTTCTTTTCACACCCTTGGGATTCATCAAAGCATTTTTGCCTGATTTAAGGTGTTTTCAAAGTGTAATTACGGCCAACTGTGGACAATTATTCTTGTGAACTGAATAGTTCAGTAACAGATCCCAATCATCCCCAGGGAATTGCCCATCTTATGTAACATGGACTGACCAAGGCACTGGTGGAAAATCCTTTGACTAATCATTTCAAAGACTCCGCTCGCAGATACGAGCGAGCTTACTGCTGCAGTTTTCATGAGCCAGCGGACAGTGCAGGTTTCCCAGCTCTCATGATTATCCAAGTGCCAGGGATTTACTCCAGATAGGGTCATTCAAGGATATTTCTCACACAAGGTTATCTTGCAGTCAAACAGCCAACTGGCTTAGCTGTGAATATTGTTATGGTGGGGATCAATGCCAAATAGAAGTTGCTGTGAACAGAAAAAGACCCCCACTGTCTTGGCCGTCATAGATATCATTGCATCTGATTCATGACTTCCCATTTGTTTTTACAAGGTTTTAGTTGACATCTTACAGACACTGGGTGGTTCAAAAACAAGCAGAATAAACATCCTTTGCAATTAGTTAACATGAAATATGCTTGTTGGGATATTATCCATCTATAATGTTGATCTGACTGCGTAAAATAACCAGAAAGATGTGTTCATTATGCCACTAAGCCAATCAAATAGTTGACAGGAACATTTAATTGCCACCATGAATCAATGCAGTGTAAATATATCATCAATCAACCAATGGGCTCTTTGGGAAAGTATGTCATTGAAGGCTGTTTTGCACATTCATATCATTTTATTCATTTACACAGAGAGGCACATGTTTGACAATAAAGAACGAAAATCCACAGGTGAAGTTTCAAACATAAGTGTTTGGATGTTTTATTCCATAAATAATGTACAGTGTTGAGAGTTATTTTACAAAAGAAGAGAATAGGAAAAGAAAATAATCAATCATAAGCACAGACAGAAATATTAGCACTGTCTCAAAAAACAATGGAATGTAACATGGGGATACAGCATTAAGATTTTGACATGACTTCAAAAGGCAGACAATGATTCATGTGGGGTGATATGTTACAAAAAAAAAAAAAAAAAAAAAAAAAAGTTAAGCTTTTATATCCAGTTGTACTTCAAGTAGTGTGCTTTTGAGGTCAAGTCGTACATGTAGTCAAAAACAACATGAGGTCACAATGTCTGAATATTTTGCTACAGAGAAAAAAGGCAAGAGACAAAGGTGTCAAATAGGATGTTAAGTTAATGTAAAGTCAACTGAAAGAAACAACAGACCTGAATCAAAAAGCAGCTGCAAATACTTTATTTTTATTTATTTATTTATTTATTTATTTTTGCCAGCAAGTGCAACATATCATTGATTGAAAACTTACCTCTCAACATCTGATTGGTGTTGATGCAGCAGACCCCCACCCATCTGGTTAAAACAAACCCAAGAATTATTTGCAACCATTTGACACAGGTCTGTAAAAAAGTGAATATAAACCCTTGGCTGTTGCTACAAGCCATGTCAGTCAGACCAATATTGATCACACACACATCAAGCCAAAACTCATCACCACTATGATTTCATTTGCAAGATTTAAACATAAGTTTTGCTGTAGTACAATCTATACAGCTTATCAATATATTCTTGCTACAAAAGAGAGGCGGTTATACTGACACCAGAATATTATCTATATCTCTGGAGAGGGAAAAAATAATAATGGTTGCCCTTTTAATAATAATATATAATTCATACTGTAACTGCATAAGTTAAATGACAGTACTGTCTAACTTTCTTAAACAACTATTCTGATCACCATGTCACTGGACACCACCAATGACGGACTGCAGATCAAAAGTCATACCAAGCATATACAGCAAAAATCATACAGATATAAGAAATATTTTGCGCTTTAATAAATAATATCCATTGCAGTCTTTCATTTAAAATGCAGAGAAATTCACAAACACCTTACAGATAAGCCAAAAACAAGTTGAGAACTGAAGAACACACTTTGCAGAACATACTGTTGTCAAAGAGTCACGTCATGTTGTCATATCGTCTCTGTGGTATTTTGCACTTTACAGTATTCCAGGTCTTTATTTTTTCTGTTTAGATACTGTGGATGGCACCTGGTAAAAGATTTTGGAAGGAAGTTACCGTTTCTTTATGTATGTACACAAAATGCATACAATATACCTCATCAGGATCCTGCATGTGCATTTGCACAAACAGCACATGTAGACATATTGTATCTATTATTGCGCAAGGTTAAAATAGTTACATGTCATAATCTCACTCTCAATAGAATTCATATATATATATTTAATATATTATTATTGTTATGGCTCTTGCATCACAGACTTTAATATGCTATGGATTATACTTAAAAATAGATTATTACTATGACAGGTACAATTAAGACCATTGATTTTTTCCCCCTACTGCATCTCTCCAAAAACCAACATAAATCTATTGTTCAGCTCACAGCAAACAGCTTGGGGAAGATAAATAGTTTCATTCATAAATGCATTAAAATATTTTGACAAAAAATAAGAGAGCCTGTAGCCAACTAATGGGATTATTACCCTAAAGAAAAAATATATAGATATAAGTGCTACAGGTAAAGTGGATTCAGTGTTTCAGTGGATTTAACCTAGCATGACCTAAAACTCAACATTTGGCTTTGGTTTAAATTAGATTGTTGAGAACAAAAAGTGTACCTGGTCTCATGACAGATATTGGATTTGCTCTGAGCTTAAAGAAAAGTTTTTGCACAGAACATTAAGGCTTTTCTGAAAGAAAATCTCCGAAACTCCAAACACAACGCTAAGTGTTTTAGTTCTGCTTATAGAGAGATTTTTTCAAGCCTACGTAGGAGGAGTCGTGAACTCAAGATCACATACGCTCCTTTTGCAGAACCTGAGCTCGCATTTGCATCAACGTAGTGTATTTGAATGTGAAAGTTTAACATAAAGTTGAGAGTCAATTTAAGATTAAAAAAAAAAAAACACAACATAAGGCTATGTTTACACAAAATTTTGTAAATCTAATCAATCCAATAGAATGGCCTGAGACCATATTTCTTGGCATCCACATTCTCTGCGCTCTTTGCCTTGCTCATATGTGCATTAAAATTCAAATGTGTCCAGACGATGTTCAACAGTAGCGATGCATCGCATGACATCGTCTGGCTCACCGAATTGTGAGTAAAATCTGACTCGGAAGCATCCAGATCTGCTACTTAATTCATCCTTGTGTGGTCAGATGATAAAAGTCACACGAGTTACAAGAGTAAGCCTTCAGTCTCCTGCAGCAGATTTGCTGTATTCACTTTAAACGTATACTCCAGGGGAGCAATAATCAATGGTTTTTCATTAAGTGCTCTGAGTTTTTCTGTTATGCGGCATATTTCCTTAATGCCTTTATGCTTGAATCTTCATCGTTCACTGACTGATTCAAGTTTTGTCTGTGATGGTCTCCCCTCGTCATGTTTCACCATAGCATTGTATCAATGCAAAAAAAAAGGAGAGAGGTATCGATCCCCATGTTCACTCTGTAGAAAGATACATCAGCAGTCCTTCAGTGAACATGGTTCACCTTGATTTAAAATGGAAGAGCTAATATTAAACCATAGTCTTCCAAAGTCCTGTGCCTGAAGGTCCAAAACAATGTGTCAAGTTGCTTTAAAAAGTGCAGACATGTTTCAGAAGTTATGTTGTATCAAATTTTCAATCCTCTTGTGCTTTTACAATGCAATCTCGTGGGAGAGTCATGAAAATTAAGTTATGTGGAATCATATCAAATTATCCCAAGATCCAGTTAGAAGCAAGCACTGTGTTCATAAAAAAATGGCTGATGATAAGTGCAACAGCTCAAGGATATGGGAGGGTGTTTTAATGATGGTTTTATATACAAGGATAGGGCTTTAAAGATGTTTTCCCATTAAGGACGAGCAGGACTGTCTCTGTCTTCATTCCATGTCTTCTTTCCTGGAGTGGATTAGAAGTGGCAATATTCTCTGTCACAGTTATCCACCCTTCAGTTGCAGACCACAGACTATTATTATGAGATGTGAACAAGAATATATTGTATTCTTTTCCTTGCAAAGCTTTTTAACTCAACTCTCCCCAAAATAAAAAAATAAATGAATAAATTTGGGCAGCGTTGCTAATGTGTAGTCACACTTAAAATGCCCATGGAATCTTTAAAACACAGCAAATATTTGGTTTTCATGCTTGAATACAACTGAGATATGATTAATATTTCACTCTTTTCCCATCAACTACTTAATTTTGTGGTCGATCGATAAAAACTAATGACTTCACTCTAAAACTGCTCCATTACATTTTCACACAAGCACTCAATAAGTTAGGACTCGGCTCTCCACAGTCACCCGAAGATGATGCTCTTGAATAGCAAGTAAACCATGTTGTGAAATTATGACGGCAGATTTTCTACAAGAAGAGCTTAGAGGACAATCACAGTCTCCTTTGTCCAGCTTAACTCAGTTGAAAAGAACCAACCGCCAAGGGAGCATGCCCTATATGCTTATCAAAGAAAGATATAGATCTCTGTCCTCCTTATTATATTCTCTCATTTAATTTGCCACTCATTACATGTCTGCAGCTTTGGCTTTCAATATACAGCTCCCTGCCTTGCTCCCAGGGCTGTAGTGCTTAATGAAACTGAAACCAGCCTCCTACCCTCCAATATTCTTTGTAAGATAACAACCCTTGGTAAATAGAGTCCTACTCCAACATGCAATATTTTAGGAAAGAACATCACTGCTTCAAGTTCATGTTTCAATCCAAATGCTAAAGTTGCACTGTGTCAACCAAGGACTTACTCCTCGAAAGTACTATAATTCATTTTAATTACTAGCAATCTTTATCTGTCAGAATATATCACTTTTTCCACATGTTTTGGAAGAAAACACATATAGTCTATTCACCAAGGCATCATAATAAACAAAAATAAAGTCAATGTGGCCCACCCATGGCCTCCCTATAAACGACCACATGATGTCTTAGCTGTCTTTTGCCCTCCATCCCAACAACAGCCTCCATTTACCTGCTAATTATTCCTTTAATTTGGGAGTCTTTCTCCACTTGCTGTTGCCGTAGCCTCCGCTCACTGTCCTCGAGTCGATTCTGGTACTGTAGGAGGATCTTATTGGTCTGCTGCTCCTGTGTGAGGAGCCTCCTCTCGTACTCCTCCAGCTTTTTGTGGGACATCATCAGACGGTCCTTCAGGGAGTTGATCTCCTCCTCGTACTCCCGTACCTGAATAATTAAGAGAGGTTTAAATCTGGTTAGTGTTTACAAGCCATAATTTCTAAGTGGGATCTGCAGCTACAGTGGCTGGTGGATTGGAAAGTTCATTATGCACATTCATGGATTTTCCAGACATACTGGTAAGTAGAAAACCACCTCCAATTATTTCAAATTAGGGTTGTTGCCTTCCATGAAGGCTGAGGTACAGTGCATATACCACACACCGCTACAGATTTATGAACATTTGGCAGATGCCTGTTGTTTCCCACATTGTTTGAAACCTCTGGACTTGTGTGTTAAAACCAGATCTGAGACTCATCTGCTCAGCAATGATAGTCATGACTCAATGTCCCCTAGCTTTACTGTGCATGAATTCAAGGTTTTTCATTTAAAAGGAAATTCTGAAACTTATAAGTGAGACCTACCCTGTCCATGCGTGACTCATCCATGCTCTTTGAGTACTCCTTCAATTTGAAATCTTCACGGTCAATCCGCGAACTTTCAATGTCAGCTGACAGATGAGGCATGTTGGAGACCCAGGCCACTGTTCGCTCATTGGCTGGGGTTGGGGGATTGAGGGTGGATGGAGACTGGGAGCCCTAGAAAGAAAGGCCATCACACTGAATATGAGAACATGAGTTCTTAAATGGATGAAAGTCAGTTTCATAACAAGCAATTCTGTGCAGGCTTTTATCCAAAGTGCCTCAGAATTGCATAAGTTCATACATTTTGAGCATGGCTGGCCCCTGGTGGGACTCAAGCCCTTAATCCTAATAGTGTTAGTGCCATGCTCTGCTCATTGAGCTACACACATGCAACACACACACACACAGACACACACTCAATTAAAGCCATTGTTGAGAAATAGCCTTGGATACAGGTGGTGATCGAAAAAACTGGAGCGCCAAAGAGAAGAAGAGAGAAGAAGGAGAAGAAAATGAAGTCAGAGCGTGCAGATATTACCTGTTTGCTCATGGTGGGTTTGAGCAGGTGCTGCTGCTGTTGCTGAGACTGTTGCTGTGGTGACTGTTGAGTGCTCTGACTGGTGGTTCCCTGTGGACTCTGGCTTTCCCTGACAGAGCTCTGCTGGTGGGGCAGGCCCGGGGCAGTGTTGTCTTTGACGGACAGCTGCCGGGACCCATGCTGCCTGCCGCCGTAGCCTGACTCTGGTGACTGGAGGAGATTTCCGCTTTGTGGTCGTGTCTTAGCCGGAGCAGCAGGTGCAGCAGCTGCACTGACCGACAACTGATGGGAAGTCTGGGATTTGACACGCTGGGTGGGAGGTGGGGCAACAGAACTCTGGCGCACGGGTTGGACTGTGGTGGGAGGTGTGGTGGCCAGGGAGGAGTGGGATGTTCCTGTCTGGGAGGTCATGCCCATCATTTGTTGCTGTTGAAGGTTATCCTTAGAAAGGAAACAAGTGAATGATAAAAAAAAGCATTTTCATTCCTTGATTCAATTCTTTTTGAGACCACTTTAAAGTCTGACTGGAATCCCATTTAGTTAGTATCCCTTTTGGAAGAGTTTTATTTATTTATTGTCAATATTTTTTTATTATTGATATAAAGAAAAAAAGGTCTGTGGGGAAATATCACAAATGCTCCTTTTCTTCTCAGCCGCTGTGTTGGTGTCTGTGTTTGATTGAGTCTCGGCAGGGGAACGAGAGAAAAAGTAAACAAACTTGCAACCTATATTTCATCGGAAGACACTGTTTTGTCAGCAGTGGTACTGAAGAGTAAGGACCACATCAGTCTTTTCAAGCTGAAGTGACATTTGCAGGTATGTTTATATGCTCTAAAATTAAAGATATATTTGATTGACTGTATAAAAACAACCTCTCCATTTAAGCAGCCAGTAAACAGTCTTCTGACAAATTAGAGCAAAGACAGGTGGTGCCATTATAAAAGCAAAAAATGTCAAAATAAATTTCTCCCTTTTGATTTTACACAACACAAGACATTTGATTTACAGAACAGATATGTATGCTGTATCGTATGATCATGTTACACTAATAGAAAATAGTGAAAGACACTATGTCTTGGATCTGAAATTTTCCAAACTACTGCATCCTTGTGGCAGAGCAGTCTAAAACACATACCATGTAACCATAATGACCCCAAAATATATGACTTTTGCTCCCCCCAGTATCTAAAAGGACACTATGGCAAGGAATTCCTCCATCCTACCAAACAGATCCAGCATGGGAACAATGAGATAATTAAACTAACAGCAACATATAGATTGCACTTATCTTTATGTCTAACTCATGCAGTCAGAATAATTAAAAAGATGTAATAATCACATAAAAACATACATACAATGGCATTAAGATGACATGAGAACACAATGAACAGACAAGTACCTGCATATGCATGGACATCTGCCTGCGTCCATAGTCAGCCCTGCTGTAGTCGTCACTGTAGCTGTGTGAGTGGATGATGCTGGGTTGGCCCAGGTGACCGTCCCTGGTCCTGAGGGTAGACAGGTCCTCACTGCGAGAGAACCCCCCATGGGCGAACTGTGGGATGTAGGTCTGGTGTGAGGGCTCAGGCTCTGGGGCTAGGAGCAGGGGCGCTGGGGGTTGAGCTCGGCTGTGCTGGTGGTGGAGCTGTTGCTGTTGAGGCCCATCAGCAGTCGCCAGATGAAAGAGGGGATTCTGGAAGGAAAGCGGGTAGCGCATGGCGGCGGCCTGCTGTTGCTGCTGCTGGGATAGCGAGTCGGTGGTGGTGCCCATCTGGCTCAGCTGGCTCAGCCGAAGGCCGCCGGACATGCTGGAGCCGCCAGAGCCAGCTGACAACCTCCCACCGGCCCGCAGCTGGCTGCTCAGGCCCGACCCCAGGCCGCCACCGCCTCCGCTGCTCAGCCCTCCGAAGCTGCCCATGCCGGCGATGGAGGCCTGGGAGGAGTTGAGCATGTCCACCGACTGCAGGTTAGACACGCTGTTCATTCGGGAATCCTGGAGGTCCATCATAGATACGCTTTTATTGACACTGAGCACCTAAGTAATAAGGGATATGAGAGGCTAGTGTGCCCCCTGTTATTTTGATATGTTAGGTGGCCACGGATGATATGGGTGAGGGTGGTGCGGGTGTTTTTACCGCGAGGCCTGGATATCGGAATGCCTCAAAGTATTTCCCAGGAAATACCGCTAGCATGAGTTGCGTGGTGAATCAGTGGGAAAAAAGCAGATGTCATGACATACTACAGCCTCGATCATACGATGGTGGATTCTATTAGGTATGACTAACATGCGCGTCATACTAACCTCACTTTGGTAAAGGTAAACCTAGTGGATGGGATGATGATTCCCCTAGTCAGTGTGGTAAAACTCACCTTAGGGTCAGGTTCCGTGATGTCCGAGCTGCTTGTGCAGTAGGCCGGGCTGGATCTGGCCAGGGGAGGGCGGGATACGTAAAACATGTCTTTGGAGGACGCTCGATGGGGGTGGTCACGGTCCTGAAAACTCATCTGGGAGCGGGATGGCATGACCCCACCGGTGGAGGTAGGGGAAGGCAAGCGAGTGATATCTATAGAGCTGGAGAACAGCAGTGAGTAAGAACAACAATTTGAAGTAATGTGTTCCTACATCAGTGCCCCATAGGATTGTTCTTTCACAATATTTCAAATGACAGCAGTTCCAAAATACATAATAAACAACAAAACATAAATGCAGCATTAAGTTATTTGAAGCAGAAGAAAACTGATGATAAAATGATAGTAAAGTGCTGAGTTGAGCTGTTATGATCACAGCATGTTGTTTACCTATTAAGATCCCTCATCATGAGATTTTGGAACTCGGATGAAATGCCCCTGTTGAAGCTCGGCCGTGACAGCAACCTGTCTGTCTGCCTCTCCTGGACCCTGTCTGTCTGATGGCTGGGCTGCCTCTGGAGGTGTGGGTTACGCAAGGCCATACTAATGTCATTCAGGAGGCGAGGCAAAGGACCCAGTTTGATGATGGCATCCTGCAATTAAAGGGAAAAGAAACTGAGTTTTGCTGCAGATTTATAAAATATTATATATATATAATTTAAAGGTTTCATTAAAATGCCATATTTCTACCTCCACTCACCTGGCGCTTGTAAGTTAATGACAGCTTAAGCTTGATTAATGACTTACAGCCACATTTAGCAAAAGCTGTCAGACGAGAGACCAGTGCAACATTTTTGAGACCGAATTGTAGAAATTCAGTCCTGAAATGACATATCCAGTCTGAGTTTGGTTTAGTTTGGCTGCATGGTAATAAAACCCCAAATAGATGTACAAAGGGTGGACACAATAACATGAATACCTGCACAATGTAATACTATTCAGTGTAACAGCTCTGAAATAAATATGACTTTTGTTGTCAGAAAGGTGTTGACTCAACTCTGGATTTTTTATTAATTTAAGCCGTAATTATTGGTGTTTTTTTTTAACTGTACCACATTGTATTATCAGGTGTAGCTAATGTACTCTTTCTATAGAGGGTACAAATGTAGGTGTCCAGTCCTTTATATAACGAAGTGACTAAAATACAGCAATATTACCAAATAATAAAAATTGAACAGCTGCAATAAAAACACAAGAGATGTTCTGCAATGTTATATAATGTTAATAGTACTATTATCTAAAAAATGCCCCTGTAACATAGCTTATTTCAGAGGGAACTACAGTGTGCAATATATCTAATATTTGGTTTTCTGATAAAATTGCAGTTTATAATAGATGATGTATCATGTTTGGTTTACCTTGCTGAGCTGAGCCATGACCTCCCAAAGGAGACTGTGCAGTATAGACAGCTCCCTGCCCAGGTCGATGTATCCCTCAAAGCCTCCTGCATTGCTGACGCTGTCCAGATTGGAGATCTCATACAGAAACTGCTGCATGGAGCCCCATTCCATTTCTAAAAACTCATTCATAAAACACATGTACTCCTCTTTACTGCCAAACCTGCAAGTTGGAGAGGAAGGAGGACCAAGAAGAAGATGGACAGGTGTGGGAGTAAAGAGGAGAAAAAGAGAAAGTGACACAGAAAAAGTAAAGAATACAAGTGAGCAATACCTGACAGTGATACTAAATGTCAACTAGAGTCACTGCCTTTAACTCTTAAAGGGATATTCTGTTTCTTCCACATAAATGTCCTTAATTTCCACTGCCATCTTGTCAAGAGCTAAAAAATTATAATACATTTTGGTGTGAATCCATAAATATAAACAAATGTTTGTTTAAAATGAAAACTGCATATGTTACATTTAACACATCACTTACTATGTGATTTTGGGTGAAATAAACCAAACTGAGACAAACTGGAATTTTAGTACAGCATTTTCTAAAGCAGGTTTGATGACACTGTTGTTTTATCATTGTTGAACTTATTAGTAAACTTCTATTTTTCAAATTTTTTTGTGTTTCTAGAAAAATGTGGAAAAAAAATAGAAAAAAGTTTGACTCAAAGTCAACAAACCATTCATCCTGAACCTTTTCAGAGGTTCAGAATGAAAGGGCTGTTACAAAGTAAAGAACATGTCTGGAGGTGCAATCGAGAATTGAGTTCTTCATCTGCTAATACCCACCATTTTCACAAATATACCTGGATAAAAATGATCGAGATGTTTAATTCCGCCTCTATGCTGATGACACTGTCATTTACTATTGTGTACCTCTTGAATGTACTAAGCTTATGTTGTGATGATATTCCTAGACGACTCCATAGATTACAATTAAACATATGCATGTAGAAATATTTGGTTATATTATGTAATTGAAGGCCAGCTTCACTTTTTTCACTTCATGAAGGAACACCAAATAAACATTTTAGTTAATAAATTAGATCTGTTTTCTTGTGAATCCCAGAAGAGGTTGGTTGCTTCAGTTTTTTTTTTTACCTTTGATTGATTATTGGGATTGACTGTCTACCGTCGTGCAGTGGTTAGTGACTGGTTAGTGTAAGGACTGTATATTGAGTAGAATAAAACTGACTTGGAGAAGTTAGCCAGGTTTTGCACTACTTTTGCGATGAGGGTAAGCGTGCGTGACGTTTGCTCGTCGGGATACTCCTGGGTGAGGTTGAAGAGCGATGGGGACATGATGGCAGGACACAGGAAGCGCAGGAAGAGGGAACCACTGATGAGACGGTCAGCAATGTCTTCCCGACCCCTCTCAGCACAACGCACTCTCCAGGAGGCAAATACTTCTTTAAGCTCTCGTGGGAACACACTGAAGGGATATATTTTACATGTCAGGATCAGTTTCTTTAGTTCCCTGTGAAAGAAACTGAAGTCTCATGTATCTTTAAAATAGGAGAATAAAGTCACTCAATACATTTATTAACTACTCACCAATGGGAGTTAACAATCTTGCAGAGTGCCAGTTCACAGCACATTCGGAGATTGGCTTGGTGGTCTGGGAGTACAGAGGGTGGTGTTCTCATGGGGTCCACTTCGCAATTTTCCTCTGATTCATACAAGGCCCTTATGAACTCCCCTACAAATGACATTTCATTAGTAACAGCAAAAGTGTAGAAAGTATCACAAAGAGCTCAGTGCTGTTAATACAGAATGTAACAGCCAATGGTCTTACAAAAAGAAATCCATTATGGTAGAATATATTTTGCCGACATTATACAACAACCCACATGCAATGTTGCCACAAGACAAGCTGCAGCTTCAAAGAAATAGGCATGGCAGCAAAACCAAGATAAATCATGGTGGCGTGTTACTTAGCCAATAAGCTAACCTTCAAACAACTGTAGTTAGCTTTATTCATTGACAAGACACCAACCCTTAACTACAAAAACATTAATAAGAATGTGTTTGTAGAAACTCAGAAATAAATGAATAGTTTCTGTATTTGGTCAATTATTTCAATCATACTGCAGAATGAGCTTCCTTTCCACTTCCTGTTTAAAAGTATCCACAGTAATGGTGGTTGGACATGCTTAAGTTTATCATAGAAGTTCTATATTACAATGTGTTTTTTAGGACTTTGCAAGTACTTGTGAAAATATTCATTAATGAAACTACATTTCTCTACTTTTGAGAGCTGCTTCTTGATTCCATAAACATCAAGCATTTGTGCTGAGCTAGGATAATCACATAATTCAATATATCATAAAACTCCACACAGAAATATAGAAAAAGACCAGAAGCTTGACACAAGTTGGAAAATAATAAAAATTCTCCCACAAATTAAACTATCTCTTCGAGCAATAACAATGAAGCAGGCTGAGAGAGGGTATCTTGGGGAGGATTTTTCCTTTAATTAAAAGTTTTGCAATTCCAAAACTTCATCCATTGGATTTGAAATAAATTTAAAATTAGTATGAATATTGCAAAGTTGCTTCAATTTATACAGTGACAAACTCAAATGTCAAGAATCCCAAAGTTCTGGCTCACCTATAGCATCCTTGAGGTACTTATGTCCAATCAATTTGAGGTACTCTTCTATGGCTTTGGTGGCCAGAGTGTTCTCTCTGAAGATAAGGTGTTCTCGGTCGATGAATCTGTCTACCTCACACATCGCCATGTCTGACAGGAAGTCCTGGAGAAAGAGAGGACAAAATGATTGGTCTTCTGTTGTTCCTCTTCTCTTTACAGCAGAAATAAAAGCTCGACTGTTTGCCCAAAAGGACTGAAAAAGCTTTGTTTTAGATCTGTTTCATATATTTACACATACCAACAAACCAAATAGTAGAATAATTGGCCTGTACCTTAGCTTTCCCAGTGCTCTGCAGTATATGCACCAGTGCACAGGCAACTTCCTCTTTGCTCTTGACACTTAGCACAGGCTCCAGCACAGCACACAGGGTGCGGTAGTTATTGGTGACATACTCTGCAAACTCCTTGTACAGCTCCATGGGCAGTATGTTCATGGTCTGGAAGCGGGATTTGAGACGTAGGGATGCATTGATGATCTTCCCCCCTCCGACACCAGCTCCCTTGGTGAGGACGCTGGGCTGGATGACCGGGTACCACTGTTCCACAAACTGACGTCCAGTGATGCTTGAGATGGGGATGCTTACAAGTCCTAAGTATGTGCTCTTTTCCTTCAAGGACAAAAAGTAGATATTAGTTGTGATAAGCATTTGATGATGAAAATGATGTATGTATTTTACTGTGTAAAAATTATTTGAAAGTTTGAAATGTCAAAAAAAATCATTTAAAGCTTTAGCACTGAATAAATAATGTGCAGCAAGACTAACACTGGATCCCTGGAGTGTCATTTGAAGCTAGAAATGAGTTGTTTTGCTATGGTGGTGCTACTCTTGCATTAAATTGAGAAAAAAATGATAATATTTGTGACTGGCAATCCATTCTTGTGTTCAAAAAATGGATTATTTTTCAAAACTGGAAAAAACTAAAGAGGCAAAGAATAACATTTTTACTGCAAGATTACACAAAATGGCCATAATACTGTGTACTGTCTCTGCAGGGGGTTGATAGGGTTGTTGATCCATGGCAATGACTCAATGATTACTTAATCAATTATTGCAATTGTTTCTTTCTTTTCTCTCTTTTGAGCCTCCACTCTGTTTTGGGGCAGACACACAGACACATACAGTTTTCCCTGCAACCTTAACTATGGACATTGCATAACTGTGCTACAAACAAAGACAGTGTTTCAAAATGGTTTGTTATTAAGCCAGTAAAGCAAATGACAAAGTCAAAAGCAGTGCCACCACTTTGAAATGTCATTTTATTATTTGCTTCATTGGCTACTGTATTATAAAAAAGTTATTTCTTCATTTCTTCATTGTTTCTATTGAATTGATGTTCCAATATACCAATTGCTAATTTTTCTACAAACTTCCAACTTTCTGACTTCATTTTGCCGTAACAAACTAGCAATTCTCAGACCTCCGTGTTATTCTACAGAACTCTTTCTCACCTTGCGTCTTTTCTTGTCTGTCTCCTTGTATAGATGAAGGCGTAGGTTGCGGACGGCTGGCAGGTTGTTGAATTCAAAGTGCTCGCCCCAGAAAACGGTGTCAGTGCGGGGCTTGCTGGTGGTGCGTGCGTACAACATGTCGTCCAGACAAAGTTCGCAGTAGTAGCGCTTCTTGGCTGGAAGCTCGCGGGCCTCGATGATCCACAGTTTGAGCACATTATCCACCCTTCGGCTGTTGTCCTGTGTGTAGATGAAATCAGGTCAAATAAGGTGAAGTGCATCTAATAATAGAGTAATTAAAAAAAGCTTTGCAAGAGAAGATGATACAATGCAGGGGAAAACATGACAAACAGCAAAGAAAACAGTTCTAAGATATGGAAGCAAAGACGATACGCGTGAATAACAGGCGACAGCAGGTCAGCCTGCAGGAGAACAGAGTAAATGACAAGAAAGCAATGGCTGGTAACATGGTGCATGGGCTATGGTGGATTGTAGGTTGCACTTGATACATTGCTGTCAGCTCTGGATTTGAATACACAGACATAAGACAGCATGACGAAGATGCACAAAAGAAGAGTAACAACAGAAACTATGAAAGATAAGAGTTGCAGAGTAGTCTAACTGGCAGAAAAAAAAGAGACAAATGACACAATGCACATATGCTGCAAAGACGAGGGACAAACAATGGTGGTAATGTTTCTGTAGACAGCTACACTTCCTAATCATGATCACAAAGCACAAGCTATATTTGACATCCCCCATGGGAGGAGAGAGAGCCGTGTTGATTGCAGAGTGATGTTTCAGAGAATGAGGGCTGAGGGCTGAGTCATTTCAGTTGGGCTGAAATGCCATTGTTTTGAGCCCCCTGTTTGGTTCAGATCATTTAAGTCCTATTTTAGACAGCTCAATATGTGAGCATCAGCAAGATCCAACATTCTTAAGTTCTCCATTTGCATGCTCTTTGATAACCAGTGCCGAGCACAAGGCATAATTAATTCTACACCTCTGAGTTCGAATGCACTGGGCATCTGGTGACTCTGTTTGCTAGTGCACATACAGTGTAGCAGCACCAGCATGTGCTCGAGTCCTCCATCTTGGTATCATGTTTACATCTTCCCTACTTTCTGTCATATCTTGCATACTATCCCAACACTACACTAAAGCAGGGTGAAGTGGCTCCTCCCTGTTTTAAAAAAAAACAAAAAAAAAAACAATGAAAGTTCAAAACAGGAATTAAAAGGCTGCAGAAAGTTAAGAAATGTAATGATAATCTTTGTCTCTGCAGTGAGTCTTATCTCTGTCGATGCATCTGGTCTGGGATGCGTGTGTTGTTTAGGGGTGGGGGGTGTGGGGATGGGATTTTGGAGAGAGCCCCCGTGTGGAGTCCTTGGAGCTCCATGACTCAGCCAGGACCCCTGCGGCCTGAGCATCTGGACGAGGCATTCAACTCGGTCGATGTTTCATCTCAGTCTGGCTTAATAACTCCTAAACCCTGGTTGTCATCAAAGCTGCGTATCTTGTATGCCTGTTCACTTTTTAATAACAGAGGAGGGAGATGTGTGACAATTTTACAGAGCTATGAAATCTGGGTGAAAATTAGGATATTGGTTTTACTCGGAGCTAATATGAAGAACTGAGATTTGTTGTTTTTTTAAGCTGTGAGGATGGAAATCACAGTGCTTTAAAGCTGCACTAGGAAAGATTTTTATGTGGAAATACACCATCTTCTCTGCTTAAATCAACCAGAAATCCCATCTGCTCTAATTAAATATAATTTGATGTCAGGTGGACACATCGAGATTGTCTCCTAAAGAGCAGTGAGAAAGGACCTGGACTCACCAGTATTTGATCTTTTCCCCTCACTATCCTTCAGTATCAAGTATCACAGATATGCTGGGTTAGTAAACATGACCCTGCTGTGTTCTATTTACTGTCATCACATTACCTGATTTATGGATATCAAAGTTTTTCAAAACAACAATTTGGTTCCTCTGCCCTGCAACATTACCTCGTGCAGCTTTAATATTTGCTTGGAGAAGTGACTAAATTGTTCCACACAGACACACACAGACAAGAGGATGGAGTTCACACAGAGAAATGAAGTGGTGCGCTTCTGTTGACAACAGACAACAACGGGAGACGGGGAGGAGAGAGAGAGACACACAGACAGAGGGATCATTCTTTTTTCTTTTTTTTTTTTCCTCTACCGCATCCCTTTCTCTCCCCTCACCTTGTTGGGCTTGACAGCTCTCTGCAGGTTCTCGATCCATTTGTCTCTCTCTGCAGCTGAGCGACACGCAAAGCACTTGGTTCCTGATGCCGTAGTCACCTGAGGTTATAGCCAATGGTAAATTCAACAACCACAGCCATTAGTAACTATGGAGACTGCAACGAAGGCGCAAAAACAATGTCTTGTATTCACTCTCAACCTCTGTCATGTTCCACTAATGGAAATGTGATGAAAAGCTGACAAAATCCCGCAGCAAGTTATGTAGGGACTGGGGTTCATTTCAGTGTCCTTGTTTCTTTCATTTTGTCACATGTAAAAAAAAAAAAGATATATATATAAATATATTCAAATGACAGTCCATTTCACATCGCTGTCACTTATCAGAATGGAACAACATTTTTGGTGCTATACACTCTGTACACTGTACTTTCTGTGCAAGTGTGCTCTTTGTTTGTCCCTATTGTGCAGCCCAGTTCTCACCTCAAAGCAGTACTCCTGTCCCAGGATGCTTGAGTGGACAGGTTTGATGATGGCGTCCTCATCCAGAGTGAGGTCCAGCGCCTCGGCAGCGCTGCTGGGAGACAGCAAGGACTCATGGGAGTGGGACTCTTTGAAACTCTGCATCAAACGGGTCCTGGGAGGAGTGATAGTTGTGGTTAGAAGTGGAAAGGGCAGAAGGGGCTCTCTTATTGAAGGTGGCATAATGTTTAATTTCTGGATCTTTGCGTATTGACAAACATCCATATAAGTGCTGCAAAATATGATGAACTGCAGCAATAAAGGGGCTATTAACAATGCTAATTGTATCTAGTGGCAAGACAAAGACATTCAACTTGTAACACACTGGTTTGTATCTTTTATTATGTTTCTGAAGTTCAGTATCAGTAAATTGCAGAAAATATGGAAATAACATATTCTTTAGGGAGGAAACATGTTTGATCTATCTTTTAAGGTAAATCCTAACATATGTTTCATTTGGTCCTGCTAAAATGCTGTCTAAACTGACTACTTTCTAACTTTTCAACATTTTATCTGTATTTGCCAACAACCGCAAGTAAGCATTAATGCATCCAAGCTATTACCCTTGTATTGCTAAGAGACAAAGAGAAGGAGAGAATAGACCCAACACTTAACGTGATAAAAAATAATGAACATTTTGAAAATCTCTGCTCTAAATTATTCAATGGGAAGCTGTGAAGTGGACAGACTGATCTAATGCCACAAGGTTCATTAGTTGACTTTTAAAGAAAATCCAGCAGACCATGTGGACAGCAAAATGACTCTGATCCTGTACACTTATTCTGAAAGGCTCATTATAACCCTGTTTGAAATCTAAATGATGGCTTGTATCCTGACAGCAATTACACACAATCAAAAGGAAATATTTTTCACAATGTGTTAAAGATTTGTCTTTTTACTGGTTCGATGCAAGCAGACAAAAGAAACAGGACTTGTAGTCTAAAGGACAAAATGCAGCATGTATCCATCTGATATCTCAATTTTTGTTTTTAATTAAGTCTAACTCATATTTAAGAATCTGTTTTTATGGATATATCCAGTCTTTTCCTCCAGGAAAAAAAACATGTCACAGTAAACTCAACACACAGTATTTTAAAATCTTTCATATCTTTGATTCTTAATAATGTCATTAATCCTGACAGACATATGCACGGGGCTCACACTAACAAGTGAACAAGGTTTCTGCCAAAGCCCATCCATCATGCTCACCTATACACTCACTCCCACGCATGCACAGAAGCAGACGACCAGCTCAGCAGACAACCACAAAGTCAGTTAGACGGATGTATGATGACACAGTGAGTCTAACCAGAGAACGAGGACGGACGCTCAGGTGTGACGACTCAGTCAAAGAAGAAGAAGGGTGATGGAAATGAGGAAAAAGATTTTTAAAAAAGGGATTATATATCCTCCGCGCTGCGTCCGACTCTCAGCTTCTCCCCTGCGCTTGCATTGCTTTTGCCTACGTTCAATCATAACGTTCATCAACAGAGCACTGATTACATGTACGGGACTGAGAGGGGGAAGAGAAACAGAGAGAGAGGGAGAGAGAGACAGAGAGAGAGAGAGAGAGATAAAAATAGACCCAAAGGAATGAGTCAGATTGTGGGGAATACAGAAGAGAAAAGAGAAAGAGTGGGGGAGGTCATAAGAGGATGTGAGAGAATGAAAGACTGAGAGGAAGAGGTGAGAGAGAAGACCTCTCATTGCGTTGATTATGTAAACAGTGGATTCTTTGGAGATGAAGAAAGTGAGAGCATGGATAAGAGGGAAGAGAGGATGTGAGAAGGTCAGAATGGATAAAGAGATTGGGAAGAGAGCAAGAGTGCTTGGGGGAAGAGGAAGGTCTATGCAAGGTCTCAGTGGGGAGACATGAAAAGACAACACACAAACACACACTTTGGAAATCTTATTAATCTTAACAAACCACACCAAATCTAAGAAAATAACCTCACCGCCAGTGTTGACAGACTACCAAGCATTCAGTCAGTAGTTACACACCTTGAAAATGTTTATTGCTTCTTTGCAGTGAACTATCAAGCAGAAGAGGTCTCACCTCAAAACACTACATAAATACATTTAATAAGTAGAGCTAATGAGATTAGTACAGTAAATCTACCGTGATGATAACAATGATAATTGTTTCATTGTTAAAGTCATTTTTGAAACAGAAATGCCAAACATTTTCTGGTTCCAGCTCATTGTAAACTGAATATCTTTGTACAAAACAACATACATGTTGGGCTCTGGGAAACTGTTGTTGGCATTTTTCACAATTTTCTGACATTTTATAGACCACACAACTCACTGATTCATTGAAAAAGTAACTCAATTAATCAGATAAATAGTTAGTTGAAGCCCTGCTGTGTTTGCAAGAGTCAAACCCGAGCAGAGCAGAATGGATAACAAAAGCTCTTTATTCAATAAGGTTTGGCTGATATTGATGAGAGGGCTAAAGGCTAAAATTAACTACAACAATTTCAACAATTGACTGTTAATTTCAAAATTTATAGAGCAAAAATACCAAACATTTGTAGGTTCCACCTTTTCTGTTTCTCATTGTTTTATATCTTAAATTGCATGTCTTTGATGTTGTTTTTTACACTGTTGGTTGGACAAAAAAACTACTTGTGACATTTTAGAGGCTAAACAATGATTCATTACAGATTCATTAATAAATATTATACTTTGCAGGACAGAAAACCACAGATTTTACAGCTTATTTGGAAGCTCAGAGAAATGTTCATGGCTGCATGCATTTCAATCCTTGGTGAAAAAGGGCATGTGTTCTCTGCAAATCCTCCCTGGATAAATAAAGATAAAAAAGCAGAATATAAATAAACAGGGTTGCAGATGTTCGCCAACATCCCTGACAGAAAACATCCTGAGTAAACCAGGAGCTGTGAAAATGGATATCAGCCACGAGGGCCTTGGCAAACAACCTGGACTCCACAAGGCTCTTGACTTTTTTGTCCGTTTCGTGTCTCTGTGTCTCGGACCAACCGTGCATAATAGACATCCACAACCTTCCCGGGTGAATAAATCATGTGGAATTGCACCTTGGCATAGCCCTCTCCTGAGTGTACTTTTGCCCTGTGTTTATATTATCAAGATGACCTTGTTCAAATTCAAGTTTGGCTTTGCTGTAGTTGTTAAGTAGGAGCTTTTAGATAAACTGAAGGGGGAAAATACGAGGGACACGTCTTCTTTTAATGATGTACTACTAATTATGGAAATTTAGGTGAAAAACATAATCCCACATTAAATTTCCTCATAAAACCTATACCATTCATCAGAGTGGAGCTGTAGATTTTGGGGTTTTTGGTTTTACAACGACTAAGATGTACTGTATGTTTGCACCTAAGAGGCTAAAACTCAATGCAAAATGTTCACATACACAAATCACAAATACAGCTTGACAATATTATTTGCAAACTGCAAACTTCAAATTTTATACAGTGCAATCTTTCCTTTCCAAATAATTGCCCTTCCTCTGGAAACAAAACCAAAGTAGAACAACTCCAAAATAGAAACTCTCCTCTATCAACTTCTGCCAAGCCAAAATGTGCTGCCTCTGAAGAATATTTCCCTCGAAATGTAGCCATGTACCTCTTGTGCTGCTGTGGCTGAAGAATGCCAGTACTGCTACAACTATCTACATGATACAGAGGAGGTATAATTAAGCAAATCTCCCAATGACTCATTATCTTCTGTGCAGCCACCATATGGCTGTCTGCTGGTTGCCATGGAGAGAGGGAGATGTTTTTTCATCGCCCCGGCAGAGAAACAACGACAGTGCTGAGTGTTTTAATTGTAAGTGACACTGCACTGGGACATGGAAGGTTAAAATAAACAGCAATTTATATATATATATAGACACTTTTTTATAAGTAGATGGATGCTATATTTTTGCATTTACAGGTCTACTAACTGTGTTATGCTTCATCCCAACATCCTGTTTCAAAAAGATAGATACTTTGGGATGGATGGGAAAGGAAGTTGTTTGTGATGTCATAGCATTTATACCAACTGGGCTGGGAGAAACAGACGAAAAATAAGTTTCATACATAAATGCAGCTACACACTGCCCACAGGCCAACATTGCCAAACACAGCCAGACACGTCAAATTAACGCACATATGCATGCTCAAAATCCCTCACACACACACGCACTCATGCCTACACACACACACACACACTCACTCACTGACCTGTCTTGGTCGGCACTGCGGAAGCGGGGGAGGATCATGTGGCGGAAACTGCTGGTTCGGTCCAGTTTGGGCTGACTTTTAGCCCTCTTGATGGAGCCCTTCAACCTTCTACTGAGGAAACTCTGGAGCGGGTGGAGGAGAGTAACAACGAGGGCAAACAGATGGAGGAAGGAGAGGGACGATGTGCATGGTGTGGAGCGACAGAGACGGGGAAGTGGTCGGCGTGAGTCGGCAAATGTGAGCGGTTGAGTGGCGAAGAGGAGGATACAAGAGTCAGGTATGGTTTGAGGAGAAAGATTGATGGTCGTAAAATAAATATGATTTGTATGAAGTCAGTGTGGTTTGTGTCAAATGTATGTAAGTAACACCAAAATCAGATGGAGACACACACAAATGAAACACAGGATGCGTGATGGGGGAGAGCACAAAGTACATTTATTATCAACATGAAATCATACACCCACACATGTCCACTTGCTACAGAGAGCTGCAGTGTTATAACAGAACCTGTGGTGGGCAGTGGTGTGCCATACAACCCAACAACATGTCTCACACAGGGGTGCAGTTTGTCCTACATGAGCTTCCTTACAGAGTCACACAATCTGAGACACAGCAAAATAGGAATTTATTCATAAATCAAGAAAAACAGCGAGTGAAAAGGTTTGTCCTTACGATGGAGGTGTTTGTTCCTGTTATTATTGATTATTAATTACAAAGTCATATATCACTTTGCATGTGGATGTGGGGGAATTACTTTTATGTTGTGTGAAACACTTTGTGTTACATTTTATTTGTATGAAAAGTTCTATACAAATAAAGTCTGATTGATTGATTGATTTGCAGGACCATTTTACTCACAAGAACCTGAATGGACAGACAGATGACCTTAACCATGACTGGTCACGCCAGAAAGCGCATTCCCATAGTGAGAAAGAGAATAGTGTCCTACAAACCATTTAAATGGGACCAAGTGAAACAAGACTTTTGTGTTACATGTGCAAATAATGGGAAATAATGTGGATCACTTGTTTACTTGTTCCAAAATAAATATCTTCGACTTTGTGTCATGATCTGTAATGAATATTTCAATATACTGTGTCAGTTCTTTGAAAAAAGTGGAACTAAATAAAAAAAAGATGTGACATTTCCCACGCAAATAAACAGGTTTTCAGCTCACTAATAACATTTTAAAACTAGATTGTTACAATTTATGTTTATAGACCATAAATGTCAAAAATGGTTTGCTCTCATTTCTGCATAATATGAGAAATCCATTAACAGATCCTTCAAAATGGTTGTTCACTTTGTCACGGTGAACATCAAGTTTTACATTCCATAATAGGCGACATTATTCATTTTTGACCATTTATTCAATTAATCATTTTGTCTTTTTGTCTTTGGTTGTATTATTTGTTTATGTCTCTTGTACCTGCTCTTGCTTTTTGTTTTGTCTTGTCTGCCTCATGTTTATGAATTGAATAATAGTTATTTGTATCGAGAAAGGCTTGGCTTTCCTCCTTGTGGTAATAAATTTTATATTTTATGTCCATTATTATTATGTTTTCATTGTGCAGACCTTTTAAATCCATCTGCTCTTAAACTGCCTTACCACACAATGATGACATAACTTTGATAAACATGAATGCAGGTTAATGTTCGTTCTATTACACAACTCAAGTATAATTCAAGAGTATGCTAATTGATTTTCACACTGTTGAGAAATGAATGGAAATCAATGCCTGCTTGGAATGGTACTAAAAGAAATTTCAAAGCTGTTTTCACACTCTAAACATTAAAATGTTAACCGTGAAAATAACTTTAAAGCTCAAATATCTCAAAACATGCGTGAAATATCACCTTTTCTTTATCTGCCGCTGTGCCGTAAAGAAGTTTCAGCCATTCAGCTTTCAGGTGCCTTCTGAGGTTCACAATAATATCATTTATATACCTATAGCATAACATCATTATTCAGTGGGAAAATCACTGGCGGGAAATGACACCTCGTCATCTGGCAAGAGTCAAATGGCTTTGAAGCCTGTCTTGAGGATATGACTAAAGACTTGGCTCCATCTGCTGGTTCCAAGCTAATAGCCTGCATGACTAAATCTGATTTTATTAGCCGCTCTGTCTGACACTTTAAGTCTCAAAAAGTCAAAGTGTTGAATGGAGAGAGAGAAAAGCCTGAATCACAATAAGCCACAATAAAGTGAAGCAATAGTGGGAAGGGAGGCAACATCTTTACTGGCTGTGTTTCGGTTTCAGGTTCATTTTAGGTTGAAGGAGATTAAGTGATTCAGCCCATTTTCTTCTATCCACATTTAGTAGTTATATGTAATGTAATTTTTTAAATTGTAAAACATGGCTTCAAATGAACTGCTGTCTGGTCTAACAAATGCACTCAAAATACTGCAAGACAATGTTCTTTTTAAAGAGATTATTTCTAAACCATTTTTTGTTTTCCTCTTATGAGCATAAAATTATTGACAGTATGCGGAGGGTAAGGTAATAACAAAGGCAGAAAAGTTAAGTCTGTGACCTAAGTTTACACGGTGGCTCTCCTCCCGCCCTTCATGCTTGCACCAATCAGAGAACCTGAAATATTGATATGAAAACACTCATCCCAGCCACTATGAAATAATGATGAAACACAC
The DNA here is from genome assembly GCA_029490765.1 of Euthynnus affinis. Taxonomy (NCBI): domain Eukaryota; kingdom Metazoa; phylum Chordata; class Actinopteri; order Scombriformes; family Scombridae; genus Euthynnus; species Euthynnus affinis. The sequence goes on along the minus strand of CM055847.1, from coordinate 7,690,952 downwards.
AAACTTTGACTGAGCCAAACTGAGGCTTCACATTAGTCTAATGGATTAATCTGACTGTACAGATTTAACGTCTGTGGAAGTTGTTTTAACATACTGCAAAAGTGAATGGACAGCAGATCTCTGAAGGGAGGAAAACAAGTCCTGCTATTTCTAACTACGACAGTGTACAAACGCTAGCAGAAATAACAGAGACGGGCAACTTTGATGGTTGGCAAAAATGTAATGAGACATCAATCTACCTTTTAAGCCCTTTCATGTGCACATTTAATACCTTGTGATTGAGTTTCTGTCACCATGAATACAACAATAAACAGATTACAGTATTTGTGTCCATAGACAGAATGTATTTCGCTGCCGGCTCCTCTCTCCCTTTTTGACTGAGGTTGCCTCTAGTATAAAAGAGAGACATGATGATCCCAGGAGAAACAGCGACAGCATTTTTTTTTTTAATATTGCTTGTCTTTTGTAGTCATTAAAAAATCATACAAGTCATTTTGCTTAGTTTTAGCCCATTTACTACAAGTCACATTGACTTTACATCACCGTAAACTGGGCTGCTGTGTTTTACAAACCTGAACATAATTTCCCCTCCATTCCAGGCATCCAGTACTCTCATTTCTCTATAATATGGAAATCCATTAACAGACTCTTGAAAATGGTTGTGCATTTCATCACAGTCAACGTCAAGTTATTTTAGATTCCATAATAGGCAACATTAGTTTTTGACCTGTCGTTCAAATTGATTAATTATTCTTTGCTGTATTTCTCTTTGATTGTATGTTCTTTGTAAATGTTTCTTTTACCTGCTCTTGCTTCTCATTTTCTCTTGTCTGCTTCATGTTTATGAATTATTTGTATCGAGGAGGCTTGGCTTTCCTCCTCCCGGTATAAATTTTGTATTTTATGTCCGTTATTATTATGTTTTCATTGTGCAGACCTTTTAAATCCATCTGCACTTAAACTGCATTACGACACAATGATGAAGTCACTTTGATAAGCATGAACGCAGATTAATGTCTGTTCCATTACACAACTTAAGTACATTTCAAGAGTATGGTAATTGATTTTCACATTGTTGAGAAATGAATGGAAACGAATGGCTGCTTGGAACGGTACAAAAACGAAACAACAAAAAAACCCCTGCAAATTCATAGTCAGTTTGTACTAAGGGAGCTAAATCTTGCAAACACACTGCTCAGTTAAGATGTGCTAATAATGGCTTGAGTATGAGTTCACCCAGACTTCAAAAACCAAAAATGAAAGGAGTCGGACCAAAACTCTCATTTACACATGATACTGTATGTAAATGTCGCCAGTGTCTCTGCGTCAGCTATGTTTGTGTCACATACCTCAACAGGGGGCAGTGATGCAATTAATGGTCCTCCCGCCACTGGACTCGAACCGGCAGCCCTCCAGTCTCCGCCCCAGTACGATAAGGGGGGGGAGGAGGAGTAGGCGGCAGGCGAGTGAGGCAGGGTGAAGGACAGGGTGGGGGAGAGGGGCAGCGAGCGGGGCAAAGGGGGTGTGCTGGGCCCCTTCTTGGAGCCCTTTTGGAGCTGCTGCTGCTGGCAAAAGGTGAGGGAAGGGGAGACGGCCAGGGAGAGGGGGAAAGGGTGAGGCGGGGGTGCCGCTGGCCCGGCGGCCGCAGGTGTGCGGCGGGCCCAGGGCGGGAGGAGGAAGAAGGGAGAGCGAGAGGGACGGAGGCAGCGAGCGAGGCCGGGAACAGGGGAGGTTACTCACGGATTGTCGGAAGGGTTGAAGGGGGGCAGTGGGAGGGACCTCCATGCTGGGCTGCTTCCCTGTGGCTATGCTCTTCCGCCGGGCGCGATGATCTGAGAGAGAGAAAGAGAGGTCGACGGGTGAGACAGTAATACATGTCAGCAGATAGGGAACATCAAAGGTAAAATGAGGACAGGACAAAACTCGTGGTGCCGACACACAGGTAGAGTGAGAGGATATGGAGAGAGAAAGATGGGGCATTGCAGAAATAAACAGCTACGGGAAACCTTTTATTGACAGTCTGCCTAAAGGAATGAAAGCGGAGAGTGAAAGAATACAGATAGAGGTCAAAGGTGAGAGAGGCAGAAATAAATCCATGCGGGGTCACACCCATCCACTGAAGCCGCTGCTGCCTCTACTGTTATAGAGAAACACACTTTCATCCGTGAAGGGGAAGGGGTTGATAAAGTGAGCAACAAACTATTGGAGAGATAGATTTTCTGTCTGGACATCAGATGAGGCGAATGTTAACAGTCTGCATGTTGAGGGGAGGAGCTGGGAGATGCATGGATAGAGAGGAGCAAGCATTAAACAAACAAAGCACTTATTGACTTCCGTCTGCGAGTCGGTGCCTAATGCATTGAATTGGTCAGTGAGCGAATAAACTCCTGTCCTACGCTTGATGGATGATGGAAAGAGTGTGAATGTACAGTTAGAGAACACAGGAAACCAAACACAGGAGGCTCGATTGACCTGCTCGGCCTGTTTACCCAAAGCAGCACCACCAAATTAAATCAGAAACTAGAGTGAATGTGTAGATAAAAGTATTGCCTGCTGTCTGTCAGTATGTCTTCCACTTCCTTGTCCCTATTGTCCTTCCACCAAACTCAATAAATATCATTGTCTGTCTGTGCACCAGTGTTGTCAAGGCAAATTCTTGTACATGCTACTGTATGATGAAAGTGACTTCTGAGACATCCAGTCAAAAAAAAGATCAGAAAAAGTCCTTTATGTTTCATAGAACTGAATAAGAGATCTTTCTGCTTGTATGAGGTTCCTAGACTAAAACCACACATGACTGAGGCTCCATTTCTTTTTATATATTTTACTTATTTAGTTACTATATGACTCATTTGTGAAGCATCTTATTAAATTAAAGTTCTTGTCTGTGTTTTAATTGAAATAATTTGCATATACAGTATATTTTTCTAACCATTTCTTTTATGTGAAGCACTTTGAAATTACAGTCCAGACCGTAAGTATTTGCCAACCAACTACCTTTGATATGTCTTCAGCCTCATTAATATTATCTTCACTTGCATGGTCAACTCTTTACTCCTCATATCAACAGACACCTTGATCTAAATGGCAACTGTCCATCAACCCTGAGCAACGCGTGAACTCTTGTGCGTGAACTAACGTTGAAACGGCACAGAGCTGCCTGAGAAACATAGTAGCTTCGTACTTAGTAGCCAAGTCTCCACATACTTTTGAACACTTGCAATGTTGGCACTATGTTTTAAAGGGGCTATATATAACATACAGTTATTTCTATACTGACATAAACCTACTCAAATGAAAGCCTGTCTGTGCTTTACAAAAGCATTACAAATCACTGTTAAAAATAATATTTTATGATGTAACAACACTATGGTTAAGATCTGGTTAGGTTTAGACAGAAAAACTACTTGGTTAGGTTTGGGGAAAGATCATAGTTTGGGTTAAAATGATCACTTTGTTAAAGTTAAAGAAACATGTGGTGTGGGTTACAGTTATTACTTCTGTAAAGTTAGGGAACCCATGTCTTCATGGCTACAATAGTAACCATGGGGTTCAATCGTAGTTGTGTTTTTTGTAAAACAATTACGACTAGTGGTTAGTAATAGGAAACAAACAGTGGTCTCCTGTGGCAAATTCCACTATTGGATTATAACCATCATCCACCTGCTACTTCCAAATGATGATGGATTTCTTGGGGGGGGGGGGGGGGGGGGGGGGGTAGTCTCTACCTGATACATGGAGAAAGAGAAAAAGGGAGGGGAGGGTCTTTCCTTATACTTGTGGGTCTGTATACCCACTGGGGACACATTGAGAATATATTGGAAAGTGTATCTTGCAAAATATCTTTAGATCTTTATTCTAGCTGACAATGTTGCATGTTTATTTGCGGAATATATAAATTTATAGTGTTTTGAGTGCTCCCACATTAAGCCTTGTTTCCTGTTTGTAGTGTGTATGTCTAAAACTGAAGTTATCATTGTTTCTGCAGCACTGCCTTCAAGACATATTCTTTAGTATTTCTTGTGGGAATATTGTATACTGGGCTGATACTGACTTTCTGTCACATATTCACAAGCTAGGTCACACAATGATAACAGATGTTTTATTTCACACAGGCTCCGCTCTCTACTGGACTCTACTGGACTCTACTGGACTCTATGGGTACTCTCTTCCAATCACACATATGCAATTACCCACTGAAACTTACATGTATGTAGCCAGCCAATCAGAACATGCCTACCAATTATGTGTGTCTCGCACACTATGTAAGCAGCGTCTCACTGCTGCTCACTATCATCTTCTCTTCAGTGACAGCAAAATCAGATCACTTATCTTACTTCTCCATGGATGGAGATTGATTTTCTCTTTGAAGAGATCCGTTATCGTTTGCAGTCTTGACAGACAGAAGGGGTTTTACTCTGCATATTTCCTGGCTCCCAAAAAGACAGGAGGTTTCAGACCCATTTTGGATCTCCGTTCAGAACCAATGCATTGCCAGAAAGACGTTCTGCATGCTGACCGTCAGGAGATTGCTGGAAGTGGTTCAACCAGGCGACTGGTTCATCGACCTGAAAGATGCTTATTTTCATGTTGATGTGGCTCAGAAACACAGGAGCCTACAAGTACAACAGGCTACCATTTGGCTACTCCCTGGCTCCCCGCACATTCAGCAAATGTTGGGACGCAGTGCTGCACCCGCTGTATGATCGAGATATGAGGGTGTTCATCTACTTAGACAACCTCATTGTCATGACCAGGTCCAGAGAATGGGTCATTTTCCACACAGCCAGGTTGGTGCTGCATCTAATCTGGTTATGTTTTCTCATCAACTGGAAGAAGGGCGCCCCCACACAGCACGTGGAGGATCTAGGAGTCAAGCTCGACTCAGTCAGGCTGCAGGCTGTTCTGTTGGAACCCAGATGGATGGCTCGGCAGCAGGTTGTCCTCAGACTGCTGCAGGGAGTGACAGTTTTGACTGTCATGCAAGCATTGGAGCTCATGGCGGCGGGCCATCCAGTCGTTCCACAGGGGCTCCTGCACGTGCGCCGACTACAACTCTGGATGCCAGCCTGTGCTAGGATCCCAAGAGGCACAGCTTTATGCCTTTCCCCTCATTCATCTCATTCCCCTGCTGCTGGAGAGGGTAAGAAAAGAGCGGCTGTTGGTCAAAATCTGTGCAAACAGGTGCAACTAAGGAGTTGTGGAGAGGGTGGTGTTAGTGTCGGCTGTGGTACACCTGACCTCCCTGGGCAAATATATGCCTGCATTCTCCTGTGATCAAGAAGACTTGGGAAATGGGGTGCCAAGTTAGGCCATGTTTTCACCCAGCTAAGGTCCACTGGACTGGGTTGGGCCCTCTACTGCTCCACTTAAGCAGGTGGATTATAAAGTAGTAGGAAGGCCACAGTGACTAACCTATAGCTAGTTGGGCTCACTGAGGCAGTCTGATGACTTGTTGTGGCAGGGCAATAGACCCATAGAGTCCAGTAGAGGGCTGAGCCTGTGTGAGATATTGTAACACTAGTTCTATAAGTACAGACAGAGCCCTCTATCTATGGACCCTGGCACTCCTATGCCATCAGCTTCAGTGGTTTCCCATAGTGACCAGCAGTGAGATGCTGCTTTTATAGTGTGTGAGACATATGGACCTGTTAGGCGCGTCCTGATAGGCTGGCTACGTGCATGCAAAGAGTATTACCCATAGAGTCCAGTAGAGTCCAGTAGAGGGCTCCGCCTATCCTTATAGAACTAGGGTTACAATATCGTAACCTTCCCACATCTCAGCCACATGGAGACATAAACCTGCAATTAAGTTAGCAAAACCTGCAATCAAATCATCTTCACACATTTTATTTATTTGTTTAATTTCTCAAATATATTTTGTCAAGGAGGGGGTGTAAAATTAAAATACTGTAACTGTGGGGAGGTTTCATTTCACATCACATCATGGTCTAAAGACTGTAGCTGCTGCTTTTCTTTCCCTTTTTTTCCCCAAGTTCTGCGAGAAACACAGAAACACCGTAACCTCTCACCACAACAACAGCCAGATATAAAGATATTGATTATCAGCAGAGAATGTTGGCTATGAGCTGGGATCTCATGAGGGAGAGTATGTGTGCACAGCAAAACAGACGAAAATAAACTCTAAAAACATAATTTAGGTTTTTCACTTCCTTACCCACAGTGTATGTATGTAAAGTTGTGAGAAGCCAGCAGCGTGTTGCACATTTCCACTGGATGAGGAAGAAACAATCACTTGTCTAACAAAGCCAGGGTGACCACCTATGTAGAAGCCCTGCTTAGGCAAACTACAGCAGGACGATATCAAAGGCTACTTTACATCTCTGCGCATTTCTTGTTTTCTCTTCAAGTCTCCCTTTCTTTATTCCGCTGCATGGCCCACTCAAAGAAACATCTACAGCATGATAACCCAGCTGATTCAAATATAAGGCGGTTACATTTCTGTTTGTTCTGATTTCTTGATATTTTTCCTGCATTTCAGCCTCTTCATGTTGATCGTGGTGTATATCTTTCCTTGTGCTCTCCCTCTCTCAGCCTCTTCTGTCACACAGTCACACTATTCAGACACACACACACACGCACACAGACGCACACCTCCTCTCTCCCACGCAGCTATTTTACATAATTCAAATAGTGCATTTATCCCTCTACCTCTCTTCAGCCCCTGATCTCTCTCTCTCTCTCTCATTCTCTTTCTCCTCCTTGCACCCTCTTCTTGTTTTCCTCTCCCTCCCTCCCCTTGTATGTGTGGCATCTAGAACCCTCCATTTTCTCCATACTCACCTTTATCTGTATTTATCTGTATTCCTCTTTTATCCTGATCGAGCCTCTCCTTTCGCTCTCTTCCATTTACCTGTCCAAATGGCAATCTTTTCACTGCGAGCCTGCCCATCTTTCTGTCTGCAATCCTAACATTTTCTCCAACCCACGCAAGGAGGGAAAAACATGACCACAAAGGTGTTTGTCACCCAGCCTAGACATCAAACTATGCCAGCGTCTCTTTGCCCAAATCCACAGCTTCAAAACTACCAGATGAAACTCTGTAGGCTGGATGAATGACTGATGAAGGAGTCTTCTAAATTAAATCTGAGGAAGCAGATGTTAAAAGGTCACAAAAAAATCACACAAAAAGGAGGGAAACTCAACATTTAGCACCATTTAAAAGGTGTCAAGAGCGCTTTTGATGGCTGATTGTAATTGCATGAAAAGTTAATTTTAATCTTGTCAAAACTGCGTTTTATAACACGGTTGCATAATACCAAACCTTTTCTTTAGAATAAATTTAAACCTACACTTACAGGATGACTGACACAAAATTAAAGAAAATGATACAGTTTGGTACCTGGTACATTTTACGTAATTGACAGACTAAAACGTTCTAGGAATTGATCCTCTTCACTTTGGAGATACTGAAAGAGTTCTGGTTCATGAACTTTCTTCAAATATTCATCTTATGTAGCCGCTTTACTCACTCACAGTAGTACTCATAGCTTCTAAGGTGTTTGTTACTCTGCAAGAAATGTTAATTAACAGCAATTACCAAGGGTGGTGCCCTCTACCGATGGAGGTTATGCGATCATTATGTATGCATCATAACTGCAACCATCTCAATTAAAAGGCCTCATAACAGTAATATCGAGATGCTCTTCAGAATTTATTGTTTCCCAAACTAATTAGTTTCCCCTGGAGGAGCAGATTGTGCCAAAGAGAGAAGAGTGATTTAAGATTCAACTGGCATCCGTCTTATGGTAACAAAACCAAAGTTGAGGCAGTTTTTGTGGGTTTAGCTATAGACAGTGAGATCAGAAAAAACAAGCCGTCTGTGAGTTGGTGTACTATCCTAACCCTTAGGGTGATATTAAAAAAAACAACAACAACAGGAAAAAAAACACTTCCCTTCGGTGCCAATTTGGAGTGTTAAGATTCAGAGAGAGCACGTGCTTTATTACATCCTCCAGTGGAGGGTTTCATTGGGGCGGGAGACCAACCAAGTCTTTGTCTGCTTTAGGTAGTTGCAGCTGTTCTTGTTTTCCCCAAAAAAGTACAGAAAGTGTGTACTACAAACACACCTACTTGTCTATCAGGGGCGTCGCTAGGCCTATTTTAGAGGGCTTTAGTCCACAGCAGGGACTGTAACTGTAGTCAGAAACTATCAAAGTGACAAGATGTTGGTGAAGATTTTATCAAGATAAACATAATATAGAGTGAAATAGTAAGGAGTTACAGAGTGAAGTTACATAGCTCCAATATGAATCCACTTATGGTGATAAGTTTGACTCAGATGGACGTGATCACTATAAACGGTTTCCACTAGCTGGCGAGCCATCCAGCCAAAGTGTGAATGAGTGAAAGAGATAGAAATAATGTTATTGACAGCTCTTTACATACTTTGCTTTTATATGCCTCTTAAGTATTTCAAAACAATCATATCAGTAGGAATAGATTATTTTTTTATAATCAGTTAATGTCAGTGAAAGGTCACATTGTGTTGATCATCACAATTTTATATCCCTCATTTCCTCAACATGTAGATGGATGTACAACATTTCTTCAAAAATGCTGAAGGCCAGTCAGGTGAGAAGATTTTGCCAGTTCAGACAAATACAAACTCAAACTGGCTGATCAATCAGTAAGCCTTGAGTTCTTGTCAATCTGAGTTTAATAAAATAAAGTGTTACTGAAAACAGGCGAGGAGGAGGACGTCTGATTGAGGTTAGTGTTCAAAAAGAAAGCGAGTGGGAGTTGTTTAAGCTTTCAGTTAAAACTAATACTGAATTTTATGAGATAGGCCTATTACTCATACTAGGAATAAACTAGCCTAAATGATTTTTATGACATTTTTAGTTTTAGAGGTTCAAACATAAAACAGTCTGTGTATAAATAACATACTTACGACCTGCAACTTATGTGGATGGAAAGCATTTAAGTCATATTAGATCTGTGCCTATTACAAACTGTAAATCTCTAGTGACGCCCCTGTTGTCTATGTTTGGAGGTTTATGTGATGCAATTATGACTAATTACATCATATTTTTGCATCGGAAAATGAGAGATAGATCAATTAATTTGATCTTTTTTTGGAGAAAAAGTTGCAATATGTTGTTAAGTGATCTGTAACCAGCAAAACAAAATGATGATGATGATAATTATTCACAAGTGATAAACTGTCTTACTAAGTATTATGTTTATACAAAGCCAACACTTGCAGCAGTTTGTGTTCACATTATATTTCATTCAGAAATTGCTGAGCAAGAATCCCATGCGCCATGTAAGCATTTCCTTTCTTAATCTCCAAAAAGACTCTGAAGCACAGGTGGAATTTAAATGTGGTTTGACCTCCAAAATATGATATCTCAAGACTTCCCCAGTTCAGACACATTGGCTGCTTTTATTCTGATTCTTCTGTATTTACCCAGACATATACCCCATTCAGATTTTTCTCTTTGGTCACAGAGGGCAGATTAATGTTGACTTAGTATTTAGCACATACATAAAGCACATAGGTCTGTAAAACAATACCTTACTGAGTGCACAAGATGCTCTTATGTGCTATGCATGACTGCAGCAGCAGCCAGTGTAAAATTCCTGCCCCACCATGCAATCATGCTGCTCTAATACTGCAGGTAATTATTTGCTTGAAGTGCAAACATGCAATAATAACATGCATGTTTGAGTGCCTGCTGTCACAGTCAGCAGTGACTCCATCTGTGCTTGCTATTCATAATAAATTAAAGTAATCTGTATATTCTTTATTTATTTATTTGTTTATTTAATAGGGAAAAAAACATGATAATAAACACTGCAGTAAGTGCGCCACAATTAGCCAATAGGTTTTTCATTTTTCATCTGCAGTTCCTCAACAGATGTTACATACAGAAGTCACTCTCTAATTAAATATAAAGATTCAAATGAGAGCAGTTGTTGAAATCGTTTATAGGCATTCAGAGCAATAATAAAAAAAGGATATTACTATTAGTAAAGATATACATGAATTTAATATGATTAATGATTGCAAAAAACTATTCTATTTGCAAAATAATCTTGTTGATTAAAAATTATTAAACTAGAAATGATTATTCTGCTAATGAAGACAGTGAGATATGGCTGAAAGCTACAAAGTGTACATTGAGTTAAAATTCTTTTGACAAAATAAAAAATTCAGTATTTCACTACAGCTGTTGGCCTGTGAAGGAATTTCTCCTGCAATGATTCAGGGTGGCTCAGTATGCAGTCTTTGTAATATTAGAATTATTAAAAAAATACTGTGTGTTTTACTGTGTAGTTTAGTGAATCAAATTAAACAGTTGCTGGCACTGATTCTCCTATCAGGTGCAGTAAACCACAAAAAGGAGAAGATGGTGCAATGCAATGATGTAATTAATAGAGCATCAGTCAAAGCTGAAGCAATGGAGACTGTGATACAAATACTGGTGATGGAGAGCATGATGGACAGTGGAAATGGAGAATATTGAACAGCTAAGCTCAAAGCTTCTTGCTTTCGGGAAGCATTTCAATAACAGCCATGTGTCAGTTACTGTATATAGAGATGTACTGTACTGTACTTCTATCCCAGTGGGATAGGAGCCTCAGGGACATTCAAGTCACATAACTCCTGTACGTCATCATTTATTTGCTAAATCTGTTTTCCCTCACACTTTATTACATTTTGCTTTTATCGATACATCAAATTTTCCACCTCATCCAAGTGTAATAAAAAGAATTTTTGCAATATTTTGACTTTTTTCACATTTTCTTATGTGCAAATTGGAAAAACACATAAAAAGGGTGAATGGTAACCTTTCCCTCTCCTTCTCTTGCCCAATAAAACTTTCACAAGCTGACATTCCGTTTGTTTACATTTGTAATTTATTTCCCCTCCATTTTCTCCAAAATAAACCTACAGGTTCAGAAAGAAATACATCAAATAAAGGCTTTAAGGAAGCACAGAGCTCTTGTAAGGCCACTTTACCTAACAGCTGAGTTACCATGACCCCCAGTCTACTTGTAACTGGTGGATGATGATCTAGAAACCTGAGACAGACCTTCTGTATTCCAATAAGAATCTGGCTTCATACGTAAAACAGTATATGCATATTCCACTGCTTTAACTGTGAATTTTGTTCCCTTTCATGATTAAAATACAGCAAGTACTGTTTGAGTAAAAGCCAGCTTTCTGCTTGCAATTAAGCTTCTTTTTCTTTCACCCTGTATTTATGTCAATGTCATGCTATGTACTGTATTTACATGGCTATGTAGCCATTAGCGACAACACTATCATCAGTCTTTTCTTCACATGTGGACCAGCTACCAACGTCTGATGGCTACACTTGCAGACATTTTCTCCTCTTCAACGACAAGATACTTCAGAAAGAAAATGGCTTCAATCACAACAACATCATTAAGGGTATTGCTTTAGGTTATATCCAACAAAGTGTCTGGGACCCAGACGTTAAGTTTTCTCCTGTTCATTTTTAAAGAGCTCTTGCACCTTTTACTCTTACAAGATTGTTGGAAGCAGACGATACAAAGACATGCAATAAAGCACTTCGGCAAGAATTAAACTAAGAATGCAGCAGCTACATGGTTTGGATACCTCCTTTGTGTTAAACATGCGCCTCGATTCCTCCACAGGCTGCATTATCTATCATTTGGTAAGAGTAGGCGCCAAGAGCAGATTTTGGAAAAAGGCACTCTTCAACTTGAATACAGACCAAAATTCACTTCTCAAACATGATACTCTGTACCTGCCCCTTTTTCACATTTAACATGCACAGAGTGGAGAAACGTGGGTGGCAGTGTGTGCAAAGACTCATTCAGAATCAGCGTATAAATCATCTGATCTATAGTCTTTATGGAACTGGAAGGATGTGAGATGGGTGCGGTTAGCGTGTGTACTGAGCAAAGACAAATTAAAACGGAAGAGGTGGCATGGTCATTGCCTTTTTTGTCTTTTTTTTTTTTTTTTTTTTTTTAAAACACCTGCATTCTCACTTTAATGGTCGTCTAAATTAATCGAAGCCATTAAGCGTTCCCTCTATTAAAACGCCAACAAAAGCATCAGTCTGGAACAAAAAAGAAAAAGAAAAAAGTCTGAATAGGTCCATTTAAAGCTATTTCTCACTCACTCTTTTTTTGATCTCAAACCAGGCTCTGTGTTTTGTTGCCATGGCAACGTTTTTTTTTTCCTGAAGTACTTTACATTTTAGTTTCAAACATAGTATACAACAAAGCTCTGAATAGAGAAGGTGCTCAGGCATTTACGCACACATCGGGCTATTGTATGTACAGTCACGCATCCATATAGGCTTCCTTGCAAACACACACAGCGGTGGAATGTGTTAAGCAGCCACAGAGACACTTGATAGATCACAGTAAATCATTTAAAAGCTTCATTAGTCTTGGGATCACTGCTGATGACTGACATGATGTGCTAATGAGTTTGATTATGAGCAGCATTGAAACGGAAGGTGTGAGGACATCTGGCGACTTGCTTTGATTTGCCTGTTGTACCTATTTTAAAATGCGATTATGTAACTATTGTTTAGAGATGATGTAAAGGCATGAAAAGCAGACAGTGTGGCTGAGGCATCATCATGTCATGGGAGGTTGCGATGCAGCCTTGCCGGGGTCACGCTGAAGGTAGATGTGCTTGTCTCTTTTATTTAGCTGCCTAATAAATCATCCATGTGCTGAAATAACATTGTTCAAGTTGCTCATTCTTACTATCACTGTGCTGAAATGTTTGACACCTTGGCTTTTGGAAGGATAGCCAAGTGCATGCCAATGAAGATTTTATCCACGATTAATAAAAAAGAAAAATGTCCAAACCTGTGAGAGATGATGCAAAATGATGTTCACCATAGAGTGAGCTACTGAGGGTCTATTACGTAGGGGAGGGAGTGATTTCAGACACATCTAATAATGGGCCTATGCATTAGCACATAATTTTACAAGGGGTTCTTATCATTTTGTTTCTGGCCACATTATTAGTGGATATCAATATGCAAATTTGGTTGATGGAGCTGGTGGGCTTGTCAATAAACATGGAACATTCCAGGTCAAAGCAATGGCTTCAAAATAGCAGGAGGAGGCTGAAATGGGTGAAATCCAATCACAATGAAAACCAGACCACCTGTAGATGAACAATCTGATTGCAATGTGTTGTGGGTGCATTGAACCTTGATCCAGAACCAGATTATGTTAAAAGAATATTACATTTTGGGAAAGGCACTTCTTTGCATTTCTTAGCTGAGATGATTGATACCACCCTTGTGGCTGTGTATTAACAATGGAGCTACAGTGATGTAGCGATTAGCTTAGCTTAGCATAAACAATCCAAGCAGGAGACTTCTATTTCAAACAAATTAACACTAATACCATTTTGTACATTGTTTATTTAATCCACGCACAAACAGAAACATAAAAAAAGACTTTCTGGAGTCTTCTCGTCACTGCGAGGTTAGGGGCAAACAGCAGAGGTGCTGCACAGAACTTGAAGGCAGATAGATTAACTGTTGTTCATCAAGACATAGTTACAGTGTGTAATATCTTTCAAAGACCACATATTTTTATTTTTCAGACATTTCTGTTTGTACCCAGAACAAACAAATGACATACCCAGTGTACATTTATTACTGAACTTCAAACAGAGCCAGGCTAGCTGTTTCTCCCTGCCTCCATTCTTTACGCTAAGCTTGGCTAATTTCTTTCTAGCTAAAACTCCATACTTAACAGACAGATATGAGAGTGGTATCTCTTCATCTAACTTTCTGCAAGAAAGAGATTAAGTGTATTCCCCAAATGCTCAAACTAATCCTTTAATACCAGGTATAAATGGGGTCTTAAAGTCAGATCGGAAATACCCACAGCATCAATGTGGGGCTGCAACTGACAATTATTTTCAAATTTGATTAACCTTTTAATATTTTTTCAATTATTACTTTTATTATTACATTACATATTGATATATTACTTGAACTGTTTTGTCCATAAAATGTCAGAAAATTGTAATAAATGCTTGTCATATTTTTTGCAGAGCACTAAATGCCAGCCTTTAATTGTTTCTTTTGTTAAACCAGCAGTCCAAAAATCAAAAATATTGTATTTACAATAATAAAAAACAGAATAAAACAAAAAAATACCAAATGAGAGATAGAAAACTGTGAGTGTTTTGCATTTTTGTTTGATAAATGATTGATTATCGGTTTACCGGCTAATCATTTCAGCACTATATCAGTCTGTATGCAGAGAACAAAATCTAACATCTCTCATACAGCACGTGTTCACATGTGCTGAAAATCAGCTCGTGTGTTCACATGTTTGTATGTATAGCCATGTGCTAGGCAACATGTGAAATGCCTCGCTTGTTCATTGTGAATGTAAATCTGATGTCAAGCTGAAAGCTGAAGAGGGAATGTGTGGGTGGCAATCGCTTCCAGCTTAGACCCTCTGAGAGAACTGAGAGAGAGACAGAGTTAAAAGAGTGGGAGGGAGGGATGTAGACACACATGAGTAAGAGGTTGGTAAAAAAAAAAAAAAAAAACAGAAAAAGGAACATGGTGTGTGTATGTGTATGAGGGGAGAGGGGCGGGTGTTCGTGTAGGAGTAGCAGGGACAGCACAAGAGGTAGACTATATGGAGTGAAGACAGGAAGACAGAAAGAGAGAGCTGGAAAAAATGAAAAAAGGAAGGCAGTGAAATGAAGGAAATGCATCTGAGAGAGCGTTAACAAGAGAGGGAGGGAGAGGAGGGGAGTTGCACAGAGGAAGGGGGAGTTAGATGGAGAGAGGGAGGGAACACAAGAGGCAGAGATGGAGGCTGGAGAGGGAGTGGGTGTCTTAATAGCGCTGAAACGCTCAGGGCTTTTTGTATGTTTGCCTTTGTTATGATAGAATGCTGGTTGGCTCCCTGTTTGCTTTTGATCCATGAACTGTGACTACAAATGCAAGGCAGTCTCTCCTGTGTTTGAAGTACAATGCAGCGGCTACAGTACATCTGGGACTCTCATTACATAATTTAATGTATAAATGCTGTCATCTAGAGCTCAGCAGGTAACTGGCGCTGCCAGGGGAGTGAGGTTTAATTTCCAACATGCATAGAACATTTTTCAGTGAATATTTTTTGGTAACATTTATCTGGACAAGTATTGATCCCTTGCTGGGCAGATAAAATTCTGCAGTGGCTGTTCAAACTGATCTAAAAGAGTTACAGTGAATGCGTATGGGAGCGTTTGAGAAACACAGACGTGCAAGTCTTTCGAATTGCAGCAGTAGTGCTGCAGCATTTCTCAATAAGCCTTGACCTCTCTGTCAAAGTCCATTCTGCTTTCTGAAACAAATTACAAATGGACAGAGTGCAAACAGTTGCAGCATGTTTTCATGAATGATACATGTGATTCATGGAGTTTACAAGTTGGCTGCGCCATGATCCATTTACTGAGCTGCCACAGCACATAAGCAATATTCATGGTGACGCATATAAACACAGGTGCAACTGACAATTATTTGAGATGCTGAGCCTGCAAATGTTGCAAAGCTTATGTCCTTTACAACAACCAGACTCTACAGTGTGACCATTTTGCTTGCATCTCTGGGAGAAAATGTAGTTTTGAACATTTATTCGGGTGCACCAGAGTGAATGAATCTAAGTCCTTAGGATTTCGCTTGAGAGTCAAAACAGAGATCCTGTGTTATAAACTGGAGATGTGGAGTTTGAAAGATGCAGGAGTTTATCAGGCAGGGAGGGTCTAATGCTGCAGTAGTCTGACTCACCGGATGTATGCTATAGGTATAAGCCTTCCATTGGCTGGCTATTTCAGGCGCAATTCTCCTCCCCTTCCGCTATATGTGTGTTACTGTTTTCAAAATCCCCGTTGCTACGGGAAACAACAACAACAACCTGCGAGCCAGTAACTTACAAGCTGAAAATAGCAAGTGATGTTTGTCTTTCAGTAAAATTCTTATCAAACAATCGACATATGTCTTTTACTTTTATGTGGTGTTTTCTTTTGCGGGGATTTAGTCATTTTAATGCTGGTGCTCAAGCAAGAGCAATGTCACTGCATCCTGGGCTTAGGACTGATGATTGTGACTGGTTTAAAGATATACGAACAAGCCAGAGTGTCTTTTTCCGCTATAGCAGAATTAATAGTGGATGAAACCAGACTTTTCTCCACCACTGGCACAGCTGCAGTAATATAATACTAACAAATTGGGAAGAACAGGAAATATGCCCATTATTCTGACTTGGTAGTCTTCACGCATTATTATAAGATTGTTACCCCACTACTATACTTGTAGCCCCACCAGATAAATATCCTAAATTATCTTATTTTGTTATTTGTGACAATCCCTTATCAAGTGAAACCAGACACAAACAGTGTATCGCTCCTTTTAAATAAACTGAACTGATTTGGTCAGTGTTCATTTTGGATTTTTTTTTAGATATAACTGCCAGTGACAGTGGTGTTGTAGCCATGTTGCCATCAGTTTGTTGACACATCTGTAGTTCTTCTGTAGTTATCCGAAATTCCTGATGTCTCCATCCTGGAATTACATGTAGTAAGCTGATGTGAAGGTTTATTCCCACTGACATGACATGAAAGCTGCATAACTGTTGGATTATGGGAGATGTAGGATCCAGGGTTTTGGGGTGTGAATCATACTAAGGACTAAAAGTCATGATATCTCTCGCTCCGCTGCTTAAATTTTGCCTTTTGAAAATCTGTTTCTCATAAGCCTTCCAACTTTATGGAAGTGTAACACTAAAGTTGCTGGAGTATCGCTTTAAATCATTCATCGAGTGTTACTAACAATTAAATCTCTGTTGATCAACCAATCATTTCAGCAGTAAATATAAATATACAAAATGCTATGAAATAAGCATTAAAATGGAGATAAACTCCTTATATATGCACAAAATCAAATAATCTTCAGTATGAATGTTATGTAACACCTGAAATTCCAAAACGTAATACTTAAATGTAAAGTTAAATGATGGGATTTTGCAAACATCAGTTGATGTAACTGAGAGCTGAAAATTACAGAGTGGGAAAGAAGCACAAGCCACCAGTCCAATCATGATACATTTTGACTTCTGATCACAAGTTTCTCTACTCTACATGAACGGTATGAGCCAAGTTGGCTGACAACCAAAATTCTGGACAATCCTTTGTATTCTCAGAGTCGATCTGCCTGGCAAAATGGTATTTGAATTTCAGTTGTTTTTTTCTGCCTTTGCTGTGTCTTTAGAGTATTTGTATGAAGCTACAACCCAACATATGACATTACAGAGATGCTCCTATGTTGGATTTTTTTAAACTTGATATTTTGTTTGAAGCGATTCTCGTGTGAAATGAGTAAGATAATATCAGAATCTTGATATTGATAGTGCCATTTCTCTGCTATTTGCTGTCATTTTTAAAGTTGTGTCTTGGGCATCTGAGGCAAACTTTTGAGCAGGCGAAGCTTCATTCTGAGCTGTCAATCAACTGCCTGACGATTGCTTTCGCCTCGGTGAGAAGTGCAGGAAGGGGGGAGGGGAGGGAGTGATTGAGAGTCTGTCTGCTTCTCTGCAAATATACACCTACTGCAGCTTTAACGCAAAGAAATGAAAGGTCTAATTTTGGATCGAGCTTGTGTTTCTGGGTGGGAATTATTTGATATTTGGAGCAAAGAGAGGAGAGTACAGTCTGATCTGATTCACCAGGCTAATGCTTGTCATAGCACATTACTTACTGTACGGTACATGTGCTTTTACCGACAGTGCAGCACAAGGACATCAGAAGCCACCAAACACCTCAATCCTGATAACAAAACAGTGCTCTCTCACCAAGTGTCAGATAATAGGTGAGGAATTTATGAAGTCTTTTAGTGTTTTATTGGGCTTTTAGTTGTGGAAAAGAGTTGTTTAACACTCAGAAGTATCGACTGAACTATCCAGCATTAAAGGAGCAACATGAATACAGTTTAAAGCAGAGTTTTTCCTTGAATATCACACTGCATGTGAGGAAACAGCAGGTGGGAGGCGGTGGACTATCTTGATGACAAACCCACAGAAACACACAGATGAATGATGTCATTGTACAAGAGACGGGTTCATATGAGGTAAAGATTAGCAGCACATTTTACAGCATACGTTCACAAGGATGCAGCTCTTTACATCTTTTTTTATATGTCATTTCAAGTTTTAATTCAATTTTACCAAAAGGTTTTGGTAAAATGGATGCACCCACTTGGAAAAAAATGACTCTTGGTATTAAAGTCACACCTACTGTTAAAAATTACATCACTCTTTGCTATTTTCAGTCTTAAAACAGCAGTTTCCTAATGAGAAGCAACATCTGGTAGAATTTTTCTTTTTCAAATAAAACATATACCTGCATCGGATGATGTAATGATTTGGATTCACATGGATTTTTAGGGGAACAGAAGTCAAATAAAAAGACAAACATGTCCTACCTAGATCAGGTGGGGCTTGTTGTACTTTGTGTCCAGACTTCTACAGACTGTCTCTGGGTTTCCAGTCTTTGTGGCCCCACAGTAAGCTGATGCCAGCTACGACTGGTGATGCGTTCACTGACTTCAGCCTGTATTCCACTGAGTCTTGATGTCTGTTTGAAACTGCAGCAGCTCCGAAGTTTGTGTTACATTCCGCTGAGCCCCGACACTTGTTCTGAATCAATACTCCAAAAGCACACAGTGATATTAACGTCTATAAATAACCGAGTGTGTTCATGTATCTGCAAACGGCACCTGCCAACAAGTGTCATGACACACGTGCTTTTGTCTGACTGTCTAATAAGCAGGTGACCATCCTCTGGTGGGTTTTTAAGGCTGTGATTAAAGTTCCAGACAGAGAAATATTGCTTAAATAGTCAACGCTCAATTTAGCCTGGAGAAAAAAAAAAAAACAACAGGATTCAAGAGGACTCCAACTGAAATGACAACGCAAAGCAAAACCAGTGAAATCGATTCCACTACAAAAGCCCAATACAGCAAATCACTTCCATGTTGCAAATGGATGAGTGTGGATCTTAAAGCAATCTGTGACCCTTAAATATTTTATAGACAAATAGGTATATGAATAAATGATAAACTGCCTGCCTCCACCACCAAGGCACCTGGAAACAGGGCTTTTTCAAGGTATCCGAATATATCTTCTAATTCTTAAGGTATAATAGAAAAAGAACTACGGTGGTCTTATAATAAATGTACGTACAATACTATACAAATATCACAGAAAACTATATATTTATATAGAATATTCTAAAGAAATATTATAGCCTAGTTGCCTAATATTTAAGAGATAAAAATACCATCAAGTGCAATATGGTGACCATAAACTCACTACTTAGCACCACAGACACACGTAAAGTCCCTCTATTATAAGATTATAGGAATACTGTTATGATTTTTCTTTTGGGTAGATCTGACTCTTCAACTACAAACACGTTAGGCTCTTAAGAAATAACAATCATTACACAAAGTTAAAGTGACCTGTGGGTGGGAGGATGTCATTTCAGAGGATACTGCACAGGTAAATTCGCAACTGCAGGCCTTTACTTCTCCAAAGTGCTGAATTTACCTTTAAGGTGACCCAAAAGTGCCACATTGATAAGAGTACAGGATGGCAGTTATTAAGTAGGCCACTGTTCGTTATGTCGCATCTTCAGACTAATTAGTGAGAGGTAAAAGGACAGAAAAACAAACACTCCCAAAGCCAGCTGAGTGTTATAATTTCACACTGAGGCACTGTTCATCCTCCCCCCGCCTCCCCCCGGCAGCAGCAGCCTGCTTCTCTATCACCGGCAGCAGCGGCTGTTCCGCGGCGGGCAGTCCGGCTGAGAGCTCCTCCTCCCCGGCCTCTCCCTGTCCTCTCTCCCCGGTGCCCTCCGCCCCGAGCCTGCACTCGCAATTCCGGTAACCGACGGAAGATCCGCTGAGGCCAATTTCTCTCATCTTTTAGATGGGAATGTTTCTGCGATGGTTTTCTTAGTGGGTCTCCGCCTTGTGCATGTCAAAAAAAAATGAACTTGCCAAATGGGTGAAAAGTCAACGCGTTTCTGCTTTGGACTCAAGGGGGGGAAAGTCTGCTGTTCAATTGCAATCAAAAGCTAGGTATGCACGCAGAGAGAAAACGAAGCTGCGTGTCTGGATGTGCATTCATGTGTGTGCACGTGCGTGTGAGCCTGCGTGTCCGTGGCCATGAGTGCGTGAAGGAGCGGTGCGGTGCGCAATAGGTCGGTCCGCCTGCGCCAGGCTGAGAGGGACGCGCTCTGCTCTGCGCCTATTTTCTGATCGGACCCCTCCAACACACCAGTCAGCAGCGAGCAAGTAGAAAATTTTTTTTAAAAAAAGGAAGCTTTAATTCCCAATGCAGCCAGAAAATATAACACCAAACACAGATCGCTGTGGATAGATGGGGAAGGGGGGGGGAAACGAAGTGAGCCGGTGGAGTGCCTAAGAAACAAGCAGTCGCCACTGAATAAAGTAGTCTAAAAACTGCAATGCCTAAAAACTGAACGTGTGCCAGTAGCTGTCAGGCTGCACAAGAAAAAAAACGAGGCGATAATGGCAACTTAGTCCCTCGTCTTCCTTCCCACCAAAATGCGGCTCATCCTCAAGTAATCCGCCTGGCAAGCGATGTATGTTGTAGTGTCTCCTGTCTGCTGCCTGGACGGAGATTATCCCGCACAGGTGGACGGCAGTACAGTTTAGGGAGGGCGCAGCAGTGCACTGATGCCTTGTGTTTCAATCTCTCTCTCTCTCTCTCTCTCTCTCTCTCTCTCGCTCTCTCTCTCTCTCCGTATTTCCAGTAGTGTGTAAGAGAGAGAGAGAGAGAGAGAGAGAGAGGGAGAGAGAGAGAGAGAGGAGATGTTTAGAAGGGGTGGGGCTGGATGGATCCTTATGGGACCTGGAGTGATTTTAAACCCTGCAAGAACCTCTCATCACTTTTTTCCCTCTTCCACCCTCATTTATTTATTCCTCTCTTCCTTTTCCCTTTGCTTCTTACTCTTTCCTATTTCCCTTTCACCTTCTGCTGACATGCACACATGCACACACAGCGCCGGTGTGAAGTTCAGAGCCAGGGGCAAATGTGTGGGAAGCATGCAAGCATGTTATTACTCACACACAAGATATCCACAAAGCCCAGTGTAGCACCTGCCCATCCATACTGTCACACGCCCAGAGGCAAAACGAAATCATGAACAATCAAAATGAAACATTACAACGCAAAATTCTTTACCCAAGCCTTGCACACAACCCCTGCTAACATCCCATGAGATCACATGCTGCTCCATAGTAACAAATGTATAAGGACTGCTCAGAAATCCATATAATAAATAGCCAGCCAATACACCCAATTATGCAAATTAATCAAACACTTAATTCAGCATCTCAGTGTAAGCTGTATTTGACTTTACAAGTGATGTAAGCAACATCAAGTAGTTTTTAATTTCAGCCTTAAAGACATCACCATTGATTGGGCTTTCAGCAATGATAAGCAATCAGCACTTACAGAGGGGTAAAGGGTATCTCAGATCTGTTTCCATGACAACTGTGGGTTTGAAGCAACTTTTTTAACCATCGTTGTATGACACTGTTTTGTTGATGTACTCACCGCACCAGGGTCCCTTATCCGCAGTGAGATATAAAGGTGGATAAAAATAATATGACCTCCATGCAGGTGGTGGATATTTTCATGAATGCTTAGTCTTTCTTTGTGTGTTTCAACATCAAAGAAAATATGTGAAACTACACCTATCAGGCAAAAAAAAGATGCCAAACTCTATTCTGCAGCTAAGGAGGTGGTTAAACTGACTTTACGTGGTTTTAACCTCCACCACATCCTCTGCTCATGCCATCTTCAAATAGTTCCCAATCATCAGAGACAGCAGAGACAGGGTTTAAGGATTCCAGCAAACATTTCAGCTACTTTACCCCCCACTGATTTCTTTCTCTCCCAAACTCCTGTTGTCTTTTTTTCTCTCTCTCCCTCCCTTTTTTCTGTGGCTCTCACTCTCTCACACAGTCTGTCTGTCTGCTCTATAATTATTTCCATGGTTACCATTAAGGATGTGAAGCTAAGCCTGATGTACTATGGTAGTAATCTTTTCCTCTCCTCCGCCTGTTCCCTCTGTCCTCTCCTCTCATCCGTCGCTCCTTCTTCTTCTTCTTCTTCTTATGCTGCGTTGCTATGTGAGTCTCTGCAGCTTTCTCTCATATACGGCTTTCTAGCACTTTTTCAGTTGCTACATATGCAGTCTGCTTAAAACCAACATTTAATTTGGAAGCTTATACAGCTCCAGCACAAATTCCTGCTAAAATAATCCATATGTAAGCAAGTCAGGCAGTCAACCTGTTCTATAAGCATTAATCGTGTTGTGTTGTACTGCCGTAGTTCTCAATTTGCATAGTAAGACACTGCAAGGAGCTTGTAGCTCAGCAGCCAAATATACATGACATGTAAGTGTAAAGTTTTGGGTTCAAATCTTGCTCACACTGCTGTATTTCATTACCTAGTATTAAGTAGGGAAGGCTGTTTCTCAAACGCCCATCCTAGTGAAGTGTTCTTGAACAAGACATACTGCATCCAGGATTCTCTAAATAAGTCATTGTTTGCATATAGACAATGTGAGGGGACCGGTAGTTGTAGCACTTCAAGGGCACGAAAAATCAAATGATGAATAACTGTGTCAGAAAATTATTAAAAGTCAAAGGAGCAACACTGTGTACATAAAAACAATTTAAAACAATAGTCTGACATTTTATGAAATATGCTTATTCGCTTTCTTGCCGAGAATTAGCTGATAAAATTCATACCTCCTTAATGTCTGTATGGTAAATATGATGCTACAGCCAGAAGCTGGTTATATTAACTTAGCACAAAGACTGGAAACAAGGGGAAACAGCTAGCCTGGCTCTATGCAAAGGTAAAATTCACCTCAGCACCTCTAAAGCTCACTAATTAACGCATTATATCTCATTTGTTTAATCTGTACAAAAATCTATGTGTAACAATTACAAGTTCTGGTCTTATGGGAGGTTATATGCCAGATTACACTACCTTCAGACAGAGCCAGGTTAGTCTGTTATTCTGTTTCCTGTATTTATGCTAAGCTAAGGTAACCTGGCACTGGCTGTAGTTCCATGTTTAGCGCACACATGGGAGTGGTATCGTCCTTCTTGTCCAACTCTCAGCAAGAAAGCAAATATGTTTTCTCAAAATATTGAACCATTCCTTTAAGGACAGACGTGAGATGACTCATAGGGAGTGAAACATTAAAAACCTATAGTATTGTTAAGGGTTTAACAACTATATTTATCATGAAATCATGATTATTATTTCATTGACTATTCATTTGGTCTATAAAATGCAAGAGAATAATGAAAACTTTAATTCACAATTTAGCAGAGCCCAAGGTGATGTCGTCAAATGCTGAGCAACAGTCTGAAACCCAGAGGTAATCAGTTTACTATATTAGAACTAAGAAATGCACCAAAAACTCAGCCATGTGGTCTGTTATGTATTCAAATGGAAATAGAAGAAAATTATTGCATTATAATAGATGGTCATTTTATGTTGGTGAGCAATTGCTGAGGTCTTTTGCTCTTATGCAATCATTTTTTTGCTTTCTACTCCAGAAGAACAAAGTCATGCTAACTCATATCATGAATCTCTGGTGACTGCCATGATGCTTAAAGGCTGATTTTTATTTCCTATTAGGCTCATTTGATTATTAGAGAAATTATGGCTGCAAACAGTCTTTAATTCAGTAATTTGTTAACAACCTAAAGCCTTTTCACAATCCAAAGGGAATCAGTGTTTTTGTCACAGGTCATATGACTTGTGATGGACATAAACTCCCACTGTCATGTCTACCAGACCTTCCCCACCTCGTCCCCGTCAGCCCAAACTTGACAAAGTGCCATTAACTCCAATTCCAGTGGAACCACTGCACAGCAGACACCAGCTTGTGTCAGCCTCCATGTTTCAGACCGGTAGATAATGGCAGGTTCGGGCTGACAGGAGAGGAAGGAACCAGAAGAGTTGTAACAGGAAACACACTGTGACAGCCAGACCCCTGAAGAGCTGGAGGAGAAAATGGAAAGATGGGAGTGGTATGGTGCATTGTAGGAAGTGCCACTCAAAAAGTCTTTTAGTATTTTGTGACGGGATGATGGATGGTTGAACAAGGAGGACAGGACATGTGCACACTGCCACCTGGCTGGGCCTCATGCCAAGGCAAGATGATGATGAGGCAGTGGATGCCAGAGTGGGATGTGCTGCATGTGCACATGGGTATTTCTTTTTCTTTTCAAACCTCTATCTGGCCAGTAGGGATGCTCTCATCAGAAATGGATGGAATTCATTTCAGGTGGTTTTAAATTTGATCAGGAAGGAAGATCATAAAATTTCTACATCATTCAAACAGTGTTTTACTGTGCAATCCATCATGTTCGCCCAAACTCCACCATACTGAAGTCAAGGGCACTTCTTTTTGCTGTCCTCACCAGGACTCCAGATGGTGCTGCCAGCTACATTGGGACCCTTGATGTAGTCATGCAGGCATTATTTCTAGGGGTTTAATGCCAAACTAAAACTGAGGGTTTGTGTATGAGATTTTTTAGTGCTTTTTCAAAATGAACACTAGCTATTGAATAACTATTTGTAGTCATGCTAGTGGCGTGGATCTAGGAATGAGAATGGCCACCATGACCACCACTTTGGTCCAGACTGAAATATCTCAACACATATCCATGTTGCCACACAGATGAATACTACAACATGGTAGTAGATTCTTTTTTTCATTTTTGGCTTCAGGTTATCATTCAGTTTTGCGGCTGCAAAAGCAAGAGACTATGGTGGGATTCAAGATTCAACACATGTGCGACTCTTTGGCCAAATGATGAAGGAGCACATCATTTATCATCCCAAATCGATTCATGCTGTGGACATTGGTTGCATGTTATATTCTTTCTCTCTCTCTTTCTCCCTTCATTTTATCTCTACTTCTACACCATCAACTATTTAATACAGGCTAAAATGTCAAAATAATAAAGACTCAACAAGTGTGGTGATACGTTACTGTCGCAAGGCCAGAGAGTCCAGTGGTGTCAACAGACTCTGCGCGATCATTTCCAATTTTTCACTTAATGTTAAAATGGCTGTTTTTAACATTATTTAACCTTTCAATCTTTCAAGGTGCTGTCATCATTCAGACAGACATGCAAGGGAAAGAAACTCATCCAGATTATTGGTGCTCAGGACACATTTGCTGACTTTTAAAGGAATAATGAAATATATGATGTAATGAATTGCTTTTTTCAGTTAATGGCCTCCTACCATCCACGGCAACATCATGTGCCTTTTCTAGCAACACACTGCTTCATATTTCTGCATTTTAGAAACTGTGTTGGGTTTATATGTCATCCTCAGGATCACATCAACAGTGGTTGTTTTTTTTTAAATCATTTTAAATGTTTTCTCTTGCTTTTCTGTAGATTCGAATCAGAACCAAATAAAAGCCTACATTTTTAACCTTTAAAATACTGCCACCTGCCAACAGTGTACTGACCACCCACACAACCACATCTTTGCAGCTCTTGTTTTCTGCTATCCAGTTATTGCAAAGTCATCTGTGAATCATCAATACCTCGCCAACTGCTGCCGGGGGGTGTGTAAGGATTTGAAGAGGTGACTATCAAATCCAACAATGCCAAGTCGATGCTTAGGTTCGTCCTTGTGGGAAGCAATCTTCCTGAATTGTCTTGGAGGGGATGATTTCCACAAGGAAGTGATGCAACTCTATAGTCTGAAATGAATTGTTGGGCAGAGATCATGGGTGCAATCAACTCAAATACACAGCAGAGCGGTTTAGACGTTATGTGCCGCTTTTACAATAACTACGACTTGTCTGAGCGATTTTCTTTTTTTTCTAGAATCATTTTGGTTGTTAGATAGTAAGTCAAAGAGGTCATGGAGGACACAAGAATGTTTTTTTAACAAAAAAAACAAAGTAAGCAGTAAAAACTAGGCATTGCCCTGAGTACAACTAAACTCTTACTTCAGGGCACTCAGCCAAACCGAAAATTAATAGGAAAACCGCAGATTCATTATGGCTTCACATCCACATCTAAATTTCATTAAAGTCTGTTCTGTAAACAAACAGGTGCCAAAATTAGGACCTGCACATCTTAACTGATCATGACATCAACCACACAGTCATTTTATAAGTCTAAGGAAGCTAATATCCTTATGAAGTTTGTTCTCTCCGAGAGAGCTTGCAAAGGACGTTCATCGCAAGGTGTGAGGCACCAAATAAACACACAAGCACACGCACATAATGCCTGAGCACTGTCATATGTTAAACCTGCACAACAACATGAACATATTGCTAGCTTTGTCACATCCACCTACACAAGTATACACATCAGACACTTGTAGGAGTATTGTGCTCCATATACTGCACAATACATGGCTCAGACATGCCTCTTTTATAAACAGGTGATGCATGTGGAAAGGTTTCATATCAGGCAGGTGCATACAGCTCACATACTAGAAGCAAAGATGCTTGCAGGAATAAGCACTACACTTGGGTTTCTGTGTTGAGGAGTCAGACTGAGCACACACACACACACACACGCAGGCACACACAAGCACACACGCACACGCACACACAGCCACATCTTACTCCAGGGTGAAGAAGACTGTGCATCAGCATAGAACAGCAGAGAGCCTTCAGGTGACAGCGAGAGACAGAGCTAGTGTTGGCCTGACAACACCAACCTCCTCTTTCTCGTTGCCTCTCTCACTTTCTGTCTCACTCCTCTTTTTCTATCTCCCTCCCCCTCTCATTCTCTTTTAATTTTTCTTTCTCTTCTTCCTGTGGCTCCTCCCTCCGTCTCCCAGCCCCCTGTCTGTGTCTTCCCAGGCTGCATCACACTGCTATGTGCAGATATTCAATTAAAGAGCTGTTGGGCACAAACTGAAAAACCTAATGGTACCACACACGCATAAACACACAGATTACCAGGAAAGAGAGTGAAAGGGAAATGAAGAGTAATATCACACACCAGTAGGTGCACAGAGATGGGCAGATCTTGAGATATTTGTCTTTGAGATACAATTGGATTCATGTGAGAACTGTACTCAAGCTCACCCCACAGTTTTCTTATTTTTAATTTGTTCAGGGGTGAACACAAAGAGTGCATCTTGCAAAAGGACTGTTTTTTATTTTTCTCACTTTGACTTCTCTCAGATGAATTGTCTGCAATAAAGCAAGGGCTTAAATCTATTTTTAAATCAATCAAAGCATAAACAGCATTGATATACTGTTATTGTAATTTGGTGTTTATTATATTCTTCCAAATAAACTGGAATCTGGGATAATTTGTCTCTTTCGAAATGCAGCGGAGAGCTTGCAAGTGTAATATCGCTGATTGAATTTATTGTAATCTTGCAAAACCTACCGACTTTTCTCTTGTTAGGATGCATGACTTTTTCCTCCCCAACAACTTGAAGACAGCAGCAAATGCAGATCCTTGCAGTAGTGCCTACTCCTCTAAAGAAGCTCACAGAGACGATATGACAGTATAAAAGTCTAAAGACCTATTTTCCAGGACAGCCTACAGCCTCCCATTAACTACCGTACTGGAGATGCATTTCTTTGCTTTGGAGTCAGTAGTTCACTTATTTCTCTGGCAGACTGCCCTGGTATTGACCCACAAACAGTCAGTTCATAATGTGGAGTTAGGCAGCTGTCTATAGGATGCCTCGTTTCTGATCTCAAGAAAACTACTTCTCTGGGCTATTTAGCTAACAAAAGTGGATAGTATGAAGGTGCTACCAGCAGCCTTTTGTGTATTCTAAAATAATAAGTGCAATAAACAACATTTTTTCTGACACAGAATGATCATGATTCACCAGCGGGGGTTTGATGAGATAACTGATCAATACATTTTAAATTCAAAGTGCACACTCACAGTGAGGTGCAGACCTATGCGGATACATAAAAGTCCATTGAGCAAGTCCATTGAAATAGATCAAAATCAGGCTCTTCTCTCTTATGTATATTTTTAGTCCTCAAAATATTTTGGGCTAAATTGAGAGAGAAGGGAGAAGAACTAATTGGAGCATAATGAAGAAGGGTATTGCAACACAGTTTGTATAGCAGCCTACCGAGCCACCAGAATTTCGCTAATCGTCTTTTTGAATGTGTAGTCAGACACGGCTGATCGTCAGGGAGAAAACTCTTTTTCTGAAAGGAGTAAACTTTTCTTTACTATGTCCGTCTCTTTCCCTGCAGGCTTCAATCATCTGCTTTGATAAAGAATAATTCATTTGGGAAGTTGATTTGCCTGGAAGGAAAAATATAAAATCCGAGTTGAGCTGATACATAATACAACTTTTGCCTTAATTTCCCTATCTTTTTCTGTTCAGTTTTTTTTCATTGATAAATTATTACTTCCAAGTTTACTAACACCGTAGGGCATGATTTGTGATGCTACTGATTAGTGTTTCACTCTGACAGTTGATAATATGCCTCAGCGTAAAAAATGGTATGACAGTTATAAAGGAGGATAATTTAACCAAAATCAGTTGAAGCTGAATTTCTCTTGTGGTCGTACAGAGTCTAACTATCATTTAGTTTGACTGACAAAAACAATTAGGCTTTAGTATTAAAATACAGTAAACTACAGTAATCTACAGTGTCTGCAGATAAGTGTTGTGTGTGTGTGTGAGAGAGAAAGTACTTACTCTGAATTCCAGTAACCTCCCCCATCATTGTCTGTGTTTTGAACAACAGCTTACTAAATTTAAAACACTCCCACATCAGAATTCTTCAGCGAAGCTCTGAGATGTGCAATTATTTAATCTACATCACTTCATTACATTGTAATTCATTTGGTGATATACAGACATACCCAATTTGAGCATTAACAAAAATTAAGTTAGCTTTTCAGTATAAAAAAATGTTGCAGATGTTATTCACTACAGTGTGTATTAGATATATTAGATCATAAATATTGGAAATATTCTATACTTAAGAGATGTTTAACCATGACATTAGGCTAATTATTCTTCCAAACTTAAAAGTGTTTTCTATTTTGACGTCTTCATACCCTGCATCAAGATCTCAAGGATTTTGACATAAAAAGCATCAAAAGTAGATTTCCTTCAAAAATGCTCTAGTAAATTAATATCTGCACAGTATCTTTCTGTCACCGAGTTGGCACTGACGTCTCCGTTCACAATGTCTCTAAAGTGAGTGGTACTGTAACTACTGTCGTCATGCCAACCACCTTGTCCTTGCCATTTCTCCACCACTTCCTCTAGTCTATTTTTATTCTTTTGTCAAGGTGGACTTATTGCTATCTCGCCAGCAGCGATGTCAAGGTTGTAGCATCTTGGTTTGCTTGTGCATCTCTACATCTACTTCATTAGACCACCACAGCAGCTGCTAGCAAGCTATTCATGATCCATACCTGGGTGGTTGACGCTGGGAGGTGCCAGGAAGCTACAGGTTATAGAAGTGCTTTGGTCTTGTATCTGCAGGGACGCTGGTTTGTATGGACAGACTATAGGATGGAGATACATAAATTAAAATGATATTGTACATTAATCCTTTCTTGATGAGTCTCCAGTGCCTTTGTGTTTGAACTGTGCTCATGCTGGACAACATGGATCTATTGTAGACTAAAGGTGGGACTAACCTGATGCGTTTAATGTGTGTCTCGCCTTTCATTATTGTTAGTCATGCTAGCAGTGTGGCTCATGCTAGCGGTCTGTTGGTCAGTTGGTTCATCACTTTGATTCAGAGGGATATATCTCAACAGTTATGAATGAATTGGCATGAAATTTCGTTGTGTCCAGAGAATGAACCCCAGTCTGGTGATCCTCTGACTCTTCATCTAGCACCACCAACAGGTCAGGTTTTTCAAGTGAAATATCTAGGCTTCTACTACATGGATTGGCAAAAGAAATGTACATTTATGGTTCCCAGCTAGCTATTTATTAAGGAAACTATTATATTGATGGTTATATTAGCCTACCTTTTTTTTATCTGTTTACAGAAATAACAACTTCAAAGGAGCTTTAAAGTTTTAACAAATTTCCCACATTAATTTTCAAAACTCATGAAAACATGCTTACAGCTCCACAAGTTTCTTCTCTTCAATCAATATTTTGGGGTCAGCAGCAGGAAACACTTTCTTCAGTGCTTCGTTGCTTTTCAGACATGCAATACGCATCACCAGACCAACATCAACTCATCATTTTTTTTCTAATTATATTTTGCTTCAATTTAGCCAAATCAGATAAACTGTGGTTGGGCGAATCAACATATTAGCCTAGTCCATTCAGTCCTAGTAAATAACCTGCTAAATTAAAAACTTTTGGTGATGCAAATTGTGTTCTTTTTTTGAACATTTGTGACAGGCTTGATGAATATTCCACTTGGCCTTGTTAAGTAGTACAATATCTAATTTAAGCTCCCATTTTTGTTTGGTGCAAACATTTTATATCTTGTGTGAACAAAACAGTTAACACCTTTCCCACACATTAAGAAAATATGCACATTTTTTAAATTGTGATTCTTTTAGCTGCTTCAGCAAGTATAAAGTTGATTTCTCAAAATCTCAATTATGTTTGTTTATTTAGTTTAAGTGGCCTAATATTCTGAGAGTTGAATACAGCCTTTGATAAGGGACATTAGAGAGATATTCTGATTAAAAATGAAGCTAGCATGTCGCAAGTTGACAGCTGACATACAGTACAACAGAAAAAATGTAGTGAATACTAATGGCTTCTAATGTCGGTAATACACGGGCTGGAGTGACACGGTGTCAGTCAAAGCTTTACAATTTTGCTTGTACACATTTCAGACCTCTTCACATACTTTTTATGCAATGCACTCAGATCCCTCATGCTCACAAATGACGCAAATACACATTGTAGGTTTTCACGTGCGAACAAGCTAGAAAACATAGGTTAAAATGTAGGACAGTGGATATGAAACACTCCCACCTGCAGCTACTGTTGAGATGAGCTTGAACATAACACTTCACCCCAAAACTCTGCCTGAAGAGCTGTGAAGCACCCGATAGTAAAAGACTGGTTGTACTGGGCATCTGCCAGGTGTGAATGTGTGTAACTGAGTGTGAAGTAGGGTGTCACTGAGCACATGTACCCAGTGAAAACTAAAAGCCTAAAACGAAAGAAACTGCAGTGAGGAAATTACTGCCATCTTGTGTGGAGGTGAGACTGGTGAGTGTTTGATGCTGAGTCCTGGGGGAGTTTCAATGTATTAAACAGCTGTATGAAGCAGTTTATTTCCCAGAAGGATATATGTCGATGTGCCAGATCTCCCTAATACAACCCCAAGGGAAAATGTCAAAGGAGCTGATGTAGTTTGATATGGTGCATGTATGTCTACGTCGACATGACAGCAGGTGTCATAAAAATATTAAGAGATTTTTTGTGTTAACTGGAAAGAATTATCCAACCAAATAGTGAAATGAAAAGATCCATAAGTGCTTTGTTTGCTTTGCTGCTTTGTAGCTAAAATCAAATGGGTGCACAGAAATGTCTGTAATAACAATGCATCATTGGCAGTGTTGGGCAACTTCCTTGAATTCTGAACAAAACTGGCATCAGGTGACTCCTCAATGTAGGCGTACGCGTGGCTAAAGTTAGCAAGCCAGCTAAGAACATACAACATGTGATAAGACAACTTTGGAATTACTGCGAGACGCATTTCTCCTCCAGAACAGTCTGTGAGCTGAACACAGATACCAAACTGATATCAACCCTCCATTAATTTACAATTACAATTTACAATTTATAATTTCATTTAGCAGACACTTTCATCCGAAGCGACGTACATCTGAGAGCTGATACAACACGAGCAAGGATCTGATCAGGGGAAAAAAACATTAATCCTTTTAAGAGAGCGTGCCGACCCCGAAGTGTAAAAGTGACAGAACGTCACTGGGATTAATAACTTTATTACTTAATTTGAAATTACTGAATTTCAAGTTCTAATCTCTTATACTACTTACTTACTACTTATTACTTACTGAAAATTAAAGCCAATTAGGAGCCTTGAAAACTGCTTTGTCAGGACTGTGTGGGTGTGGTTGGATCAGATCTGAGTGATAGTAGCCTGGCAACATACTGTAAGCAATTTTCAATTTCAAGACCTTTTCAAGACCTGCAGACAAAATGCTACATATGCTACTAATCCTAAATATGCTACTAATACAAACTACAAATTCTACTGTAATGCTGAATTGAATATAATCGAATATTTAATGTACAAAATATAAATCTATATTTATCAGCACGTTAAGGCCGTGCACATTTTCTTTCCACTACACCTGTTACTGTATTTATATGTACTCTTACTGCAGAGCCACCTGCCAGCACATAATACTGTACACGCACATGGTAGGGGTGCCAATACACCGTGGAGGCGCACAGCAGCAGTGAGGGATAAAACACACAGATACAAAATGTGAGATGCATCACTGAGTGAAATGTCTTAAGCACCAACACAAGTATGTGGCGCTGCACAAAATAGCTTTGTTGGTCTGTTCTGCAAGAATGAACTGCATAGTGTGTGTACGTGAGTGTGCAGAAGGGGCATATTCAGATATATATCTATCAGCGTACCATAGACAGTGTAGATTATCAGGATTTCATTGATCACTGAGCTTTCAGGTCAGATATATACTGTGAAGATTAATGAGTGAAGTCTTGCGATAAAATTGACAGCATCACTCTGCACCAAAGCCACCAAGACACATTCCAGGAACATTTTAGAATACTAATGAATGCACGTACTATATAAGGAACTATATGAATATATAGATACTTGACACTAATGGTGTATGCATCATATCAAACCCTTAGAGAAGACAAGTTGACTGGCTTGAAATCATTGGTTTTTAACACCTTAAGGAGAAGTAGTGCTTGGTGAGTGAACCTTTCATGGAGGCTTAAAAATCTTCTCATCATCTCATGGCAGATAGAAGCAGTCCCCATGGACAAGCGAGCCAACGGGATTCTTGTGTGTGTGTGTGTGTGTGTGTGTATATGTGTGTAAGCTCACTCCTGCACCTGAAGCCGACATAGAACTGCAGCGCTGGAGAGCTGAAGACCCTTGTGTGTGCTGAGCTTGTGACCAGCTGTCACTCAAACTGTGGCCGAGCTTGCTTGCTTTTTCTTGCTTTTTTCCCCCTTTTATTCATGTTGTTAAGGTATGATAATATAGCTGTCCGTTATATCACACCAGCCCACGGGGTATATCAGTCAGAAAGACATTTCATGTTATATAATCATTCAATTTACATATTGTTTTGCATAGAAATCTTAATGCATGGTGTTGTCAAGGGTGCCGTGGCATATTATCTCAAAATGCCAGCTGTGAGCACACGCATTCAAGAGAGGGGTGAAGGAGATCTGATTGTCAGCCAGGTGGTGAGACGTTTTAGTCTGAAACATCAGTATTCTTTAGCTGTTTTCTAATAATGTCAGACTGGCTTGATATCTGACTGACTGTGACCACCCACTGAAACATCAGAGGGGGACTGACCTCTTGTCCACTCAACTCTCTCGTCTAAACTCAGAGAGACCTTGGATCTTTGAATTTAAAGCCCTGCCCTCTTTTAATCTTTGTCAGCTCTTTTCAATTCTGAGTTTTAGGCTTTGATGCCCCAGTAAATAACATTGTTCTGTCATGCTCCACAACTAAGAAATAGCATCTTAAGTAAATCGTTTTTCATCTCTGAAGACCTGGAAAAGGTTATCCATGGCTTAATTTTCACCGCAACTCTCCTAACTGTGGCATCAAACCCGCAAGTCACTCCTGCTCAGGTTTTCTTTTTCTTTTGTGCAATCAATCGTAAGGAATTCTTGTCTATGTTGATCAGTGTGGTCAGTGGTGCTTCATCCAGCACCCTATGGAGCAGTTACAATCACATGAAAGTCATCACAGAAAACTGATATTCTAGGATAAGATTTTTGGATAATTAGGTGACCAAAAACCTATTTTAAGCCATAATCAAAAGCATTTGAACATGTTCCAATGCAGTACCAAAATGAAACCTTCAGACAGTTTTAAGTTTGTTTAAAAATGTTGCCAGAAAAGACTTATTGTGTGCATATAATATGCTATAACTGGGGTCAATCTGCAAGGGCATTGCACACATACAGATATAAGATATATAGATGCTAATTATTTGTGTAGACTCATCCTCTATAAAGTCTGTTTGGGGCTTTTGCTCTGGCTTGACTCTCTTTAAAAGTCTGTGGTGATGAGGAGGGGTCAATTTTGAGATTTTGAGAACTGAGAAAGACCAAACACTGTATAGATACAAAAATGTGCAGATGCCATTGTTTGAAATAGTTATCAGATGACTCTTTTTCATTTAAGTCGAGTTACACCAAGTCTTTGTTTTGGTTTAACCCTGGTTAAACACATAAATTCCACTAACTTCCAAGAACCAACCTAATATGATTTCCAGTATGATAATGAGTAATTGTTTGCATACGCTCAAATATACAATTCAGTAAAATATTCAGTGCATTCAAAACACTTT
Source organism: Euthynnus affinis (assembly GCA_029490765.1). Lineage (NCBI taxonomy): Eukaryota > Metazoa > Chordata > Actinopteri > Scombriformes > Scombridae > Euthynnus > Euthynnus affinis. Next base: position 7,656,327 of record CM055847.1, on the reverse strand, counting down.
ACAAAAGTGCAGCATTAATCAGACTATTGATCCAACCCAGCAGAAATGCAGCTTCATAAAGTGGTGCACTCGTTTTCAGGAGGCTCCTGTGCCAACGTCCATCAAAAGCCATGTAGCAAAACCATTTGTATTCATTCGCAGTTCCAAAGGCAAGACAGCCAGATGATTCAGCAAATCTCTCCAAATACAAGCCTGGGTTTCTTTTTTTTTTGGGGGGGGGGGGACTTAGAGACTGAATCACAAGGTTTATAAACTGTCACCTCTGCACAGCACTGCTACTCTAGCTCACACTGATGCAAAACGCTTCTATTGTCAGAACCCTCTAAATGAACTCTTGTCACTGATCCCAAAACACCAAGCAGCTAATTATGTTGTTCTATATATCACTGCATTATACTTTTTTGTTCTTGAATCCAGCTTTCTCTACTCTGAAAATGACAATTTAAGCACTTAGATATCTTTTAAAATGCACTTCTGTGACTTTTCCTGGGCCCACTTAATAAACCAATCAGCCGTTTTTTTTATTTATTTATATAGCGCAAAACACAACAGAAGGTATCTCAGGGCTCTTTTCACATAGAGTAGGTCTAGACTGTACTCTTTAATTTACAGAGACCCAACATTCCCCCATGAGCAAGCACTTGGCGACAGCGACAAGGAAAGAAACCTCAAGTGGAACCGGGCTCTAGGTGGGCGGCCATCTGCCTTGACTGTTTGAAATCTGAGTGAAAATGTAATAACTGCACTTACAGCCTGACAGCCTGTCAGCCCTCTAAGACCCTTGCACGCCACAGCAGCAGGTTAAGGTGAGCTTGGCAGGTCTTTCTTGTGTCAGTGGATCATGAGACATGTTGTGCAGGTTACTGGATGGGGTAACTTTACTGGACATTAAGGTAAGATGTTTCAACTGCAGCAGTGTGCTGTAATCACATAAAAGCAGAAATCTGAAAGTAATTCAGCATTGTGACTTCTGCAAAGGTAGCAGCCTGGAGTTGGGTGTACTGAGAGATGGGATGCAGCATTTGAGTAGAGCTGCAATGATTAGTCATTTAAAGGAATACTTGATCAGTAGGAAGTTGATGGACAACTCTACTTGTATCCATTTTCAAGCAAAAATGCCAAAAATTCAAATCTAGATTTTGCAGGCAATGACAAAAGAAGCAGTAGCTATGAGGGTAGCTTGTTATACATATACAGTAGAGAGATCACCTTTTTTAAAAAAAAAAAATTGTGGCACCTCTTCATTATGATTTTTTTTCCCATACCCCTCCCAAATGCATACATCACCTTAAAGTGAATGAGCTTGTGAGTAGTGACTAGAATTTCAAACATTCATATTCTTTTAGCATCACAAGTGGCTGCAATAGGATTGTAATTGTTTTCAAAAAATGAATCAAAATGTCAATAGATGCAGCCATGTAACCTTCTCAACCCATTCCTACAGCATAATCCACTTTTCCAGTGTCCATCTCTATGCTTATTATTCCAAACAGACAGGAGGCTCTGCAAAATACAGCTAAATAACACTAGTTTTGTGTCACATTTCTGCCCTCCTTGAGCTACAAGGTGAAGACAAAAATGGTGCATTTGGGTGTATTTTGGCAAAACAATGACCAGATTTAGGATGCAACTCATGAAGTGGTACCTGCCATCTCTTATGTGTAATATCTTATCAATCCCAAACCCTGTACAGTGTGTTCACACGTTGTGGTCAAATTCATGTCCACATGTATTCTAATTCTAAGCAGAAAAGCAAAATTGCGTATACCCAGAGAATCAGATTAACAAGTACTATTTGGTAGCTTTTTTTCTTGTGACTTTCAAACTATCTCATTATCTCTCAGTGGAATCTCATCCTGCAGAAACTGTGTCTGAGAAGCAAACAGACGCCATGCAGACGTTATGTTTATTTCAAAGATGCATAAAGATGTGTTTGCCTTCAAACACAGAAACTAAAAAGTTCAGTAATGCAGGGAAGTCATCCATATCCTTTTGTCTTAATCTTTTTGAGATGAGTCATGATGCTTGCCTCAACACGAACAACAGTGGAAAGTCTAACACCTTTTTTTTTTCATTTGTGATTTGTCTTTACTGTCTTTAATTTATCATCTTTGTCTTCTACTCTTTTTGGGGAAGGAGTGCATAGCCTGCGGGGCTTTGTTGAGTGGGTGAGAGGAGTAGGATGGTGTCAGGACTGTAGAGAACAGATGGAAATGGGCAAAGGCCGGGTGGTATAGGTTCAGTATCTAGTATCCTTGCTGATGTTGATGCTGCATTATTTATATCTATATCTTGAAAAAAAAATTCTATGAGCAGACATAAAGAAAAAGAAGCTGCATGAAATGTTGAAATTCACTGTTCAAATATTGTGTGAAGGTCATACGTTGAAAAGGGCAGCAGAACAACCGCTCAGCTGAGCCTGCTTTATCACAATTGTCTGCTGAGCTGAGACGGTTAAAGGAATAAGCGAGATCTGCAAGGACGAACTGAGGAGAAGACGCTGTACGTTTAAACCACTGTTGCTGAAAAATTATTCAACCACAGTTCACAACCAATCAGCTTTGTAGTGCCACAATTTTTTTTTCTCCCTGTGGTTAAATCATTCAGATAATAAGGATTCTCTCAATAACAGAGCAGCCTTAGATGAAGTCAATGTACAATTTGAACACAAAGCATGAAAGGCCAAATTCATTAATGTGGATTATTATATCACATTCTCCGGACGCTAATGAGGGAGAGAGGGGGAGAAAGTGAATGTTTTCTTTTTATTTGCCCACTGTGTATCTAACTATAACAACATTACTTGAAATGAAGCATGGAAAATTGATCACCTTATAATGCTAAGGAAATTAGCCAGAAATTATACAAAGTGTCCTCAACTAACTGACTGCCCTGTCTCTTACATTACAATACTGATGGCCATATTACCCATTAAGGGAAAAGAGAGTATTACTGTCAACTTTTATTATAATATTTATTGTTGAACTGTAAAATATCTCTTTAATAGCTAAATTTCAGGGATCCTTGCCACAAGCCTTGTATATATTTATGTGTTTGTGCTAAAAAAAAATACATGTTAATATCATTCATCATTCTCAGATTAATATTAAATTCAGTATCAGCCTCAAAAATCTGTATTAATTAGACTCCCATCTTAATATTCTTCTATAATATTCAGTGTTACTATCATGAGCAGTTATAATCACATCATATACTTGTTTTATAATAGATTTACTCATTAGTAGTTTGCAACTAAACATAAAACAAACAGAAGAGGAAGAAACATTTTTTGTCTAGTTAAGAAAAGTCAATTTCCCCTGTCACCGTCATGAAATGTTAACTAAGCCCCATATTTGCATAAAATGCTTGTGCTGCACTATAATTATCCAGCAAAATTAATGTCTTCATTATACGTTAATTACCTCCTCAACTTTAAAATGTTTTCTGGAACATTAAATGTACAGGGAAGTGAATGAAAAAGGAAAATGAAAACATCTGCATCAGTTGATTTGTTGTGACAGTGGTAGAGGTATCAAAAAAAAAAAAACCCTATTGAGGCATTGTATGTTTGACTAATCGCACATCGACTGTAGAGCCCAATATCTTCCATCTGAGAGTGTCACTACATCAGGCATCCAGCTGGGATTGTTGTCAAATGTCTCCATTCATCAATTTCATGTGAAAAATGGAGGTTTTTACCCCTGTGATGAATAATGAATCACAGTTGACATATTAGTGTTGTCACAAACACATGGATAGGAGTTAAGCAGGTGCAGCAGCTGCAGTATCTCCAGTTTTTTCTTCTCTCAGCATATGGAAATGTTCTGAACTGTCTGTCCTTTTTGAATCCATTGATGATAGCGTTTTGAATTCCATTTCATTCATCCTTTTGGAGGGGAATGAATGGTTTTAAATGTTTCTGAAGTGTGCTAAATGTAAGCCTTGTTTAGAGGTACATTTACAGTACCTTAAAATGCATGAATTATCTTTAAGGACAGACAAAAAAGCAGCATGACCCTCAGACTCACACTATCCTTTCCAACTCACTTGACCTTGGTATTGTTTGAGTCCTGGTTACACCCTCTTAACTGATATAAATAGCTAATGTGGTCTTGTGTTGCTCACTGGGGAGAACATAGCTCTAATACTAATTGCCATTGCCATCTTTTATTTCAAAAGAGGGCCATCCATGATGGAAATGTATAGAATTTTGTTCATGTAGGGTTCTCTAGATAAGACCATATTATGTGCTTCAACAGTCAGAGGTTACATCTGAAAAGCTGCTCTCAGAGATAATAAAATATTGCTGGTACTTTTGATGTGGATACACATGTGGATGATACTGTAATGTATTCATCCTCATTGTTAGATTAATATTGTTAGTGCTGAGATGTTATATATTCATTAAATGGTCGACTTTAGGGTGAAAGCATGCTGATCCACATATTTTAGCCTGAACTTTAGTCTTGCACAAGTCATAAAGACTGTGAGCTTTACTTACAGTATTGATTGAGTTACTCATTTTACCTTTATTTATTGAAGGTAGGTTTGATGAGAACGAATGATCTTTTCAAGAAAGCTCCACACTCATACAGTTCAAAAGATTCAAAACGGGAAAGTGCCCAGTAAGACCACAGTCTGATCCATTGATCATTGAGGAGCACCAGTATCTACACCATTACAGTTCAAAATAAACACAATATACAATATATTTTCACAGAGTGACTCTTTTAACAATCTTGGTATTCAATCATCATCTACTCACATTGGTTTAGCATTGTCACTGAACCTTCAAAGTTTTGTACTTTCTTATCTTGCAGGTGATCTTCGGTTGCGGACCGCCTGCTCTCCCTTTGGTCCAACTTGACACCCACTGCTACTACTATTATTATTAGTCATATTTCGCCACTGCCACCACTATTATATTAGTCATATTTCTGATATTTTTTATTGTTGTTATTGTTATTATTGTTGTTGCTGTGCTTCTCTGTGTCTCTCTGTCCTCACTCCCCCTCCCTCTTTCACTCTCAACCCAACTGGTCAGGGCAGATGGCCGCCCACCTAGAGGCCGGTTCTGCTCAAGGTTTCTTCACGTTAAAGGGGAGTTTTTCCTTGCTACTGTCGCCAAAGTGCTTGCTCATGGGGGAATGTTGGGTCTCTGTAAATTAAAGAGTACCCTGAGATGACTTCTGTTGTGATTTGGCGCTGTATAAAGAAAGCTGACTTTACTTGACTTTGTCAACTCAGAGATTTTATAGAAAAGGTCACATGGTTCCCTGTAGACTTACTGTGGCTTTTGTTTATCTGATAATTAAATAATTAATTGCTTGGGGTCCATTAATGTCTTTTGGCTATTTGGGCGTTGGCACCACAGATGGTCCATAATGGTGTCAGTGCATTATGGCCTGCAGCGTAGTATAATAATATATGTGAAAGTGTTTTCAATATGCGTACACATGGGCAATATGAACTGGCATTGCTATGTCAGCATATGTCAAAATGTGGCGTGACCATGTCAAGTGATGTGTCAGTGCTTGACCGCTTTGAGGTCAGACAGCCGGCCACCATGAAAACTGAGGGAAATATTTACCCAGTTGAATCAGCACAACTGTTTGGGAGCAAAGAGGCGGCAGCAACGGTAGAATCATAGACGGAGGGAGACGCAAGGGAGGCCCTTAAAATAGCTGAGTGAGACAGAGAGGTGGAGGGTGAAGGAAGAGGGAGAAACTGAGCAGGACATTTGTAGAGGGCCCAGAGAGACTGAGTCAGGCAAAAACAAACAGAGGAAGACAGCTATCAGATGGTCAGTTTCACAGAGCCCAAGGAGAGATGGAGAAGACAATGCAGAGAGATAAAACTTTTAAGTTAAAGTAACTTTAAGCTGAGTAAAAACTTACCTATGTAAACTTGCCTTCAACTGACTACCTAGATAATGTCTAATGTTTAATGTTCACTTTAATGTCTCATTTTTAATGTATTTTCAGGTTTTATCCTCTTATTTTTAATGTTTTTCCTTGAGTTACAACCACTGCATGAAAAGTGCTATACAAATAAATAAACTTAAACTAAAAAGCAGACAGGAGGAAAGATGATGAGTTTAAAAGCACAAATAAAGAGGTGAAAGAAAAAGTAAAAATATAAGAAGAACTTAAATCTCTACATTGATTGAGGAGAAAATCAAGACTAATGAATAGAAAAGACAGAAAGAGACAAAGAACTCAAAAGATGTACATGATTATGAAGTTATCAATATGAAGTTCATTCCAAAGCAAGATAACTGATGAATCACCAGGCCTGACAAAAGAGTAGCAAGTTGAATTCTGGCAGACAGAAAACAGCTGCCTTAAGCCCTCATCAGATGGGATGCTTTTATCTCTGCAGTGACAGTGCTAGTAACAGAGAGAGTAATGGCTCAAAAGATGCAAAGAGCTTTACATCATTGTTGTTGCTATGCAACCATCCTATTATTATAAGCAAGTTAACCTAAAGTAATGCAGGTGATAATGTTTGTGAAAATCATAATGAACAAGAGGAAGAGAAGCTGAATTACAGTTGAGAAGAATCCTTGGCATTGTCACAAAATGTTCCACAAAGTCGGGCACATACTGAGTGGGCAGGAATGTACAAAAATGCTGCTAAGAAATTTAACTGTTTCAAAAAAGTGAGACAACTGCTGGAAGGACCTTCATTAAGATCTCAATTAGAATATTTTCAAATTAAAGCCCGATGTTAAAAGTTTGTCAGCTCACCCATCTCGGGATGGTGCCTTCCCTCAACAGGAACGCTGACTGTCCGCCGCAGTAGCTTGTTCCTGTGAGACTCTGAGCGCCTCTCGCGCATCAGCAAAGGGTGTACCTGCACAGAGAGAGAGCACAAGGTCAAAACACAAACACATCCTCCTGAAGAACTGCATCCTGAAGTACTGTTCAGAATATCAATATACAAGTGCACCCACTGTCCTTCCCTTTGTTGCATGGAATAAATCACTGTGTGTCACATTATGCTTAAAAAATGACTGCAATACAATTAGAGTTAGAGTTGTAGAGGGCAGCTTTGGCAAAAATTATGTTAGATGTTAATTATGGACAGGAAACTGTTTATCTGAGAATTATTAAAATGATTGAGAGTAAACAGATTACAAAACACATGAAAAATAGATGTGTGATAAGCACATATAATATTTCAAAAATGATGAATGAACTGATAAACTTCTATGAAACTTTCAACAGCAGCAAAACAGAAAAAAATTAATTCAAAGATAATGAACATAATATCAGATGCAATCCACATGCCACCAGTTGCGTCATGTTTTTCAAACGAATTAGCACATTATTATCATTCAACAAAAGTAAAAGTTGAGAGAATGGCTTATCTGCAAATAGACAAAGCTAAAATGTGCTTTAAAGATATCATCCACCACAGCAGTTCATAGCATGATACATTATGTCTGATCTGGAAGAACTGAAAACTGAAAGCAAAAAGAAAACTAAAAATATATAGAAAAAATAAACCACACTTCACAGCTCCGCCACATTTGGCCCCACAGTCCCTGAATTCATAAAAGTGAGACTTGAGGGAAAATAAATGGGAGAATGTGCCACACTAATCAGAAACACTAGTCCTTTTGAAACATCAGTTACACTCAGAAAATACAGCGTGCAATACAAAATACACAACCATAAATCTTGACTCAACACCAATGCTAGTACGTTATTGGTGCTGAGCCCTACCAAGAAATACACAAAATAATAATAAAACATGATGGCAGAATTTAATTCCAAAATATGATACTGTGATGCGTAGATATCCACATTTGTAAATTTCCCACGGCTTCCTGCATATTTACAGCACTACTAATCAAGAATAAATAAACAATGGATCAAATGTGACAAACCCACAGAGATTTATCACTCAACTCTGCAGTCCTGCTCACCTCCCTACAGCTTTTTAGTCTCATTCAGCTCATTGTTCTGGTTTTATGGCTTGCCAATATTGTTTAAATCAATCCCGTTTTCGACTGCAGTGGACAGAGATATTTCTCAGGAGCAGGTGAAGACAAGAAGAGTCAATATCAGACTTAAATTCCTAATGAAGAACATAAACACAACTCCAAATGTGTGAAAACATCTGCTGGATGTGCAAACAGTAAATTATTAAGGTGTTGTGTGTTGATATATTGGCCATAACAACTTTATAAAGTGATAAAATACAGTATGTGTGGATATGTTTTTGAGCTTGTCGTGGTGGGCACCTAAGCAACAACAACCAAAAAAAAAACATTACTGCAGCTTTAACAAACACTATAATGATGAATTTAAAGTGAATATTTCAAAAATGGATACAGGTACAGCCCTTCAATGGGGGCATTTTATACTTTTTGTGATTTTCTATTCTTTATGAAGTTGGATATCCATGCAAAACATGGTAAAAGTTCTAAAACTTGAGATTAAAGTATGTAGAAATGGACCTTTGCAATATATTTTTTTTCTACCTTTCTGACGAGCTGATATCAGATCGTTATGCATGACCATAGACAGCTATCTGTTCTGAAGCCCTGGATGCTAAGGTCGGTATTAAGGTTGTTCCATGTGTTGTTTGCCTTGTCCACTCTCAAATTTTCAGACTGGCTTTCAGCTTGAACATGTACAAATGTATTTGAGATGACATTTCAAGTAAGGAACGAGAAAAAGTAGTGAAATCCTACTACTATAGTTCATTGATGTAGCCTCCGGAGTTGTTGGAAGTCTGCCAAGGAGCAGCATCCAAGAGCTGGCCAATCAGAACAGAGTGGGCTCCTTGGAAGGGGGGCCTAAAAGAGGCAGGAGCTAAAACAGCCTGTTTCAGACAGAGGCTGTACTGAGGGGCTGAGCCAGTATAAGATTAATAAGGAGCTTTTTCAACTCTAAATCACGCAAAGATATTCAAATAGAGCCCTAGAATAAAAAATATGACCTGTAAATGTGTATAATTTAATTCCCCTTCAAAAGTGAACTGCAGCCACTGTCCTCTATGTATCCTTACTGACATAAAGTCAAGGAGTCTCTGCAAGTGATAGCAGCCTTGTTTGTTCTGATACAATACTGCTGTGCTTTTGACTGTGTCCCTTTGAAACTACTGACTAACAGAAATGCAATGTCGGGACATAAAAGAGCTGGTGTGAACACAGAGAGCTAGTGTCAGAAGGTGGTACTAACTGCAGAGAGTAGTGCAGGATAGTGCAGCCTAGGGGGTTTTGGGGAGAAGCCAACAACAGTGAAGGACACTAGCAGGTCACACTGAGCCATATGTCCCACAAGACAGCAGAGTGCCACTCACTCTAAAGGAGCGCTGTTAAGATGAAAGAATGGAGAGAATGCAGGTTCGTGTGTTTGTGTGTGTGTGTGTGTGTGTGTGTGTGTGTGTGTGTGTGTGTGTGTGTGTGTGTGTGTGTGTTTTGAGTGATTTGCATTTTCCTTGCATCTGAGTATGCACAAAAACTACTATATGGTAGATGCAGATGTGTGTCCATCAAAGCGAGGCCACATAAAAATTTAATGCAGACACTGCTCCACTTCAAGCCACTAATATTCTCCACTTCCACGTTACAGCTGTAGCACATTGGACACATGAACACACACTCATAAACGCACATAAATGCACATATCTCTACTGCAATAATCTAGTTAGACCAGCCAAGCAGTGATGCTTCACATCACAGCATCAAAAATCTTGTTTATATGAGTCTTTTTATCCAACTTAATCACGGACAAACATCATAAATCATCTGCTTATGTGATTACTCTATGTGGCTGCTTGTGCAACCAAAGTGCTCAAAACTACATTTTAATACAGTCTTTTCTTTGTACCAACATATTGCTTGTTATGATGAAATTACAGGACAACCTCCCTGATGAAAAATATATTAAGCAGCATCCATTCTTTATGAGTCCAGTGTGAGACTGCACAGAGCATGTATGTTAATTTACTCGGAGAATTTACCGTGGGACACACTTACGGAACAAATTACCAGATGATCTATGAAGTGCCCCCACTTTGACTGCTTTTAAGAGCAGGCTTTAAACCCCTTCATTCTCTGCTGCTTTCTAATGTTGTGTTTATCGCCTATATTCACTTATTTATATATAGTATTTATCTTCCACATGATTGCCTCTTATCTACTTTTTTATATTTTAATGAACATAAAACACTTTGACATTACCTTAAGTGTGTGAATTGTGTTTTATAAATCAACTAGCCTTTCCTTGAGTTCACCTTTTGTTCAGGCAGTTATGTACTAAGAGATTTTAGCATTTGTCAGGGTTATTTTTGTCTCACTAGCTCTCTATCACTCCATCACTACTGGTCCAATGGAGGACACCTACAACTAATGACCAAAACGTTTAGTTGCCTATTTTCTATTACATTTGGATACAGTAAGTGTTATCATTTAGTAAGACTTAGCAATGGGTAATATGGATAAGATCATATTTATCACAGTTTATTATCGCATAATACGCCAAGAGATATTAGATTAATAGTTACCAGGGTAAAAACAGCCTAGCAAATTGACATGGTCTCACATTATTTATATCACCGTACTGCCAAGCCCTAGTAAGAATATCCCTCTTACCAGGGTGACATTATTGGACAAGAAAAAAACTAAAACACTCAGCTTCCTTCTAAATCCAAGTCTTCTTAGTGCATCCTGCTTCAATTTGAAACCAAGTCTCGTCAGTGCACACAGCTTTTCTCTAACCCTCTTTTAATTCTCTCTGCAAGATTAATGTAGGAAACCGCAGCAGAGAGTGGCCGAGCACTCTGTTTGACTAATTGAATATGTTTTAGTGCCAATGAATAACAGTAAACCTGAATTAACCTCACATTCTACCAACTCTTCATTGATCAGGAGCAATAATAAAGCCACAGTTGCGTACTGTAGCTTTATTGAGACCATGTTGCTTTATAGTGTTTCTAAATATACATAATCGGCAAAGTGGTTTCATAATGCCTGACTGAGCACTGTGCGAGCCCTGACTCCATGACAGAGAAATCAGGAGGAGAGTATTGAGGAGTTGCAAACTTAGATCCCAGGTAATCTCACTGAATGGTTTTGCAGCTATTGAAGGGATAGTAGTGATTTTCAGTAGGGTTAAAGTGATGTTTCTCTCTGTCCAGATTTTCAGCTGTTGCCATGGAATCCAGAGGAGACAAATAGGCTGCGTTTACTTTTATCTACTGTATGAGTTGTGAGAGGGTTACAAAATACATGTTTGGTAAGCCAAGGCATAGGTTTTTTTGCTTTTTCCATCCAAATCAACAAAATCAGCTCTCTCCCTTTACATACCGGAATCCAAATAAAAGGGTTTAAACATATATTTCACAACATGAGCTGTACACGAATGGTTAGAATGATCCATGAGCTAAATTAAATCCATGACTGTTAAAAAAAGTTAAATTCTGGACTAGCCATCTTGATGTCAACACTATCCAATTACAAGGAGCTAAATATGGTAATTTTCCTCAATCACATCTGCTTGAACAAGAACAAGCCCACTCATTCTCTCCCCTACTGTTGCCTTGCTCAGTGCAATTCATCACTGACAACTTGACTCACAAAAAAGACCCAGAATACCTCTTTACCCCCACCCTGACACATCAGCCCTCCAATAAGCATCCCATCTCCACTTCAAGTAGGTTGAAAGGGGGGGGGGGCACACACCTAGAAACTATTTTTACTCTACATGTGGTAAAATTTGATTGGTCAGGTGTTGCAGAATTTGCAGCTGAAGACATAACACTGGCTCTCCAGGGTTGCCATGAGTGGGCACAGGAAGCTGGTAGGCCTGCACTCAGCGTCAGCAGAGAACAGAGAGGCAGCATTAGACTAGCACACTGACTTTAAACCATTACACTTACATTTTACACTTACACCTTAAACAGATATCTAATAGAACAATTTCATTTAAAACACAATATGCCACTGCTAAAATAAATTACAGTTGAAAGACTTGGTATGGTGTCACCTACAGGCCACGATGTCCACAACCCTCCACGAAAAAGAATAAACAACATACTAACAATTCTTAAAGCCAGTGCACACTTGAAATGAACTGGAGTTTTTACTTATTCCACTGCCAAACTTGAAGGTGGCACAAAAAGTCTGCTGCAGTCTGATGTGAGATGCGATAATTGGTACAACTACAACTAGAATAATGACACACACTTCTGGACAGTATCTTCGCAAAGGCATGGTCTTTCATTGTCTTTCACTTGGTAGAAAGTGATGGAAGTAGTTGTGAGAAGAATGAAGTTAAAATCCTGCATACTTTCTCACCTCTGCACACCTGCCAAGCGTCTGTCTGACATTCTGACATCAAAAAGGTGAGCGTAGGGAGGGGGTTGCAGCACTATTCGATGAAGCCTTTCATTTTTGAAGCCTTTATAGCCTTACCAGTAGTGGGACTAACAATGTCAAGTTTATCCTGAGACAGGTGCTGAAGGAACAGCCATGGGGTCATTAAAATCAAAATGACTCTCTGTAAAAGCATGCATCTAATCAGCAAATCTCATGGCAATCTGCCCTGTAGATTTGAATAATTCTCGTGCCTGATGTTGGCACCAGAAGAAAGGTCACAGTGTTACTAGAAACACCTCTAGAAAACCATCTGCGGACCATTAATATCGCCAACAAATTTCATAGAGATGCGGAAATATAGCTTTAAAGATACCTTGAAAGGCACTAATGTGTTGAGCAAGGTTCGACGGAAGGTCAGGGGCTTACTAAATCAGGAATCATTATCTGGGAACTATAAATATCCCTACCGAGCAGCAGCTTGAGGCCAAAGTAAATGCGTTAAGTACCTCAAAGTGTAATACTACTGATGAATACTAGATGCTGGTTCCAAAAAATCCCTAGGTACAATTGACTCCCCTTCAAAAAGTGTCAACTTCTCTCTAGAAATGCAAAGTCAATAACTTTCAAACAGTCACTCTGGTTTCAGTTGATAAATTTGACCCTCTAATATGTTTGCTTGTGGTCATTTTAGAAAATGATGCTCCGTTAATAAGATTTGAAGACTTATAGTAGCTTTGATGTCAGTTTTGATGTCATTGATTGATGTTGATTGACAGCTGTGATTGACAGTCCCTCACCTGCTGCTCTCCCTGGCTCCAGGACTCATACTGAGTAGGACTACTTATTGCAATAAGTTACTCGATTACAATATCCGTCCTGTTAGCACAATCCAGCTAAAATAGCTAACCTTAGCCACAGTGTGCATCGGTTATCTCCTTATTTTGAAAGTCTTGGCTCCGAATGAAGATGATGCCACCAACCATAAGTAGCATCTCTGGGCTTTGAACCAGCTCCAATGCAAACCAATGGGTGATGTTACACCTTGCAATGGCCATCTTTATACAGTCAATGATCCCTACCAAGTGTGGCCAGTATTGGGGTACCTTGTTCTGGAAGGGCCAGACTCTTCACAAGGCAAAAATGTTAATCTCGGAGCGCCCTGTTAGCTGAGTGGTTACTGTGCATGCCGCATAACTGCAAAGTCCCTGTTCAACTGTGGTTAAGGACCCTTGCTGCATGTCATTCCCCCTCTCTTCCCTTGTTTCTCTCTCTTTGTGTACTATTAGTTAGCCATTAAAGGTAAAAAAAAATGCAAAAATATATACTTTAAAAAAAGTTAATCTCAATAATGTGTCCATTGAGTTGCATTCACATTGCATACCAAATGTTGCAGCTTGACGGATGTTGTCGCTGATGTGGTTACTTTCATGTTATGTTTACAGCAGCTACAGCTACAGTTTGACAGCAGAAAATGTTGCTATAATCTGAAACAGTCAACAGTTAAAAAGGTCAAAGAGTAAAAGCTTCAATTAATCTACGTTATTAAAATCATAATATAAAGGAGCAGAGATATCAAGAGAAACAGACCAGAAAAGACATGGTTGGTTTTCAGCCAAACACAAAGCTGCAGAGAGACACTTAACTGTATTGCAAATGGGCAAAAGATCTTGTTTAGTCTTGTTCATACCCTATCACTCTCTTTAAATAAATAATCACACTTTTTGTAACACATATGCGCCTTACTGTACCAGTTCTCACCACTTACATTGGGTTTGTCTCTAATTAAAGTAGCCCGTAGATGAGTGCGTATACCCAATAAAAGTACATTACTATGCTTCATCACAAAATAAGTCCTGTAATGAATCAAACACAAATGTAAGGATATTTGAATATTTCATTGAAGGTGCTGGGCCATGTTTGGGGACTGTTGACACTAGTGGTGCAGCAATCAATTTCATCCAATTTGAATTGTAAATTGTATGCCTGATGGACTTAAGCATCCGTGACGACTATTGTAATGGGCAGAATTGAAATCGATCCATTTTTTATTCGAATTTTAACAATGAGACAATTAAAAATGAACACGCTCATTAAATTTTAGTCAGAAGCTGTGAGCACTGCGCCACATTGTACAAAACAGATATCTGCCTTACATGGAGAGAAAGGGATGTATAAAGGGATGGTAGTGTTGGACGAAGGAGGCAGAGATGGTGGTAGAGGAAGAAAGGGAGAAAGGAGAAGGAGGGAAGGGACTGCCATTGATCTGAAGAGGGAGGAGGGTGTTTTTGTTCAGCTTGGCAGGTTGAGTTGAGCAATGCTGCAGGCTGGCTAGCCCATATGTCACTACTGCTTCCTCAGGCCCAGCTGTGAGGAGCAGGGGAATATGGTGGGATGCTGTGTATGGTTGTGTGGATGTGAGAAAGAGAGAGAGAGAGAGCAAGAGGGAGAGAGATTACATGTCTCTGCAAGAAAGAAAGAAAAGTGTGGGAGTGTGTATGTGTGTGTAAGACTGCAAGAAATAGAGTGTGTAATGTGTGAAAACTGTGCTATCCATTATTTCTTAACGGGGCAGTAATCAAACACTGCTGGCTGTCTAACTCTGGCTCGAACACAAAAAAAAACACACACACACACAAACAAACACATGAACCTGCATTAGGACACACATGCAGGCAATAACAAAAATTTGGCCACACACCTGCACAGACACAGAAATAAATTTTACCTCAGCACAAACACACACACACACACATACACACACAGACACACACACACACACACACACACACACACACACACACACAGTTCCGTGCATAATGATAGGCAGCTGAGCTGGCCAAAAGCATGATTTGTCCTTCAGGCATTGGTAACATCCTTTCACGGACAGATGTTCCTCCTCCTCCTGACCTCAGGCACTGGCTACGGAGTTCATAAAACACACAGTGATTCTACTCTCAGAAATATATATATATACACAAACAAACATATAATGCACAGCTCAGTAGGGCTGACATTTTGAGCATGCTTAGCCTTTCAGACATAGAACCAATCTTATCTGCAGAGCCAAACCAACAATAAATTAATGTACATACAAGGATTGTGTGTGTGTCCAAAGCCTGACTGCACATTGGTGCGAACACGTTTCCATTTACAGAGCTTCACTGGCTTGTTGTGCTACATATCACAACCTCTTGACTTTGTACTAAAGTTATTTGCAGTGTACTACATTGTACATTGTGAAAACATTGGCATCTGTCTTACATGGAACTACTCTCTGGAGACTGAAAATGTGATTGCTGTTATTAGTCTTTGGAACCATTTTTAAACAAACTACCATGCCAATTATCTTTGTGATGAAGGAACATGTCACTCAGTGCAACAGTGTGGCTCACTGTCATGTTTTTAACATGTTTTTGACAACAACGGACGTCTACAGCACAGAGGAATAAGATATATTGGGCTTTGGATACACACACAATACTTGTAAGTAGATCTATGATAAGGAAAATCACCTGCTTTATCCTTGTATATCCTTTATACAATACTGCATATGTAAGCTGTACTATATATAATGTGGGATGTTGGCTATAATGCAGTAAAATTTGACTTTATGTTCCTTGTATTTGTCTTTAATACCTTACATTTAAGTTGAAACTATTTCATAACCTCTAAAGAACTGAATCTATTTTTTAACCCATGGAATACTGTATTGTCTTCAAATAATGTGAAAACATAAAAATGCTAAAAACAGAGTAAAATGTAAAATAAACCACCATAATTTGATATAAATAAGCAGGGAACTCACATTACAAACTGTGATCTGCCTGAGTGTGCACAAAATGCATGGTGAGCAAAATTAAGTGTCACTTACAATTACAGCTTGAAAAAAGTATAATAGTGAGGGCTGAGAAACAACCACCTAGCTAGTTGCTTGCAAAGTAAAGTATTTTTGCTTTTCTACAATTGTAAATGCAATGAATTAAACTATTATAATACTTTGGATGTAAATTATAGTTGCGGTGGTTCATTGCCTTTACTTGTACATGTTAAGTTCATAGAAAATGTTCAAATTACCCCTAAGTGTCCACATCCCACAGAGACAGACCTGGCAGAGTACAATTCTTCTTAATAAAAATGATAAATGGCAGAGGATTGCTTTTAAGGTCATTGAGATCTGGCAGTTGCTCCTGGTAAGTTGGCAGGAGACAAATTACTGTAGGCCTAGTTTTCCTCTTTCTCTAGGTGCCTCCAAGGTATTAAAGGAAAAAAAACAGTACACTATCCACAGGGAGAGGCGAATTAATCAGAATGCTGAGATAAAAGCCATTTAAACCCTTGTATGTACAGGATGACCTTTTGAAAAATGGTTTATTTCTGAGTGAGTGACAATTTTTACCTATATGGCATGTAATAGTTATTCAAATACTGAGACTTTTTTTTGTTAAAATCACCTGAAGGGTTCAGGTCAACCATCTTACTAGAACAATCAACCTTTTCTTCTGAGTGTCACTGCCCACCTACATTTATTACATAATTAATCCTTCCAACTCCCACACAAAAGCCACCTAAATGTGCTCTCCAGGGTCATAAGCAAACACACTATCCACCTGCGAGCCACTCTTCATGCACTGTGACAACAGCTACAGGCTAAAGCCACCGAGGTGCTGTGGCTTGTTTGCAGACCGGCTCATGCACTAATGCTTTCAAATCCAGCATCAAAGGTGCAAATGGGACCCCCGACGTAGTACAAAGGAACACTTTTACCAGGAAAATGTAGTCAACAATCATAGTTATCTCAAATTGCTAGAGTACAACGTCTACTTCTCAGTCTGTTATTTCCCAGCTCCTTCTACCACTTGCAGGCTAAACAAGGCGTGTGCCCCCTGTAATCTTTTCTTGCGTGACACTGGCACAGTTGGGGGAGTGCAGCCCGGACACATGACTTGGGGGACAGGGCACTGGTGCGTAGCGGCGGTATATGAAACTCTGTCACCTCAGATTAATGTTAGATGAGAGGAGGAGGAAGAGGGGAGGATGGCAGGCAGCCATCACTGCCAGCCCTCTCACTCCCCCTACAGGACAAAAGGAGGCAGAGCAGACTACCAAGAGATGGAGGAAAATGGGAGTTAGGGGAATGAAAACTCACAGATTATCAAAAAGGTCAAAGAAATCCATTACTTATTTTCATTACTGCTTGCACTGACTTTTCCAACCCAGATTTTCCCAAGGAGTCTATGACTGTCTTACTTCATTAACAAAATCCTAATTCTTAAACAACTGCAAATGTCTTTGAATGTGTTCCATATCAAGATAAGTGGAATATGATCCAGTTGTTACATTTGCGGTCCAAAGTCATATTGTTATCAATCATCAATCAGTCTATGAATCTGTTTAAAATTCTTATGATGATTGGGTTAATGCACAGCTGCTCACATAACGATTAAATCTTCTCTTTCTTGTTTCTGCTGCAAACACAATGCATGCATTGGTTCTCAAACACATACAGCAAAAGAGTGCTGACTACAAAATGTAAATATGCAATCATATGAGAGCTGCAACGATTAGTTGATTAATTGATTAGTCAATCAATGAATCAGAAACAATTGTGATGATCAATTAATTGTAGTAGCAACACTTCTGAAATGCAAATATTTTCTGTTTTTCTTACTTTTTTATGACAGTAAACTTCTTCGGCTTTGGGAAGCTGTGATGGACATTTTCCACAACTTGCGGACATTTTATAGACCATTATGATAAATCCAGAAAAGAATTGGTTGACTATTCAATACACTGAGTGTCATTTTTTGGTGCCTCGGGCCTCATGCACTCTTATTTTCTAGGTAATACAGCTCAATGTTACTTGCTCAGACTGCACTGGAAATAATTTCTACAGATCACACACAGTGGTCCAAGGGAGACAGCATAGAAGTCACATCTGGTTGTGACAACTGAATGACGGTTTTTTGTTTTGTTTTTTTTTTTTAACAAAAAATAGCAAAAGGGGGAACTATAATTATACACAGCATGCAGCATGTTTGTTGCATGCTGCATGTCATATTTTATTTCACAAGCATGGCTGGACTGCAACAGCAGGGCCAGCGCTAC
Organism: Euthynnus affinis; assembly: GCA_029490765.1. NCBI lineage: Eukaryota > Metazoa > Chordata > Actinopteri > Scombriformes > Scombridae > Euthynnus > Euthynnus affinis. The sequence goes on along the minus strand of CM055847.1, from coordinate 7,637,888 downwards.
AACTGTGAATGTCTGTCACTGACTGAGTGATAAAGTTACACAATTGGTCAGCCGAAGTTAAGTATCCCATAATGCATTTTGTACCAACTGAGCACTTCTGTATTCATGGTAAATAAAATAAAAGCAATATAACATATACATTTACAAATGCAAACTTTACACTCATGAAACATACTGTATGCACACACTTGGTAGTTTCTACATTAAAACTGTTTTTTGGGTTGTGGCGAAGTGACATAATATATAAAACATATACAAAATAGCCTAAATCTTAACTCAACCCTTCTTACAACAGCACCATATAATCTACACCAAAGATCTGGAGCAAAGCCCTCTAGGTTAGGCAGGTTCGCTCTACTAGGTTTTGACCTAGTCTTGTTTAAACTTTCAACGGTATTCTAACCTGATGCTCAGTGTCAAAATGTGCCACTCAGACAACTCATGTTGTCAGCATATCCATTATCTTTGGCAATTAAAGTGAGCCAAGGGTGTTGACATCTCAGCAAGGGTGTAATCCCATTCAAGCCCTATGAAGTGCCTGCACTCCATCATGAGGAAACAATTCAATGAACCCAACACACCAGGTGTCAGGAGACACACGGGCACACGATTAACACAAATTTCCAAAGTGACACATTTAAGACACAACAGAGCAGTCTTGTTCCCCGAAGCGACACATCAGCTCTCCGGGAGGACGTCCCTCCTGCGTCTTTCTGATGGCCATCATTCACAAAACAAACAACAATAATAATAAAAAATGTGCGGTAACTGAATGGCGCTACAAGGAGCACAGAGACAGGTGGCCTGTGGGAGAGCCAAACACTCCTGCCAGTCACCCCAGAGAGAGGGAGAGATGGAGGGGAGGGGAGGAAAGATGGAGAGGGAGAGAAATTATGGTACCAATGAATATGGAGACAGAAGGAGGGGGGAGGGAGTAAAGCAGAGAGTGAGAGATCGGGCAGAGTAGGAGGGGAGAGAGAAGTGATGGAACAACAGAAGGATTAGATAAAGTAAGGAGAGAGATAGGAGGGAACAGATGGAGAGAAGAGGAGAAAAGGTAAGAGTGATGGATCGATGGATGGCATTAAAAGGAGAATTGAGCCTGAAGGCGGCAGAGATAGAAGAGAGAGAGCAGGGGATTGGACGGGTGATGCTGAGCTGAGATGCTAAGCATATAAGCAAACAGAAAATCAGGGAAGTGAAAGCTGTGTATTTAAGATGGGCTGATATCAAAAAGTGCAGGAAGCAGCAACACTGGTAAGAAAAAAAAAAGAGCAGGGTTGTCCACTGATCCTCCATATCTCTCCTATGGAAACGTACAGTATGATTGCTTTTTTGCCGAGCCACTGAAGCCATCTAAAACGAATGGAAATAAATTGAAGGGTGAGTGTGTGTGCGTGTGTGTGTGTGCGTGTGTGTGTGTGTGTGTGTGTGTGTGTGTGTGTGCCTGAAAGAGAGAGGAAGAGAGAGACACAAGCTCGGCATGAGGTGAGTGACAGGCATGAATATTTAACGCCTCTTGTCGTCGCCGAGGTGACGGCTATCAGCGCGTCAGTCCTGCCTCCGATCCATTCACAGCTGCTGCCGTATTGGCACAATTAGACAGGGATAGGGCTCTGATTAATTGAACTGGACTCTCCTTTCAATCCCTCCAGAGCAGCACAGGTCTCTTATCGGGATCACAGCGCGCTCTATTCCACTGAGTGATGACAATTTGAAATACTATTGGCAGCCGTGCACTCACACTACAGCAAAAGTCGCCACCCGTACGCTTTGACTGGCCACATGAAGATTCATTACTTTATCGCCTCTCCAACATAGCTGAACATAGGAATTTGCCTCTGTGCCAAATGCTATACACAAATACATACTGTGGAACACATCATGACAAAAAGTGAGGAAGATATCATTAAAATACAATAAAAGTAAGTTAAAACACAAAAGAAAAAATACTAAAACACCAGAGCAACTGTATTGTCACATATCCAGGCATGCACCTACTCAGATGAACTTCAATAAACTGCTGATTTGTCAGAGTTGAAAGCTTTAAAGAAGTTTTAAAATGATGTCAGCATATATTTTGGTCTATTAACAGGCTTGCTAAATTTGGGGAGATGACCTATAGATTTTATGGAGGTGTTATAATTATAATGGTGTAATTCAGTCTTTGATAAAACTGTGTTATTTGTGTGTAGAAAGGGTTTTGTTGCAAAGCAGAGGTAGGAAAAGCTGGGGAACAGTACCCTCTCCTGGCCTGAAGAGCAAGATGAGATTTTACTCACAATCAGCAGCAGGTTCAGTCTTGCACTGTGCATCTGTCTTTGGTACATCAATATGCAAACTTCGGAACAAAAACAGTCACATTCATCAACCCTAACATACTGCCATGACCTTTTTAAGTAACCTGAAAGTCAGCTGGGGTAACAGAATATATAAGCTGGTTTAACAGCAGAAGATAGCAGTGTCACTGTGAAGCTTCCCGGCTCTGAATGTGTTAAAAACAGCTGAAAACAGAAGGCCTGTTAAATCATTCCCCAAAGAGAAGAGCTTTCATTAAAAAATATTTCCAGCTTCTTATTGCATATGTCAGACTTAAACTGGCACTTTAATTTTCTTTCCAGTAAGTAAACAACAAAGCACTAAGTTATATTTCAATAAAACTATTACGGGGAAAAAATCTATCCTGAAGCACTTTAAACTTGTTATCTATAAAGTTTTTTAGAAAATTAATTAACATATTCACCCAAGTATCACAAAGCATTGAAACAACAAATTTACCCTGTTGGAGATGCTCTCTGTACACTGCTTTTAAGAAGTGGGCCACACTGGTTCTGGCTGACAATGCCAATGAAATCTTTTTAAACAGACTTTACTAGGCATTCCTACAATGTAGTATCGCAATTTATAGCGAGAGCAAGTGTTGCAATGGGTGATTCAACAAATAAACAGTAGGAATCCTTTAAACCATTAAAGGATAAGTTTGGCATTATTCTGTATTTGTCTAATTGTAACAAATCCCATTAAATGAACAAAAGTCCTTTTGTCAATACGTTCATACTTCCATACCCTGTCTGTGCCTCTCAAGCCTATTGGCTCCTGCTAAAAATGTAAATCTTTAAAAAAAAAAAAAATTAAAAAATGGTCACAAATACATAGTTTAATGCCAAGTAATTTCCTAAAAATGCTGAGCACTGTAGTTTTTATCAAATGCTGCTCAAACAAGAGTAAACAGCACATTTCTTTGAGACTCTATTTTTAGCTGCAGATTAATACACATTTAGTGCTCAAGTGAGTACTTAGTGGGATTGATTCGAAATAAACTACGGTACCCATGTTCATGGCAATAATGGAAGCCAGTGTATCTGTGTGGCTCACTGATATGTTGACACAGAGGAACATCAAGCTTTAGCAACAAATAGAATACCTTTTAGCATGATCAGTTCAATTGCTTTGGGTCTTTCATGGGATTTGCTCAGAATGATAAAAAATATAGAATATCTATTCTTTAAAGTTAATGTAGTTAATGTAGTATGCATTTAAAACTTTATATATGGGCACGATTCTTGTTTCTCCACTTTTGCTTTGCATTTACTCTTCTATTAAAGTAACGAGTAAAACCATGTTCATGTATCTCCAGGTCAGGCAGGTTGATAAAATGAGAACTGAAAAAAAGTCCAAAATAACTCCACATCCCAGTTGAAGGATTTTTTAGTTTACTACAATTATGATCCACTTGAACAATGCAGACACTGGCCAAAAGTCAGCCATAGTCAGATTCCCACAGAATTAAAAACTGCCCCTGAAATTGAACCCCCAAAAGCAAGCCTGCAGACGACCGCGATCCAAGGAAGTTCAAGCTTCTGGGAGAAACTTTGAATATATTCTCTTTCTGACCTCCTTTTTAACAGATATTAGCTGAAAAGTAGAGTTCTTTAAGTAGCACAAAGACTGTGAAATTATCTGCTAACAGGCCATCCCGACAATGACGCCAATCTATGTTTAACCCAAAAAGACATGAGTCTGAGTGTAGTAGTATTTTAGGGATTATTTCTTTCACATCACATATTGATCAAGAATTGAACAGAACTATTTCAGACTTACTGTAATATTTGAAACTAGAGTTATAATTTGAATTTAATCTCCTAATCAAATCACAGTCTTTAAAGCCCTTTTGCAAACTCTTTAGGTGTGCCTTCCAAGAATCACATCAAAAATTACTTGATATTTATGAACAAAAAATTGATTTCAAAGAACTAAAACTTTGGTTCTGCCGTGTAGATTACATATTAGCTATTTAGATGAATGACTGAATGTTTTATATCATGTTCACTGGTAATTAGAAAAAGACTGAAGAGAACAAATATTAATTAAAGCTTAACTAATCAATATTTTATATGAATAATAGGTACACTACCTGGCCAGCACTACACAGCAGACAGGCAAAGGTAGCCACTAGCTGGTGAACAGCATTAAGCATTTAGCAGCTAAACAGCCACATATTTCCCTCAGGAACTGGTGGAGGAAATTGAATATTGAACTTACATTTGCCAGGTGACCTGACTCAAAATGAATGATAATGTTGCTTAGTGTCTGCTGGATTAAAAAAGAAACTGTTTGATCAAATGTTTGCCAAGTTTATAAGGCAATAGATACTCTGTCAATGTTGTGTTTACAGCTTGTTACTCTGCCCTCAAGTGGCCAAAAAAAATCAATTAAGTGATTTCATAGACTCAGATCTTAAAGGTCCCCCTCCACTCAAAAATGTGCTTTGCTTATTGTTACTTCATTATATGTTTGAGCTTCACTGTACAGAATGATGTATGGGCTGTTTTCACATTCATCTTCTGAAAGTTGAAAGTTTCTCTGGGCTTATTGAAAATCTCAGTATGACAAGCACTGTACTTTATTGTGCAAGCATTATTTGTGACATCACAACTAGTGGTCCAGTATGCAATTTACAGTAATATGATGTGGAAACTTGATGCCTCCCATTTACATGTACTGAGAAAGGACTTTTCAGTGAAGTGGGAGACATTTTTATCAATTTGAAATTAAAAAAAAATATTTTAAATTCTGGACTTTTGAATGAGTGATACACAATAGATGTAATTTTAAGGATTTTGATAAGATAATTGAACATTTTTATGAAAAAAGCCATATCAGACACAAATTATTATTCCAAACAGAGAATTTTATAGCTTTTTATCTTTAAAGATGTCTGGAGTTTTCTTACAAACTTTGGATACTGGATACAAAATCAAATCAGCTATCAAAACCCTCCCTAATTATACTAATATTATTAATGCATTTTATTTATATAAATTATTACATACATGAAATGCAGCTCAAAGTGATTAACTTACAATAACCAGGTTACTTTTCTTTTTACTATGAATATTACTTACAAAAGCAAGGAATATTGCAATGAGAGTAAACCCTCCTGCAATGTGTAATTAAATGTAATGTGTAAATGGTAAACGTACTGTCTGTGTATTAAGGCATGTGTATTGTAAGTATGTACTATATAATATGGTGTACTTTTTTAACAATTTAAACTACACTGCACAATGGGACGCTTAAATAAAGGTATTTAATATTTATTTTCCCAGTAAGCTTTCCTACCACCCAGACCAAATGGTCAAAGGATTCAAACTCGGCAGAACCCAACCCCCTTCGCTAAAAAATGTTAAATCTTCAATTTACCAGCTCACAGCTCACTGGTAGTGAGTGGTCTAAAATCTCCTATCAGTGTAGGGTGGAAAACAAGGTTCTTGTATTTTTTATTTCCCACACTGGACTGATGTCCCTTGGTTTTAAAGTTTAAAACCAACATTAGGCTTCCATCCCCTCTGTATGAAACCAGCATCTGTGTATTCCTGGTGTGTGGAGTACAATACCTCTTCCTGGTCCAACATGTAGAGCTGATTTCCGGCGCTCACGCGAAGACGGGGGTTCCAGTGGTCACGGGGTAGGTGATCGTGTGAGGGGCGGTCGTAGATGGGGCGCTCGTGCGAGGGACGGTCGAAGGAAGGGCGGTCGTAGGAAGGACGGTCGTAGGAGGGACGGTCGTAGGAGGGACGGTCGTAGGAAGGACGGTCGAAGGAGGGACGTTCGGGAGCAGGGCGGTCGTAGGAGGGAGCGTGGAAGGAGTGGGCGTGAGAGCGATGATGGTGATGATGATAGGAGGGGGGGACGGCACACCTTGCATCTGGACAGCCGAGCAGGAGGAGAGACGGGTCAGAGGGAGGAGGGGAGGAGAGGAGAGAGAAGGAGGAAAGAGAAGGTCAGTTAGGATCATCGGTAGGAGGGCTGTGATGCTGTGACACACGTCCGTCCTCATAACATCAGTGTCAGGTGTCATTAGAGTGTGTTTGATAGGTCTTGTTAATGAGGTCATCACACATTACTTAACCAATGAGCAGAGAATTCTAGAAACAGAACTTGCTTCTGGCATGTTAGATAATAATATACATTTATTTATAGAGCGCTTGTCAAGCAAGATGCACAGGCAACCACAATGAAAGTAAATTAGAGCCCTTAAAACCTACAGCATGAAATAAATAAAGCAATGAACTCTGATACTGACACAAGATATTTAAACAAAACAGGCTATCTGGTTTAAAGGAATAGTTTGACATTTTAGGAAATGGTTAGCTTAGCTTAGCCTAAACGCTGACATCGGGGGGACACAGGTAGCCTTGCTCTTTCCAAACGTAGTATAGTCCACTTACATGAGCCACCGTAAAACCACAACTTGTTGTTTTTGTAACTAACAGCTTTATATCCAAAGGTATACCTTTGGATAGAGAAAATTTCCAGTGTTTATGCTAACCTAAACTAATCATCTTCTGACCATAACTTTATATTTAACGGATACATACAAGATTAGTATCACTATTACAAGAAAGAAAGAAAAAAGATTCCTTTAAAAAAAGTTAAACAACAATACAAATAGGTCTTGCATTGACAAAACTGACCAATATTTGCTTGTTCCACACACACATATAGCAGAGAGGGGAGGACCTTAAGGCTCACAGAATATAAAATGAGCTGATTAGGGACAGCTCAAAAACAAACAAAAATAAAACACTGGTTGGAGCAGCTCAAGACAAAAAGGACCAGACATGAGTCACGTATGGTTGGACCTAGAGCCATGCTCTCATAAACACCTCAAAATACTTCATCTTTTCATTATTTGTTATAATTCATTGATCCAGATATAATCACCCTGACCTCAACCCAATTCACACAAATGGGACAAAAAGAAAACCTCAGTCTTTAGAGAATTTCAGTCCTGAGACAAATGTAAAGCTGTATTAGGATGAGCAAAGCAAGGAGGTGTATGGAAGCAAATAAAATAGAGTATACATCTTCTATCACACAAAATCTTCACTGATTGAGTTTCATTTATAAGGCACTTGATAATGACTCTGCAAGCACACCCTTCAGATCGGAAATTCTCTATCACTGTTAGTTTTATGGCTAAAAATGATAATTGTCTAATTGAAGAAGTCCTAGATCCAGCTCACAACCAAAATCTAATAAGCTCTTCCTTAGCCTGAGGCTGCCCTGTCCACCAACATTAACATAAATCTGTTCTGAGGTTTCTGAGATACCCTGCTGACAGACAGACAGAAAAATTAAACTAGAATCTCCTTGGCAGGGGTACAAATTATCTTTGACGTTATCCTCGATTCCAAGGATCATTTATGAAGATATGGGGGAAAAAATAAAATGATATCAAAAGGCTCTGTGCCTCAGATAATTAAAGAAATTGATCACACGATATTGGAGACATTAAAATGAATCTTTTCCAGGTAGTTGTTTGACTCCATCTTAAGTGAAAAATGTGTGGCCAAGGACCTTTGGTTAATGAGGCACTTTGTATTTTCTTTTGCTTTGTATTTTCTTTTGCTACTGTCTAAGTTTTCTGGCCTTATGACAGTGTTTTAACTTATGCTTTAACTTAAAGGAGGCCAGCATCATTCTGGGACTTCACTAGAGTAGCTTTCCAGGATTCACAGTTCAAAAAACTTCTTATTTATCTTATACTGGGTATACTTTATGCAGCCTCCTACGACTGGCTGCATAAAGAGCCCCAATGAGCACACCCTGTTTTGGTTGGCCAGCTGTCTGGAAGGTGCCAAATGAAGATTGGCCAGCTTTCCAGAAGGTCAGAGTCATGTTCACTTACTGCTGAACCCAACATTTTCTACGTTTGCTGTTTCATATTAAAAGCTTCTAAATAACTAAATTACCAGAGACTTTAATTGTGAAAAATTTACAGGAAATGAAACATGCTCCTCACCGATTTAGCGGTGCTGAAAACCGGTCAACACAACAACATATGGAGATATTTGGAACTCAGCGGATCAGTTAGAAATGCAGGGAGGAATAGTACAAGCAGAAACAGCCACAGTGATGATGATGTTTGATGAAGAGCTGCAGATGACCAGCAACCTCCAACAAGTAAACTACATATTTTACTTGCCTGTTGTGTGATGGAAATACACTCACAGCGTGCCAGCTTGACTTGAATCATGGCTCAGCATGGCTACCCCCAAAACAATAGTTAAATGCCATAATGTTAGTGGAGCAGAGCAGTACACTCATGCACTGTGTGAAGCAGATGACCATATAAAGAAATCCATCATGACCTGACATCAGCTTGGGCTGAAAGACGAAAAAAATGATGGAAATCGGGTGTTCAGAGCAATCTGAAGCTGGTGCTTTTTGCTCACAGGGATAACTTCTAACATATGATTAACACTTTATTAACTCATTTTTCAACCCACATTGAATATGAACATCTGACATTGTAAGAGTATATATTTATATGACTGAAAATCAGGATAAGTATAGTAGGTTAATAATAATATGTAAATAGACCCTGGGCACAGCATAATATTGTGTTTTCCAAAAAATTTAATTCATATTCACTATTTTTGTGCTCTTCCAACACTTTTTGATGATTGTTTCCTTTTTTATACTTTTATCCCATCTATTTCTCACTCAGTGCATCGTGCTCTCCCTTCTGCATATGAAGGGCCTCTCTTGATGCATCTTTTGTTCTAATATTGACCTTACATTTCCTCTTCCTCCTTAGACTCTTTATTTATTATCTCTGTTTAAGCTCTGGATGTGTTTATCTCTTTTCCATGAAGTAAAATGCAATAGCACAATCTCCCACATGCCTGAGATTATGCCACATAGTATTTTATAGTTTTCAGCTACACATACAAAAGCAAACATCTTGAGGCAGTTCTCTCACTTTATCTCGCCTGATGTTGGAATTCAAAGACTCTCCACTCTTTTAGAAATGGTCCAGTTGAACATTGCTGGGAACAAGTTAGTTACAATAGGCCATCTTCTAACAGGGAAAACATTGCCAACAGGCTGAGATAGTTTTAAAACTTTGCCTGATATCTAACTAAAAAGAAAAGGTGTCAATATCTCCCAGAGGGATCACCACTCCACTAGCATCAAAATTATATCTACAGTGCTGGACCAGACAGGGAGATGTAAACTAATTTGCACCTAAAACAAGTTGTTGGCTTAGTTTCTTAAAGTAAAAGAATCAGCTAAATATGATTTTAAACAAAATCTCTGGGTAAACAAGTTGAGAAAGCAGTAGAAAAGAGAGAAAGCAGTCTGTGAGTCAGTGAAAGTAACATTCCCCCAGCGGCTCACACCTCTTTCACCAAGGAAAAGCCAAATTCACACTTCTAGCATCTGCAGGCTGTATTACAAGACCAGGACACACACACACACACACATTTTCACACAATCAAACACACTCACAGACAAGGAGAGAGAAAACTGCTGTTAGTTTGACCCAACACACAAAGTCTAATAGTAGATCCAAGCCATGACCTCCAGTTGACAATCCAGTGACAACTGACCCTTAGCTTAATTTTTTTTAAACATAAAAGTATTTGACACAGGAAATAGATCATGTAGGTGATAGACTGAAGCTCTCAACTCTCTCCTCTTGAAAGTAAGCCAGAAACAGTCACCTGCAGCCCCAAGTGCAACACTACAGCATGTCAGAACTGATTATTTTACTGCATCATCATTTCTCTGATTCGCCCCCCTGCCGAACAGTGCTTCTGTATCCCAAGCCAGAATGGAAAAGCACAACAGGCAATCGTCTCATTGTTGCAAAATAACAACTCGGTTGATCTTTCAGGTTCCTTTTTGAATTATGAATCAAGCTGCTGAAATATAGATGAGCTCCTAAACAACCACAGCTAATTAATATGGACGGCATGGAATATGAACAGAAACTCCAGGCCATGAATGGGCCACTGTGATTGGGCTGCATTAAAGGGTCAAGATAGCGTCAGATGAACTTTTGTGCCTATATCATTTTTTTTTTAAATCCAAGCAGTATGAGCAGAAGAAATGAAGGGAAGAGGTGGATATCAGTGTTATAAAACAACATTCTGTATGCCACCAAATAACACCATTAATTTAGGGTTTTTTTTAGCAGCTATTTGATTGATATTTGATTTGATGTTTAAAACATACCAAGCTTAGTGGCTTAATTCCACTGTGGTCCTCCGAAGTTGGATACATCTAGTTGCTGACAGCAATTCAGAATACTCAGAATACTATTTCTATGAAATATTGTGTGAAATATTGACAGGATTATGAGTGGAATGGATGTGTCGTCAATACATTTCCACAACCATGGATTATGAGCTGAAAAAGTATTCCAAGGTTTTACATTTGATTAATATGCTCTGAGCTGTTATGTTGCACAGTGGGTTGTCTGGAAATTTTATCTTCAAAGGCTTCATTGCAAAATATTTCTCTTGCAAAGGGAAACAGTAAAATGTTATGACTTGCATCAAACAAAACTATCATTTTCTAGCTGTTGGCACCTCCCATATATTTGAACATAACGAGGGCAAAGGCAAATATGGTGATCTATCACTGTTGACTTATTCCACTCTTTTGGATGCGAGTGTCAACAGATCGACTGTAAAAGCAGATGCGATAGATGCTGAGTGAGTGAAATATGAATCTGCAGGAACGCTGCGCTTTGTGGCATGCTTTCTCTTTCTCCGAGAAGCACCTCAGCCCTTGAATCCAAACTTTGCAACTGTGCAGAGCAAAGTCATGATGCTGAGATATTCACTGGGGGATAGCAGCATGAATCATCCACAGCCCAATCTGCACTACTCTACTGTAGGCCTACCTCTCCACCCCCGAGGCTGCCTATTAAGGGCCTGTGAAGCGCAGTGGACAGAATTTCAATGAGCAGACTCATTCTTCTGTCTGTCCATTCGTACGTACAGAGTGCACAGGCACAGCTCTACGTTGCATGAATATACTGTAATGATTTGGCACAAGCAGAAATGCTGAGATGCCTCTTTTCTCCGCTCATCTTCCTCTATCTCACTCTGTCTTTCATTCGCTCTCTACGGTCTGATCTCTGTATTTTCCTTGCTCTGCCTTCTGTTCCTCTCTCTCCTTCCCTCTCTGTGGGCTCTTTTCCATTTTCTGCCAACCTTAGCAGTTTACAAAGAAGAGTGCCATGCACCAATCGGATGACTGGTCAGCCTTAGTCAACGTTGTCATTACTGGAACCCGACAGGCCTAATGTTGATTTATACACATCGCTGAGCTCCAAAACAGCGCTAAAAATAAAGCTTGCAATATCCCTGGGCCGCCCGGGGCAGATAATGTACTCCTGCAAGCATGGCAAACCGAAGCATCTTACTTTCTAGGCAAGAGAGCATCACACAGTGCACATGTCATTACTGTGACCTCAGCTGCACCGCATTCACATATTACTGCCTTCCAAAGAATCACTGGAAAATATACCAATGGAATACAGATGCCAAGAATTAATATATGGATGGTAGTTAGAATAGATGCAACACTGCACTTTGACAAGCCCGTGAGTCAGAGTGGTGCATATGTGTAGTACAGTAGGCAGCTGTCAGTGCTGAGTCAAGGGGAGGGATGTCAAGTGTCAGCAGCAGGGTCACAGAGGCCCTGAAGAACGAGTCTTCTAGCTGAACAAGCACATTGGTCATGCCCTCAACTTCTTCTATATGCCACGAAGGAGAAACTCTACTTCATTAAACTTACATCAGTTTTGGCCATGGTAGTGGGCTGGCTTGAACATACAGCGCAATAAATAATGGTAGCCTGGATTCAGAAATCAAGCTTTGCTTCATTAAAACGTACTCAGTATATTTTTTTCTGCTTCATGGCAGAAAATTACCTAAAAATATATGTGGGAGTTTGATTGCTGATCAATACCAATTACTCAACGATTACCTTACAGGGTGGCGAGACCTCTGGCTTTAAAAAAATGTACTGTTCACCCTGTACAATTTAAGGCACTTCCAATCTGACTACCTCCCCCACCACATCTTCTCTACAAATAGCGCAAGATGAAGTACTATATGGTGTTACGAGCAATCAACCAGCAACCAATTTTTCCGCTATGAAAATGACAGCAACAGTGCTATTACAGCATTTTGCATCATGAAAATACCTCTGCACCAGACATTTCTGTTGGATCTCTGCTTTAATTAGGTATCTCTGTTGTGAAAATGTGACTTTATTTGTGCCAATTACAGGATACCATCACTCAAGGGTACTGGTGGAGTCGGAGGTGGTGTCAGACTTGAGTAGGAGATAAGTTGTATCTGTGTTGCTGCAGTTACAGCTGACTACTTAATGTCATTTTAATGATCACATTATAAAGGGTAGTTTGGTTTTTTTTTGTAATTAGACTGGGTATAATGTGGACTTTGACACATTCGGTTGATGTTTAAACACCTGTTTCTACAATTTTCGCTTAAATATTTGAAGTTTAAAGTTTGCATTCTGCCATAGCTGACACAGCAGCAAAAAATACCACTATGAACTAAAATAAAAGGACACATTAAAACACACTCTGAATTGTTTGAGTTGTTCCACATTTATTTTTAGTTTGGTTTATCTGTATTTAGCATCTCTAATTTACTACAGTATATAACGCTAACTAATTGTAAATGTCCCCAACAGCAGACCATCACTATCCCAGCTATACATTAGAATGAAACTGGGCAGAAACAGAAATACACCACTATTTGCCATTTGCCACACACCAAACGATAACTTCTTCAAATCTTTTCCAAAGTTGTGGCAGAAATTATAACATGTCTACAAATCAGACTGTACTTAATTTGCAGATTTTTTGTAAACTTTTGGTCACCTCAAGTAACAAGTAACAATCTGAATTTGGTTCCAACTTGAATTGCCTTTTGATGACCACAAGACCAAAGCAACTACACATTGGCAAAAATACAAATTATTGTCTTACCATGTGCGTTTACGAAACAGTGTTGTGTGAGCTAAAAATTTCCTGCATAATAGTCACTCTGAACACACCTGTATGTGCGCATTTGTCAACTTCAAGTTGAAGAGCAGTCGCAAAATCAAAGACGTAACCAAAGTATTTCAGTTAAACGCACCACCAATCAATAGTTTTTTACATAAACAATAGATCAAATGTGTAATGCGAGAGTGGATGCTTGTACTGAGAATTATAACCCTGCAGCTCTGCGAGTTTACTTTTTGTTTTTTGGTTTGCAAATTCTGCTCTCCTTAACCCTATTTCCAGCAGCAGCGGATGGCAGAAAATCTCAAATAAGCAGTCCGTATGTTACCTGCCCAGCACCAAATGACAGAGAGACAAAGTTAATGACTTACAGTAGCAGGTAAAGAAAGTCAAACATGCAGCGAGCTCAAGAGCCAGATATTTTTCCCATGAGGTGGTGGAAACCAAAATAGAGCTAAAAGGAGAGATTTATGGGACTTAATGTTGCCAGGTATATGGAAACACAACTTAAAATGAATGATGTTGTTCCTTCATGTCTGCTGGATGCAGGCAGAACTGTACTTACTTCCATACTATACTGCTTTTTTAGGTATTTTAAATTCCCTTTAGGTTGCAGCAGAGCTAAAACATCATACTTCTGAAATAAAAATTTTGTCCCTTATCGCTTGTGGAGATTAGGTCTTGAACACTCACCAGCTGTCACTATAATGTAAGGAAATGTGTGTGATTTTCTGTGTTTAGACTGAGACAAAAGATATGTAAAAAGCTGCTCTTCTCATACACTCAACCTTCTGTGTGAATCCCAGCAAAAGCTTTGATCCCTTTTTAATTTCACCTACTATAATGAATCCTCTTCACTCATGAAGGAGAGATGTTAGATGAGAAGGGGGGGAGGATGGGGATAAAGGTGTGCGTGTGTGTGCGCGCGTGTATGTATGTGTGTGTGACAGAGCGAGTGGGAGAAATGGAGAGAGAGAGAGTATTCTCACCTATCAGATCATTCACCCAGCCCTCGCACAGCGCGTCTCGGGTTCCCCATTGCTCACCCAAAGCGTCCACACGGCGTCACTGTTGCTGCACTGCTAGCGCCTTGAATCCGCCCCCAACTCCACCACACAGGAAACAAGGTTACTGCCCAAGAGATGTCACTTCCGAAACACCCACTCCCGCTCGCTTGCTCGCGCTCGCTCCCTCACGCCCCCAGCCTATTGCCATGACAACCGAGAAAAGAATAGAATATAAGTGAGTGTTAAAGAGACAGAGGGATCAGAGAGACAGGGAAAAACAGGGATGGAAAGAGAGACCGAGAGGGGAGGACAGAGAGACAGGGAGGAAAAATGGGGAAGAGTGAGGAGGAGGAGGAGGAGGAGAGGAAGGGTATGGACAGAGAGAAAGGTGAATGAGTGGGCGGGGAAAGGATGGATGACAGAGGGGAGGATGAGAGATTGAGAGAGGAAGCATGTGTTGGGATGTGATCGGGGGGGAAAGGGAAGAGGAGAGAGAGGTGTAGATGCTGTGGATGCTGAGATAGAAGAAGAGAGAGAAATGAAGTGATGAGAGACAGAGAGAGGGAAAAAGGGAAGGAAGGGAGGAAGGAAGGAGGACACTTTTTTGGGAATAGGGAGCCCACATCTTGTTCCCATAGCAACACAGCCATCCATGAAATACTGACTTGAACCTCCCTCTCACTCTCTTACTCTCTCTGTTTCTGTCTCTCCATCCCTCCCCCTCTCCTTTTCTCTTTCCATCTCTAACTATATATACACACACACCGTGAGCGTAAGTTGGCACTGAGTATGTATGCAGTAATCCAAGCTCTGCAACATTGTCAAACACATCAAAAGGTACCAAATATACCATCAATGTATCGTGCCACAGGAATTAATCTGTGTTTTTACACTCACAATAGCCATATCTTGGATAGGTTCAGATTTTTTCCAAGTCTTTTTTAATGCAATATTCACGTGCCATATGTACATTGACAAGGCCATTGATTGCTGTAATCATTTCTCCTCTCCATATCGGCCATGAAGCCTTCCAAATGCAACTACACTGTAAAGTCCTGGGTGTGCTGGAAAGGGTTAACAACTACTTCATAAAATGTGTAATCCAAACACGTCCAAAGGCAGGAGCGTATAGATCTGGTCCAAATAGTACAGTAGTATTGAGAAGAATGGAAGAAGAGAGCTTGAGAGAGAAGTTTCCGGCAGGCTTCCTCACCTCCGCACACCTGGCTAATCGCTGTGTGACGTGGGCAGGATCGATGTATTGTCAGTTTCAAAAAAGTAACAGAAATTGTAAGACACAGCCATTTCAATTACGACAACAGGAAGGTGTAGGATGAGGGGGTTTCAGGTGTCATTCAATAATCTCCGTTCTCCGTTTAAAGCGAACCGACACTTTACGAAAAGAGGAACAAAATCCAAAGACTACATTCTGTGCAAAATTGCAGTCTCAAAGTACCCCTCTAGTTAAAAATGTGTTTTGCTTATTGTTACATCAGTTGGATGTAACAAGGTTTTTACACACAAAAAAAAAAACATCCAATTATCTAATTTAAATCCTATCATTCATATCATATTTAATCAACCAAGGCTAATATGTAATTTCAGCTGTCTCAGTTGAAGCTCAAAGGAGTTTCACTGTGCACAATGATGTATGTGCAGATTTTGACACCGGAAGTCAGTTTTCACATTAATCTTCTGAAGGAGGGAAAAGCAAAAATCTGACTTTAAGGGGTGGGACTTTGAACATTGTTTGTGGCATTACAATCTTCCAGTATGCAACTTACACATGTGTGATGTGGAAACCTGAAGCCTGCGGTTTAAACACAATAAGAATGGACTTTCAGTAATGTAAGAGATATGTCTTGCAGTTAATCTTTTGAAATAAACAATATTTGCATATTTGCATTTTTCAGCGAGGGAGAAGGAGGAGAAGTCATTTTCAAGATTTAAATTAGATAATTGGATGTTTTTTTTGTGTGTGTGGAAAAACCTTGTCTCGAGGGGGTACACATGTCTCAAAGGGATCGCTAAGTTCAACCAAGGCTAATATGGCTAATTCATTTTTATATATTCACACATTCATTTCATCTGTCTCAGATAGCCAGTCCAGTATTTTGTCCAGGCATCAATCGTACATGCAACAACCAAGACATATGCCTCCACCGTGGCTCAACAAGGAAACACAGTCTGAGGAAACACAAAAAAGAGGATCTGGCACAAAAAAGACCATTTTGATCATTTTGGAGGATACCAACTTCATTGGGCTAACACAGATTGCTGAACCCTCATTTCAGCTTCAGGTGAACTTTTTTCACAGAACGAAGACAGTGGATTTTGTCCTCAATCTTTTAGCGTTGCACTACGAAGGGATTGCTTCATGGCCAGTATGGACAGCAGCCAATAACTCTTTCAATGGACATGGCATGTGCGCATTGTATTATGATGGACTGGGGGGAAAAAATCTGGACCTATCATGATGGGGAATCTAGGCTCTACAGATATACTGTAGGTGTCAGCTCTGTATATGAGCTGACTTCGGAGATAAAAAACCAAAATGCAATATGTCTAAAGCGGGAGGGAGGGATCGATGTGGCCATCATCCCGCCATGAATCCCAATGAAGTCCAACTTTCTGCACTAACTCCTGGCAGCCTCTTCTCAACCTCCCCTCCCCTTTCCCATCTATCTCTCCCCTCCTCCTTCTGCCCATCTGTTTCTCTACCCTCCACCCCTTCGCTCTCTGGCTCCCTCTCTCTGCTTCTTCCTAGATGTGGCCCTCTCATTCATACTCCTCTACCCCCCCCCCCCCCCCCCCCCCCCCCCCCCCCCAAAAAAACCTTTTATCTCTACCTCTGTGCTTTTCACCCCCTCCCCTTAGTATTACACGCTGTCATTCTTCAATCCTTTCATCCTCGATATTCCCCTATCTGGGATTAAAAAACAAAATTATCTGTTCTACAATCACATTTTTACCATTCACCTCTCCTCCTGTTCCCCTCTCACTCCTCCATCTTCTCTCACACTTGGTTATTCTATTTTTATTTCTAGATCTCTGTGATGTTTTCTCTGTCTCTCCGAATCTAAATTCAAAATCATCCACCTGACTTTTATTCTGATCTCTCTTCTTCTTCTGTGTGGCCTTTACCTTCTTTCTCTAAACACCCTCTCTTGATCTCCATGCCAAATACATATTCAAACTTCTTTAAATAAGCAGACAAACTCAATTTGGCATTAACAAAGACAAACACATGTAGGCACACATGTAGGGATTAACAGATTGCTAATAATAACTACACAATGAACAATAAATATAAATGGCTCCATCTGTTCAACTTTGGTACTTTTGCTGTTCATCCATGTTCATCACTTGCGTGGAAAGACAACTGTGACCTCAAGATGTCCCTATCATTCATTTGCATTTACTTTCATGAATCTGACTGTGACTCAGAAAAAACCTTTGAGCAAACCTAGACCATATTCCATGTGGTAAGAATATGCCATAGGCTTAAATTCAAACTATATATATATAAAAAACAAGACAAAAATGTTGGATTTCATTGAAAAATCAATGAAAATGTCTTAGGAACTGAAAACTCTATGTTAAAAAGAGAGTTTCTCTTTTACATTTGAATGTGGAGAGGATTTCCCCCAAGATTCTGAATGGGTCGGAGTCACACTCAAGTTGCAAATAAATACAGATGAATGACAGGAACAGCTTGAGGCCATTCAGGCTTTGGCCAATAGCAAAGTTGGGTTTGCCTATTTTAGCAGCACAGTAGCCTTCTCACACAATCTCCCTCTCTACTGCTCTCTCGCTCTCGGTCTCCCACTCGCTTACACTCACTCCCACAACTCTCTTTGCTTCTCTCTTTCGCTCACACTCTCTCTCTCTCTCATCCTCTGTTCGCATCTCTCTTTCACTTACCCAATGTCTTTTAACTATAACTCTCTTATTCTAGATATGTCTCCATCAAAATGTCAAGTAAATCTTGACAAAAGTAAAAGACTTGAATTTCCATCAGGCATGTAGGCTGACGCGCATCCTGCATTTCCTGCCTGTCAATAAACACATCCATGAGAAGAAAAAAAAGTTTGTTTCTGCTTGTTGTCTATATTTAATGCATTCATCTAAAGAAAAAAACAACATGACATACAATACTATAATATAAAAGTTAATGATCATACAAAAAACAGAATAAGCAACCCATTCATGGGAGAAGCATCAGATATTTCTGTGAGGTCAGGTATGTAAAGACTTCAGTGTCCAGGCTGCTTTTGTGCTGTTACACGCCTACACCGAACAACACACTGTGGGTTGTTCATGCCAAGTCCGTGTCGTAATAGTCATTATTCACTTTTTTACCACATAACTTCCTCATGAAAAGGTAAAAATCAGGCTTCAAGAGGAAGTAAAAGCATTTTTCCGAGATTAATTTGTGCATGTCATAGTAGTAGTAGTAGCTGTGATTTTTACTCTTACGCCCCCTCACTCCCATAACTCCCCAGTCCACCATCTTTTTATCTCTCTCCGACTTTCGATCTCTCTTGCATTTTGCTCTAAACAGTCTAACAGGCTACAAAGGAAACTCTCCAGGTTGCTCTTTCAGGCCCTCTTCACTCAGAGTGTGAATAAATAAACACTGTGGGGGGAAATGAGACGCTGGACATCACTCTCTGCTCCTGCTTCATTCAGAGGTGTAGTACTGCCTCTCCACCTGGCTGTGAAGGTGATATTCAATGTGCTGAGAGGGGAAAAAAAAGAGATGAATGGGGACAAAGTGAGCTCGGAGTGTGTGTGTGTG
The DNA here is from genome assembly GCA_029490765.1 of Euthynnus affinis. Lineage (NCBI taxonomy): Eukaryota > Metazoa > Chordata > Actinopteri > Scombriformes > Scombridae > Euthynnus > Euthynnus affinis. The sequence continues at coordinate 7,618,735 of CM055847.1, read as the reverse complement.
TATCTGTGTGTGTGTGTGTATCTGTGTGTGTGTGTGTGTGTGTGCCTCCTCACATGGAAATATATCGAGTAACACTGCATAACATTTTAAATTCTCTTCAATTTTATGTTCAGTGGCAACCACTGAAGAGTGCTAATGTCTGATGGCTCATTTACACTAGTTGTATACTGCTGTTGCTTGTATTGCAAAAGACAATGCACATATTAGAAAGCTACTCTTTGGCATCCTAAAGTTTAGAAATACACACGATTATGCAATTTAGTAATATTAGCTTTTCTAAGAGTCAGAGCTGCATTGGAGGCCACAACACTCAGTAGAGCTACTGTATTATGAAGCTTGGGATAGCTGCTACTAAAAATATGATCTATTTTACTTCAGTTTTTCTTGCCCACATCCATTAGTGTTGAATGCTGGGAATCGAGAACCCCGTATTTCTCACCAAAATCTGCTCCCATTTCTTGGGAAAAATACCTGCAGGCAGAGTCCTGCACCAAGAGGTAACCCTCAAAAAGTATATTATTTTTACCTCATGTGTAAAAAATGAACAAAATGCGTACAGGCAGCGGGTGAAAGTGACAGGAGAATGAAAAAAAAACGGAATAAAACTGAATTAAAAACAAGGCAGCAGGTTTTTTTTTCATCTAAACCAGCTGAATCTTATCAAGCCCAATTGTTTTATTTTGAATGCGCACAATACGAGCTTTCACCCCTTAATTCACGTCCAGGAAGTCAGTGATGAAACAGCGATGTAGGTTAGCAGCTAGCAGATCAAAATGGAAAAGCTGAAAACAAAAAACAATGTTGAATACATTGTTGAAGGCCAAGTTGGATGTATGGGAGAAATTCAGTGTGATCAGACACTGAGAATAACATGGTAAGTTGCTTTTCTGCTTGTAACAAGAGCCAAAAAGTATTAGCTTTTGTTAGCCGCAAACTAGGAACACTGTTGCTAACACATCAGGAGTTGCAGGAGCACAGGTGTTGCGTCAATCAACAGATACTTTCCAAGAACACAACTCTCGGCCAGTGAAATTCGCTGATGTTTTTTTTTTTACTCTTAAATGAATGACTATGTTGGTTCTCTGTTTACTTACGGGGAACTTGGGTCGGGTCCGGATTTGATTTAGAGATGATTCCGGGTAACGTGCCAGTTCCAAAATTGGACCTGTGCAGGACTCTGCCTGCGGGAATCCACAATTTTTGACAGTGTGTGCTTATGTATGTGTGTTTTTGTGCGTTTGCATATCGAAGACGCCTTCCCAAACCTCATTAACTCAGCACATAACATATTCCAACCTTGAAATGCCATTATTATGGCAATATAACTGTTAAATATTGTTTCGAATCCAGGGTTGCCAACTCTCTTACAAACTCTTACTATGCATGATTTGTTTGCAACAAATAATAAATTGACTTGATAGAAGTCCCTAAAGCAAGACAAAATAACTTGCAGCAATTTTCTTGTTGCTGAAATCTCCAGGAGCCATAAAGCACAGAGAAGAGATAGAGAGAGCATAACTATTGATGTCAGGGAGAGGTTTATAGATGCCCCTGTCCTCTAGTCAAACTGCCGCTGGTTCTGTTTGGCTTCTCACCCAATATCATTGAGCCATTATATACACTGGGTTCGCTTTGGACAAGACCAACATGGTGCAGTAAGCCAATATGTTATCTCCTCCCGTGGTAATTGAATTTATGGTGCCAGATATTCTAAACCTCCTATCATGACATTGTCAGAGTGCTGTGGTGCACTGAGCTCCTATCACAACTGGTGATGACATTTTCCTTCTAATCCCACTGTTTTACTGACTGCAGCGCAGATGTAGCAACATGAAAATCAACAAAAGTTGCCATGTGTCCCTGCACTTTGATGCACTCAACATGCTTTGTGTCACTGATTTATGAAAACAGACCCCAATAATTTATGCTGATGTGCGCTAGTTGGCCTATACTGTGGCTGAACATTCAAAGTCAAAGTCATTTAAGGTATCAACAGAAGCTGAAAAGGTAGCCTATCGACCTCACCAGATAAGTGTTAGGATTGTCAATTTATTCAAAATTAATCTCACATTTTTAGTGTTTTCATATAATAAAAGAATAAACTTTTTTTCTTTTTTTCTTCTTAGCTAGGTTACCCCTCACACTCATTTAGACTTTATCTTTTTGTATTGTACCTGTGTGTTCAAATGCCATGAGTGCTACTGCTTCACACCTGTTGTACCCCTTCAACTACGCACTATACTGTATGTATTGGATGTATTGGAATCTCTGTTAAGCACGTGTAATATTATATTTTCATCAGCAGTTCAAGCAATGCTGGCTGAACTCCAACACTGTTATTGTACTTGCAAGTCATGCTCTTTGTGCCCTGACCCCTGTGTGTTTTTGTTTCTCTCTGTGTTTTTGGTGTCACCACAGTGATTGAAAGCGGGTCGAGCCAAGCTGTCCCTAAGAGATAAAGAACAATTATAGTCATCTGTCCTCAATCCAGAGATAGACTAGGAACTGTGTCATTGTCTTATTACCCAAAGGGTTGTCGCTGAAACTTCTCACTCATAACACACCTTAACTCATGTCGCCTCAGCACCGTCTGACAAACAGCTGACTGGCAGACAGAGAAACTGGGGGCGTTCAAATAAACTCATAATAACGGGAGTGGTTTATGAAACTTCCTATTAAAGAATTAATGTACATTATTACATGTTTCATTAAGTTTAAAGAGGCCGAAAGGATTTTGTTATCAAATAGACTAGACTTGTCACTGATTCAGCTACGACGGTAATGCACACATCATCTACTTTCATTTAAAGTCAACATAAGTCCATGTCACATTTATTAGTGAACCAGTTGTGCCGCTGTGTAACTTGGCCCACCTACCATTCATTTAATTGAGTGTCTTTCAGGGTCACAACAATAAATTGTTCTGCTGACATATCAACAAGTAATGACAGTCACCTCTATGATGGAGGATCCTCCCTTACTATATCAACCCAAAGACTGTGTAATACAGACATTACATTTTTATCTTAATTGTTGATTTAATTGACCACTATGTCTTGTAAAATGACTCTCAGTTCATTTTAATTCTGCTGATATGATATCTAAGCAAAGTATTTACTGCCACTGAAAAGTTTAGGTGGGTCACTCTGCCTGAAGGAATCGCCAACCTACAAGAAAAAAATCATTTCATTAGTCTGGATTCAATTTCACTGACCCCAAGTCTAAATACCGTTTAAAACCTGATGAGAATGTCATTTCACTGATGATCTGATTTATAAAAAACCTTTGCACCTCCTTTGTAACACATTCTGCAACTAAAAATACGTGTGATTTATTTATTTAACAGGTGCACCAGTCTGGAAGCAAAGTTTAACCTGTACCTCTGTGAGCATACAAAAAGTGTTCAGTAGGGCTGCAATGAATTAGTTCAAATGCAAAAGAAAATTTTAAAAAATGACAGCTTGTTAAAAATAAAAAGAGGGCAGAAATAAATGTCTAAATGGACACAAGATCTGACCACAAAGTACAGACAGAGTTGCGGCTGTGCAAGGAACTTGTTGGTTGGCAATTCTTTGAAAATCGAATTAATTTTTACAAAGCTTTAAAAAATATATTTTACTTAATTATTACAATCATAGTGTGCTTTACTCTTTTCAGTTTAATTATACATAATCTGAATCAGTATTTTGAAATGCACTTCATCAATGATAAGTATTTTTATTACAACAAAAGTACATTTTGAATCTAGTCTAAACTGCACCTTGTAAGCTCTCCTTCACTCTGACAGTCTGCCTATAAGTCGGTCTGAATCTCTGATTACATAATTAGCTGCTGTCTTAGTAAATCAGACATAAAATCGACGCAGGTTGTGAGCAAAAAATTGAATGAAAGGGAAATCTGGCTCTTAGAGCTTATCTTTTTTTCTTTTTTTTTCTTTTTTGGCATAAAAATCTAATGTTACAACCATGAATATCGGTACAAACTATCACCTATCTGCGGCAGCTTCAGAATAAAAATATGGGTATTATCTTTCAGAAGCCCATTTCTATCAAACCCTCGTTTGTTTGGCAGCAGTGAGATGAAGACCATAGGACCAACATCGTTCGTTCCACCTGGCCCCTCTCTCAGCTGAATGAGCAGCCAGCATTTCTTCACTGGCAGGATGCTTTAGATAAGAGCTGCACACTGTGTTCAGCATGCACCTCATAGACAGATAGTGTACATTGCATTAATTCTACTAACATTTTGATCCCATGAGCTGAAACATCGATGGACTTGATTTAATTCACCTATTGGGAACATCCTGAATAAAGTGTGCCAGGACTTATTATTATGTGTGGACTGGCTTCCTGTGCTGAGTGCTTGCTGAAGGCTGTAAAATTATTTTTTTTATCAATTTGACCAGCTTGCCACTGTTAAAATGGTAATGATGTCAATTCCGTAGTCTCTCGAAGATTCAAATACATTTTTGTGAGATGTACCTTGAACAAGAATGGTGCTCAAGTCAGACGTGAATATCATCCCAAACTGGACATAAATATTATTTTTCTTCTTCTTTCTTTCTTCTTCTTTTTCTGATTTCACTTCAGTGATAAAGAACTGTTGATTGTTTGTTTGTTTGACTTAAAGAGTAATCAGGTTGAAGCAGTGATTTACTGCCCTCCTTATTTGAAAGTGGGTTGCATCTCTTACCACAATCAGCATCATTAATGGTTGTGGCTCGGATGCACCTGTAACCATACCCTACAGGGATGTCACAGTGTACTGACCATAGACTGTATAAAAATATGGACGTAGTTACCATGATGTCACTGTTTCGTTTCTGAAGAGCGGTTTTGAAGCTCTAAGTTAGCCGCTCTGGCCATTGCCATCTTGGCAGTGTGTGACGCTGCCTAACTCCCAGCCAATCAAAAATGGGCAAAGAGGCGGGCTGAATGGTTGAAAAAAGCCACCTAGCAGCTAGCGAACCTGTCACTCAAAGCAGCCATGTCCATCATTATGGTTAACTTTACAGCTTAATAAAATTTAAACAGATGAGTTATAAAAAAAAAAAATCACCCCCGTACAGTTGTCATGAACGGGGAAATTAGCTTATGAGTCCAAAACCATTTTTGTACCAGGCTGTAAACATGTTTATTTCTGCTGTAAAGTTGAGCATTTTAACATGGGGGTCTATGGGAAATGACTTGCTTTTGTAGCCAGCCTCAAGTGGCCATTCAAGGAACTGCAGTTTTTGGCACTTCTGCATTGGCTTCATTGTACAGCTGCTTGTTATTGACACACCCTGGAGTACACTTATACATCACTGCAGCAAGGTGAGATGTTAAACCACTGGAGGTCAGCAAAAACAAGATTTTCATTTGCTATTAAATTGCTCTTTAAGGATGTTAACCAGCCACTCCAGAGAGCTTTTATTTATTTTGACTTATCACCAATAATCAAGGCTATGATGGTAATTTTGAAGGCTATAAATCACAGGATTCAGTAAGGTCATTCTGAGTTTTAGTCAGTTTCCTAACAAACAAAATATGTCTATATGGTTCCTTGAAGATTTTGGATACGTTAAGACATTCATGGAGGAGCCATCCAGGTTGATGAGTCCATTTAGGATCCTTCTGGTGTTCTTGCTTTCATTGTAATCTGAAAAGACCCTAAGGGCATGTTTAAGCCTAAAGAAAGGTGCAGCAGAGGTGGAGTGCACATCCACAACAAATGTTATCCATGTCTACTCAGACCTAGAGAACTTCTGTCTTCTAAGACATTAACCAGGCTGTTTAGACAGCTTCCACTCCACAGTTCTTAGATATTCATGACTGTATGGCATACGATCACTGTGCTTTCACTCATAAACTACAGGGCCTTCAAACCAATTGGAGTATGAGACAAAAATATGTTTTTTCGCACACATCTGCTAGCGGGGCTAACACATTTGTTCATTCTTCACATCTCGCTTTTCAGAAAGTACATGGTGCATGAAGCACACACACACACACACACAGATATAAAATATCAGGAGCCTCTTCCTAATGCTGAGCCTCAACCTCTTTAACCTATCTCCTCTGCTTCAATGACATCTACGCTCTGTCATGGTTGAAGATAATTTGTTGTAGCAGATGAAATTAATAAGGTTTAATGATTCATCTGTCTACTTCACGGAAAGAGCAGGTGTTCCCATTTTCTACACAAAATGAACATTCACTCACATACACCCAGGGGAGTAGACACATGAGCACACAATGACAGGCACACAATCAAAAAACTATATGAGATACTCTGACATTTACAAACACACAGGTATTGAGGTAGACTCTCTCTCTCACACATACACACACCTAACAATTACACCAACGGGTATAGAGCAGCAGATCAGTTGCCAGAACACAATGTTGGGCTTACAACAAATGCTGAAGCTGGAAAAAAAAAAGGTCCTCTGGAGCCACCTTCACAGAAGTACTGTAATTCATGACCTTTCATTTTTTAATTAGGGAAACAGTGTGAGGGTATTTGAATCATCTCAGGAAATATGAAATGCAAAAAGAGCCCTATGTTTGTTTCATCACACTCACAAATTATTTATTTCCGGTTGTTGCTCTCAGCAGTCTTTTTGTGTGCACCCCCAGGATTCAGGAGTTTCTTCACACATCTTTGTATTTGTGTGTGTATCTGTGTATATGTGTTCAGTTGATACCAAGTTACAGTAGATAAAATATGGTTAAAAATCAATATATTGATGATGGTAAGAATACCATTCCAATATCGATTTGTCACATTATGACAAATTGATATTGGAATGATGTTTGATATTCAATACAATAAATTCTGTTTGGCAAAATTAACAGGATACAACAGGATGTGACTCAATATGTTGGTATTTTCATAATCTGGCTTTTTAGACTGGCATTTCCTTACAATGCTTTTGGGTTTCATCTTTTATTGTTTTTCTCCTCAATAGTTTTTCATAGTCTATTATCCATTTTATTGTTTTTATTTATTAAGCCCATCATTTTTTTCACATTTTAATGTTATATCTATATATTTTTATTAGTACCTCCATTATTGTACATTATTGTGTATTGTACTGATCTCCTTTTATCATTTATCACCCTGCAGTCATATTAGTTTGTAAAGCACTTTAAACTGCACGGACATGTATTAAAGGGGCTATACAAATAAAGTTTAATTGTTTCGATAGATTATTATTGATTGAGTCAACCATTTTCACAATTAATCGATTAACTGTTTGGCCAATAAAATGTAAGGCAATAGTGAAAACGCCCATCACAACGTATAAGTTCCAAGTTTACATCTTCATGTTGCTTCTTTTGTTTATTGCTTTTCTTTTTTCCAACTAAAATCAGTTAATCAGGTATCAATGCGATCAAATTTACTGTTGCTACAACTCATTGATTAACCAATTTTTTCAGTATAATGTAATAAAAATATAACCACAACACGATTCCATTTAAAGTTGACAAGCATAAAGTAAAGCTGAATATGACAAAACTGTTGATAAGTTCAGCAACATATAGCATACAGGGTTGTAAGACATCAGCTACCCCTGGTTGTTTACTTGTGTCACTATGAACTCATTCACTCAGTCCCATTACTGTCACTGATGATGTCAGACACTATGAAGTTATGTCACTGCCAGCTCCCCGAGAGCTCACCTCAGGCTTCTCCAACCGTTTTGCTCTGCCGTTAATATGAACAGACATATACCTCCAATGCAAGCACGATCGCCTTCCCTATAAACAAGACATAAGCAGCAGGCTCCCAGTGCGCCGCAGCCATTCCTGCCAGATGCCATCAGTTCACATCTTTACACCAAATTCATCGCAAGTTAAGTAAATACGTAACAATCTCCCCTCCCTGGAGGGGCAGCTTATGACTAAAAGTTGTTCCGGTTCAAATCCGTGAGCCTGCTGGGAAAATTCTTGGTGAGTAACGGAAGATGTTCTCCTGTCCCTCCACAACAATCATCAAGGTGCCACTGGGCACAGCAGCTAAACTCGAGCAGTTCCAGCAGAGCTGCTCAGTAATCACCTGAGGAATGCCTGAATGTGTAAGTATATGAATGAGAAGCAGGAGGTTGCTTAAAAGGAGCAGGCGGGGCATACTCAGCAAACTTTCCCTGGATAAATAAAGGTTTATGAAATTCACTTATAAATTGCAAGATATAAACTATCAAGCCAAACCCCAGCAGAGTCACAAACTCCATAAACGTATTCATTGGCTTACATTCTTTTGTGATTTCCTGCTTTCTCTTGCATTACAACAGAAATACAGTCCAAGAATGAGCATATGCTGGAAGATTACTGAATTTGTACAAAGTGCATGCTCTGTCTTTGGGGGACAGCTTGGCATTCATTTTATGCAAGTCAGCTCTTCTTGTTTCCCTACAGTGTATTAACTCCATTCTCCATTAACTCTTTCTTCTCGCCTCTGTGACTTTATTCAAGGGGTGAGGTGATGACATCACTGGAAAGATCAGACACAAACCCATTCCTCACAAACCAGTCAGATAATAGAGTCCTGTTATCATATCAGATGATTTTTTTACTGATTTTTTTACTGATATTTTCGTCTAGCTAAAGTGACAGTGGCCTGCAGACACTGCTGATGAAAACAGACAGGCGAACAAGAACTAGACACAAACTGACATCCCATGAATACTTTCCGTCCAAGATCAATGCAAACTTTTGTTTTTCATTCTTTATGGTGTTTGTGGTCAAATCCAGAATCTCACATAGTCATATTTTGTCATAGTTCTTTCTGAAATGATTGATTTTTAATTTCCCACAGCCATAATTTTGCATAGTATGATAATTGTCTACTTTTATGTGTTTCTCCCAGACCTAAAAGTAAAGGAAATTTATAAAACTTCACACCAGGTGTAAAATGCTGACTGAACAATATGTTAGCACTGCAGATAATCATTTGGAAATTACCACTGTTTGACACTGTACACCATCTACGCTTTATTTATAGAAGAATTATTATATTATATAATTATTATTATATTTTCCACATTTATACAAGCAGATATGAAAAATCTCAGTCCAGCAGTTGCCACTTAGAATAATCTTTGACCGTCTTGAGTACAAACACATTATACCCTGTGAAAGAAAACAACCTATAGTAGCACACAGTTCTGTCATATGTTGATTTTCCATCCCATTGCCCATGTTACATAAAGCCAGGCTCCAGGACCTGGGGGTCAGGATGTGGTGGCAAACTCTTTGGATTGTAGCATCTTTAGGGCAACCTTTCACCCACAAGTAATGTCAGCATGTGTCAGAGCTGAGAGCAGTTAAAAAAAAATGTCAGTAATGTGGTTTGCATAAAGCTGTGCGTGCAAAGGCTGCAAGAAAAAAATGATCAGAGGAGCTCATTTGATGTAACTTCAGACCTCTTGCAAAAGAGGTGCAGGAGGTGCTGCATTTCTATCTGTGAGAGAATCACTTCTGGTCATAAAAATAGCAATTTTAACAGCTCAGAACATTCTCCTCCAGATTATAAAAAATCATTACTTTGCCAAAAATGACCTCTTTTGCGCAGAGCTCCTTGGGATGATAACATTTGTTTTCTTCTGCTCTTAAATGGCACTCGTACATATTTGATGGTCTTGAGCGGGGCTTGCAACTTCCAAATTTAAACGTGAGAGTGAAGTGAGAACACAAAATTAAAAGTGTGGTTTTGGCATCCTGCGAGCCCTTCTCATCACCATCCATTCCTACCTCTTTGACAGCGCCGTTAATCAAAAGCAACAGAATCTTATATTCCTGTTGTTCAGTACCATCCAGGAAAATTCACCACAACACAAGACATCAAATATTAAAATTTACATTCCTTCCTTGCACACAAATTTGGAATTATTTCACAAAAATAATGTCATTACAAACATCCCCTCATTCTGATAATTAATACCTTCAAATAATGGCACATCTCTCCAATGCAGTAACATGCCTGGATGTGGTCTGATACAGTAGAAAAATACTCAAATTGTGTGTGGGACTGTGTGAAAAGGAGGCTAAATTTATCATCAGCTGTTGAGTGAGCCTGCTAACCTTCATGAGGTTCTTTGAGTGGAGGTAAAACACTACTACACACATATTGCACACAATCACACGAATACACACACAGACACAAACACAAAGGCGCACACACGGGCATGCAGACAAATATAGTGAACGTAACCATTTTTGTGAAACTTACATTTAACAGATTGGTCTAATCTACATCTGAAATCGAGGCACAACCTACATAATCTTTGAGGGAAAAAAACTCATCTGGTTGTAAAACCTTTCAAATAGTAAATACAGGGCTTTGAAATGTTGGGGTCTGCACAACATAAGGAAGAAAAGAGTTTCATTACCAAATCAGATATCCAACAGCTGAACAAAATGACATCTCAGTTAGAAATGAAATGATGAAAATAAATCAAAGTATGTTACTTTATAAAGGACAGAAAGTAACTGAAGTCCGGTTTTGACACATAACAGTTACTCTCTATTCATGTTGATGATATTTTAAGTCATGTCTTTCTTTTATCATAGAAAAAAAAAACAATTATAGCATTAATTTGTGTCATTTAGCAATCACGCCACTTTTCAACAATTATACTGGATATCAGAGGGAAACTACTTAATCACTGAATACAGCTACAGATCAATCTAAAATATGCAGCTTTGCCTTTACAGAGCAGCTGTACTGTTGGTGACCCCTGCTTCCTATCAGTGTTCCCACAAATCCAACACTGTTCAGTTAATTTAATGACCCGTATGGACATTGAAATTGAATCTAGACTAATGCTGAAGCAACTGGCATCCATAAAGATGCAACGATGACGAAGACAAGCAGCTAGTTGTCTACTGCACATTTAGCTTTACTGCACTTTGTTTATCATGCACTATGATTGATACAACCCAGATTACTACTGGCTGCCTCTTATAACACACACTGTCATGGTCTACTGGTCTTTAAAGTCAATTTCAGGCAAAGGACTTTAGCATGGACGCAGATAATCTCACAAATCCACATAATGGTTTCTTATTTCTTCATTGGATATTTTAATGCAAATAAAGATGCATCAGGTTAATCATTTATTCATTCCATATCTCTTCCCACCTAATCCTTTTCTGGCATACCTGGGGCTACAGCCTATCCCAGCATGCACTGGGCGGATGGCAGGACACTGGGCAGGTCGCCAGTCCTTCACAGGTTGAACACAGATAGGCAGACATCCACTCACACTCACATTCATACCTAGAGGCAATTTGGAGTCTCCATCCTGCCTGACTTGCACATCTTTGCAATGTGGGAGGAAACCACAGAAAACCCACACAAACGTGCAAACTCTGCACAGGAAGAGCCAAGGATCAAACCTGGGTCTTCTTGCTGTGAGGCGATAGTGTAAACCACTAAACTACCAAACCTGCTGTGGCTCTTTCCATGACCACATCAAGTGCTGTGGAATACTGTTTTTGGAGATGAGTGGGATTTTACAGTAACCATTTAAATTTATGGATGTGCTGGCTCAGGACAGAACCTGCCACTGTACAAACTAAATGAAACTTGTATTAGTAACTAGTAATTCTGTGTGGTGAGGTTTCAACTAAGATTTTTTTAATCTGTTTTTTATATTTTTTTCTCAACTAATTGTTCAATCAAAGAAGTGAAATAGTGAAAAATCTCCCTCCACAATATCCCAGAGCCCAAGGTGACAAGGAAAAGCATCAACACCTTCCATTTATTAAGAGACTTATTTGGTATTTTTGCTTAAAAGATGGCATATTTATCAATTTATCATCAAAATAGTCGCAGATTTAATGATTTTGTCTCACTCAGCTGATCAATTAATTATCTAATTGAACTCTGTTTACTCCCTGTCATGTGCACTCTCAAGTATAAACAGACCTACAGTATCTCACAAAAAGTTTGCCCTAAAACTAAACAGGAACTGCTAGCACACACTACAGTGACATTTCCTGAAAATGCCAATCCCTTTATTTTCAAGTTCTAAGATATACATTACAGTTTTATAATGGAAATGCTTTCATTCTAACAGCCTGCATAATTATTGAGTACAAATAAAATATTCATTGATATTTTACCAGTTGACAATTTTTACATGTCACGGCGGTCTGCCCAAAATTCCCTTTTCTCTAAAAATGCTGTAATTTTAGTTCCTCACATTGAGGTATTTGATTACAAAAAAATGAAAGTGTTGCAGCGAGTTGATAACTTGCTGATAAACTAATTATGTTTTTACAATATGATGTATGAAACTATTTACTTGCAACAATATGGGCAAATATAAAAACGTCCTCATTTGAGGCATAAAATGTACTGTTCCATGAACATGCCCATTGTTGATGGTTGATGGTCATACTTATTCCAGAGTTAAATGGAGGCTTGGTTCAGTTAAATTGATATAAAATTTCCATGACCTACTGACATGTTCAGCAGAGAAAAACACACAACTACAAAATTCAGAAAAGAATATGCAGACACATACACAAACACAATGAGGTAAAAACAGAAAAATGTCTGAAATGAATGGCTCTACAGGTGCCTGATTAAACACCCCAAAAGTGCAGTATAGTCTTGTTCAGTGTGGTGTAGCATGCTGAATACTAGAATGAGCAGAAAGCATTCAATTCTTCATTCAGAGATTGATAGCCTGACACTGATGTTTAATCCAGCTTCAAGCTTCAGTGCACAGAGATGTTTTTTTTTTCTATTAATTTCAGAGGCCATTATTTTACAGCCTGTGGTAGCAGCCCTTATTTTACTGGCCCTCGAGCTACTAGGAGAACATGAAATGTATTACTTTGAGCATGCATGTCAAAGGAAATGACTGCCATGTGTACTATACATATTAATTATGCACTATATTATTTGATATGGCCTTTGTCAGTTGTATATAACTGTATATATTCCACTGAAATAAGTTACTTTAATTACATTACTTATTACTTAGCAAAAAGCACACTCTGTGAAATCGTTTCACTTTGAAAACTTTCATGTGAGAAGTTGGTGATTAATCTGCTGATTATTTTCTCAATTAATCGTTTAGTCTATATGATGTAAAAAAAAATGGCGTTCACAAAGGAATTCACATTCAGCAGCCCTGAAGTTGGTTTTTGGTTGCTCAGTGCCAGTTCTTGCGACATTTTGTCTTACTATGTCAGAAATCGAATGAGTTTATAGTTGTTCCGAATAAAGGCGGAGAAAAGCCAACCGTCACAGAGACAGGAGGTGGACGGGGGACATGCAATATCATTTAAATATGGGAATAATGGCACATTTTTTCAGACGGCGTCTCCAGGAAGGTGATCATAGTGTTGCACTTGTTTGTTCACCTTTCAGGTGTCATAAATAGTTGCATGAAGAATGAAAAAGGAGAGCAAGCAAGAGAAGGTCAAACCCTGGCTCCTTTCTCACCTCCACACAGCCAGCCAATCACTGTGGGGGTGAAAGTCCACTTGTCCGTTTCGGAAAGTTACAGAAATAGTCGTGCACAGCTCCCCCTTATCTGTTGTTGGAACGGTGCAGGGGAAAGAAGTTTAATGGGCATTTTCACTGTCCAGCAAGCATGTCTGACAGAGTATACAGCTACCTTTACAGTCCAAATTTTAGTCCACATTACATTCACTATCATAGAGTATGGCGAAGAAAAACAGCAGATTGTCACATATGAGAGGCTGGAACCAAAAGATTGTTGTTGCTTCAAAAATGACAGAAAAGATTAATCAATTATCCAAATAGTTACCAATTCATTGTCTGTCTCTCAGCTAATCCATTAGCTAATCGCTGTAGCTCTGAATTGGTGCCACATTAAAATGAAAATGTGGGCAATACAAATATAGAAAAAAAGAGGCAAGTTCATTATCTTACAATTAAATCATTTGAAGAAGAAACTGCAAGTATAATCTGAAGTAAACCTCAGCACATATGAAGGAATTCATAAGATCCCATAAATTCATCCTCAAAAAAACAGTCCTTCCATTGGTCACCCCATGACTCATACTACTGACATATGTACAGTAACTTCTCACACTGCCTAGGGTATTTGGCTAAATTCACAGTTCTGAATCACAGGCATCCATGGGATTGGATGACATCATGCCTGCAAACCTTATGAGCCAACCATTTCCAGAGGGAGATCATTATCCCAGATTGGCAGCCCTCTGATTGGCTCAGGAGAGAGGAGGCAGCTCATCCTGACCTTTTTGCTGTGAGTGAATCCTGACAAGATCAATCAAAAGCTGAGGTATTCTCGCCACACAAACCCATTGAGTCATTCTACTCTGGCTTTGCAGTGGAATTGAATTACCCACCCACCCGAAGTGTAGCTGAAACTAAAAAGCCACACTCCTCCCAGCGACTCAGTTCAGCAGCCCCTGTGTAGACTCCCCCAGTATCACTAAAGCACTGAAAACTCTTAGAGGAAAAGGGTCTGGCCATTCTTTACTAAAGCTAGTTTAGTGTTGGACAACAGATAGGAAAAAACAGAGAAAAGAGGATCAGCGGAAGACTTAATCTATTGATACTGAACAAAAAGACAGAGAGAGTGACGACACATCTGGACTGAGGGCTAATTTATTCTTTGCCAAAAATAAACCATGCGGAGCCATCCACATACACTCCATGAAGTAAGAAATTCTTGCCTTTTCAAGACCATAAAATCTGCCTGCCTCACACAATATGCAGATGACGTAATATACTTTTGGGCCCAAAAATACAAGAGGTCCCAAAGGTGATCAAAGATACATCTCCCATAAAATGTCACATCATTTAAAGATGTGACTTATGGCACCAGTACGTCCACTTGTTTGATTATCAATGGCTCTACATGGTCAAAGTCCCTGGTGTAATACAAATATATTTTATGCTCCTGAGGTCAGCTATTGATTGACCTCCAGCGTATCAAAGACCCTGAAGTGTCTGCCAGATAATACGCATTTAAACAAGCTTAGTAAGCGACTGCTATGCACCACCTTGTGTGCTAATTCATTGGATCCCTGTACATGCTGATGAATATGCAAAATATTATGTGACTGCATTCAAATGACGACCTGTTGAACCCTGATTGACTTCTTACCTGCAAGCCAGGATAATGACATGAATGATATTTCCTCAGTATCTTGACATCATTGCCTCCCTTTGACTGGGAAGCTTTGGGGATACTTGAAAAAGCTGAAGGCACAAGTCTGGTTTGACATTTAAAAATGCTGACTTCCCACATCTAGAGGGGATTCGGCCAGCAAATTTAAAACATCCCTGAACTTGGACAGGGGGTTCTTTGATTCGTGAAACATCAGATCTCTAAAGATCTGTCAACACCAACTGAGAAGCTCTCCAGCTGGAGAATTCAGCCCTACATGTGTGATTAAAAGCAAATCACTTCTCCCGAATGCTCATCACTGGTCGACTCCGCCGCTAATTCGAAACAACACTTGAAAAAGCCGCTGCAAATGCATCTCCAATACACTCAGCGCCCCACTGGAGAATGAATGGGCTCTCTCTTTTGACAGATCATCTAGTGCACAGGGCTAGATGAATCTCGCGCATACAGTACAGTAATAGCCTAACAGATGATGGTTCTTGGCACAGCCTGAGTAGTGGAGGGGTGTAAGACAGTCCCTTATGTCACATGGGAGAAAGAGAGGGAAAAAGAAGGAGGGAGAGGAGGAGTGCTGCAGTGCATTGGTGGTGTGCTGTCTCTTTAACTATGGCCATGCTTGACAGGAGCTGCTGTATCAAACTACTGTAAAATCGACAAGGCCAGGGATAGCTCAGCCAGTCGGCTGCTTGCCTCCATAGTGTCCATGTACACTCATGGATACTGCCATTGTAGAGGAGGGAAAGAGGGAGAAAGAGGAGAAGGTGAGGGGGTAGAAGAGCATGTGTGTGTGTGTGTAGTATACGTGTGTGTGTGTGTGGGTGGGTGGGTAGTTCAGCATGAGGGGGGTCGACCACAGTCACAGTGGAGGAAGAGAGGGAAAGAGAAAGAAGGAGCAAAGAGATAGACTGAAAGGAGGTGTGAGTTTAAGAGAGCGAATGAGGGAGGAAAAAGATTTAGCCAAGATAGGAAGGCCCATCTCTGCTGCTGCTGCTGCCTGCCTCCCACTAACTGCCTGTTCATGTGAGCCAGTACTTGGCATGACTGCAAATGGCTTGCCTGGTACATTAGCTTAACACACTCGTCAATGTGAGCTCCAATACATCTGCAAGATCGTTTAAGGGTCCCCCCACCCACCCCCCCAGTCCCGTTATGTAGATCTATATCTCATCACAAATCAATGTCACGCTAATATCAGCCGTCTTACCACATATTTTATCTCTAGATGTTGAGTCACTGTGCGGCAATAAATATCACACAGTGTTACATAATCACTTTGAGTAACCATGGAGCTTCTAATGTATAGGTAGACAGAGGAGATGGAAAGAGTATCTCTTAGAGTGCACTGAGCTGGTTGGCCAAAAAACATAATAGGGTCTGAAACTAATGGTTATTTTCATTATTGATTATTTTTCTTATTAATTATTTGATCAATAAAATAAAAGTAAAGAGTGAAATGTGCACATCAAAATTTCTGATAGTCTAAAGTGTTGTCTTGTTGCTTATTTTGCCAAACGAACAATCTTAAAGATATTAAAAAATATTAAAAAAGATATTAAATGAACAATGATATAAAACAGAGAAAAGCAGAATTGCTACAACTTGATGAATGATTTTCCTCAATTTATAAATTTTCTGTTAAGCGACACCAGCAGCAGTGTGTTTCATACTGATACATATTAATGCGTTTTGCTTATCTGATTTTAAACATATACATATATAAATAGCTGGGGACTTTTGGAATTTCTGATATAAATAACAATATACAGTAAAATCTCCATTTAGGGTACAATTTTTTATATAAAACTGCTGCATAAGGTAGTTAAAACTGTAAAACCTCACTGCATGTCAGTGTATTTTCAATTCTGATACGCCTCACAATCCAGCTACGGCTAAACCTTCAGCAGTTGTACCAAATTGGATAAGACTAAACACTGCTTAGCTCTGAAAACAATGTCTGAAATGAAACGCCACTGTACAATCACAGAAAAGGAGTACTCAGTGCCATCGCTGGCAGGTTTGAAGGTGCAGCACTGTGCTCACAATTTCCTGGCAATGATTCCCAGAGTAGGCTTGCACACACACACACACACATATGCACGCACGCACGCAAGCGCACACACACACACACACAAACACAGTGCATCTCACCATCATTATGCAACCAACTTCTATAGCTACACTTGCACAAGAGGGCATTTTGGTCATTATCTGCTTTGCTCTGAGGTGATAAAAAAAAGAAGCTGAGCAGGATGCCACAGTTAAATTTGGTCTTTCTTTTAATGTGCAGCTCCGACGATGACTCCAGGGTCACGGTGAAGTCCAAGAGCTGAGAGTTGAGTTTTTCAGGTCGAGATTAGTCTCCATTTTGGAGGCACACATATTGTTCTACAAGGGCATACAGGTCTGTGAGTGTGTGATTGTATCCACACATACACCATCTCTCTTTCTCACCCTAGCAGTCACATGCAGCACACCTCCACTCTCTCCTGAACCCACACACTGGCTACACACCGCTCTCCTTATCTCTCTGTTCATACTCATCTACTCACACACATCCAGTTGCTCCCCATCCCCAATTTTTTTTTTTTTTTTTTTGTTTTACGTCTACCCTCCCCTGATAACAGGTACTCACACAAACCACGACACCCCCAATCCTTCACGATGCCTCCAAACTTTGCGCTGGGCGTTTCATCTCACTCTGTCTCACTCCGGTCTGACTCCGACCATCATGTTTGAGGACCTCGCTTTTTTTTTTTTTTTTTTTTCAAATTAGACCCTCAAATCAAACACACACACACACACATACGCGCACACACATTGCAAATTGAACGTTTCGACTGGATAGATGTGAGGCAGCTCACTGCAGCACGCCTGCTCACATATAGCATTAGTCACAGTTGCAGTGCAATGATACCAAGGGAAATCTGCCTTTCCCGTGCACTGAAGCGCCTTTCACCCACTCACACTCGAGTATGGGGGAATAAAAGACCAGCAAGAATGAAGTAGCCTCTCATTCTGGTCATCTACATATTTTAGTGGGCCAAAGTTTTTTGCATACAGGAGGCAGGAGACAGTCCATTCAAGCTATTGTCAGAATCCCAAACATATTTCATAAGATACTACACCACAGAAAACATCTCTGTCAGGAAAAAGTCCCTGAAGGAGTATTTCATGAATAGCATAGGCGATAAAAATATAATTGAGTATTAAAAGGGCACTCTAAACTCCCTATACTACACTATAAGAATATTATAGGCATATTACACCAACAAATATAGTAAGACCATATAAGGGCAGTATAAACTCCATAATATATGAACAGCAGAGATAACACATCAAACAACTTATTATCTTGTAGCTGTAAACTCCTTGTGAGTACTATATGTGCTCTATGACACCACAGGATTATTATAAGAATATTTTAGGCACATAATGACGTTTTCCAACAGGGCTGTGCAGCTGATCTCAAACGCAGGAATACACTTGCAGGAGTAGACTGTGACACCAGTACACATGCATACCTTATTACGATACTATAATTGCCGCATGCACAGGTCGATACGGACACACGCTGTGCTGGATGGATCCGTGTGTGTTTTGTGTGCTTGCATTGCTTGTGTGCGTATGTGGGCATCTATTTAGAAGGCACTCTAGGCTATCTCTATGCACCTGTCGGCTATGGTGCTTTTAGATATGCCTATTGCATATGATAGTGCCAGAGAGATAGAAAGAGAGAGAGAGGGAGAGAGGCTGAGAGAGAGGAAGAGAGAGAGAGAGAGAGGAAGAGAGAGAGAGAGAGAGAGAGGATGGTGAGGAACGGGGGAAGAGGACAGAAAAGAAACATGCAGTCGATGACAGAAAAATATGAAATATCTGCTCTGTCTTACCTTGAAAGGGAACATAGGACATGTTCCAACGGCATTGAACGTAGGCTTTGCGTCTCGGCGGTCTCTCGGCGCTCAGAAGTAACGAGGAACCAAATAAGAAATGAATCTAAAACATAAAAAAAATAAAAAATAAATTAAAAAAAAAAAACACGCGACACACTGCTATTCACAGCTGGAGCCGAGGAAGAGGCCAATATTCCGCTGATATAAAAACTGGCATCATAATCCACGACCGCTTATAAAGCGCCCGGTTCCCGGTGCATAAAAAAATACAGGATGCAGAAATGTGAGTGTGTGTATATGTGTGTTTGTGTGTGAGTGTGTGAGTGTGTGTGTGAGTGTATGCGTGCGTGTATGTGTGTGTGTTTATTTGCACGCTGCTGTTGAGGTGTGAGGGTGAAACACGAGTGAGTGTGTGTGAGTGAGTGAGTAAGAGAGAGAGAGAGAGAGAGAGAGAGAGAGAGAGAGAGAGAGAGGGAGAAGGGGGTGGAGGACTGAGCACGCGCGCATGTGTGTGTGTGTGTGTGTGTGTGTGTGTGGGCGCGCACGTTTCCCAATAGCCTATCTATAACCTATCTTTAGTCTATGTATTTTACATTTTGTGCTCGCCTCTTAGAGAAAAAAAATATTATAATAATGTTGCAGTGAGTGTAAATTCACTGTATTGCTTCAGGCTACAGTGTTACAGTGTGTGTGTGTGTGTGTGTGTGTGTGTGTGTGTGTGTGTGTGTGTGTGTATGTAATAATGCCCCAAAGGTAGCTTATGACTTTTACATATCGTAATTTACTCACTATAGTGAAAAAAGCTTTTATAGCTTACATTGCTTCTCATTTTAATGCTAACTACTAATTAAAATACAGAATTTCTTACATTAATTCTCAGGTTAACACAGTATGTATCCGTGGCAACAGTGTACCGTGTTTTTAATTACTACAGGTAATTAGGCCCGCAGGTTAGTTTCCAAAAATGTCTAACAACTGATGTTTTGGTTCTTCAAACTCTTTTTCTTGCAGACCTGTTGAAAACAAAGCTTATTGCTAGCTTCTCTTACCGTAGCTACCGGGCAGGTGACAAGAAATACTGACATTAAAGTTGGACTCAGCGCCTACAAGTACCGTCATGCACTTGGTCCCCAGCAGATTTCTAAAAGGGATGCGATGCTGGATGTCGGCACATGACCAAACACAGGAACTGCATCAAAGAAGAGAAGCTGTGGAGCCAAAATGGCGCCATTAACAGGCGAATGCTGCGTTTCTGCGATGTGGGAGAAATAACTACTAATAAAAGTTAAACTTACCTAAGGTTATTGTTCAAGAGACTCTTGAGATGAAAGTGTGTGATGTGCATGGGCGTGTCACCCGCCCGCCCGCACCTCAGGTACTCGTTAAGTGGCCACAGCCAATGAGAACTGGTTAGTTGTGCAATAAACCAGAGGTGGGGAGAAAATAAATTAGAGCAAAGAAGAAAGTACATGTTTTACCTGCCTTTGCGTTTCATGAGTAATTATATCGCCGTGCCAGTCGATTATTTAGAGGCAGCTTGTTAAATTTGTCTGGAGGTTACGTCCTGCTATGTTTCACAATGAATCCACATTGCCATAAAGGTTAAACATAAATGTTATTGTGACATTTGAACTTATTTCCCTGCAAGCTAAATACTGCCTAAAGTAGCTGTTTGCTGGCATAATTGTTTCTATAATTTATGAAATCAAACAGAGTTAGAATACTTTGGTGAGTGTTTTGTTGAGTGTAGGTGACAGTGTTGTTTGTTCATGCTTCCAGTTTAGTGTTATTTTGTGTTATTAATTTGTAACGTGAATGAGAAACTTTCCAACCTTAGAGTGGCATTTCTTGACAGCTAAAATGATGGTGATGTATTTCAAAGGAGACTATGACATTGAATGCTGAAGGATAATTTATTCATTATTTTATTAAAATATCAGTCCTTGCTCTGACAGAGCATATGTAGTTTATTACTTACCTTAAATTTGCTGGTTTATTATCATGGCCAGTTACAGTTTGTAGTGTTATAAGTGCCTACAATGTGTAATCTGATTGTTCTGTGTGAATCTTGCATATGTTTGTTTCCTGTAGACAACATGCTCACCTACCTGCCAATAAACTGGTGAAGGAAAGTTCTGCCTCCTCTGTGTTTGATCAACACACCTTGGCGACAGCTATTACACCTGAACAACTCAGTCTCACCTACAGTAATTAACCATCATTAACACGTCTGGTGAAAGCTATACACTGTTTAAGTTGTTGAGAATATATTAGCAACTATTATCTGTAGTTGTTTTGTGTGTGTGTGTGTGTGTGTGTGTGTGTGTGTGTGTGTGTGTGTGTGTGTGTGTGAAATCTCAACCTGCAGTAAAAAATAAACTTTTAAAAATAAAGGAAATATTTGAAATAGTGAAATCAATAGTAATAGATAAAGAGAATAAACAATAAAAAGTATTGAACATATGAGTGCATGTATGTATGTATATATGTAAAGTGTGTTGTGCATGTGTCCTATGTATAATATATGAATAAATATGTGTATGTACATATATGTGTGCTTATGTAGCTTATGTGCTTATGTATGTGTGACATCAGGCAGGCTGCAGGCCATCAGTGTCCATTATTCTTGGACACTGTCATACTTCTAATATCATAGGCTACTAAATATTAGAAGATCCCTTCATAACACACTTGAAATATAAGTGATGGGGGCCACAGTCTTCCCTCCGTGCAAAAATGTATTTTAAAGTTTATCTGAAGCTAATATGAGGTGTCAGCTGTCCAAATGAGTCAAATCAAGTAGACATCTTTCCACCTCACAGTCTTTTTAGTTCCAAAGTCCCTCTTTTTGTTACTATATTTCCACTGCAGCTAAACAGGGAAACACTACCAGAGGAAACTCAAAGAGGGGATTTGATGCTAAAAAAAACTGTAAATGTGGCAGATATCCACTTGATATGACTATCTCAGACTGCTGAAGCCTCATATAAGGTTCAGATAAACATTTATTTATTTATTTACAAAATGACCATGTGCGCAAACTGAGGATTTTGGCCCTCATCACCTTATATATATTGAAAGTGCATTTGAAGGGGATCTTTTTAATAGCCAGAAAAGGAGGAATGATTGCAGTGAAGAAAATCTCTTTCAGTGTTCATATAGACATCTGAATGTTTTTTTTTGTTTGTTTTTTTTAATTTGTGACCCAATCCTTTAAGTGCAAACAAAATTCAAGCTACACTTTGCAAGACTGGCCAAGAATCACAGACACATAGGTTAAGTTTAACAGCAACACGTGGCTAACTTTGGCTAACTTTTAGCCAGGTTTACATTAACCCATGTTTGTCACACACACACTGTCCTCTTTATGCTTCTGCTTCAGCACAGGCTACCTCTACCCAGACAGGTAGACAGACTGAAAATCAACTTTTTTATCAGTTACTGACGGTTTACTGCTTCACAGGGACAGTGAATGCAGCACAGTGCAGCCTGCCTTTGGTTTAAATGTTAAGATGTGGACGCCACCTTGTGGTCAAAACCAGCAGCTGCAGGTACAGCTGTAGGCTGAGAAACTACCAAACCTTTATGTGCCCATTTTATTTTTTGTTTGTGGCCTCCAAAATACACTCTATGGATATTTTTTTTTAAAAAAGTTAGGGGCTAGAAGAAACATGGGGGCATAAAATCTGCATCATTCCATATGTAAAGGGACAGAAGGGATATGTTAAAATGTCAAAAGATTTACCAGTTTTACATCTTCTATTTTGTTTCATTGAAATACTTGGCGTTGTGCACCTATGCAGCGATGGGCCTTTTTCACAGCACACACTTGTGGTAGTAGGAAAATGAATGAATGAAGGCTATTTAAATCAATTAAATGAAAGCCTTTTTTTCTTTTTTTAATGCTAGACACTGTGACAGTGAGCCGTAGTTACACTGCTGTGACACATCAAGATTGATTTTCAATTGACACACCTTTAGACAATAACCACAGGACCAAAGAAGTGACTTTTCTCAGTCTCATACATGCAGTAGATACCAGGTGACAACCAGAAAAGACATCAAGATTTCAACTGTTAATATTTCTGCTTACCAACAATTAAAATATGTCAGAGGACTAGACAGAGATGGGGTATTAATCTTTGGAGTCTTTACTTGGCATTTCTATTCATCTTGAAAACTCATTTTTACTGGCACCAACACAGAATAAACATCTGTCTTTCACGTTGGCAGCAGTAGTAAATTTTCCGCCAACAAAAGTAGTTAATCCCTCCTACAGGACACATTTGGCAGTAATGCAATTTATCATTCCCATCAGTCTAATTTAGAGGGACTCCCACCAACATTGTTTGATTACCACATACAGTGATAGTGATCAATGGCAAAATTTCGGGAATCCATCTAGCTTCAGTCTACTTTTGACTTGTTTTCAGAGGTGATACTTTGTATTATTATGGATCCTACAACAGATGCGCATTAGCCTGAAAAAATATTACATTTCAGTTGTGTTGTGGAGCTTTTATTAGCGCAGACTGCTCTCTTTTAGGGTTACTAATGACCTCTTTTCACTGGCACTAGAGGTAAATGGTGAGCCTCCTCAATATTAGGGAAATTTCAGACACTGACCACAAGATACTGCTTGACCGAATACCGTTTTTTTTTTTAGGGAACTTCCTTTTACACAAAAACCTCTCACCACACCCGTCACGTGCTGAAGAACGATATTAGTCAGAGTTCAGATTCTTGAGAGCTTGAAAACAAAATCTCACTTTCTTCATGAAATCCTCAAACTTAACCAAAAAGACAGACTACATAATAGAACACGTCATCTGTCTGTGACTTCATTGATGAACAACAGGGTTGTGAAACACCGATTTCAAGAAGTAACACTCTGGATAAAGCACTTCCCCAGCCACAGGTCAGACAAGAGGATTTTTCATGAAAACTCTCTCATTCTCTCAAAGAGTCACTGATGGTCACACAGCGGTAAAATGCCTGAAGCTGAAGTACTCTACTCTGAAGTTAAGTTCACAAGAACAAAAGGAAAAACCACTGGTAAGTCTTAAATATTATTAATGATGAATGATCTATCTATTGTCATAATTGTCAGATTTTACCTCCTTCTTACATTTATAAGACAGCAGTTTGAGGTTGTGTTTCTTTTGTTGTTGTTGTTGTTGCAGAGACTGTTTTCTCATCAACTGACAGCACCCACTCTAAGGTCAGGGTCTTGAAAACACAGCCACCCATAGAGCTGCCTGGTAAGTAATAACCAGAGATAACTAAACATGAAGGTGAACTGTGACCTCCAGTCAGTGGCCATCATGCATTTTTCATTTTGTGTTCTTCAAACAAATGCTGCTCTTCAATCATACAGAGCTTTCTTCATTAGATCACTAAAGGTATGCTCAGTCCTTTGAAACAAAAAACGCAAGATTATATTAAAAATATAAAAAGTTCAGGACAATACATTTGATTCCTTTGATAAATGCATTATGTAAAAACACATTAAAATGTATTATTGTGTAGAGAAAAATCTATCAAAGGAATCAAATTGCTAACCTAAACATCTAGTTTTTTTTATATATCTAAAATACTGTATTCTGATGTAACATTAATGAGCTTGAAACCACCTTCAGCAATGTATAATAATGTTTAGTTCAACTAAAAGGAGAATTAACTATATTCTGAAGTTCATTAAAGGTTCAACCAGTGATTTTTTTTTTTTTTTACCATACTGTAGGTTTGACTTATAGTTTTAGGTAAATTAGGAAAATTCATGTTTTATGTGTTGTTCACTATTGATTATAATATATGTATAGTACTGTGCAAAGGTTTTAGGCACCAAAAGTAAAGTTAGGATGCTGTAAAAAAATAATGAGTAGTTTTTATTTATCAATCTCCCTGTTTCATGTACAGTAACCTCTCTTTCAACTATTAACTAACAGACTGTCAGTCAGGAAATAGTGAAAGAAAGATAATTAATCACCGAGTGAAGGGAGGGTCTGTCAGTTTACTGTAAAGTGAGGAGAAGAAGTCAAGGCAGAGAAAAAATGAGGAAGTGCCAACACATAGTGGTCATACATAAATAAAGGACCTCTGTTACTCAATGTTTGAAACCTGGTGTTTCCTGTTGGTCTTTTGTGCTATAGTCCTTCATAGTTCTACTGGCTAGGTAAACAACAATACATACATAATTATGTTAGTGTTATTCTGATTTGTGAAAGAATCTGATTCCTTGAAAAAATGCAGATATACAGAAGTTTTGTTTGTTTTTTAATCAAATCCAAAATTCCAGCCCAACAAAACATTAACATTCAGGTGCAAATGTTTGTTATGTGCAGACAGAAGGAATGAATGCAATAATATTAACGTGTGTAAACCAATGCAACAGACCTGTGAAAAATGACACTTTTATGACTTTTATAATGTTCCATTTCTGTCAAAATGGTATCAGAGCTTTTGGTTCAACTGGTGATTTCTGCATTAAAGTGTATAGATGTTCATGTTATTGTTTGGACAATCTGTATGCATGTCTCATGTCCTCTAACTGTTCAACAGGTTCCCAACAAGTGGTGTCAAACGGAGGGTCAAAGTTCAAATTACCGGAAATTGCCCTGGTGGTTCTCTGTGTTCTCTTCGCGTTTGTGGTCATCGCTCTTTGTTATGTCTGTAAGTTTGAACAGTTTTATCAAAGCAGGTTAATGTAAATTAACCTTTAAAAATTCATAGGATATCTGCAGTAGTTATTATTCATAGTTACATCATCAAATGAACATCATCAGTCTAATCTTAGAAAGGAGTGAAATTTCCTCTGACAAACAGATTTCTGTTCATTATCAAGCGCTGACTGAGTTACTGCAGAAGCTTTACAGACCACTTTTTTTTTTTTTTTTTTTTTAAACAGCACATGAAAACATGCAAATGAAGAAAAGACTCCAAACACTGAAAGCCGAACATGAAGCTATGAAGACAAATATCACAGGTAGGAGTTACTTTAATGTAACTTTACACATTTTGTATTATAGTGTATTTTCATTCCAGCTTGCCAATTGGCTGATGAAATTTATTTATTGTTATTGTCAGTAAAAATTATTCACAACTATTTTGACTTGTGTGAAAGATTTCTAAATAAGAGCGGTGAAAGTGACATTTCTTTTTTTCCTGTCTTTTTCAATAGAGAGCCTGTCTGAAAAGATGATGCCACCTTCTTGCCCACAACCTCCTCCTGAAATAAAAAGTGATGGATTCTTCCTTCACACTTTTGTAACCTCTGATACTGATTATAGAAACTGTAATGGATTGACAAGTAACAGGGGTTAAATAGTAAACAGTGATTTGTTCCACTTGACTCAATCCCTTGCTGTGATCTCTTCAAAGGTGATTCATGTCTGAAATGTGCCAAAGGCTGGGAGAAACTTGGAGGAAAGTGCTATTATTTCTCCAACACATATTTATCCTGGGAAAAGAGCAGACATTTCTGCCAAAGTCAAGGAGGAGACCTGGTGAAGATAGACAGCAGGGTGGAGCAGGTATAACACATTGCAGCAGGTTCATGTAACACACTGATTGTGTTATGATGCATTTTATCACATATTTGTGTTTCTGAAGCAGTAAACATGGTGTCTCACAACAGAAAAGTCATGTTACATATCGTAATGTTCACCAACTTTTCCTTTTTCAGATATTCTTGAATCAGAAACTGAGTGACAAAATGATCGTTGCTGAAGACAAGTTCTGGATTGGACTGACAGATTCGAAGGAAGAGAACAAATGGTCTTGGGTGGACGGCTCATCACTGAACAGAAGGTTTAATTTAAATCTAAATTGAGTCAAGAAAATAAAAAAATATAACCAACTTGCATTCATTTAACCAATTCTCTCTGTTCTCCATCCATTAGTTTGTCTTTCTGGGCCGAAGGTGAGCCAGACAATTGGGAAGGGGAAAATCTTGAAGGAGAGGACTGTGTGAGGATGGGAGAGAAAGCAGGAGCCGAAGACCTGAAGTGCTGGTTTGATAAATCCTGCAAGAGGCTTCACAGAAGTATTTGTGAGAAACAAGCAGAAACTGGATTGCGTAGGGTTACGTGCATCTGAAATCTGGTTGAGCTCAGACTTCTCAGCTTATTTACAGTTTTCATCATTTGCTTTGGCATATGATTCTCAAACACACAGTGTGCTATTCTCAAATGCGCAGTTCACTTTTTGTCATTTCAAAAATGTCCAAATATATTCAAATGATCCAGTGATGCATTGAGTTAGTCTCACCTCTTTACTGAACAATAACTGTCAGATGTGTAGATAAAAATGTTCATTGCGTACAGCAAACTGTCTCAGACACGTTTTGAATGGGCACTGCAGTTAATTTAACTAAAAAGTAAGGAATCTCTCTCTGTCTGTTTGTCTGTGTGTCCTTTGCGTATCTGGACATCTTGACTTCACACTTGGCAGGTGTATTGCTGGGGGCCCAAGGATGTCCAGTGTTGAATTGGGTACAATTGTGACACATAATTTGTTTAATATCAATAAACTTTGAATAAACCAGCACTCAGCAAGATTCAGGCCTCCTCATTCACGCCTCACATCAACTGTATTAGTTTTTCTATGCATTGAAATAGCAGCCGGAGGCCAAGCAATCGGCTTGCACTAGTAAAACAATAGATGTTGCCAAGTTGTGTAAACTCAAGATCCACATCTCACGATCTTCATCAGTAAATGGAGCTGACTCAGGTGTCATCACGGGACCTGAGTCAGTTCAATTCAGTGATGAAGACCAGGAGACGTGGTTGAAAGAGTGGCCGTGTTTCTGTCACACATGATCCCAGTGTCAGGAACGTACTTTTATGTCTGACGTTGTTATATCCAGCCTCTCGTCAACCCAAAAGTTGTGATGTGTTATCTTTTTTGAGACCCTCGAGGAAGCCAAATCTGAGATTACAAAAATTTCCTCTATTCTTGGTTGAGTTAGAGCTCACAACCCTGGTTTGTACTTGGCTTAATATGCAGCATTTAATAACCAAGCATCAGTCACATTTGACAGCGCTACACTGGCTGACTATCCCATTAATTTTTTCTAAGTTTAGTTGGTTTTGGAGAGGCCAGATGTTATTTTTAGGACACAACAGGGTAAATATCAGACTTCTTAATTGAGCATGTCCAGTCTATGTAAAAGGCAGATCAGAGAAATCAATTAGCAGGCTTTTACAAATCACTTCACAATCATATTTTATATAGAAAAACAGACAAACAGAAACTAAGTTACCAGTATGAACTAATATGAAAAATACACATTGTGTGAGGTGAAACTTTTTTATTATTCATGTTACATATTAGGTGTGTCAACGCAGAGTATACATGTACAAACGTAATTTCTCCAAAAATACATCGAACTGAACTTGGACTTGACTACTAATCAGAAAAAAAAAAGACTACCTCTCCCAAAATAAATGTGTTCCTTAATGTTACTGTCTTTATTTCCTCCTATTTTGTTTTGAACTAATCTGGTTGAGTTCCACCTAGAGTACAACCTATAACAAGCACTTGACGGGTATAGACATACCATAGAAAACACACGAATACATTCATCACCATTGCCTAGAAAGGTTCAACACACCCCTTCCTAATAAACTACAGTCAAAGTCACTGAGGAGGATGAAAATTGCAATGCAACATCATTTGACTGGCCTGAAATGTACGCATAGGTTCAGGAGATAATTCAAAAGAGAGGTCGGTGTTTAAAGAAAATCGGAGAGTTTTGCATTGGTTTTGACTATAACAGTACAAATGTTGTATGTCTTTTGCTATTTAACTAAACCTGTAATGCAGTCTTTCTTCAAAGATAAATGTATACGTTGTGTACGTTCTATTGAACAGATTGCTGAAATAAACCTCTGTATAAAATATAAACTCTGAAACTTGCACCACAGTATTCTAGATTTATGTTACCTGTTTGCACAAAGATGTCTCTAAAGATAAAATCCAACTTCAGCACCTCACTTGCCGCTATAAACACACGTGAGAAGAAGGGAGACGATCAGTCAGGCCTTGAACTTATAAATTTATACTTAATGCGATGTTGTGCCTTTTAAATTATAGACTTTTAGACCCTGGAAGATACTTTGAGTTTTAGTTAGTAGTCGGGCCTATCAGTGTCTTCTTTACCTGTACTGTAACTTTGAACACAGGGACTGAACTCCCTGTGACATGAATCTTAATAACAGCAGTGTGCAGTGGCTGTGGCTGTGTCTGAGCGTGTCTTTGTGACATTAAACACAAATATAAAAGAAAGTCCTCGTAAAATAATTTCCATTCTGATGACTTCAAGCATACATTTCAGTAACATATATGTGTATTTTTTCTTGTTTGTTTGGAATGTACATTTACATCACAGTCCTGTTCTGAATAAAAACTCAATTCAACATTATAACTGGTCCTTGTTTACCCATGTAGTTGTATCTGTCTCGTTCAGCTGTCGTCTGATTGATCGGCTCAGGTCAGCAGACCAACCGGCAGGTACATAACCCAAATAGGCACTATGCAACCACGTCAAAAAAATAAAGTAAAGTCATTCGTCCATAGCAATATATTGTGAATATATAATTCTATCTATAAAACAAAAGCCCTCTCGTGGCTCCTATCTCTAATACATACAGTAGTCTAAATGTAAATTATGTATGACAAAATCTAACATAACAATTAAGTAACCCCGTAATAACATGTATACAATCTCTTATTAACATACCGCAATGAGAGGAAAATATGTAAACCTCCAGAGGATTTGTTGTTTGTGGAGCCAAAGTCAGACAAATTGGCATCTGAGCAGATGAAAGGAGGATATCTGAAAGGAGGAAATCTGTGTGTAATCCCTCAACTACTGCTGTCAAAGAGCCCTTCAGCAAGGCATTAAACTACCTTCTGCTCCAGTGTGTCCCATAATACAAGTTTGGCCGTACTGCTCCGTCTCTTAAATAAAAGGTTACTGCTTTTTCATTTGCAGCCAGCAGCCGCCATCCTGTTGTCATCATGCCACTCGCTGATGACAGACCATTCATCACTGCTCATTTTCTCTCTCAACTCCATGTGAACATTAACCGTCAGTTGATGAATGAGCAATTTAAAAAGTGAAGGTTGATGGAAGTGTGGCTAGGGGATGTTGCTAATCCCTTCAATATCAATGCAAAGTGATGGGATAAAGTTACCTTGATAAAAAGATAACTTGAATTTCTCTTTTTGTGTTTCTCTTTTTTTCGAGCTACAATGACGATAGATTCGATAAATCCTCGTCGGTTGACAGAAAATGAATTAACTGCAGCTATTTTGAATATCTGTACTTTGGCCTGCTGATCAGACAAAACATCTGAAGACGTCACCATGTGCGTCATGGCTTTTTTGATGTCTAGGTTACATATAATCATTGTTTCAAAAGCATTTAAATGACTATATTTCAATGTCAAGAGGATCCTGACTACACATTAATGTATAGTCACTGAATTGCCAGAAAAACATCTGAGAAGCTTCTTGAAACTCACCTAGGTTGTTCGAATACTTCTGCATTACTCATTTTATTGATGTTATTAAAATGTGTCTTCTCCTACAGGTTGTGGAGCAATTTTCATTTTAAAATCTAGTGCAGGATTATTTCTCCATTTTTAACCAGTATGCCATTCTAATTCAGATCATGCTAATGTAGGAGGCTTTTTGAAAATTAACAGCAGAAAGTTTACTGGTTTATGTATGGCAAAAAATTAAATTAAAATAAAATAGGAAAATAAAAAATATATAAGTAGCTGCAGATTAAAGAGGAATTTAACACTCCTGAGCTGACAGTATTTCACTGCCCTCTCTAGTTAAAAGTTTCAGGTGTGTTGCACCTCAGGGTGAGGTCAGAGGTGTGCTTTGTTCCACCTGTAACCACACCCTGAGTACACTTCTCCATCACTTCTCTTTAAAGGAATTTCAAATGAATAACTTCCATTTTCATCCCCCTTTATTGTCACTATTTTAACAGAGAAAAAACAGTAATCGTTCTTTTTCTCAATTTGTTGTAACATACTGTTCCTTATTATTTCAAGTACAATTACTAGATGTAGCCCGAACATTGACAAATTAGCAGGAGGTTTAAATACTTTCCCTCATCACTGTAAAACATGATAAATTCAAAGGCATATTCCAAAGTTAACAGTACAAATATCAGAGAAACACTAGCAAAGAGGGACATTTAGTAACGAGTAGTGAGGTTATAATGATGTAGAATAGAGGTGATACTATATGAGCAACCTGGATTTGCAACATGTAGGGATTTTTTTCCTCTTTTTGTTTTGTTTGTACTTTAAACACTGCCACATTTTACATACACAGTATTCTTGTGGCAACTGCAAAACAGTCATTGCGTCTCGTTTACTCTCTCTGTCTCAGTACAAACTCACGTTCTCCCACTCCACAAGGTACTGCACCTTCCCGTCTGGCGTGACACGTCTCGCCAAGATTCTCACTGCTTCCCCTCCTCCCCAGTTCCTGGCCACTGTCCCGTCTCCCCCTCCGACTCCCATATTCCCTCCACCACCACCACCTCCTCCTCCTCCTCCTCCTCCTCCTCCTCCACCTCCACCTACGCCACCCCCTCCGCCCATGCCGGCTTGGTAAGGTAGGAGGGGCTCCAGCTGCTTCTGCCCGGGCTGGTGTTGGTTTTGGTGGTTGTGGTTATGTTGGTGGTTGTGATGGTGCTGGTGGAGGTGGTGGTGGTGATGGCTTCCATTGATGTTGAGGGGGTACTGGAAGCAGGGTGGTGGTAATCTGCAGGTGTCCTCCATGCTAGGAAAACAAAAGGGGTGAGGAAGAGGAACTGATTCATTTAGGGGTATTTCACCATCTCATTCAAGATATGAGAAAGCATATTTTAACACAAAATTTGTGCTGGTATGTTTTTCATTGGTTTGCTACAAATGTACTTTTGCAAAGGAAAATTAGTCTTGAGTATCCTTAAAGGAAATACTGTACACTTATTTGCTTTCTTGCCAGGAGGATAACATTCATGAAGCTGGAACTAGATGTGTCCTCCTGCTCCCAGTCTTAATGCTAAGCTAGGTTAATAGCCAGTTAGCTCCAGCTTCATAACTAGCATACAGGCGTGATGGTGTACAGATCTTCTCATCTGAGTCTCAGCAAGAAAGCAAACAAGCATATTTTGTCCTTAAACTTTTGTCATCACTATCAACATAAGTAAAAGTGGTACGATGCTCGGTAATTCAACATGTCACTTCTGATATGCATCACAAGCCAACTCAAAAAGGTCCAGAGAGGCAAAAATCAGTTGTGTTCAAAATCAACATGCATTGGTAAATAAATAAATAAATTAATTAAAATGATTTATTTCACTTGTCAAAATTAAAAGTCTCGAAAAATGCTCATAGCATATTCCAAACACAGACAGACTTCATCGACAAAGAGGAACAGTGATCTGTATTTACAGCACAGATGCTGCTAGTTGGCATAAAACCAAGTATGTTGCAGTGACTGAAATTTGTGGTTTAGTAATCACAAATATGCTCAATACTCAAATCTGTTTGATGCTACACCAAAAAGAAACATTTTTACCATCAAGGTTACTTCAGCTAATGAGGAAGAAAACAAAAACTGTAGATGAACAGTCTAACTGCCTGCCTTATGCTGCAGAAATGTCCTTGTTCTGTGTATAATGAAACGAGTCCTTAAGAATATAGACTGGAAGGCAGACTGGGAGAGAGTGAAGGGTCACTCATCAGTGACGTTTAGATGTGGTGATAAGCAGCTGAAGACTATCTGATACTTTAAAGCATAATTCTGTGGGTAGCCTGTTAACTTGTTCCTTTGATCGCAGGATGGTGAAAGACCAGGGACAACAGTGGCTGAACAGAGCAGCCTCCACATGTGACTAAGTAGACAAAATCTACCATCACTGTATATGTAATTTAAAATCACAATATCAATATATATCACAACAGATGTAACTTTGTGGAAATTTAATGGAGAAAGTATGGATCAAATAACTAGATACCCAAATCTGGTTACCTTTAAGTCAAAATGTCTATAATTTCATGATCTGTATCTTCTTATTATAAAGTGACTATATACATGACCAGCAGGATTTACTAGATATGAGGATGGTAGATGAGCAAAACCTGTTGTAGTGATGGAGGTTCCTGGAGTGCGCAGTATTTCCATTGTAAGTGGTGTGATACAGGGCATACATCCGCTTTGGGGGAGAGCTGTGGACAGGGCACACAGAGGTTGAAGACGTTAAAGACAGAGTTGCTTGCTTTGCAACTTAAATGTAAAACACAATAATAAACAGTAGAAAACACTAAGATCCTGAAAAACAAACCCACTTTCCCCTGGTATGTATCCATGAAGATAGTATTGTTTGAGTTCATTTACTTAAAGGGGACATACAACATCAAACATTTTGTGATTTTCTGTTACTGTTATGTCAGATGTCTATGTTAAACATGCTAAAAAACTTGAGGTCAGCATATATAAAATGCTGCCTGAAAGTCAAAAGCCAGGGCTTCAGTCTAATCTGAACACTTTCGTTTCACACGTTCGTGCATGCTCACAATCAGCCATTAGCTCAGTCGTGTTTGTTGCTAAGGTCATTCCACAGGTTGTAACTGGATTCAGGCTTGAACATGTACGGATGTATTTGAGAAGTTTCCATTTTGAAAGTGAAATCCCACTGCTGCTGTTCGTTTACGTAGCCTCCAAAGCTAGCCAATCAGAACAGGGTGAGCTCACGGGAGGGGAGGCCATAAAGAGGCAGAAACTAAAACAGCCTGTTCCAGACAGAGGCTGAACTGACAGGCTGCATAAAGGAAATGTATAAGATAAATAAGGAATGTTCTTAACTGTAAATCATGCAGATATTCCAGTAGAGCCCCATGTTACATCCCCTTTAAGTTTTGAGATATGTTCTGCTCTGACTTCTGCTGTCATCCTTATACAACAGAGCCAAAAAGAATTTTGTTTGTCTCGGTCACATCATTGAAAAATGACATTTGAAAAAATCTCTGCTGTCAACTGTTTTCACAGGAACTATTTCCAACCAAAGAAATAATCCCACCTGCATTGTACTGAGGTGGCGGAGTCTTAGAGGCAGATATCTCAAAACCTCGACACTTAAAACGAATCTATCTGAATCATGTTACTTCATAGCGCAGGAAGTAGGGATGCTGAGGGTGCTACAGCATCCTCGCCTCCATGTGTTGTTGAAAGATTAGAAGTATTGTCCCATCATATGTTTGTAATGATGATTTGAAATTTAGACAGAATGGCAGTTTTCAACCAGCGGTTAGTTGTTTACGTTCAACATGTTCCTGCGGCTACTGTATGCCTTACTTGTGATACAGATAAACTGACCCTCCAACTCTTCTCATACTCATCACTCACCACAGAAACAAAATGGTACAACACCCCTCACCTCAAGTTAAGCTCCTCCTCTGACTTCCTGGAGTTGTAAAGGCTGGCCCCTCCCATGTAGCCATGGCAACATGGCAGCAGCTCAATGGGGCTGGCAGACACTGGGGGTGGACAGGCCTAGGCACAGGAGACACACACAGATCAGCTCGTGTCTGGATGCCAGCATCATCACAGGAGTCAATCAAGCACTGATAGCTCCGTGCTCAGTCATGCATAAAGTTAA
Source organism: Euthynnus affinis (assembly GCA_029490765.1). Taxonomy (NCBI): domain Eukaryota; kingdom Metazoa; phylum Chordata; class Actinopteri; order Scombriformes; family Scombridae; genus Euthynnus; species Euthynnus affinis. The sequence continues at coordinate 7,584,042 of CM055847.1, read as the reverse complement.
TTTTGCATATGGAACGTTCAGTTTTGAGATAAATATGTCTAGACAGAGGCTTGCATACTGAAATTCAGAGTGAAAACATTTTAAAACAGAGTTGATGCATAGTTTATATATATATATCTTTTTCATTCTTAAGGTTTTGATTTTATGTCCCCGCATTGCAGTAGGGCAGATATGTCAATAAATCCACACTAATAGCATTAATAGATGTGAGTCACATCACTCTAAGGCTCATCAGACACAGTGGTGGTATGTCCTACTTGAACATATTACCTCAAGAGCACATCTCATGGAGCTGGCTGGTTAGTGAGGCAGCTCTCCTGACACACCAACTCATGACCCATAACACGTAAAAACATCAGTGCATCATCAGAGCCATCTATCACCAGAAATGTCATCTGGGGAGACGCCACTTGAAGGTTTTTGCATTTCTCATCGCTGGACTGTGACATATGGGGCAACTCGCTTGGCCCATTATCATTCCCTTCTCTAGCATTACTATTAGGAGGGGAGATTATTATTCAGTGGCCTTAGTCAACGTCTGTGCCTTTAAATGGACGTGCTCTGTCAATGCTGCACTGTCAAGGTGCCAGCGCCACCTGGCCAAACTGTAATCGACTGCAAAGTGCACTTGGAAGCCATCCCAGGCTATACATATCAGCATTCCTTCCCATCTCACTTTCCCTACTACAACAAACCTGCTCCTCCAAGACGGACGGAGATTAGCATCAATCAGAGGGGCACAATGGGCCTGGATTTGCCAGAGTGAAAACAAGTGCTCCGTGGAGCGTATTGTTCCAGGATTACTGTACGTTCACATACACGAATCAGAGTTGTGTAGGAGGACACAGTACAATGAGCATCCACGGTTAAGAATGCAGTGTAAAAATAGTAACTGCCACATGTTATGTTGGCTGTTTCAGTGTGATCCGCTGGGAATTGGGTTTGATGATCATGATAAATGCAGCGCCGAACTGCAGATGTTGATGAAATACTTGAGCGGGTTTTTGTGCAGCCAAGTTTGTATTTGAATTATAAATTTTAATCGAGCCAAACACACGACAGCTCATCTCTCACACGCTACCTTTACTCTAACCATGGACTTTAAAGCATCGGCATTAAACACACCGCGAAAAGCAGCAGAAAAAAAAAAAAGATACTGAGGCACTGAGCTGAACTGGGTGTTAAAAGACACGCAGACTGATCTAGACTGCGAAATGAACCTTCATCACAGTGTCTGACTGACAGGTTATTTGGATCACAGAGAGCTGTTTACCTGCCTACCTAAAAAAAAAAAAAAAAAAAAAAAATAGAAGAAGAAAAAAATAATCAGAGAGGTTTCGTGGCCCAGACCTTCCCCCTCCTCATGAGTTGAAGACAGAGGCACTGACCTGTGTCTCCATGATACGACGCTTTGATTTACGTGGCTCTGGCCCCCCGACTCTCCTCTGGCAGGGTAGTGACAGTGGGCTGAAGAGCGCAAAAACAAACATAAATTAATATACAAACATAAACGCACACATACAATCCCAATGCGCAATGTTTGGTTTATTCATTTGTCGGCATAAAAGCCCACAGAGAGGTGTAGAATACAATAAAATTAAAGCAGCGAGAAGATATACCACATGATGGTGATGTATTATGTTAGTAACACATTTTTAATATACGGTATGAGCCCATACATCATCAGCAAGGACATAAAACCTTCTTCATGCCTTCTTCTCCCCAAATTTCCCTCATAGTCTATCTTCTTCTTCTGTTTGCTTGTCTCCTGACTTGTTTATGACAAACAATATTTGAGGTTTAAGACTCCAAAAGGGGCCCCTGGAGGCTCGAACGTCCATTACAATTCACAATTTACAAAAGCTGAATGGACTGTCCATTACGCTATAATTAGAGCTGTGTGAGTAGCAGGAATTTAGATGTATATTTTCTCCTGAGGGCAATGCTAAAGAAAGGACCGTGGAGTCATCAGAATCAGAGGGATTCGTCCTCTTTGTGGCATGAATGTGTTCAGCAAATTCTTCTTACTTGTTTACAAGATATTCTTTGTATAAAAGTGGGGCATCTTTGACTGAGGGTGGCTGAAGAGGAAGGTTAGCTCCATAAGAAAAGCTTGTGTTTAAAAAAAGGGTTATCATCTGTGGACCATGAATACCCGCTAACTGTCTTTACTAATGTAAAGATAATTCAGCCATTCCTTTCAGAAAATTTAATTGTGCCTCGTCATGGTTGACAGTATTGTAGTTTTCACCTGACAGGGCCTCTATATAATGGTTTGGGGCCCTCCATAATCATCAGGGATTATTACTTGAGGATCATGAATATCTATATCAAATTGCACGGCAGTATTGCTTGTAGTTGTGAAGATATCTTGTTCAGGACAGAAATGATGGATCGACAAACTGACTAGTTGACAATTAATGTCACCGTCTTTACTCTCCAACACAAGTAGAAATATACTGTATGTTCTACCTTTATTACTTACCTGATCTCTTGGCACAGAAATATTGTTTTTGCCTAAGCAGTATGATTTTATTTTTAAACATTTTCACTTTCTTAATTGTATTGAGGTCTCTTTTGTGCACCTTTTTTCTATCTCTTTTTGGAAAAGTGCTATAAAAAATAGCATTTTATCATCATTTGTTTCAAATATATTTTATTGAAAGAAATGCCTACTGTTACATGAAATCAGGCATTTGTAGTTTTAAAGGAAAAAAATCAACCATAAATCTAGTAAAGGATATTTTTTGTTTAAAAGTGGATAAACTAATGCTGTACATAGTCGGAACATTGATTAGTTTGTGAAGTAGAAAAATTACTCTCACTCCGGTCAACCAATCATCTCACATTTTTTGTCAGGGAGAGGGACGGAGCTTAAAGGGATGCCAGCCAATAAGATCAGTGTGTCTTGATGGATGCTGGAAACCTGCAGCGTGTAGCTATTTAAGTGAGCAGAAGGAACTGAAGAATTAATTACTGCGAGTACGAATGAACTGTCACCACATAAGCAAAAATGATTTTCTCTGCACTTCTGAAAATTATTCCCTACTTCAGCCTGAGTAAAAGAAGCATCAGTTACATGCTAAAAATGATTTAAAATGAAAAGTGCGCGCAGTCGGTCGACAGTGCACCTGCATACACACGTGCTCAGACACACTTCTGGATGTGCAAACGTAAGAACACGGGGAGTTTTATAGCCTACTCTTTTAGGAGATTATTAAGACACTGATACATTTGCTGGCATATGAAAATTGCTGCCCTAAGTTAATTGTTCATGCGTAATGACTATATGCCCTGTGGGAATCCCATGGCTCTTATTGAGATAAGAGCTGAAAAGAGAGACGCTGTCCTTAATCTGACCTTCTCCGGTGAGTGATGTTGGTAGGTGGGTCGGTGATGAGGGGTGACGAATCGGACGTCAGCGGCGGTGGGGCTCGGACCTGAAGCCCGAAAAGACACTTCTTCTTCTTGATCTCCTTTCCAGAGACAAACCTGTGTGACATCAAAGAAACAGCTTGTACAATAGATGCAGTGAGCCTGGTCTGGTGTTGGTTCTTAAAAATGATCACTCATTACTCCTCTTTCATGCTAATAAAGAAATTTAAGGTTACGTAATGAAATGTATGTATTCTCCTGACGAAAAAGTAGACTCAGGGACATTTCAAAGGTAGTGACTGCGTAATTTAGTACACATCATTAGAGCAGACTTCATCTGGAGGAATTTGCAGTTTTGTGACTGCAAGGTTTTTGGTGAAATTCAGTGGAAAATCCACTAAAAGCAATTATGTTTCTAGGCTGGTTATTGTGATTAAATACCAACAACTTGTATCCTCTGCTAACAAGACAAAACCAGCACCAGAACGAGTAAATTCCATGTAGTCTAATTGGTGGTTACATTTTTCTGCCGTTTTATTCAAAGTCACACATTTCACTTCGCTCCTTTCAGTCTGTGTGTCCAACGTTACAAACTACAGAGCACTAAGAGGACCCCTCTATTCATGGAGTGCTACTCATCAATCCAGGCATGTGTGGTCGGTGTTTATTCTTCTCATCATATGCGATGACTTACCTGTCCTTGTGGGAGTTCAGAGCGTTGAGGAGATTGTGACAGCGGTCTTGCCTTGGCGTGTCAGAGAGCTGGAGGACAGACAGGAATGAAAAATCAAAGCTGTGTTTACACAGCGGACAGCCATCAGACAGAAAACCTTAATGCTTACAATAATTTTCTTTTACAGTCGCTGACAGCAATTATCTTGATGTGGAAAAAATGACTTGTTGCAGCTACATGGCTGAAAAATCTGCTGTCATGTCATGACAAGGCAAACAATACATCTCAGATGATCTTAAAAAAAAAACAGCTTAAAGGAGAACCCAAAACCTCAGATACATGTACAGGAAACGCATAAAATCCCCCTTGGTATCTCTCCCAGTCACCTCTACTTTTATCTTTATCTTTTATCTGTTTATTCTCTGTGGAGACGCTGCTGACTTTAACCCAGATGGTGTAACAACTTTGAGCCTCCGCACTCTAGTTTAAAGGTTTGTCAAAAACTTCATTCATATTAACAAATCTATCATAAGCAATTCTTTAACTCCGCAGTGTTCCCCTTTAAGCTTACACAGAGGTTATACTTTTTTATACTTTAAATTTTACTTTAATGATGGTTAATAGGCTTTAAGTCTCAAATGCAAAAAAGGCTAGCAGCATTTCACATCATTTCATCATGGTGCTTAAACGGGGAAATATCAATACCGCGCCTAGGAGCAACGAGTCCCAATTCTCATTGGTGAAAGACAGGATTTCATGGTCAAAATCAAAGTATTTCCTCTTGCAGCACAGGGAGAGGTGGTAGAGCACTAAATGAGCCAAATCCACCCTGTATTTCAAATAAAAAAAAAATGTAAAAATTAGATAATGTGAAACAGGTGAAAAATACATTAAAGACAAACACAAAACGGAAGCAATTTTAAGGAGATTTTAAAAAAATATTTCCAACATTTGTGTAGTTTAATACACCACATTTCTATGACATGCAGCAATATCAGTCTGTGCTGTGTTATGTGAAGTAGCACTGAATAAAAGTAGAGGTGTAATGTGCTGGAAATGACTTATCTTTTAACACTTGGATTGAACAAGAAAAAATAACTATAGTGGTGTTTTCTTCCTTTGACAAAATTGTCAAAAGTGTCATATTTGTCAGTGTAAACGTGTCAGTAAAAGTGTCCCTGTTAACATTACCAGGTCATGGGTAGTCTTTGGATGGTCTCTGGTCCCTTTGAACATACTGAGCACTGGAACTGATAAAACCTAAAATGGACACATGGAAAACAGAGAAAGTCAGACAGGAATCATGTATATCTGAGAAATATAATTTATTTTTTAAAAAAATGTGTTAATTAGTTAATTTCCCATCTTAAAATGTGTCCCTTTTTATCCTCACTTATAGAATCTGTACATTTATTCCCTTTTAAAGCATTTTAACTGTGTGAAAACTACTTTTATCCAAGAAAAGTATATTTTCCACCTTGCAGACCTCTTATCATTTAGTCCAAGTATCACAAGTGTCACAGTGTTTACACTGCAATTTCTTTCTTAGTTTCTTTGCTTCTTTTCTTGCAGTCTATAATATGTCTCTCTCCTCTGGATAGTTTATCATTTAATACATTACAATAAATCAGTGTGAACTTGAAATGAACGTACAGGTCTATCTCTTCCACTTTAATAACATTTGTTTCTGTGCGACCCTGAAACTCAGCTCACACCATACCAACATTGTGTGCATCTGTCTTTCTATATGCACGTGTTCGCTGAAGGTCATCGGGTAAGATGAAGCGCAGACACTGTATGACGGCAGCACACGCTTACTATTCCAACTGTGAACTCAGTCTTCACTCTTCCTCCATCACCTGCTCAGCAGATGTTGCACCAATCCGGCCTCCCTCTCCCCAACTGTCAATCTAAATCTAATCCCTCCTTTTTTCCCCCCTCAGACAGGTTCGGCAATAACACAGTGTCAGGGTGGGTGTAAAACCCAGACAGCTAACGCAGATGGTTAATGACAATAATAACATAATGGATGGATACATTTTATTAAATGCATGAGATGCGGCCTATCAAACTGCAATGTGATCAGCAGCTTGAATATTCACCCAGCATCGTATCTGAACTACTACCAGTAATATTAAATGTCTGCTCTGTTGTCTGTCACTGTCCCTTCGCTTTGAACAGCTCTTGTCCTTGTAACATGAGTCAGTGAGTACATTGACATGCTAATAATTTAGTCTTAAGCTAATTAAGGCAGTTCTCTGACAAGTGAAGCTGTCATGTAGACGTCTTCATCTGATTATGTTAATCAGACTGTGGTCTACTGCTCAAACCATCAGCTGATTCATCTATTCGTTATCGACAGAGAACTAATGGACAACGTTTTTAAAAATCCATTGATCATTTATTATTTATCAAGAAAAAATGCAAACAAATTCACTGGTTCCAGCTTCTCAGAAGTTAGGATTGGATGCTTTTCTCAGTTTTGTGTCATTGTAAATTGAATATGGGACTGTTTGGAGGGGAAAAAGCGATTTGAAAATGTCATCTTGGGCTTTGAAAAACTGCGACTATTTCTAAATATTTTATATACTCAGCGATTAAAGTCAAATGAATTATCAATAACAGTGTTGCAGTTCTAGTAAAGTTGTAATCAGAGTAAATATAGCCCTGTTACAGGCACAGGCAGGTTTCTGATCAGTCTGACCTGGACACCGTACATAGCAAAATAAACAACATGTGGTGAGTAGGCCAATAAGGAAAAAGATCAATGGGAACAACATTAAAAGAGAAATTCCATTTCTTACATGAAAACACAATCCAAATATTAGATGCTGACTGCATACATCACCAAGATATTATCAGCTTTTATTGGCTTATCACAAATATATGTTTGAAATGTTTGTAGACATACAGACTAGAGTGGCTCTGCGTAGTGTCGTCAGCCCACCGTTGTGGTTCAGACTGAAATATCTCAACAACTATTTGATGGATTGCCATGAAATTTTGTACAGACATTCATGTTCCCGAGAAGATGAATCTTAATGACTTTGGTGATCCTTTGACTTTTCCTCAAGTCCCATTATGATGTTGATATGTGTTTTTTTATTGGCTGAAATGCTATGAGATTTGCTTCAGACATTCATGTTCTCCACAGGATTAATTGTAAAAACTCTTAACTTTTCCTTTTAGTCCGAAGTATTGGACAAATAATTATACTATCAACGCTGTAGACTCTTGTTTTTAATTTAAGTTCAAAACATGTCCATTGTATATTTATTTAAAAATATTCTTAACAATAATTAAAATTGACTGATGCTGCATCTTGAATCGTAATTGAAGCGTATTTCTTTCTTGCAACAAATGTGAGGGATCACACTGTCAAAAATGTTGCTCCTGTAAAGTGAAAAATTGTTTCAGCCAATCTGTAATGAGCAGAATCATCTAATATCTGTATCTTCCTAAAAAAAAATCCCCTATCAGTCTACACAGGCCTATAAGCATACTCAGTGTATACTGCTAAAGTACATGCCAGCTGTATCAAATCCCCACCAAATCATTTCCTTTATAATTTTTGTAATAACAAAATTATAATTGTAAATGTGAGTCCACAGTTTTCATAGTGCTCTGTAACATACCTGTCTCCATACAGTAATGGCTTAGTTAGACACTGTGTGCAGGCCTCATGGAACCACTGGCCACAACTTCCACACTGTAACATCTTCAGGTTCCACCTGCAGTCCCACAACAAGAGAACACCAAGAGACTTTTTAACACATGCATGAATGAAGACAAGTTTGTATTTATGCATAATTGAGGGAAGGCTGAAGGCTGATGAGCGCAGCTGACAGTTTGCATCTCATGAAATGTGTCCTCAGGTGTAAACTCCCACCGGGTGCTACTTCTCACAAAGATATAGCAGCTGGGAGTTTGTTTTATACCGTTTGGGGTGCCAAGTGGGTGGAGTTAGCCACATCAGCAAAAGCAAAGAAGGAAAGTATAAAATAACACAGCAAATGCATTTAAAAGATAGTTTGGTGCACTTATTTTTTAGACTGACAACTTACCTGATAGTATCTGAATTGATGCGGGAAACATCACTCATAAATAATTCCGAAAAAAAAGTCAAAACAAACTCTAACGAAACTTGTTAATGCTGTTTGACACAGGTCTGATAGGCTGCATGCAAATTTGCAAATAATCCACAAGGTGACGTTGACTAAAATGAGATTAAGCTTTGAGAGACAATGTTATTACACGTTAAAGAGCATACATGTACAGTACATTCAAACTCAAACTGGCCTCTGCAGTGTCACTCACTCTCCAGGTCCGGCACAGTAGCAGTAACACTGTTGCTGATTGGTCAGATGCTGCGGGTCCCAGTCTAAAGACGACAGCTGATAGGGGAGCCGGAGTTTCATAAACTGCATGAGCCGGGCGAAGCGTCCTCGTTTGAGGGCCCCGCCTCTCTGAAAAAACAATTTTTAGGACAGAACTGATTGGTCTGTGACCCCTCCAATCACTGTCATGTCAGAGCAGCGAGGGAGACGGATCACATTCGGTAGGGGAGAAAGCAATTCGTCTCATTTTTATTGTAGGTCAGCTGTGAGAGATAGTGTCCGAGGCAGCGGAAGTCTGGACAATGAGATATGGACATTGACTGATTGACAATTAACCGGGTGCTTTCTCATCTCATATCTACAGAACTGGAGCACATGTGATTGATTGACTTTAAATGTACTTCTCTCAACTTCAGCGTAGTTTTTCAGCTTCATAACTATTGATTGTTCACGATTTCTTGGACACAATGTAGAACATCTAATACTGAAGTCAATACTGAGCAAATTAGTGCGCTTTTGCCTCGAATAAACCTATTACCCGCCGTACACATCAGTGTAGTGGCAGCAAAGCCTGATAAATCTGACTGGATTTCTCCCATATTACACACTGAATGTTTTTTTCCCCAGAGTGTGAGACGGAGAGATTAGCAGTCTGACCTTGGTTGCGACTGCAAAGACACATTGCCGACATATCCATGAATCGCTGTCAGCTTCCGGTTCGATGGTTGGCGTGTGGCACTCTGGATGATAACCTGTAATGGGAGGAGGAGGCAGAGCGTTTAATTCGTGTTTGCAAGACAGACAGCCAGAGTGACAATAATGGCAGAGCAGCTCCATATTTAGTGCTCTGCTGGTTTGTTTCAACAGCATGCAAAACATTTTACTATACTATTTGCATCTAAGGAGCAACGAGTATATTTGTCTGCTTCCCCCCCCCAAAAAAAATAAGCTGTCAGTTCGCCTGACAGAGCTGTGAAGACATGACGGTAAAATTTGCTGCTATTTCCTGCTTGTTCATCACGCTGCTCGTTGTGTTTCTAAGACTTCTTCCCACTTCCCCATCATTATTCAGGCTTATTTATAAAGTCCCCCTCCTCCCAAAAAACATGTTTTGCTTATTATTACTTCACTTGGCTGACACTTTGCAGAATGGATGAATGCAGAGTTGTACACTGGAAGGCTGTTTCTCTCTGCTCACATTTCAGTTTAACACATGTGCTTTCAAAGACGATTTTGTGACATCATAAGTAGTCTGGCAGCCAATAAAGGTCCAATATGCAAATTACAGAAGTGAGATGTGGAAACTTAAAGCTGCGCACATACGTTGAACTTGAACTTTCCGGTTAAGTGGGAGACATTTTGTGTCTAATAGTTAAACTTTTAAAACTGAAAACTAAAAGAGTATTTACATATTCATAGGTTCTGGGTTTTTCAATAAGGGAGAAGGAGAAATTGATTTTACACATTTTTAACAAGGTGATTTAACTTTTTGGGGGGGAAAAAAAATATCAGACACAAATTATTATTCCAAGCAGAGTATTTTTATGTCTTGAAACATGTCTGGAAGGGGTCTTAAAATTAGCAACAAGGCAGTAAAGACACCCACTAGCATTTAAATCAGAGAATAATGTTCCAAGTCTATGGATATCTCATTTATTTTCATTCTGGTCAGGATGGAGGTGCAACAACTCATATATATCATTTATGATGCGGTTTTCGGTGTTGTTTTCTTTTCTTGAAGGAGCAACACTGTTATTTAGCATACTGTGTCAAATCTTCAAGGTCAGAGCAAGTACTGGTGGAGAACCACCGCTTGACAGCGGATGATGAGGCATGTTTCCTTACCGTGGCGACATTTAAGACAATTTATGAGGGGTTCTTTAAGAGGCGGAGCGTCACAAATACAGCAAAGTTCTTCCACTCCAGCAGCGACTGAGGCAAACAGAAAAAGACAGAGAGAGAGAGAAAGAGAGAGAGAGAGAGAGAGAGGCAAGGGGAGGGGAGGAAGAGAGCGAAAGTAAATGTCAGAGAGGAAGAAAGAGAGAGAGCAGTCAACGCCATTAATTTATGTATATTGATTCACATCCTTGCCACCTCATTGATTTCAGTGTCTCCTGCACCCTTTCAGATTTCACTTCATTTGACGGGCGGATATTCAGCCTGGTCCTAACATGCGACCAACTTCCCCTTCACTTGATGTTAGGTGGAGTGGGGGCGCCATTTCCCTGAGGAGTCATTAGTCTAATAAATTCATAAATAGACTAATATACCAATTACATCTCAACGTGCCCCCATCACAATACTCAGAGCGCTCAGCATCGTAACCTTGAACGTGATTGTAATTTCTTTTCTGTATTTCCTCTGACAACAAATGAGAGATCTTGGCGAGAGATAAGACACAAAAAATAAGAAAGAAAGAAAAAAAAAGTTTAAAGCTCACAAGGTGGAAGAATCGGAGGAGTGTTCTTTCAACTCCTCTGGTTAAAGTTTGAGAGTGGAATCGAAATATCTGTAGTGTGAGTTCAGCTGAGCATCGGTGCATCCAAAAACTAAAACTAAGAACATTTTTCAACCCAAAGAAATGGAAAGTCTTGCCAACAGGAAGCTATTTACTCTTCTAGCTGAGCGGAGAGAGAGTGAGAGAGAGAGAAAAAGAGTTCTTCTTACACGAGTGAATGTCCTTTCTCAGGACCCAGAACTCTGAGTTGTCCTCAAATCTCACCAGACAACATTGCTTGACTCCATCTACCTGAGAGGGAGATAGCAGGTGAGTGGAGTGATTGACAAAACTAAATGGAAGTCTTTTCAAATCCAGGTTGAACACACTCACTGTCTGACACACACACACACTGAAAAAAAAGTCTTTCTGGCACACACACACACACACACACTCCTGCACAAACACCCACATGCACTTACTCTCTTCACATTGCCGAGGTACAGTAGTCCATCACTCCATCGAGCCAACACATCATCTCCTTCGCTTACTCCCCCCATCCTGAGGAGAGAGACAGAGGGAGAGGAGGGAGAGCAGGGGCTCATGTGAAATGGAAATCCGATTTATTCGCTGAATACTTTGCTGCCATTGCTGACAGAGGGGGTTTACGACCCTGTGCGTTTTCGGCTGGCTCTCAGACAGGCGGGCTTCGGTGCAAAGGGGTTAAATTCATCCTCCTCCTTTTTTTTTTTTTTAGAGGAGAGAGCATAGAGACAGTCTGTATCCACCACAGTGAAAGATGAGAGTGAGTACACAACCAGAGAGCAAGACAAATGATTACTGCACACATGAAACACACACATACACACGCGCACACACACACACACACACAAAAAAAAAAAAAAAAAAACACTGCATGATGACTGCTGCAATACAGTTTGATTGAATGAGCAAAGATCACTGTGCAGCTACTTGAAGCATCTGCTGTGTGCACTTTGCTGTGGTCTCCCCCCCCTCTCTAACATCTTAAAAACTTGAATAGATGTATGAAATGACTGTGCAGGCTTTATCTCTGCACGTTGAGCATTTGTTCCAGTGCATGCACTCAAGTCAAAGACAGACGCAGGATACATAACACTCTATGTAGCCTTTGTGAATCAAAAGCAAATCAGGCAAATTGTACAGTAAGCTGGCCGGTGAAGGGTACCTGTCAAGTCGAACTCCTTTCCGTCGGGGTCACAGTGATTCCTGGGCAGCCTGGACATGAAATGCCCTCATCTGCTGTGGACCTGTGCTGTCCAATTACTGCCCGCTCGGATGCGCAGCCTGCGTGTTTGCAAAAAGTGGATGATGTGCATGTATGTCCCTGTCTGTGCCAAGCGCCTGTGTGTGTCAGTCAAGCCGTCAGCGAGGAGGCGACTGTCCGTCCGTCTCTCAGCCTAGTTTGTCCGTCCTCCTCCGCGAATCCGTTTCGTCATGTTCCTGTCGCTTTTGCTCTCTTCCCCCCCTCTCCGCCACCACCTATTGATGCTATTGAGGCGGGTTTGTCAGAGCAGCACCGGAATCAAGCCGCCAGAGACGCCATCATCCCTGCCTCTCTCCACCGACCGACTTGTTGTGACGCAGACATAAAACACCGAGATAGAGTGGGAGGGAGATACTGATAGAGGGGGATCCAGAGGTGGCGGGCGGGCGGGCAGGAGGAGGTGGGAGGGAATGGGGGGGGGTCCACGGCGAGAGCACCTTCCCGTCTGAGGGATTGACCCTAAATCGTTGTGACAAGAGGGGGATTTTGATGTCTGGGAGCAGGAGGGAGGGATGGCGGTGCGTTAGAAGCCAGCGGAAACAGCGCGCGCAACTACAGGGGCCAATTAGGGAGCCAATTAACGAGTTTAGCCGCCTCGTTAATTGGTCTTAAACAAGAGAGACCAGCCAAGTTTAGGAAGCCAGTGGAGAAAAGTTTTCAAACTGAGATGGCCCAGCAAGCAGCGCTAAACTTGTCTCCATCAATATTGATTGATTGCCTGTGTCTTACCAAACTGAAGTGAATTTAAGAGGAGGAGTGTTTATTTTACTCTCTTTATTAAAGGACATTTTTTTAGGGGTTACTCGATATTTTTAAATCTCTTGCGAAGAATAAATTAGTTTTTAAATGATACCATACCAAGATCACAGCAGACTTACACGGATATTACAGATCATTATTGTGCATCACTTAACATTTATTTACAAGTTTTTTCTTTTTCTTTCAGCATATTTTAACATTTGCAAGTTTAACAGCCTCGTCACCGCCCTTTTTGCTGAAAATACCAGAGGCCAACTCCAAAGTGGACGAACTCTTGCCACATCTGCAGGACAGATGTGACATCCAGAGAGGGTCATCTCCTGTCACTAGACATCCGGGCTGTAATGTGCGATGGAAAATAATGTCCACAAAAAAAACAAAAGTATGGCTAAAACAAGTCTTAAATCTGAGATGTGTGCCACAAACAAACACACGACAGCCCTAACAAATAACGATCTAGTCTTAAATTATTATATAAAGTATTATTTAAATATTAAGTTAAAGAAAAAATGTAAATTAACTAGTTTAACACCGAGACAAACATCAAGCAAAGCGGCTGTAAGAAACTCCAGCCGCAGAGTTGTAAGTTATTGTATAATAATGTCTAATTAACCATAATTAGATTATACTCACAGTTTGGAACATTATCACGTTTTACTCTTGTCACTACAGGCGTAAATCAACACCCCTGTTCAAGGTTTTGTTTGTTTATTTTTTTTTTCTCCTGCTTGTGTCTTTTCTTGTTTATTTATGTCTTACACATTACTCACGCCAGCCAAGCATGTGTTAACACCGCCGTGCGGTTCAAAATGGCCCCTGGCAGACTGAAAGGTGGTGGAGTGCCAATTTTCAGCTGTGACCACTAGGTGGCGAGCAAATACAAGGACTACACAATCAGTCTGTCGGATGTTCAGGATCACTACAGTAAGACTTAAGTTTAACAATGGTGATATGATGAATAATAAAAATATATATTTTGACTACACAAACTTTTTTGTTTTGAAATGAGAATTAATTATTCCGTCTCAGGCCTCCAATAGCTACTAAAACTTGTACTGCTCACTGCTGTGATGAAGACATTGTTTGGCTATTAAGCATGACATGATTTTTTTTAAAAGGCTGATATAACACGATATGTTATAAATCTTGAGAAAACATGAGATTCAAGCTTTTTACAAAATCTGCAAATTTGCAAAATCTAGGTGTAGCATACAGTAGTTTTCCTTTTCCATAGTGTGTGTCAGTGAGAATCTGCTGTCAGAAATGTTTATAGGCCCCTGGGGTAATTTGCAGGTATTTAATGGTTCATTTTTAAGACATACTACAGAGAAGGTGGTGCAATTTAGTACAAAAAGAGAGTTATGTTGGTTTAGTTGGTAAGTGAGTGAGTGTCTATCAGCATTTTCAGCTTTATTTTACTGATCTCTTACTTTCGGACTAATTTTCAAGGATTTTTTCCCTCTAAAAGTGTCTGCTGTGTAACTGTGTGAATTCTTAGGACATTTATTTGAAAGAGTTATGTAATGTGGTAGTATACAGGAAATGTACTCATTAGGGAGTTTTCAAGAATGAGTCAGTTTAAGAATTATGAGTCTAATTTATTAAGACCTTTTAAATATTAAAAATAATGAAGTTCACTTACCAGCTAAACCAATTTAACTCTTTTTTTTTCCATTTTTCATATGATTTGCATCACTCTTTGTGTAAAAAAGAAAATAAATATCTACCTAAAAATACCTGCAAATGACATAGAAAATATCTAGGAGGAACAAAGCTCTACGGAAATGTTCCTTTCGGTGTCACAATTTCGACATCTTGTACACATAATGCACCTAGTCATCATGGTGACATGGCAGCTTTATTAATAAGAGTGTTTACAGACTTGCAGTTGACTCAGATAACAGCAACATGTGTAATGTCAATCAGTCTTTAGTCTGGCAGATCCTCGTTAAAATAAGAGCATCAGTCAGTTAATCAAAGACTGGAGTCAAGCACAACACAGTTAAGATCTGTGTGGTGAGACTAAATACTGTACTAAATATAGATGGGTGACAATTAAAGAAAAAAAAATTCAACATCAAGTTTTTGGACACCATGAGCCTCCAGAACAGCTTAAGTGATCCTTGGCATAAATTCTCAGAGCCTCTTAAACTTTACTGGAGAAATCAAATATTATTCCAACAGATAATCCTTCATTTGGCATTTTGATGATGGTGTTGAAGGGAGTGATGCCAAGTTAATTTTTATTCATGTAGCTCAATATCGCAAATCACAAATTTGCCTCAAAGGGCTTTACAATCCATATGGTAACACAACATCATCTATCTTTAGACCCTGTATTTGAATAAAGAAAAACTTCCCCACCAAAAAAACCTGTAACAGGGAAAAAATGGATGAAACTTCAGGAAGAGTAACAGAGGGATCCAACTTTCAGGACTGACAGACAATAGATGTTGTGTGTACAGAATAGAACAGATCATAAAAAACAGGATGACAAACCAAATAAAAAATAAATTGGTGGGTGATGCAAAACAGAGGACCTGAGCTGTGTGACCTCCTGGCACCATGGAGATCTCTAAAGAGGACAGACTGGGAAGGGAGAGAGCGACAGGAGGTTCAGGCTGAATCTCCTGGAAGATGAAGATGAAGGAGCGTGCTCCCAGGACGGCCAAAGGTCCAGTTCAAAGAAGCCTGAGAGGGAAGAGAGGACATGGAAGAGAAAATAGGGGGAGAGAGAGGGAGAAAAAGAAAGATATAGATAGAGAGAGAGAGTGACAGGTACAAAGCTCATGTGTTTCCAATGGTTATCATAATGTTTACAAGGGAGTAGGTTAACATATCACTCCAAATTTCCCCTGTAGGTGTTCACCTGGTTTGAGATCTGGTGACTATGAAAACCTACGCATGTGATTCATATCGTTTTCATGCTCATAAAACTGCTCTGTAACACCTTGTGCCTCGTATCGATGCCATTTCTGCTGGCATCGATACAACTACGCCTGTGGTGTTTCCTGTGGATGTGATGATGCACTTTTACAGTTTCAGAGGAAACGTGGGTAAGGTAAGGTAAGGTAAGGTAAGGGGTAAGATAAGGGTAAGGTAAGGTAAGGTAAGGTAGGGTAAGGTAAGGTAAGGTAAGGTAAGGCAAGGAAAGGAAAGGTAAGGTAAGGTAAGGTAAGGTAAGGTAAGGTAAGGTAAGATAAGGTAAGATAAGATAAGATAAGATAAGATACATTTGTATTGGTCTTAACTGTTGCAGATGCATATAGAAAAGTAAAGAAAAATACAAGGTACATATAAGTACATAATCTCCATATGCACATGACATTGACACAGTACTCAGATCCTTTACTGAAGTAAAAGTACCAATTCCACAATGTCAAAAATCCTGCAAAAGTATTTGACAGTAAAAAGTAGTTATCAGGCTGTTTTTTTCCTTTTGTATAGGGTAACAAGCCAAAAAACAAACAAACAATAAAAAGCCCAAAAAACTTGGGATTATATAATCTCAATCTGAAAATTTAGCAATAATGTCAGATGTCAGATACATGCAGTGAAGTAAAAAGTTTAGTGCCTCAAAATTGTTCTAAATTACAGTAAATGTATTTAGCTAAATCGCTGAAATACCCTCCTAGAACTGGAAATTCTTTTTAGATTCCATGACAGTAAAAATTAGGATTAGGGTGAGTCATAAGAACTTCTTAATGACCTTTAAATGATGGAGACCAGATCCGTTGAATTTATTTTCTTGCACAAGAAGGGACGTTTTACAATGCAACACACAAGTGGGGTTACCGAGAAAAGGCTCCTCATGGAGCATTCACAGTGAGGTTATATACCTTACAATTGGGCGTTTACAGCTTTCTCCTGATGTTTCCAGACACATTCCACAGATAGCACCACACATTATCTCAGCCTCCCAATTTATGGCCAGTTTAAGATGCTTCAATCAAGGTGACATCCTCCTGACCTGTCTCTTGACCTTTTCCGACTTTCTGTAACATATGTTTGCTGTCCTCCCACTGTTCATCTTAGCTGGTGTTACTATCTATACAAGTTACAGAACAAAACAGAAACTTTCATCATGACATGTCATTAGAAAAGGGGCACACACTCAGTATAATCCTAATTTTTTATAACAGTGTGAGTTCAGGATTAGGCCTCAAGTTTAGGGTTGAAATTAATTAATAAAATTAATTTTGTTTTTTCAACAGTTTATTCAAATGAGATGACAGATTTTGTTGTTTAAAGAGCTTTTGGGTTGAAGATTATGGCTACAGTTAGGGTTAGGTCAGACGAGGTGAAAAGGTTGCAGGTTTAGGAACTGCCACTTGCAACAGAAACGCGCGCGTGTTTGTGTGCGTGCGCGCGAGCCGCTTGTGCGCAAACGCGTTCGTGCGCAGTGAGAGTGTCTAGATCCCCTTCAGTCCATAAAGTCACATTTCCCCGGAGGAGCGGTGTATTGTAGCCGCTCTGGTGTACAGTATCCTCACACTGTGTGCAACCCAGAGAGAGAGACGGAGCGGTTGCCAAAGCGCTGAGTGCACAACATACAGGAACTGCGACGTCAGAGAGAAAGAGAGAGGAGAGGGAAGAGGAGGAGGAGGAGGAGGAGAAGAGGGAGCGAGTTTGCAGCCAAACCAAAGTGCGTTATCAGCTGCTGAAGGCTGGACAGGCGAGCTGTGTGGGGACACAGATAGAGGAGAGAGAGGGTGGGGAGGGGGGCGAGGCGGAGGACGGAGACTCCCTCGTCGTTGTCATCGGTGACGGTACAGATGGGTGCGACTCCGCTCAGCTGAGCCGGCCACCGATCCAGCAGCAACAGCGGTCATCCAATGCTGCCTGAATCCAGCTGACCACAGTTGGATAGAGCACATCCTGCTAATGACACTCGGCTATCAGTAAGTTGAATTACAGCTTCCTTCATTTCTTTTCCTCTATTTGCTTCATTTTTATCGTGTTTTTGGTAAAAATTTCGAGGCCCTTCGTTTCATCGAGCGACTCACAGTAGGAAGCAAATGTCATCATCTGTCACTCTTGTGTGTTTTAATAGGAGTGTCAGTGCACAAACTTTTACAGCCGTCAGACTGTCAGTCTGTATTCTCACCTATCCTGTCTACATTGTGACAGAAGCTATCATTAGGAGTGCACATACTGTAGCACCACCCTATGGCTGCATTTATTGAGCAGAAAAGGAGCATTGTGTGGTGTGACTTAACTGTAACCTAGTTACAGCTGTATGTGTGTGTGTGTGTGTACACCTCAGTCATATGTGAGCTGTTTGCTTTGGTCAGAGCCAGTGAATAGCAGCCATTCACAGCTCGGTGTGACCGTTAGTGCATAAACTGCACTGTTTATGCATGTTTTCTCTGCCTGTTCTCATCTCATGCATGCATGATTGCAAACTTGTTTTTCGTAAGCAAGAATATAATGAGTAAAATTGCAAACCTGCAAGAATGATAGATGATTATGTAACTTAAGTGTTGCACAAATGCTGACAGAGCTGCAGGAGTCCAAGACAAAAGCACAATGGAAAGTTGGGAGTGCCGCCACATTTTCATATCACACTTGAGGGTTTTTAACTCCTGCTCTTATCCAAAGCTGTGAGAGCAGAAAGGGGGTCCAGTGACTTGCTCATAGGTCATTTTCACCTGGACAGAAGTGGTAGTGGGCTGTGTAAGGGACTCAAGTCGAGGATTGTCAGTTACAGCAGCCATCTGTCAGCCATCCCACACATTTTCCCACAAAAATGAAAAGAAACTGAAATGAAACACACAATATTTATTATCATGTCATGCACCGCCTGCACAGCTGAGTGCTCAAACAGTGGTTTTATTAAAGTGCTTCAAGCTAGCATCACTGTGTGTGAGTCAAGTATCAACCTCTCCATCTCTCTCCCTCCTACACCTCTCTTCCTGAAGCAGTGTTTACTAGATGTCTATCTTCATGGCAATCCAAATAGCAAAGACAGGAAAGGGAAATGAAAGCTATGCAAATCCTGACCTGCTGTGGGGCACAATGAATGTGTTTAACAAATTAAATGCAAAATGGCCTCGATGCCACCATTAACTTATTCTTGTATATTCCTTGTATTTAAAATGTCTCCAATTTGCACTCAAAGTATGCTGTATTGTTTTCACAATGAATACCAAAGTCAGACTTTGTTTGATATCCTGTCCAACAATGTTCTTTAGCAGTTTTAGAGTATTCACAGCTGCCTACTTACAATTTGGCTGTACATTAATTTCACATATGTTTTTGTACTAATTAGACTGTTGTGTGATCATAAAAAAGTTAGCACACATCACAACAAAAAGGCAATGCAAAAAGAGATTAAGGCAGGATATAAAGCAGAAAAAAGTAGGACAGCAACAAGAACAGTTGATTAATCAGTTAGCTGATCAACCGACATTTAATCAGCAATGATTTTTGAGTTATTTAAAAATAAAAAAGCCAAAATTCCTGGTTTCTTTAGTCCTCTACGATAGTAAACTGAATATGTTTGGGTTTTGGGCTGTTGTACAGGACAAAACAAGACATTTTAGGTTGCATATTGGGCTTTGGGAATCAGTGATGGACATTTTTTTCACCGTTCTCGATTAATCGAGAAAAATAATCGACAGATTAATCAATAATGAAAATAATTGTTAGCTGCAGCCCTACACACATTAAGGCAAATAAATAGGAGCAAAATAAAAAAAGAGGATTGAAGTAAGCTAAGATTGAATAAAACAATGAACAGAAGAATAAAAATGACAGTGCGGTGCAAATAATGAAAGAATTCTTTGACACAGGAAGCCAGTGCAAAGGTCTGAGAACTGGAGCGATGTGGTCACCTTTCCTGGTGTTAACAAAGACTCCAGCATCATTCTATTAATATTCCTTTCTAGAGTGAATTATAAGGAGAACAACAGAATAATAAGCTTCAAATGTTACTTTGTTTTATCACGAGCACTTGTGAATATGTTAGCGTTTATTTCATCTCCACGAACTCTCAAGATGTTTGCTTGAACGGCTGTTTAAGAGACCATGAAACACCTCTTGTGTTCTTCCCATCCATTGCAGCTGGCATCATGCTCCCCCGTAACATGCGAACAGGTGGTTATGACCTGCCGGGGGTGGAGTCAAGCAATGTGCCTCTCATTGGCTACCGGCCCTTGTCACCTGACAGCGGCACCCCAAGCCACCAATCAGGGAGGAGGAGCAGCAGCGGTGAACTGGAAACTTCACAGGTGAGTGTGTTTTACTCTTGCATCAATGAAACATATCCATCACTCTGGCACTTGAGCGTGTGCGCTTATAGTCGCAACTTTGGTGTGTTGGAGAGCGAGACTATTTCCCACAGCTCCGTTCTGTGAAGGTCTAGGTGGTGTTGTTTGAGTATTGACAGTCTACTATTGCCTACTTTATTCGTAAAGTGATCTGACGGAGCTGAGAGAGGATTACAAACTTTTCATTTGTCATGGCCCCCCCCCCATCCCCCCAGCCAACACAGCTAACAGCATTTACAGCAGCCCACCGTTCAACTACCCATATCTTGAATAAACAGCAGATGCGGTCGGCTGGTTTTTAGAAAACCTTGAGGGAATAAAGTCAGTGTGATCCAGACAGAGAGAGAGAGAGATGCAGCGTACGTACAGTATGTGTTTGATGCTTTTCCACCAGGGTGAACTTTTAAACTTTTTACATCTTCCAATGCGATAGACTTTTAAATAATTCACTTTTAAAACAATTCTTCCGTACTTCTCTGCATAAGAGTTTTTTTTGTTACTTGTATGCAGTTTGTCCCTTATATGCATTGACTCCGGAGTAACATCTGTACTTAAGTTGAACTAAATAGGAGGAAGTTAAAAGGTTCCTGGCATAGGTGAATTTCCCACGATCTTTAACCTCTGTTAATGTTTAGTGGCTTGATAGTGAGGTGAGTTGAGCCTTATCAGAGTTTCTGTCTCAACTTCACACACAGTTGGGGTGTTGTTTTGAGGCCTTTTACTGAAAAGTATCATCCAGGTCTACAGCTATGGCAAGATCTTTTTTTTTTTTTGTCTCTTGCATATTGCTGAAAAAATCAGACTACAATAATAGCCACAAACAGTAACAAAGCATTTTCCCTGAGTCATGATGATCTACTGACCAACTATCTTGACCCAACAACACATAAAAAAAGAAGTCGCGCTGACTCTCTTTCCAAATGAGCTGACTTCCTCTGTGCTCGTTTCACACAGCAGCTGCTGGACCTTGCAGTAAATAATGTATGTAGCGGTTTGGCTGGTCGATGCAGTGTACACCTGCTCTCCTTATAAACAGTATCCAGTATCACAGCCGGTCTCCAAGGACAGTCTGTCAAGTGGAAACCAATATGGCCGCTTGCTCATTCTTTAATGAGGGAAACTTGGATGTGTAAGCCAGGATCTGCAAAGTGACAACCTCTAGTGAGGAATGAAGCTCCGGTGAAGGAAACAAAGTGTGTTCTCATGTTCGGTTTCACTGACTGACACTTAAACATGGTTAATAAATAGACACTGATCATGTATTTTGGATTTCTGAATCCATTTTTTTCATTGTCTCCTTTTTTTCTATTCAAAGAAGATAACAGACCAAATGTAGCTGACGGTTTCAAATACAGTTACAATAGATTTGATTTGATGTCACCCATTCAGAATGAAATATATTCTTATCATTTGGTGTAGATTTGAAAATAGTGAAAAATGACATAATTTTGTCATAATTTTGTAGAGCTCATGGTGAAAAATGTCTTTTTTTGTCTGATCAACAGATACGATAACACAGGAAAACTGCAAATTCTGACATTTGAGAAGCTGCAACCAGCTACTGGTTGTTGTTTTTGCTTAAAAATGAACAAAAATGTTTATTTGATTATCAAAATAGTTGCCAATTAATTTTTGATCAATTAATACTAATTGAACAACAGAAAATGAATCATAGCATCTATGAATATGACCTCATGTGTTCCATTTGAAGGCAGTAATATATACACTACATAGCCAAAACTATGTTGTGTTGACTACATGACAATGAACCTATGCACAAACCCAGGTCCATCAAGAAATTTAGCAGTTTGATGTGTAAGACCTTGACTAGTGTGCACTTTTGAGATGAACTGGAACACCAATTGTGAGCCAGACCTTATCACCCAACGTCAGAGGCCGACATCATTGAAGAGCTATTGTAGCTGAATTGGAGCAAATCCCTGCAGTCAGGTTCCAAAATGTCATTGAAAGCCTTCCCAGAAGAGTGGAGGCTATTACGGCAGCAGATTCATGCCCAGTTCTTGGAATGAGATGTTCAACAATCACACATTTAACATATTGCATGGCTGGTCAGCTAGACCCTGTGCATACCCATAAACCCACTTTTAACTGACAGGAACAAGTTGGAGTATCTATCCAGGTAATAGTTGAAATAACTCACGACAATAAAATGTGAGAAGTAAGATTAAGGCAATTTTTCCACACTGAAAAGTGAACTATCCCCCACAACTTGCAGAACATCACAGACTGATGGTATCTTACGAACAAAGTAATCGTATCCAAAGGAGATTTTTTCCTTTAAGGGGACTAGAACAGTTTTGACCTGAATGCCACAGAGTTTTACTTGAAAGAAAGCAGATAACGGGCACCAAGGGATACATAGATGAAAGCGTGAGAAGAGGAGCAGAGAGAAAGATAGGAAGGAAAGGGTCTGGGTTGTGGACCACTCAAAAAAACAATGGTTATCTTTAAATAAAGCTTCAGAAGATATATTTATGACCCCCTGTTTGGTGGAAAGACTGGTGTATTTGTTCAAAGGCAGTGCCTTTTGGCACAGCGGAAGCACAACTACATGAAGGTATTTAAGGAAAAAGGTTGGAACTGGTTGTTTTTTGAGACCAGGGGGTGAAAATGGAGAGTCGACTTCCTGCCCGGTGCTTTTCTGGTGCCGTCCAATAGTTGACGTAGTTGTTCGCAAAGAGAGGTTGACGCAGGCTCAACTTGTGATGGAAGGAGAAGGGAAGAAAAATAGCTTCACAACACGACAGCACGTCCTGCTTCCTGTGTTTGTCTCCACTTATTATGTACTTCCTGCATGCAGCTGGGGGTGGGGGAACGTTTGGCCTTAAGAGAAGATCCCATCTCGCAAGGAACATAAACAAAGTGTCAAATCTGGCAACAACAAGGGATAATATGGAAAAAAAATCAATACTAGTTTTGATAAATCTTTTTTTTTTTTTAAATCACACGAGATTCACAAATAACAGCTGCACAGTCATTTTTTATTAACCAGAAGCAACCCATGCCACCCACCACTGTGGTCTGTAATCATGATCCTTATCCACCAGCCTTTCAAGCAGCTGAACTCCAAATTACAGACATCTATTACACTTTGAAAAGTTTCTCCACAGAAAAGGCTGAAGGTTTCAGAAAGAGTTTCAGAAGGCAATCTCAATTGATACTCCGCCGAATATACTTTTATCTCAAGTATATCAATGTACCAGCTCTATCTGGAGTAAGAACAGAGGAAAAGGCAGGTTTCCTTTGTGTCTGTGGTAAAGGCCCACAGGATCACCAGAAAACCAGAAAAGTGATCAGTGAGAGCTTTAAAACACTTTCACTCTGTTATAAGTAAGCAGTAAGACTATGCCTAAGGGGTGAAATATATTATCTTACATATAAATAAGCTATATCTAAAGTCTTGTTCGCAGTTATTTTTATCTTAGTGAGACTCATTTGCTCCATACTGCTGTTAACCATACTGCTGCTTGCACTCGCGTCTATAGAATGAGACACATCTAATTACTATTTTATCATATTTTCTATGTTCACACTGTTAGTCTGAGACAAAATGATTCTTAATCATTTTTTATTTGTTCTATTATTATCTGTTCTCTTATTGTATTATGACCTATGCTATCTAATTCAGAGTAAAGTTAAAAGTTTTATTGCTTAAAAGATCTTTTTTTGTCTCATCTAGTGTTAGGCTTATTAGTGACATGTAAAAATATTTGGGAATAACTGACCTACTTTGGTTTAAGTAAATTGCAACTTGGCATTTTTACTCACACTTTACTTTATATTCATCAATATAAACCAGTTCTAAGAGTTTCAGTATCTACTCTTCAGACTCAAAATAAACTAGGCCTTATGAAATTGTGTCTAGCAGGACATAATGAAGTCAGGCTTGCAGATATTTAAAGTAAATACAGCTAACTATGTGTAATCTGGCTTCGTAGGATGACTCATAAGCAGACATTACTGCTCCAGTCACTGCTCCAGTTGCTTTATTTCTCGTTGTCTTTTAGACCAAATTTTGCGCATGTTTCAGTAAACATCTGTTCATCTTTTATAAAATAGTTTTTACAGTGGGTCAGTGAGTGAATGTGGAATCAAGTGGGTTGCTCATATGGACAAAACTACAGAAAACGATCACCTGGCTCTGGAATTTCACTGAGCAGAAGGCTTTGACGTTTTTAGCTCATTGTTTTGGTTTTATGGCCTACAACTTTACTGTTTTGTTTCAGTGTCATTGCAATCATCAGTCCTGTTGCCAGTTGTAGCTGGCTGCTGTTTCCAGCAAAAAAAGATCTGATAAACAAAGACACTACCTACTTACCGACAGACAAGTTAGCGTCTAGCTAACCTTCCCACAAAAGTTAGTGGAGACCAAAACAGAACGAAAGGGAAAGTAAATATTGCACTTTTCATTCATCAGGTGGCCAGAAACGCAGCTCAGTAATGCTTCAGAATATGGCCTGCAATATGCAGCCTAATTATTCACAATTTACAGTGTAATTTTCTGTACTAACAGTGTACCGGTATAGTACAAGCCAATGCATAGATTTTGGTATAAGGGAACAAGATGTGAAGCAGGGGGTAACAATCTGAGAGCTTCAAAAGAATGTATACCTGTATTTTTTAACTATGCAAATGGAGGCCAAGGGAAGAGATCTTTGTCAGGAATAAAAGCCTATAGGGACTTACCAGGGATTTGAGAAGCCTGAAGTGTTACAGGATTAAAGGGATCAAATTATGCTTTTTGTGATTTTCTGTTATTTATATTCTGTTAATTATTTTCAAATTTCAAAACTTGAGGTGAATGTTTGTAAAAATGCTCCCTGCAAATCAAAAGTCTAGGTTACAGCCTGTTCTGCCGTTTTCAATGTTACCTGTACTTCCTCTTCATGATAACATCACATTGTTCATGCATGTCTACATGCTGTCCATTTCGTAGCCTTTGTTGCTAAAGTTGTTCTACAGGTTGTTCGCATTGTCCATTCACTTACTTTGGTAAGGGTTTGGGCTCGAACATGCACAGATGTGTTTGAGAAGTTTCCATTTTGAGCAAAGAACGAGTAAAAGAATTGAAATCCTACTGCTGCTGTTTGTTTACGTAGCCTGCCAAGGGGCAGCTTCTGGGAGCTAACCAATCAGAATAGAGTGGGTTCAATGGGAGTGGGGGCCTTAAAGAGACAGAAGCTAAAACGGCCTGTTCCAGACAGAAGTTGAACTGAGGGGCTGCATAAAGGGTCACTACAGGATAAGTGAGAAGTTTTTTGAACTGACTTGAATACAAGATTTTCCAGTAGAATATAATATGAATATAAATATAGACCTGGAAATGTGCAAGATACATCCCCTTTAAAACATACCGCCAGTATAAATTTTTTGTAAGTTCCAAGATTGTTACCCTCTTATTCTGTAACTTAACATCTTGTCCGATTCGTACCTTCATGTATGTATTTTTACATACAGTACTGGTCCACTGATGGTATAGAAAAATTAAAAACTTGGGATAATGTGATATGATAAATGTTACATTGTTCTGCTGCCTTTAAGTGGACTAAAATAATTAACATCGCTTTAATCATTAACCTTACAGTTTCGGTTATGTGTTACCTGACATGCTAATGAGGTCAATGCCATCCACACACACACACAGCCATGAAAGTCTCCAACTGGTTAGCATGGCTTCACCCTGCGATGTCATTAGCCCCTTAAATAAACACAGCATGCTTCCTGGTTTAGTGGCTGCTGAACATTTATTACCTCTCATTACAAGACTACAGGCCTCTCACCTCTCACACAGCTAAATATGAAGGCTGTCCAACTTCTGCCGATAATCAGATGGTGGCAGTTTGGTTAATTGTTGTTTTGCTTGGTGTTGTATTTAACAGGATACTCAGTCAAACTGGTTTATCTGCATGGGAAGGTCATCTACAAAGGCAAAAAGAGCAGGAGAGCAGCGAGGAGAAACTGAAAGAGAGGGGGTATTGTTCTGGAAATAGCTTCAGGGCTTTGTCTCTCAATGTGTGTGTTTGTGTGTGTGTTTGTTTGTGTGCCGGCAAGTGCACATGTGTCTATTGATTAGGCTCTTTATTTATGAGTAGTGTGTTCGTATGTGAATTATTCATGTGCATATGTACGTGTGTGTGAAAGGTGATTCACTGAATGAGCGTTGCCCTATCAACACCAACATATCCCTAAATGTGTGTTTGAACTGTGTGTGTGATTGTGTGTGTGTGTGTATGTTTGCGTGTGTGTGTGACTGTGTGTGTGCATAATGGGTGTTCCCGGGTGATGCAGGCTCACAGGGGCCGGACTAAGCTCTTGCATCAGGTGTGTCTTTGTGAGATACAGGCACAAGACTCGGAGACGCAAACAGTAAAGACTTAAACATACAGATCTAGGTCAACTGACAGTGACAACAGAGGCAGACAATTAGATAGAGAAAGACAATACAGGGAACGACAGATGAGAGCAAATGGGGGAAATGAAAATGGTATTTGTACCTTCATCTTGAAAATTTCCAGGAAGCTTAGGGCTTGCTACCTGTCTGGACTTGCCGAGGGAAAGGTAACTTGTGTGACTGTTTTTCTTTCTTCTTCTCTCTTTTTTTTTATGTGTGTACATCGGTTTATTTCATGGAAAAGATAGAATCGCCAGCAGATTTGCGTAAAAGCAAGTAGAGATAGCAGGCAGAATAACTGGTTTGGTACAGAGAGACTATTATTCAGCTCAGTAGGATCCTTTTTGAAAGTAGCGCCTGCTTGGAGGCCTGCTTGACCTTTGATCAAGTCAAGTCAAGGTAATCGGAAATAGGCTAATAGAGGCTAACACATGCCTATTACAACTAATTACACCATAGGTTGAGCTGGGAGAATAGCAGACCCCAAGGAAGCAGCGGTTGCTCCTCATTTCACCTCTGCTACCCGTATGAATGTTTTCTTCGCTCATGCTGTGACTTTGAATTTGCATTTGAGAAAGCTTACAAGTCAGCACATGCAAAATGAATGGTCATTAGGTTTTCTTTTTGAGAAGCTGGTTAGCATTCAAAATGGTTTGGAATATGTTTGGTGTGTTGTGAGTGTGTTTCCAAGGTGTTGCTCATGTGTTGACTCATAATGAGTGTGAAGTGTCTAAAATGGTCAGGAGATTTCCTCTGACTGCGCTGTGTTTTGTGTGTTTTGCTCATACATTTTTTATCATGGAAAGTCACAGGAAGCGTCAGTGTCAGGAGAAGTGTAAAGTGTTATCGATCAGTGTATTAGTTAAACGCCCAATCTGTGATGTGGCTGTAAACAAGAGGGAAGTCCCTCCAACAGAAATTCACAACACAAGATTGGAACCTGCTGTCAATCTCATACTGATTAACACTTCCTTTTAGTGTGAGAGGTAACACTAGACAGCAACTAAATCTGAGTGACTAATATTATATGATGCTGTTAAAGGTTTCAGTGAAACATGCCTTTATTTTGTTGAGCTTAAGTTTAGCTGAGCGAGTAAAAAATGCTGATTTTCCATCTGTAACTCAAACTCTACAGGAATTAATATGAATATATCTCAAAATTGTGTTTTGTTTTCAAAATTGGGCCTTGTTGTGGACACACCCTGCCTCAAGGATGTCATAATAAGGCAGTTTTGTCATGTGGCTCTTATTTTTCTGGCTTCTTCAAAAGTATTTGAACCCCTCTGGTGTGATACTGTGTATCTCACACTTGCCATGAGTCATCTGCTGTCTGTAACATGACTTGGGCCGTAAGATCCTGCTATCTAAGACTGTGCCAGTATATTGTTGGTGATATGACTGCTGCCAAGACAAATTCCTGTACATTGATTGTACTGGACTGGACTACTGGATTGTGATTTTAAGTCTGCAAGAAATCTGTTCTTGATCAACATTCAATAGGCTATAGCTGCATAGCTTGTACAGTTTGCATGTGTGTGATTGGCAGACACTACGCTTAGTTGCAAGTTGCAGTTAGGAGCTGCAAGGATAAGTCAATCTACAGAAAATTAATCAGCAACTATTTTGATAATTAAATAATCATTTTAGTCATTTTTTAATTAAAAAAAAAGGCCAAATATTTGCTGGTTTCAGCTTCTCATACATGATGATGATTGAATGGATTTTTATACATATAAACATGGGTTTGAGACTATTGGTTGAACAGAAACAAAAGACACATGAAGACAAAGGACCTTTGACTCTGGAATATAACGGGCATTTTTCAACATTTTCTGCCATTGTATAGACATAACAATTACCACATGATTTATCTAAGGAAATAAGTTGAAAAAAAGGAAATCATTCTTTGGTTGAAATGTATATTCAGCCGGGTGAGTCGGGACTAGTTTGTCATCATTTGGAGGAATCGCAGACCAAGAACAGTGACGACTGCTATCTCATCCAGTAATGATGATATAATGTGTTGCTTTACTCCGGATTCACTCGGTATAATGCTTTTTTTCCCCTAATAAGACAAATGTGTTATTTATCTCTGTTGTATTGTTTTCTCTCTTAGGTAGAGCCCTCACCCATGAAGACTACCTGGTACTGTCCTCTGGATCTGGTAAGGCCGACTGTGTTGCTGTGATCCTTTGAGCCAGCACCAGTGTAAAATAGGGAAACTGTGTCAGGGACTTTCCCCGAGGCTAAAATTGGATCGTTAGAGCTCCATGTAGCATGTGAGAAATTAGTTCAAAGCAACTTGATTTTATGCTCTTTTTTTTACACATGCATGGATATTATGTGTCTCTAGTGGAACAGATGATATCTCAATCATTATTTTACTGAGACTGTCTAATGTTATAACTTTTTTTTTAGTTCAGTAAAAAAAATAAGGTTAGATAAGTTTTTCTAACACATGCTTCATTACTCCTCATAATGTCAATTCACTTATCTTTTCAAAAAATCTATAGTTCATATTGATTTTAAACAGTCAGGCATATAACAGTGTCTTAACCTCATTTTCTCTGCTCTATAGTCCACTGTGGTAGAGGAAGAGGAGGATGGAGTGATCTACACAGTGGTGGTCAAACAACATCATGTCGCCCCCACCAGTCCGTTGGTAAGACATACTTGTTTGACTGATCTTACAGGCCGCTTGAGATATGAGTGGAAGGGTAACATGAATAACATGTACTTCCTTTCTCTTTCCTCTTGCTCTCTTTTCCTTCCTCCAGTCCTCGTCTTCTCGTTCACAGTGTGTGAAAGCAGGAACAGAAGAGAAGCTGGTGCTCCACCTACTCCACTCCTTCTCTATGGGAGATTCTTCTTTCATCACCATCTTCCTCTCCACCTATCGATCCTTCACCTCCACAGGAAGAGTGCTAGACATCCTCACTGACAGGTAGGAAAGTGTCCAGGGAAGGTTTTAAAAACACAAAAAAGATGAACACAGTAAATAAAAAGGAAAGTAGCTGGCAGGATAACAGTTCCAGGTGCACTGATGCACAACAAGACAGCAGCTGTCAGTATCCTGTATGGTTGGGTTTGTGCAGTTTAAAGCAGTGAAATCTTAGACTTATTCAGGCCAGTGGGAATTTGGTAAGAGGAAGAAATTGAGTTAACCAAGTAATTTAAGACTGTTACTCAGCTCTGGCTAAATTGGAGGAGCAAATCTCTTACACTAAGATGATGCTCACAATGAAAAGGCCAAAACATAGATGTTTAGACGTGTGTTAGCATGCTAACATGTGCTAATTAGCACTGAAATACGCACTGATGAGGCTTATTAGTTTTGCAGGTATTTGGTCATAAAGCAAAGTATTGGACAAATTAAAATGTTGATTTGAAGGTGGGACTAAATGACAACTCAGTCCAGACCAAAGTCATTACAATCCATCTTGTTGAGGACATGAATGTCTGTTCAAACTTTTGTGCCAATCCGTCTAGTAGATGTATATTTCACTAAAGTTTAAATTAAAAAAAAGTATGGCAATCCATTCCATAGCTGTCAACATTTACTCAAAAACATAAATGTCAACCACAGAGTGCCAGAAGAAAAGTGATGGGATCACCAAAGTCATTAGGAATCATCCTTCAGGGACTCAAATATTTGTACAAAATATCATGACAATCCATCCAAAAGTTGTTGAGATACTTCAGACTGGACCAAAGTGGTGGACTGAGTGACCAGTATTGACTAGTATTACCATTTCAAGAGCCACATTGCTAGCACTGCTGATAAAAACTTAGGACAGAGCAGTCAGACCTGCTATTTCATATATCAATGCTGTGTTTTTATGGCTGCACCATTCCATCAAATGGAACTGTTTTAAATGTGTGCAAAGTTATATTTTCTCAAAAATTAAAAAAAAAAAAAAAATCAAATGTGGCACATGAATAATTATGAAATTTTCTGATCATTCAAATCACTTTTAAATAGTCTTTAAGGTGTATTCAAGCTTAGAAATGTGATAAAGCTAAAAGATGTCACAGACCTTTCCCACTTGGAGGTGTCTGCAAAAGAGTTCCAGAAACCAAATATCAAAACTGGGTGATCATTTTACTGTAGACCTAATTTCCATTTTTATAAGATAAACAGACAAGGCACTTCATTTACAGGAAGTACCTGTGTGGCCATTTAATGTGCGACGGAAACTTTCTTGACAACATAATTCAGCACAAGATTGCTTGTGAAAACTCTCACTTCTGTCTTTACTAAGTAATAAAACTATTAGACTGAGACACCTGTTAGGAGAGTTTTTGAAACTGAACTTAAATCCTGCATTATGCTCAGTGCTATCTGTGAACATTACGACAACTCCTTTGCTAAAAAGCATCTCAGGAAAAACAAGTCATAAATGTATGCATCACAAAGCATGAGTATTATTTATGAAACAACAAATGCACATATTTTATGCTGACTGACTCTTAGGAGGTGATGTTTCTGGGTTTTTTTTTCTGCTCTACTAACTTTGTGTTTCTTGTTCACAGATTGGAGCACCCACCAGGAGACAACGAGAGGAGCCAGACGAGACAATCTTTCAACAAGTGAGTTTTTGAATATGCTCCCCAAAATCTTTGTTTGTTTTTTGTGGAACTTTTAGTGTGACATAAGGGTTGTGTGCACTTCAATATAAGTGAGCGGCTGTGTGCCAATGCAAAACCATCATCATGTACCTGAAGGAAATACTCTTCAGCAGCCAAATGCCCCACTCTATCTATCTGCTGCTGGTGCTGGGGAGTTTGCATACAGTCGGTTTATCAGAACATTTTCGCTGCAGCTGCTTGTTGCTGCTGGAAATGAGGTTGATGAGTGCATTGAAGACTGAAGCAAAACATGAAAGCTGCAAAAAAAACAAAACAATGAAGGAAACTGCAGAGTCAGATGATACAGTAATGATGTTGTGGTTTTGTCACTGCGAGTGCCTCCTGACATATTATACAATGTTGTGATAAAAATGCTGATTCATGCAGCTTGAGAATTGGCAGAAGACGCCAGAACAAAAGATAGCAAAAGAAAATGTTTTAAGAACCATCTTGGTATTTTATTTGTTGACATAGTTTACTGGCATTTTGAGATAAAGCTGCTCAGAGATGGCCAACAGATGGAAAATATATTATATTGTATTAAACTTAAAGTGACTTTCTATAGAGATTGTTTACTCAGACACTGAGGAGGGGAGCACCTTCAAGGCAATCAGACCAGACAAGAAAGTTGTCCATTTAAGCCCTCAGTTTTGTCTTGCAGTGTTGTAGGGAGAGGGTGCAGTCAGTCAAATGGTTCCACGGATATCAACATTTCATGCTATGCCATCTTTAAAGAGGTCTTTGGTGCTATTTACCCAGGCTTTACGTGCTGTCGTGAAAAGCTTTTTTTTATTACTTTTTGCAAACGGGCAATTATTCAATGTCTGTTTAAATAATACAATCTTGATCCTTTGCTCCCAATAAATTGTAGACCCATCTCTAAGCTGCTTTTCTTGTCTAAACCCCTTGAGAAGGTGATTTCTTTGCAACTTTTTAGATGTGTTGGAAAAAAATCAATACATTCAATCAATTCCAATCTGCAACTGCTTGTTTATCTGCTTCCGACATGCTGCACCGGCGCAGCTCCAACCAGATGTAGGTCCCATCTCACATCCACTCATCGACCCTTAGTAAAATTTGAAAATTAGTCTTTTGACTTTCAAGATATAAGACAATCTGATTTACGCCTACAACAATGTAAAAAAAAACAACAACTTCAGAACTCTTAGCCGTTTTGAGGTCAAAGCTAAAAAAAAAAAAAACGAAATTCCCTCTTCTCCCTGCAGAGCAGTGTGTACGGTGTTCAGCACATGGCTTTCGGAGTACCCTGAAGACTTCCAGAGTTTGGGGGAACCCTCACGCCTGCTGCGACTGGCTCCCCTCCTCCCCCAGGATTCTAGCTCTGCAGCCGACCTCCGTGCTCGCCTCCTCAGGATAGCTGAGGAGCTGAGCGAGAAAGCCTTGCTCCCTGACACCTCGAAAGGTTTGTATTTTAACAGGGACTTAAATTACACAGTGAAGGCCTCACTAGATTAGATTTTCATGTTGAAATATACCCAATTTATCGATGTGAATAGCAAACTGAGGCTGCAAAAAAGAGAGAAAAATACAACCTTGCTTGGTTGTGGTATCCTTGATTTGAGAACTGCTTTAAAAGTATTTTTTCAAACCAGTTATCTTTGGATCTTCTAAACTCAGGAACTGAATCCTTTTACTAAAGTATTCTTGACACTAGAGACACTGTGGTCACAACACTTTTTTTTTCCTATCCCATGATCTCAAGGTTATAAGTGAAATATGTTATTTTCTTGTGAAAATAAGACGTTTATCCTGTTTGCTTGGGCTTTCCTGAGATAACTAAACTGTTATCATGAGAAAATGACTCTGTTATCTCGACATAAGAAGATAGCTAACTTGTGATCGTAAAATAACAAGACTGAAAGACATAATTGCGACCGCAGATGCTCTCGGCGTCTGGACTCTGCAGCAAAACAACTTTATTATTACGCTGGGCACAGCGTTGAGAGAAACTGGTTCCTGCGATTGAAGAATAGAAATTACATTCAGTGATCCTTAGTTTTACTCAACAGCTTCACCCTTTGCAGATCAGACCGGTGTCACCCGCCCTCCTCCTGATGCCGCAAAGTTTGAAGCCACCAGCATCCTGGGATTCACCGCAGCAGTCATCGCTGAGCAGCTCACCAAGATAGAGACGGTGAGTTCACTCTCTAAGCTAGAAAATGTCTTTTAAAGTGACATGAAGCAAAATATTGACCGATGATACTGTGTTTGCATGTTACTGGTCTTCTTTCTGTAGACTTGACCTGCCTTTTTCCTCTATCCTGTTTTGTGTTGTGATGAACTTAATCTTTAAGATTTCAGTCCTGGTTGATTTGGCAACAGCTGTGGTTACTATGGTAACAGCGAGTGAGGTTTAATGCTACAACAAACAATCCTTGAGCAGCTGCTTTGTTGGAAATGTAAGAGGAGATGGTATATCTGTTTATAGAGCAGT
The DNA here is from genome assembly GCA_029490765.1 of Euthynnus affinis. Lineage (NCBI taxonomy): Eukaryota > Metazoa > Chordata > Actinopteri > Scombriformes > Scombridae > Euthynnus > Euthynnus affinis. The sequence continues at coordinate 7,550,388 of CM055847.1, read as the reverse complement.
CAAACAAAACCTGCACTGTTTTAATAAAGAAGTCAAAAATGCTGCACAGGATGTGTTTTCCAACAACACACAACTATGAGGAGTTGGAGGTATGCAGCTTGTTCATCTAATAACTCACTGTAAATGCACCTTCTTGTTCCATTACCATTACTCTCTTGCAAAAAATGTAAAATGATCCATTGTAGGTGCGTTTTCGATGAATGATTGCAGTCACTTCTTTATCTGTGACATGCATCTCCTGTGGCTCCTTCACAATAAAAGCCACTCTATGACTCACACATTGAAAACTTTTATTGTGAAGCAACAGGCATGGGAAATGTTCAGTTTGCTTTGGCTGTAAATTAATACAACGCTGGCATGGCATAAAGAGAGTGAACAGTAAACAATGAGGCTGTTATCACTGAGATAAAATGGCGCTGGATTCCTGTAAATCGCTCATGCTCACGTAGACAATCTTAATCCAGCAAGATTACCAATACCAATAAAAACTAGTGTATAGAGAGGTAATTACTGAATGTAAATACACTGAATGGCTACTGCAGAAAAAGAAAGATGGTGTTAGATTTCATGAAAACCAGCAACAGCTGGTTTATTTGGAGTACACTGAAGTAAATTGGTACTTACAGTAACATGAGACACCATGGCTGCAAAAACAAACAGAGAGGTACCACCCACTGAAAACTCAAACTCTGTCAGCAGGAAATTAAAGCAGGAAGAGCTCACAGAACAGGGTCACATGGTTTGATTACTGATTTTTAGGAAACAGGTTGTTATTCATTAATATATATATATATATCCCACCTCTCTCAGGAGCTGTTTGTCCGTCTGGTCCCGTACCACTGCCTCGGCTCGTTGTGGTCTCAGAGGGATAAGAAAGGGAGGGAGGGCGTTTGTTGGTCCGTCCGGGCCACCGTACGTCAGTTCAACAAGTTGGCCAATGCAGTCCTAGCATCTTGCCTTTGGCCCACAAAACTGCGGAGCCAGCAAAGAGCTCGACTGCTGGAGAAATGGATCAGCGTGGCAGAGGTCAGTATACAAAAATATAAGATCGCAGTTAAAGAAAATTACAGAATCTGATGCCATAAACACATTGGCTTCAAGCTAGAAATGAGAAATAAAGTTCATTCTGAAATAAGTACACCAGTTGGGGTTGCAGGTCCAAAAGCCTCAACTATGCATTTTCCTACAATAAACCCCCAGTAATCCTCTAACCATAATCCTGTTCTCTGCTGTGACTGTGCACATACCATCACAGCCTGCTTGGTGTCTGATATGGCTGTTCTAGTCATTTTCACTTTCATCAATAGCTGAAAGCAAAACATTATTGTCTTGATTTATGGTTCTTTTCGCACTATAGCCGCAGCAAATAGCAAAAAGAGCTCTTTAGTGCATCTGGTGACCGACCATGTTTGGCAGAAGATAAGAGGAGAGATTGTTCAAAATTAGCATATTAATAATTAGCCTATTTTTATATGAGAAGTATAACTTCCATTTTCAGTACTTGAAAATTGACTTTGCATGAACTGTACGTATCAGTAATGTACTGGTATATGTCAAAAACTGGGATGTAAGAGCTCAAGGCAAACAGTGAAGGTTTGGATCTGCATAAAAGTATTATTAAAAAAATAATAACTGAGGTTTGTAACAGTGTTATGGTTATTGTGCACAAAAAATCACCTTCTTTTGAAATATTGAAGAGCCTGAAGCAAGTACAGAAGCTCACAAACACAGAAACACACTCATAAACATAGTCTGTCCTTGGTTGTTATGGTCACATGAGCCGTTGTATTCCTCTCCCAGCCTCTTCTTTGTGAATAAAACACAGCTTCTTTCCAGGATGAAGCAACACATACACACACACACACACTCTCTCAAACACTAACATCCTCTAACACAAGTGAGGCACAGTATCACTGGTTTGCTGCCAAAGTGCAGTCCCAAGCTCACCCTTGGTTTCTTTTGGGACAAACCTCTTAGCAGAATACATTATTCAGCACTTCAAACTGACACTGTAACTTAATACCAGACAGACCCACACCCACAGGTGTTCTCAGTTACAGAGTGAGCGTGAGTGTAAGAGTGTGTTTATGCATGAAAATGAGTGTATTCATCTGTGTGTGCTTTCAACAGGAGTGCAGAGCCAGGAAGAACTTCTCCTCGCTGTACGCCATCGTGTCTGCCCTGCAGAGTAACCCCATCCACCGGCTGAGGAAGACCTGGCAGGAGACTGACAGGTCTGTGGCCTGACAAACTCAGGTTTTTACAAAGGGAATAAAGAATATTTAGCATCATACACAAAGAAAACAATTTGCTCTTTACAATGAAATTCTTTGCTGTCCTCTCTGATTGGCCTTTCATAAAAATAAACTTAAAAGTTAAAAAAGTGAGGACAACAAAAGATGAGTCACAGCGGTGCAAGCTACAAAATACAAATTTTACAGTAGTTTCAGGTGTTTTTATTAGCTAGATAGCTAAATTTCATCACCAGTCTCTGGGCAGGGAAATCCACAAAGGAATTAGGGTGTCATATGTTATAATTCAGACAGGGGTACAGAGAATAAATATTGCATCATGCAAAGCTAATTCAATTAACTAGGTATAGTATAAATTAATAGAGGACATTTATCAACCTCTGCTGGTGTCCAGGGAGTTGCAGCCGTGTTACCTCAGGTCTGTAGCAGATTCTAGTGGCTTTAAAAGAAACATCGACATCTTATTTTCCTAATGATACACTTTCCTCGTGTGGCCATAGCTTGTTTTGAGTCATCTTATTGTGCATGTTGGCTAACTGTCACATCTACTGTAAATGGAACAGAGCTATCGCTATATCTGCATTTTTCCTGCTATGACAATGGAGGTCTATAGAGGACGCTACAGTAGACACTAGGAGTAGAGTTTTAATGAAGAATCAGTGAGGAGGTAATATTTGACTTGATCAATGCTTGGGGCTCACTGCTTTAAGTTTTTATCAAGAAATCTGCAAATATACTGTATTTATGTTGTATATTAGACCTTTAGAGTGAATATGGCTGAAACAAAGTCAATAATTTCAAAATCCAGGAGGAAAATGGATTATAAATGATAAGTGTTGCAGTGTAAATATTCTACAATTTCATCCTTGATTGTTTTTTTTTTAAAAATAATTCTAAATTAATAATCATCAAGAAACTTTAAAAATCTTGTATGCAAGTACTGTATACTTAATATGCTGTAACATAAGTATATTGTACATGTTTTTTTTATTGCCTTTACTTGATGGAGGTTAAGTAATTTAATTTGATTCAGAAATATATTTTAATTTAAGGCAATGTGTTTTTAGGACCTGGACAGTTTCTTCATAGTTTCAAACTGCTTTACAGGAAACTGGTTTTAACTTAAGGACACTTTTTCTATTAACTTCTGAAGCAGATGCAGAAGTAAAAGATGTTTCCTCAAATTAAAGCTGTAATCTTCAGCAGTTCCATTCCCAGTCACTGCACCATCTCAGTATAATTATTGTTTCAGCATTACTCTATTAGTCATATTAATTATTCTTTACTCAATTTTCCCACTAATTTGTGTCATCTGAAATGTTAATAATCTTGGTATTAACAATATCTTCATTATATGTCATTAGTTCAAATCATATTGAAATATAAATGAGCATTTAAGAAAATTCACTAATTTGGTCACTTGACAGGGAGGCGATCAAGAGATACGAGGAACTGTCAGAGATATTCTCAGAGAAGGATAACTACTCACAGAGCAGAGAACTCCTGAAGGAGGTAAGTTTATGTCGGGAGGACAGAATGAGTGGAAGTGTAATATACTGTACGTTTCCAGACTTAAATGATGACATCATTTATATTATACTATGTGAAAGAGCAGGTTCAGTGAGAAACTTGATCTTTTATTCATGGCCCACAGAGGCCAGTTTCTGCTGGGGTCATGACACAGCATGTAGCCAGTTTTGTTTTTGAAAGTTAGAAGTGAAACTTCAAGCCTGAATGAATTTATCCCCAGATACCCTGTCATCTGACTACTTGTATGTTACTTAAAGATAAAACTAAATGCTTGGCCATAGGGTGGAGATGTAGCATTTTTTTAATGCTGGAAAGCTGCCAGTTTGAGATCTGGGTTGTAGTGTTTGGGTGTAGTTTTTGGTCTGGAGTTGATTTTAACAACTCCTTTCTAATGTCTCGAACTTGTTTCAGGCCTATTTATAGATGTGTTGCTCTGAGCTGCTGTTGGATACTGACACTGCTCATTGCCTTGCTAAAAAATCTTCAAAGAGACTCTCTTCTCCACCTTCTCCCTCATCACTACAAACAGTTTGAGTTTACACCTGTGTGTACAGTATGTATATGTATGCAGTGGATGCATAAATACACTGTTTATTGTCTGTTTTCTATTCAGGTCTTGCTTTTGGGCTTGACAAATTCTGTTCAGTCTTGACTCATTGTTTGATCACTTTTGGACCAGATTCTGAAATTAAAGTTTAATGTATGGACTAAAATACACATGGAAAACATAACATCCAACACTCCCCATGAGACTGAAGCAGGATATTGCTGAACAAGACAGCAGTCATGCTAACACCTCTGTGAGAGTGTACTTAGGCAGCGTGGTTCTTTGAGCTGAACACTAACATCAATATGCTCACAATGACAATGCTAAAGTGCTAATGTTTAAAAGGTATGATGTTTACCGTGTTCACCATTTAAGTTTAATGTGTTAGCATGCTGACATTTGCTAATTAGCTTTAAGCACAAAGCAGGATCTTATAGGGAATGATGATTGTGATTTGCCTGTTATCCAAATGTTGGACATATTGAAATTTTGATCTGATGTTGATTCTAGATGAAAGGTTAAAGTGAACATATGTTTTTTGTGATTTTCTGTTGTTTGTAGACTGTTATGATGTCACTTGTTTATGTTAAACACGGTCAAAGCTCCTAAACTTGAGGTGAACATATCTAAAAATGCTCCATGAAAGTGAAAACCTAGGGCTTCAGCCTGCTTTGAATGCTCTGCTTGCAACGTTACCTCTATTTCCTCTTTGTGACAACATCAGAAATTTCTGTTTTGAGATAAGAACGAGAGAAATAACTGAAATCCTACTACTATTGTTTGTTTGCGTGGCTTCTGAAACCGCCAGCTTATGGAAACTAACCAATCAGAACAGAGTGAGCTTATCGTGATGAGGGCCTGAAAGAGATAAGAGCTGAAACGGCCTGTTTCAGACAGAGACTGAACTGAGGGGCTGCATGTTATGACGAGAATAAGCTAAATAAGGAGTTTTTAAATTTGAAATCATGCAAAGATATTCCAGTAGAGCCCAAGAATATAAACATAGATCTGAAAGTGTGCATGTCACATCCCCTTTAAGGGATCACCAAAGTGATTGCAATTCATCCTGAAGGGGGCGTGAATGTTTGTACCAAATTTCATGACAATCCATCCAGTAGTTGTTGACACATTTCATTTAAAACCACAAATATCAACTTGCTGGTGGCACTAGAGGAAATGTCAAAGGATCACCAGAGTCAATAGGATTCATCCTCTGGGGGCCATGAATGTCTGTATGAAATTTCACCTGAACCCATTTAATATTTGTCAAGATATTTCAGTCTGGACCAAAGTGGTGGACTGACCGATTGACAAGCCCACATAACCATTCCTTGAGCTACAATGATAGCATAGTTTACGACAAAAATAAACCAGCACTGCAAGCATAATGAATGTATTTTAAGCCTCAAACTGCAGCTATGAAAAACCATGTGACTCTGCTGCACTTTGACTGAGATCTCACATCCTGGTGACTAGCATGCCAGAGTTTGAACAGCAGCATGAGACATTTATTAATGTGTCTATCAAGTTAAACTCCTATCTGCAGAGGCCTTATCTTCAGCTGAAAACAACATTCTGTGTTACAGATTTAGGACTGAGCGTGCTTTAAAGACCAGAAACCAGTCTAATCTGGTTTCGGAGAACTGCCCTTATTCTGTCAACACTTTCACTTCAGTGTTCGACAGTCATCTGAAGACGTACATTATATTTAGTTTGCACTGTGTCAGAGTTGGGGAAAATGGCAGGATTAGCTGTGTTTTGATTCACTGTAATGGTGCAGTGCAGGCATCAATACCTTTGCATTAGCTGCAATTTTACCCGTGATACCCCCAGAGGAATTCATCCAAACATTCGCTTTCATTTTGAAAAGCTTCACTCTGAGCTTTGATGCCAGCAAAACACCATCGCCTTCTGTTGGCCTTTGATTTTTGCAGCACAGCTACTTGCTTCGCTTCATCTCTCAGCTTGTCTAAAAATGACTGCGTCTAGCTGACAGGGTGTAAGATGAATGATTCAGACAAAAGACTTAATAAAAGTTAGGCGAAATAAATTATTCACACCACTGTCATTAGAGCATTTGACAGTGTCATAGCACTTTATATTTATATTATTAGATATATTATATTACATAATGTCTGTCATGACATGTTCATGGCTAATGTCATGTCATGTCAACTTTGCATCAAAAATCACATTATTAACCACAACAGACAAGAATTCATTCATGTTCATACCAGTTGTTATAGGATTTAATCTAATTCGATGATACATTCATTGAAATTTGTATTTTTGGTTAATTGCATATTTATTTTTATCATCCTGAATGTTTATTTTTATGAGTCATGCATTGCAAATTAGCTTAGACTATAAATGCTAAATGTAATAAAATCTCTAAAGAGAAGCATAAATGAATCAAAACAAACCATGCGCTGAAAGAGATACCATTAAAGCCACCATGTGTGGAATTTAAAACCCTCTGACTTTGGCTTTAAAAAGAGAAATTTGGCATATAATGAAGAACAAAAATAGTTAATAGTTAATAATTTCCCTTTCTCACCACACGGTCCATTGTGTTGAAGAGCTTTCAATCACATCAGATGATTTTCATCAGCAGAGGAAACTTTTACGGACTTCTCGTCTATGTTGGCTTAAAAGCTGAGGTTTGAAATCGATTTGGCAAACGTTGGCATGTGGTCTAATTGAAAGCTCCAGAAGACCTTGTAATGAGATTGTCTTCTCAAGTGCTGTGTCCAAGGTCAAGAATTTCAACCTTCGCTTTTGTCTTGCAGGAGGGGACGTCAAAGTTTGCCAACCTTGACAACAAGCTCAACCACAGACATCTTAATAGGGTAAGTAGTGCAAATAACAATTGTATGAAATATGGAGTGATTAGGGGAGACAGGCTTCTTTGTGGAAGGTCACTGGGTTGAACTTGAAGTGAACATTTGGGTTTGGAAATTGAACAACAACCAGCTGAAAAACTGAATACTGTACCTGTTGTTGTACAGTTCAGCACTCAGGTGGAGGAAGTGGTGGAAATTGTAAGAATGTTGCGGATATGCTGAGTCTGAGTTCAGATCTTTGACATTTGTATATTTATTCTCTTTGGAACATCAAATCATTTGGGGTTATGTCACCAGGACATTTCAGATAGTGTTAGGCACAATGTCAGTCACAGAGAAGTAACTCAAAATGACCTCAGTATTCTTCTCTGAGGCAAAACTACAGTCATCAACCAGATAAAAAAAAGACCCATTTTCACCAACTTTACAGCCCACGTCTGGTGTGTGAATATCAATTATTTTAGCCTGAAGGATTGTACACCCCCACAGGCCTTTATGGGAGACCTTGGGAAATTTAGGAATGATGTAAGACCCTGCAAAAGTGTCCTTAGTATTGTAAAAGTTAGGGGACAAAGATGTTGTATAATATCATTTGAAAAATTATTGCATTCAGGTGTATTTTTAGGGCCCATAGAGAAGTGGTCATGACATTAACCTTCTTTTATTGTGTACATAGCGCTTGCTGTTTGTGCAATGTAGGTTTAGTATGTCACAAACATGTGAGTAGAATCAAGTTTTCCAGTTAAAAGCACTCATTTAGTAAAAAGCTCTACAGCTTTGCTAAGAGCTTAACAATGGATTGCACTATAAAAGTACTTGAAAATAGTGTTTTCATACAAAAAGACTACATCCAAACATTGATACTGATGTCACTTCTGCTAAGCGGGTGGTGTTCAGTGGTTTGATGGAGGGTTGTAAGGGGGATCGACCAGCATGCAGCAGTGAAGTGGAACAGAGGGCTGTCGTCTCTGTGTCTGTGTGTGTGTGTGTGTGTGTGTGTGTAAGTGTGTGTGTGATGTGCCGAATCCTGAGCCATCGTTTGAAAAGTAGCTGCAGGCGGCTGCTCTAAAATCCCTCGCTGTGTGGGCTCTTTTACAATGTGAATAAAAATCTCTGGGGGACTGATGAAACACACTTTCTTTTGGGTTTTTTTTTTTTGTTGTTGTTTTTTTACACAGTCCAACGCCCAGGGCACTGTGCCCTACCTCGGCATCTTCCTCACAGACCTCACCATGCTGGACACGGCGGTCAAAGACAGGCTGGATGTAAGTGCGTCTTATCTCTATCAAGGGGAAATTCAGTCACAAACCCCTGGAAGTTGCTCAGTATTTTACAATTATCAAACTGAAATAACACATCCTGTTACTGCTTTTGCAGAACGGCTACATCAACTTTGACAAAAGGAGAAGGGTGAGTGTTGCAATCTCAGTTTGAGAGATTAAAAGGTTGAAAGTTGGACACGTTCTCATCTACCTTAATGCTTAAAGAACGGGTGCACAATTTTTCAAGTCTGTCACTATGGACAGTGTTTTTCTGTTCAGCTGCAGTAGAAGGATTGTCACAAAAAGAAGGAATTTGGCACTAAAAAGGCACTGAACTTACAGCTAAAGCCTTATGTTAGCTTCAAAAGTCCAGTATGAAGAGGAGAAATGATAACAGCAAGAAAAACATGTGTCAGTGCTCATTTGGGGACCTGACAATTGTTTTAGGACAGACTTGAAAAACTTGTGAATTTATCCTTTAATATAAAAAGCATTATGCATTTAGCTGATGCTCTGATACTCGGTGAAGCAAGCTCTGGCTTCTGCAGCTCAAAAATAACACACAAGTATTAAGGAGTGTGCGTGAGTACAGTAAGGATTGTAGCACCCTGACAAAATTCTTGTGACCTTGGAGAGATCTTGTTAGAGAGGAAGAGAAGTGAACAAAGAAAGAGGAGAGATAGGAGGGATGGTTTAAGATAAGAGCATAGTAGAGCAAGCAGAGGTAGCACTATCTGAGGGAGGAAATGATTAAGTGGAGTGACACTTTGAGGTGCTTTTAAGAGAGGGGAGGAAAAAAAAAAGTAATACTTGATCAGCCAACACGGATGCACCTTTCTGTTATGAAACATTGTGGTGATACAGTTCTTTGTTAACAGGAATTTGAGGTTTTAGCTCAAATCCGGCTCCTGCAGTCTTCCTGCAAAAACTGTGTTTTCAATGCTGATGAGGGCTTCATACCGTGGTATCACAGCGTACCTACACTAACAGAGGAGGAAAGGTAAATGTTCAAAAGTTTTCGTTCAGTTATTGGCTTAAAAAAAAAAAGTTTAGAAGACTTTCATGCTTTTGACAAGAGCAACGATTGATTTTCTGCTCTTGGAAGATTTTGAATTTTTAAATCCCTATGATGTCTATTTCAGTTACAGACTGTCCAATGAAATAGAAACACCTGGTGAACCCAGCCCCCGTGGCCTTACCCCAACAGTCATCATCACACAGTGCGGAGAGTAAGTAATGCTGAACTCCAAAACAAACAATTTCATTAAATGTGATTAATCCATAATGAAAATAACCATCAGTTGCCGCCCTAAAGTGAATATGTTTGTGTATTTTCTTATGTTGACAGTCTGAGTACCTCGCGGCACAGCCTAGCTGGTGACAGTGACAGCCTCTTTGACTTCCCCTCCCCTGTCAATAACCTGCTCTCAAAACTCACAAAGGTAACACACTATTACAAATACCTTTGAGCCAACCTTGCAATTATATTATACAGTAAGAGTTTGTTTCACAGATACTGTATGCAGGAGTGACTCTTCTTTTTCTATTAAATATTTTAGAAAAACAACCACATCCTTTGTTTCTTGGTCCTTGGATCACCATCATAATTACTGTTATTTTCATTGCAGCATATGAGATCTCCGTCTGTGTCTTGTTTGGATGTGGACACGTCTCCTCCACCCAACGACTCCACCCCTGCCACGTTGACTCCATCCACTCCCACAAAGTCACACCGTCGATCGGCCTCCTGTGGCAACAACCCCCCAAGTAACACCAAGGGTTCGGGGCCGGACATGCGAATCATCAGGATACGGATGGACCTGCAAGATGGAAACCTATACCGAAGCATACTGGTACTACCCTTATAGTTATATTATTCTAATTTACAGCAGCGAGATGGTAGAGAATGTTATGTCCCAAATTATCTGAGACATGCTGCACTTACAGCCTTTCTTCTTATCCGCATGGATCCCATAATGATAGTCATCAGGATCAGATCCTCGGGATACAATGGGCCCAGTATATCATTAGTGCAAATCAAGCTGTCCTTGTGTCATTGTTATTCTTCTCTCTCCTCTCAGGTTACGAGCAATGATAAGACCCCCACTGTGATCAGCTCTGCCTTAGAAAAGCACAATCAGGACCCCAAACAGGCATCCAGATATGAGCTGATCCAACTTCTGCCTGAAGGAAAAGGTAAAGATGAGAATAATCCGCTGTCCAAAAAAACTTCACTGGAAATGTATTTTTGGACCAGTTTTATCATTTGGTGATGTATTTATCTCAATCATAGGGGGACAAAAGTGACATCATCTTGAGATTTTGATTTATAATGTGGTTAACATCAGCTACTCGTGACGCACACTCACCATTTTGCAATACAATACATGAGAATACAAAGAGAAAATCACTACATTACATTTTCCAAGAGGGTAATCATTTTGGTCCAGTTTGTTTGTTTTATTCTATTGTATTGGTAATTATATTGTCTGTGTGTGGCACGGGGCGGGCTACCACTGAATTTCATTGTACAATCCTGAATTGTATATTGACAATTAAAATAAACCTTGAATCTCTGAAATGCTTCTATACTGATTTCAATGAAAATTTGGTTATAAGATGGGGCATTTTAGAACATTTTCACAAACTACTGTACTTTTTTATGACACATATATTAATTTGTTGGTGTGTCACTATGTGTATTTTGATCCTGAAGTAACTCAGCAAAGGTATATTCTCTTTCAGTGGTTTGTACTTGTAGAAAACACCAAAAACTATCTTTCAACAGTTGATCACAACTCCTAAAATACACTGAACGCCACAGAATAATTTCATCTTTTATACATTATCAGCTTATTTATCAGGATTTTATATCTTTCGTAGATAGTAACAGTACAGAAATGACAGGAAACGAGGAGAGAAAGAGCAGGAACGGCATTCAATAAAGGCCCCGGTCCGAATGCAAGTCAGGAATGTTGTAGTTCACTGTTGGTGCCTTAACCTTTTGGCCACCGCGGCACTCCATGTATTGTCAGCTTAGAGTACTGATTGTATCAGCCCAGCAGCTTTTGTAAAGCTCTATTGAATTTTAATGCGTTTATTTGTCTTTCTTCTCCTCTTAATGCAGAACTGATCATCCCTGCTACAGGAAATGTCTTCTACGCCATGACATCATCTAGTGTTGACTTCCTGTTGAGAAGGAAAGGTGGGAACACTCCTCTTGGCTCACAGCCAATCAGCACAGAGACGAGCGCCACTTTCCCGCGAATCAAGGCCAAGGGGAGGAGACTGGTCAGGACTCTATTTTGACATCAGATTTTCCTCGGCGCAGCTTTGTCCACAGTGATGGATATTCAGTCCTGACATTATTGCAGGGCGAGCTCTCACAAACTGTAAATGTGGCCTTCTCTGTGCAAAACAAAAATCTACATATGCCTTTTTCCCATTCTCCTACCAACCCTGTTCTACCAAAACACCAAGACCAAGTCTCTCTTTAATGTACAACTGCATATAGCAGAGTTTGTCGGACATTTCAGACCTCCTGCTGCCCTGCAGTGTACACCAGAGCCGCCTGCTGCTGAAGAACAGTATCAGTTTTCCTCTTTTTCCAAACAGTATGCATTACTAATTTACACCTGGAGGAAGAGCAAAGGAAGCCTTTAACTGAGTGCTTTTGGTGCTGACTCTTGAGTCCCAGTCAGGTAGCACTTGATGCATTTTTTTCATTCCAACTCAATGAATAAGATCTGTTTTAATTGCTAACAGCCAACAGGAAATTCAATGTTGTTGTATGTCTCAGTCGTGAGTAACGTTTCCAAATGTAAAAAAAGATGGTTAATTGGAAAGAACGTGCTTTTGTGATCACCCATGATGAAGGATTTAGGGCTGTGTTTTTTTGGGGAGAAGATTGATGAAATCTAAATATACAAAACCTGTTAGATCTGGTTGTTGTAAACAGCACACATCTGGAAGACCAAAAGAAAGTGCATCATTGTAGCAAAACACTGGAACCTGTCAAATGAGACATATATATGTTTTGTATATATTTATATATTTTGTACGTCTGTATGATGTCAAGATTGTGTTTACATTGGTAAGGAGCTCTAGGATCCATGTGTCTGACTTGTCAAGTAACTAGTTCATTAAGGAAAAATGCATCAAATACCTGCAAGATTTTCACTTTAAACAGGCCAGCACCTGTCTACAGTGGGAATGATTATTTTCAGCTTCGACTCAAGCAGATAGTCATTTCAGCATAAACTTAAAGTTGCATAAACTTAAAATTTTTATATTGCATTTAATTTAGTGACTCTCATAATGTGAAAGGGGTTACTTGTAAAGACAAAACCTCTGAGAATTATCAACTCTTCAGCTCTACTGAGCTTTTAAGCTCATTGTTTTGGTTTTACAGCCCAAAAATATACTGTTAAGTTCTCACAGCTGTTGTCAACCCTGTGTCCAGCAGCAGCTGTTTTTTTTCTGCAAAAAAGCCCTGACAAAACTGCTGTATACTTTTCTAACAGCAACCAGCAGACACACACAGTTAGTGAGAGAGCCAGATATTTTCCTTACGAGTTGCTAGACCCCAAACTAGAACTTAAAAGAGAGTGATATGTGCTTATTTTATCAGATGGACAGAAATGCAACTCTAGATAAATCCTCTTCCTGTTCACTAACAAGCCAAAACAAAGGCGATAAAAATGTCATCCAGCTCTTTGTGGATTTCTTCTGCCCCCTAGTGGCCAAAAATTGACTTTTGCAGCTTTAAAAGCAACGGAGCACACTCAAAGCCTATGACTTTGCATAGTTTTATCATTAGTACCAAAGCCCTGTAAATAAGTAAGGAAAATCCCCCAAAATATGCCACCATTATTGGTTTGAAGGTTTTCCAAGTCTTAACTTTTCAACAGAGCATAAGCTAAACTTGATGTATGCAGATTTTCCAGCAGTGCAGCAGGATGCATCTTCACTGCTGTTTACATACAGTGCAAAGCCTCAGTTCCTATTTCATGTTCTGAATTAACATGATAACTTCGGTGTAACTTTAAAACACACAACCTCTTTGAAATAAGTCTCGACTTTGACAAAGTCTTGTGACCTCTGGTCGTACTGTACCTGCTCATCGCTGGTGAGGCCTCCTTACTGGCTGAGGCATGAGCATGACAGGACCAGGGAGAGGATTCTGGGTAATAAGAGATGACGTGTGCTAGCGTTATGCTATGCTACTGATTGTTTTAGTGCCTTTCTCTACAGGGTGCTTACCTTTTCCATGTTTGCATTAGAATGTATACATTATACAAACACGCATGGGTGTGTGCGTGGATGAAATGCAGTCACCCACAGCGCTGTGTAGTCTCACATCAAAGCTATTTATGCACTACATACAGGATGTCCTATTTTTGTGGTAATAAATTTACTTTTATATGAATTCCATTGTTTTTGACTGATGTGCTGTAACCTATTCCACGTTCAATACAGACAGATATTGTCCATGCTGCTGAGTATCCTCTGAAAATGACTGTGTCAAATACTGACCACAAACAAACAAAGCAAGGGGAATATATGTCAATGCAGTTTATTCAAATTCAAGATAGCCAGCATCTTTATCTTCAAGCAAAATCATGGCATAAAATCTGCCAATATAAGAATGAATGTATGTATGTATGTGGAAATGTGATACTGAGGCACATAACAAAAAGAAAAAAATCATTCTTTACTTCTCATAAAAGCACATTTGAGATGCAGACACTCAGTTAATAAACACAAGCACTCATGAAACACAAAGTATTAAAAGCATTCCTCACACCTGAATGTTGTCAGTGTCTGTAATTTAATATTGTCAGTGAAATGTGTGTTTGTGTGTGCGTTTGTGTGCATTGACTGTCACATAGTGCAATTATTCCCATTTTGTTCGTACATTTAAAATTCCATAAAACCCACTGTCGTACATTTTCCTTGACACGCTCCCTCACAATGAATGGTTATGTTACTAAAGCAGCACTCACCAGTTTGCACCAGTTTGCACCAGTGTCTCTTCAGTTTCAGTTTAAACAGTCCCCAGGCCCTGGGCAAAAATACTTGAACCAGTGCTTGCTCATAAAAAATGACACTTGTATCTCTAAAATTAACACTATATTTCCTGTAAACTCTGCCACTTCCTGTGCGATTTGGTGACTTGTCCTCTTTCAGCGTTGTTCAGCATGCATTAAATTTAGAGAGAAGGATTTAACAGCGCTTCATAACAGCAAACAATCATTTTGAACAAGCAGTAAGATGAACATGTAGTTGGAAAATTCAAATTACTTTAAAATCGTAAGCATGAGTCATTTCAATTAGATTTCAGCAGACATTAATAGAAATATATAAAGTGAGTGCAATATCTTGTCTGACATTATCTCACCATTATCAACTCATTATGGCATTTCCCTCCATCCCAGTTGACCTACAGTAGGCTGTTAACACTTGATTGTTCCTCCTCCACACGCCTCACACTCCTGCGCCGCTGTTCGGTAAGCCTTCCACACCACTGGATCCTGCAGACACACCGTACCGCCGCCTCGCTTCTCCTCCGCCTCGTTCCGGTTAATGTCTCCCACACACACCCAGCCTCCTCCTGCCCCCGACCCGGCCGCCATGGTGCTGACTGCCCACTTGGAGTGGTCTTGGCTGGCTTTGAAGGTGAACGTCTGCCCCGGGGAGATGGACGTGATGTCCAGGACCTTCCAGCCCAGCGTGCAGTCAGAGGGGAGGATGCCAGTGGAGCGAACCCAGAATTGGACCAGGAGGTTTGACTGGAGGGTGGGCGCTACCCAGGAGTGGTAGAGGTCTGACGAAGCAAGAGAGGGAGGACGGATGAGAATATGTTTTTATTATTTTCTTGTCTGGAAACTGTCTGTATGCTGTTAAATAATTTAGGTCACATAAAAACTACAAAAAAAAACCTTAAAGGCAATTCAAAATGCCTTGTGTAAAACATAACAGCCATTAAGAAAGGAAACACAAGGTAATATGAAAATAAGTGCAAAATATAGATGAATAAATTAGACGATTAGGCATTAGACTCAAGGTGAAGCTTCAGAAACTGAAGGTGATGCTCAAACAAGGTGAACTGCTACCGGAACAAAACTTTAAATTGCTTTCATTTCTCCAAAGTTATACCATTGTTAAACGAGGCTCCTTTGGCAAAGCTGATGAAGTTGGTGCCATCCTTTGAGGTGAGGGTCACGCTGCGATTGGACACAGTTTTGACAGGTTGAAAGATGTCAGCGGACGGATGTTTTTTCTTACAAACATCAGCCAGCGCAGGCACCAGGGACGCCAAGGACTCGGGGACATCGCAGTCGTACACATTAGGCTGATTGATCTGCAGCTGCTCTCCTGTGGTGCAAAACAAATTAGATTTAAGGCAAACACTGCTAACGGCAATCCAGAATCAGAATCACTTTATTCATTAAGTGCAGTAAATGAATAGGACTGTCTTGGTGACATTGGTGCAGAGGCATACAGACAACATAGCAAAAGGACAATGGAATGAATACGGTATGGCCTGCAACAACAAAAATCTACCTCTGGATACGGGTTAAATCATTTCACGTTAAGTGTGATTTGAGTTGTTTTCCATCCTTTCCTTCAACTTTGCCTTATTCGTTTCTACTTCAGTATATAAGTGAGGAAAAACATGTTCTGCAGCTCTGGAAAGAAATCCTGGCTCTTTGATTCTGAGACCGACAACATAACCTGATGTTTGTTTTGTTTTTTTTTACCTGTGTTTTAGATTAACTCCTGCAAACTTTTTCTACATTCGGTCAGTTATCAGGGGGAAGAAAAGCTGCCAAATGTTCTCAGAAATGCTAATAAACAGTATAAATCACTTTTTTGAAACAAAAGGTGTGCATTACCGTATGCAAGTTGTTCCTTTATTGGCCTATATCATTCAATAAATAAAACAGTTGCGAAATTTGTTGTTGGTTGTAGAAAACTGTGGAAATGCTGAACACATCATGAGCTTCATTAGTCTACATTACTTTTTATTATAGATTAATACATCCATTATTAGCACGATAAGTTGATTGTTGAATCTATAACTTGTCAATAAATAGTGAAAAATGACCCAAGATGATCTTCAGATTGTTTGTTTTGTCCAACTAACGTCCAAAACTCAAATATACTGTTTTTAAAGACATAAACAGAGAAAACATTTAAGAAGCTGGAACCAGTGAATGTTTGTCATTTAGGCATGATAGCAACATGTTTCTAGGGACGGTCCATCACTTGGGTCCAGACTGAAATATCTCAAGAACTATTTAATGAACTGCCATGACCTTATGGACAGACATTAATGGTACTTAGAAAGTGAATCCGTCTGACTTTAGTGATCCTTGATTCTCCCTCTAGTGCCACCAACAGCTTGACATTTTTAGGTTTTAATAAATTTTAGTTATAGTAATGTCAAATCTCAGTTTCCACTAATTAATGTGAAGATTTATGCAGCAGGGTGCTCCAAAATCAGACGTAGTCAGGACTAAAAAAAAAAGGATCACCTTCTGCTGTTTGACAAAACATATATGCACAGTGTATCCACGTAACGCTGGACACTGTCACACTCTCAACATCCCTGAGAAACTGATGGAACAAATGCTTGCCGCAGTGTGAGGGCCAATGTCTCTATGGTTACATACCTCAGTCTAATTACATTACCCCAGGCACTGCCATAGCAACTGTGCCAACTGCTGGGTCTGCCAGGGAACTGCAGACACAGCTCGGTGACATGGAGATGACACCTGTTTACTCTGATTATCTTGGATAGGGATTGTTATTGTTGTGTCAAACCTGACTGGTTTATTAAGTGACTGGGTGACGACGAGACGATAATGACTGAAGAGTTCTCTTTCAAAATGAAACAGCCCGTATATAAGATAATTTAACAGCTACACAGACCACACAACATCTTAAAAGGTAAATTGACAAATATGTAGTATTTAAAAGGATCATAATATTCATATCAGGATGGAAAAGCCTTGGAAACAGCATTGACAACCTCAAGAGACCATTTACTGAAACTCACTCACTCAGCTTCTTTTTTTTTTACACTTTGCAGCTTTTAAAGGCAAGGTGACCTACCAATCAATGACATTGTATGTCTCTACAGGTTTTATATTTGTCTTCACTGAAGAACCTTCATTATATTGGCTGGGGATTACATTATTTGTTTGATATCACACATGAAACATATGAAACCTTAATAAAGAGGCCTAATATATCAGCAAACCCATGTAAGATGTTTTATAACAGCAGCATTTTAGATAACAACTACAATTTTAACTATACTGAGCAATGAATGACCTTTTTCACTTATATAGATGTGAGTTTGAAATGGAATTCCTCAGTTACTGCTCATTTAAAGCATATTTAGTGATAATGATATTATGGCAGACAGAAGGGAGGGTATGAAAATCATTAATTGTCAAGTTCTTCTCCTCCCAACTCTAATAACTGTAATCGAATACCATAATCCATTTAAACATGCTCATAAAGTGTTAAGTGCATTTTGATAACAACTCTGCCTGCCATGTGGCAGAACGCCAGTCTTACCGATGGTCTGGAAGCGGTCGAGCGGGTACGTAACACAGATGAAGTTTTGCCCGTTGTTCACACCGCTGCTGGGGTAAGAGTACTCTCCTGCTTGCTGCACAGGGGGGAAGTGAGGGGTGCTGTGGACCAACCAGAAGCCTTGATTTTTATCCAGCAGGACGACACCTGAGGAGCGGAAGTGGATATTCAAACCAAAACTAAATAAATCAACTACGCTTGTTTATTTTGACCTATAATGTGATAACCTATAATGTCAAATCTGCTTAAATGTACAAGTGCTCTTCAGTCTATTCATACACTGTTGTTGGATGTATGAAGCATTTGCTCCTTAAATACTTAATTTGAATATGAAATCAAACCTCCCGCAGCCTTGCAGGGCTGTGCGAGCATTAGAGCTAGACTTTTCTGGCGTTCACCTTTTGTGTGCCCCCCTCTGCTTCCACTGTTGTCCACCCATCTGTCACCAACGCCCTTGGGTGGCGGCTGGTCATTGTATAGGATGTAGGCGAACTCTGTGTTCTGTAAAAAGGGTAGAGATTTTGTGGATATAGAAAAAAAAAAAAAAAACACACCTTTACTTGGGCACATACTACTCACACAGATGCACTTAGGATAAAACATAAAACAGCAGAACTATACAATCATATGTCTGTTGAAACTACTGTTATATATTTCCCACAGCTGCTTAGGGAGGGATAGAAGAACCGCATATAAATAAACAAGCACATTTCAGTTCTTACTCTCAGTTTCCAATGCTGATCTAATGATGTCAAAGCACTTCTTTAAAAAAAAAAGATAATGGTATTAATAACTGGGTCTATAAAATGAAAAGTGTTATGACTTCAGCAAAAAAAGCAGAAAGAGGCAAAAATGAAATACATCTGCTACTTCTGCTTTGAGGAAACATATTTACTACTGATGTT
This sequence comes from Euthynnus affinis, assembly GCA_029490765.1. NCBI lineage: Eukaryota > Metazoa > Chordata > Actinopteri > Scombriformes > Scombridae > Euthynnus > Euthynnus affinis. The sequence continues at coordinate 7,531,440 of CM055847.1, read as the reverse complement.
GCTGGGGAAAAGTATATCTGCGTTTACACTGTGGATATCGAAGAGAAACGAAATCCAAACATTAATACCCCTTGGAAGATTTGCAAGCACTCTGTGGCTGAAAGCTAATGAGGATCCTAATAAATAAACAAATACTGAAATGAGTGAAGAGAAATCTATATTAATACCAAAAACATATAATTTTGTGTATGTATCTTATAAATTATAGTATTAGTTTTATGTAAATATTGGTAATTCTAGAGGCAGAGTCAGTGTGAGGTCTTTGATTTCCAACAGATGATCAACAGGACAAATCATTAAAAGGGATATTTGCATTTTAGAGAGATGTCAAATAAGAAGTGAAGTTCTGGCTGTAAGGAAAAAAAAAAAAGATGTCAGCTCTATGTGGCAATTTCACATTACTTTGCACGTGTTTCGTACATCAATAAAAAGGAACTGAAGACTATGTGATAATTTTAGAAAGCAGCTCTGAAGGATCAAAACTGCTCTGACATTGAATCTACGCAGTATTTGTTCCTCTTTTGGATACAGACAAAAAGAACCCCTGACCGAAGCAGACCTTTCCTTGTGAGTACAGTTGTCCGACCGTCTTGCCCAGAGCTCCTGCTGTGTCGTTCACCGTCCACTTCCCATCAGTCCATCCTTCGCTCCCTTTTTCCAGCAGTAAATACGTCTCACCCTTTATGGGAGATTTTTTTCCATGTTCTTTAGGCAACTTGTACACATAAAACCTGACTCAGAGAAAGACAGAGAGTGGGAGGAAGACATTTGTGAAGGTGTACCTTAAACAACTTGAAAACAGAGCTATAGAGAGAGCTACAGAGCTAAAATTAAGCCATAAAGTTTGTTTTCATATGCTTGTTTTTTTCCCCCAGGACTGTTATTAGTGAATTACCAATCAACAGCATCTCCTTGGTCGTTGTAGCAACTGATTTTTGAGGTGTTGCCTCCTAGTGGCACACAGAAGATCAGCAGGGAAAGAAATAGGAGCATCTAAGAGACAAAACACACTAACTTGTATTATTCTTACAGGTAATATACAGTATAATATACAGTAGTATACAGTATATTTCTGCAGAGGTTTTTTTTTTGCCTCTTTCGCTTTAAATATGAGATTCAAGAGCAGACATGACATACGTGAACAATGAATGAAACTAAACATACAGTGCACACAGCTCTGGTCAACAAAAGGCAAGTAAAGGCAAGTAGTAAAAGGTAAGTAGTTTTAAAACAGCCAATCCCATCTGAAAACTAACACAAAACATAGGTTAAATTGCACTCCATGTGACAATGTAAACAACAGACGTTATGACAAGTCGCGACATTTAGCTTTTTGCTAACTCTTCACATCGACAGGAGAGCTAAATCACTCAAAACACAATATAAGTTTACGTTAACCTGTCATACATACCTCTGTCTGAGTCCTCGGTATATATTTAAGTGGTTCTCAACATGGAAAATCACAGTCCTTAAGTTTCGGCTTTGCCTGCATCCTTGTTTTGGTCGGGGACTACAACAGTAGGATGAGACAGTGACGTCATCCACGTGTTCAAGGTCGCTAATGCTTACAGGCAAAGTGTTACCAAAAAAAGAAAAGGGGGGAAATTATTTAAAAAGACAAAACAAACATTTTGAGAATTGTTTTTCTGTAGTAGTACAAAATGTACGGAACACAGACTGATGGAAAAATATAGTTAAACACAGTTTCTAAATACGCTGTAACTTCTTGTTGTCTTCTCCTTGTCTTACAGTCCTAGGTTTCGGTCAAGTGTTTGTAGCGTCACACAATGGGCGGGGCTGCATAAAAAAAATCATAGCTGAATTAAGTTTAAAGTAAATAAATAGGAATACAACTGAGTGAAATATAATAAAACTAGAAGTCCTGACTGCAGAGGGGTGTGTGCTGGCCTATTATGTGTTCATTCATCTTTTAGTTGCCTTCTTATAAATGCACTATCATAGGATCCTTGAACAGCTATATTAATAATGCCATACGTTATAGGCTTGGCAGGGTGGGGTACTGTCTGAAACTCCAGAGAGGGAGTAAGTTTAACTGCAGGTTTGACATTCCTGAAGCTGTGGGAGTAAAATACCCCAACACCAGTCCACCAGGAAAAAAACAAAACATACTGACCTGGCCTATATCTGATCTTTGACAGAATTGGCCAATAATCTATCTGGCAGGCTTGTACAGTATAGCCTCTGTGCCCAACCCTAAACTCTTACGTTTGTATATTAAAAGTGGAACCAGCCAGTTAGCTGGCTTGCTGTTGTTTCTTCCTGTTTGAGTGATTTCACTTCTTGTGTTCTTCTGGGTGAGGTTTCTTTCTTTTTTTTTCTTTTTCTTTTTTTTTTTTTTGTTTGTTTGTTACATGCCTTTCTCCCTCATCTGTTCCTCTTCTTTGTTAGAAATGTTTGTTTGTTGTTATGCTACTTGATGTTTTGATGCAAATGTAGAAAGAAGTAGATCATATCACATGGCAGAATAACAAAGAACCTGTATATGTAATGATATTTGCCTGTATATCTGAAAGTTAAACTTTTTGAAAGTTAATTGATCTCCTTTTAAAAAAAAAAAAAAAAAAAGAAGTAACAATTCCAAAAATATCATAACCTTCAGACGCAATATTTTTTGTTCTACTATTTGACTTATATAGGTTTTCCTTTAAATGTATGTCTCAACTAGTAGTGTTGGTCAAAGTGTTGCTATCACACGTCACGTATTTCTGCTTTGTTTGAGGAAGTGATACAGCATCCTCCCGCCACCTCTAACCTCCCTTCTGCTGACAGACCAGCACTTCCTCTGAAAGCTTTCCTCAGAGCTGAGTGGACTAAACACACGTCAAAGAAGGCCAAAGGCCACAATGTAGTCCCGCGTTTTGTATGTATACAGTATGAAGGCTTTAGAAACAAATAGTTGGATCATGGGTGACATGAGTAACAACCAGGTTCTGATTAGCGGCAAACACTGTAAAGCTGCCTGATTGATATTGAACTTAACAGCTACAATGATGAATCTAGTTTAAGTCCTCTTATTCATATAAATGTTCATATAACTACACATATTTAATATTTTTACAGTAAAAACCGAGTTACTTGTTGAATAAATATCTCCCATTTGCCTTGTGACCTTCAATAAATAAATGACCAAGTAATGTAAACCCAAATTCAGGAACTCTGAGATAACACTCACAAAGTCCATTCAATCTGTGAAATATTAACACCTTTATCTTTGCCTCCTTTGTTCCTTAAATGGAACATCATAATCTTTTCTGTGTGAATGTTTTGATTTATTTGCAAACGGTATGCTTTTAAAAGATAAGCATCTATCACAAGTCTGTGGGAATGTGCCTCACAGTAGGACAGGAATGATGATTAACGATGAAAAGAACAGAGCAGGTTCACGTACCATTGTTAGCGTCGCCGCTAAACTGCTCACATGCTACTGTGTGTCTGATATGCAAAAACAAAATCAAAATGAAAGAATACGCACTCTGGTGATCTTCTCATTAGAGTTAAATGTTACAAAATTTTGACAACATTTTGGGAAAAGTCAAATAAATAGATAAATGAAAAAGGCTCAGAAACAATATCTCGTTTATTTTCTGGAGGGGAATTCATACACAGTCAAGCAACACGTGGCCTTGGAGCGAATATCTTCTCACCATCAGGCCCTGGTGTGTTTAATGTCTACTGTACAAATAAGGAGAAACATTAGAGATGAGTAGACTCCCTCCTTCACATTGAGAAAAAAGGAACACACACAAAACCATTCAACCATCCATTGCAGACATTCAGTGAAATGCAAAACTTGGTGAGATAATAAAGCATATCTACTAACAGACAGACGGAACAGACAGAAAAGTACCTGAATAGCAGTAAACTTCACAATCTCATCGGAAACTCCTATCAAGTCACATTAAAGCTCTGTTTCTCAAACTTTAGCGTTTTTGCTACAATCTCAACAGCTTTATCACTTACCAACAGTACCGAGAGGGAATTGTATTTCCCGAAGCATCACAGGGGTCAACAACAAAAAAAAAAAACAAACCAAATATAACAGGAAATCAGAATAAGGCTACAATACTAGAATGGCTCCCACAGCAGCTCCACGCCTTTTTTTCTTTTTTTTTTTAAAATTCCATCTCAGGTTTGCAGCAAACACGGTAGTTCAGTCCTCTGCTCGTCCATGCGTCCCCCTTGGACCCTCAGGAGCAGGGAGAAGAAGTCCTCATCATCCATGGGACCAGGAGCCCTGCTGCGCTGGTCCTCCAGCCTGCCTTGGGCCTGTTGGTGAGAAGAAGGTGGGAAAATGAAAGCCTGAAATGATGTGCGCAGTCAAATAAAACTCCACTCAACTTAGATTGACATGACACTAAGGTTTCACAAGAGGTTTTCTGCCGTGACTGTGCAACTGTGAGAATCCTTTTTCTAGGAAGCGACGCTGCCACTGACTTATGTCTTAATAAAACATTTACACCGGCGAGTTGCGATTGCTTACTTGTGTTGTGAGAATCATATTGTAAAGGTCTTCTTTGGGCGCGGGAACCGGCGCGGGCTTCTCGGTCTTTTCGGGCTTCTCAGGCTTTTTCACAAAAGAGAGTTGCTTTATGCTGCCTCTGAAGCTTCTGGCTTTTGGTTTTGGTGGTGAGGACGCTTCAAGCTGCGCCCTCTGGTCATCCAGCCGGCGGGCTTGAGTGGTGGCCACAAATTCAAAAAACTCCTCTTTCTGCAGTGAAGTCATGGAGGAAAAGATGACTGTGGAGAAATGAGAGAAAAGAGCTTTGATGGTCAGATGGCAGGAGAGTTTAAGTGGTCTGTGGTCAAGGAAAGACATGGAAATAAGTCATACAAAACATGCTTCAGTCATGGAAAACAATAGTTTTGTGTTGTTTCAGCTGGACTAATATGAGTCAGCATCACAACATGGAAAGGAACGCATTGTTTCTATCGGTTTTATCACACCTGTGAAATGAAGTAAAGCCTCTCAAAGCGCTCTCACCTCGGTTGACTGGCTTGTTGGTATTGGGCTCCGAGTGGCACCTTCTTCTACCCATCCCGCTCTCCAGCCTGAAGGAGCAGCGCTGATCATTGAGCCGTCTACCCTCCTGAAGGGTGCAGAGCAGATCGTACAGCGCGTCTGGGAAGTCGGGGGTTAATCGGTGAGCCTGTGAAAACACGGGTAGGTGGCAGAAAAAGAATGAAGGAGGGAGACAAAACTGTTTGTTGGCACAGAAAAAGAATTCACTCAACTCCTACGTACTCCCACATGCACTGTGACAAAATGTTAACCTGTAATTTTTCCACCACAAGATTGTTTTTCATGTAGAGCAGCATGGCGGCTGGTTCGTAATGTCAAGAATACTTCAAACAAACATTCGGTTCATTGCATGAGTTACTAGAGTTGATGCAGGGAACAAGTGAAATAACAATCCACAAACCTTTTTTGTGTCCTCTTTTTGGCTCTGTATACCTTCGGGTTGTTTCTCAGAGGAATTTAACGTCTTTATATCCACATTCGGGTCATTTTGTGTGACCTTTTTATCCTCTGTGTGACTGGATCTCTCAGGTGCTTCGAGAAACTTCATCCCCTTGTGTGTCTGGCTTTCAGTCTCAGCTTTGTTCTGTCCATCTTTCACATTCTCAGTTTCTTCTGGTTTGCCCTCTACATCCACAAAAACATCCTCTGTCTGCTCCTCTGCTGCGTTGGTCTGTTGCTTTTCTGAACACATTTCGCTCAATGTATCTTTCTCATTCTTGTCCTCTCCAGAGCGCTCCTCTTTGTCTCTGAGAGCTGACTCTCCGCTCGAGCTCTGTATGGTGACAGTCTCAGAAACGTCTCCTTCTTCGACGATGACGAGAGGTTCCAGCAGCCCTCCTTCAGCCATTGCAACTTTGATCTCTGTGCTGTTCATTAATCTTCCTGTCAACCCCGACAAAACACACAGAAACGGGATTTAGTTCAAAGATCGTAGGTCAAAGATTTCAAGGTCCTCATTGTTAATACTTCTGAGAAAAATACTCAGCTGACATCCCCACAGTCTGCCCTGTAGTTACTTGGAATAGCAATGTAGATTACTGCAGAGCAGCTGTGCTTTTTGCTCTTACAAAGAAATGCATGCGAAACCAGTTTGACAGGTTCTAGCATGCTGGCTACAGATGTTTAAGATGAAAATATTACAGTAAGTTACATATTCCTATCAGCTTTATGACAACAATGTTGTGTGACAACATGATCGGAGGAGACGTCGGAGGAGACGTCAATTACTTGTTGACAGACGATTTCTTTTGCACATTTTACCAAAAGTTTCGCTGTAATCCTTGCTCACAGATATATTCTCTTGCCATTTCGCCCCAAAAGTTGCCTTGTGTACCATACAGTAAATGTAAATTTAGTCTTTTCAATCTTACCTTTATGTTTTTTTGAACTTTCCCTCTTTAAACCATCATCTCTCAAAGTTGAAGTCACCGAACTGAGCACAGCATTTTCGGTTCGACACTTGTCTTGTCAAGATCTTTATGAAGAAAAAAAAAAAAACTGCTATGAAGAGTTTCACATGCCGACGTGAGAAGCTCTCGTCTCTTCTGCTCTGTGTCTTGATACCTTTCTCTCTCGTCTTCTCTTCCTGTTCCTCTTACCACACAGCCCACCCCTATTTACTTGGCCCACATCTGACAAGTCATGCCATCATGAAATATTACTGTCAAAAGCAGAAGGACACTCAGCATGCATTTGATTAGCTTCAGTAGGGTCCCAAACAAAGGTTTTTTTATGAGTTAGGATAAACTTAAAGCTGTCAAAGCAACAATAGGCAGCTGCTGCTTTAACTGCTGCTCATTTGATTATGTCAGACTCAACTCCAACATGTTGAAACAGGCGCACAGTTCTTCTGACACTGCTGTGGTTTTGGCACACATCCTGTTGACTTGCTGCTAAAACGAGAAGTAGACTGAGACAAGCAAAAGAGGCTTTCTATGTGAAATGATCAACTTTACATATGAGAAATTAAAAATTACCTTTTGTAAATCTGAAAATCTCTGTTTGTCCTTTCAATTGAGCTTACCACTGTAGGAGAGACTGCGACTGAGAGAGACTCTTCGTATGTGTGTGGTACTTTGTGAACATATATAACACACACATAAAGTCACTCTCTCTCTCTCTCTCTCTCTCTTAATCTCACTCTCCTTTTAACTTACTCACACACCACTAAACACACACTCTCTCTCCCAAGCCAGTCAGCATTTGTATTTCTATCAAAAGTATTTATCACCCCTCACTTGTGTGCAATACCGCACCTCCACACCAGTGTGCAATATAATATATATTTGTATATATTTTAATTTGTCACTCTCTTATCTGTCTCTTTTCTCTCTCCTCTTTCTTTCCTAATAATTGGTAAATATTTTATTACATACTCTAATTGGTAATAGAGCTGCAGAAGCCAAATTTCACTGCCTTCAGTGTTGCCATCTGCTGTGCTGCTGTGTATGTGACATTATTACACATTTTATTATTTAGTAAGATCTTATCTTACACACACACACTTCTGCTTTCTCAATGCTGCTAGTGCAGATGCTTTGCTGTTGTGGTTATATTTAACCCAGTTGTGTTACTCCTCTGTTACCATAGAAAAAGCAGACTGGCTATCCATCACATGCTGCAATGTGTTAACATAAGCTTGTACCTTTTCCTGTCAATCGCTAGGGGACCCTGCTTTTTGCGATGCCTCGGATCTGGCTGTGTTGTTGTGTGTCTGTGAGCACAGTCGGGCAGCAGTCGTCGCCACTGTGCGTCGCTGAAGATGTTGCAGCAGCAGCCTCTGACGGGCAATGGGCCCTCCAACGGCCGGGGACTCGGCATGAGTGGCCACCCCGGGTTGCATGCGCTCAACTCGGCTCACCAACCCTCCCAGCACCGGTCCGACGGAGGGGACTCAGGCCCAGAAAACGGACATGAAACCCGCAGAGATATTGGTGACATACTGCAGCAAATAATGACCATCACCGACCAAAGTTTGGACGAGGCACAAGCAAAGTTAGTGACAACTTTAGGTTTTTTTTATTTTTTAAAGTGTTTGACGTTTTTTTTTTAGTTTTGCCGCTTTGTCGACTCTGACCCTCGGTGGCAAAGTTTCCTGAACTTCAATCTATTGTTTAGATTATTTAGCCAGAAGCTAACTATTTAGCTAACGGTAGCTACATAAAACAAAGTTGTATTTGTTCAAACTTGCTCATTTTCAGATGTGTGTGTTGGTTGTTTAATGTTTTTTCATTCTGTTGTTTCCCATTTACAAACATGTATGTTTTCAGCAGCGGTCGCTTAAACAACGTAGCCATTGTTAGCTGGCTAGGCTAACTAGCCAATGCTACAATAGGTAGCTAACAGCTAACGCTAATGTTAACATTAAACCAGTATTTTGCTGCTGGACATCTTTAGACCACTGGACAAATGAAAATGCCACCAAGCTCTCTGGTTATTGCGTCCAGGCAGCTCATCAGTCAACACTTGGCTGCCTCCTTAGCTCAGAGCTAGCTATCTGCCATGCGAGAGTCACTTCATTTGTGTTGTTGTTTTGGTCAATTTGCATGATGATGTTGTTGTTGTCACTTTTCTCTCTCTCTTTGCGGTGAGATTGTTGTCGTAGCTACAAGTCACGCTCTTTTCTCCGTGTACAGGAAACATGCACTCAACTGTCACCGGATGAAACCTGCATTGTTCAGCGTTTTGTGCGAGATCAAGGAAAAGACTGGTAACATTGTTTACATTGTTGATTTGATCATGCATTTAAATTTAAACTCTTGCTGAGTTTTGATGAGAGGCGGGCTCTCGGGTTATTACAGAGTTATTAGACTATGTCATTAGAAACCAAAAAAAAAAAAAATCATAAACAGTTTATTGACACATCACATGTATTACTGCTGGACTTTTACTGACATGCATGCACAATATATATATATTTTTAAAACTCATTAGCTATTTTCACCTAATATATATTTTATATTTTATTTTTTAATTGTCAAGTTTTTTATATATTTATACCACCTGTATTTTGTGGTAGTTGTGTTTTGTCTTACCTTCTATTCATTGATTGTTATGCACCACAACACCAAGACAAATTTCTTGTATGTGCAAACCTACATGGCAATAAATCTGATTCTGGCATATCTGCTTGTAATGTCAAAAAAACATACAGGAAGATATACAAACATCAACAATAGCTAAATAAACAAACATTAAGTATCATAGCCACAGGGCATATTATTACAGGTTGCTGGTTGGGTTGACAACTGTACAGTGCAAGATAAAGCATAATTAAACTCTTTGCATGATTTTAATTCATTCATGCTATGAAAGATCATTTTATTTTTTATCCTTAGTTTCAAAGCAGCTCATTTTTCACTGCATAAATCAAAGAACTGGTTCTTGAATTTGTTAAGAGGTATGTTTACATTAGTTTTCAGTCCAATGTTTGATTAATGAGTAATCCAAACACAGTTCATCACAAGTTTCTGTTGGCTGACTAGTGAGAATTTTGAACAGCTGTAATCAATGACTCACATCAAAACAGGAAACGCACACATAAATTCATTAATTCAGTTGTACGGGCTTTAATATGAGTGAGTTGGGAAATAGAGGGAAAATCTTCAGGATGGAAGTGAAATGGGACTGTGCCATGATACGTTTACATTTTTCTACTTGTATTTCACCCACAAAAACCAATCAACACTGACATTTGTCTTGTTGACAGGCCTGTCGATGAGGAACGCCCAAGAGGAGGAGCCCCAGGATCCTCAGCTGGTGCGACTGGACAACATGCTGCTGGCAGAGGGTGTGGCGGGGCCGGAGAAGGGCGGCGGGGCTGCTGCTGCTGTTTCTGCAGCCACCAGCTCGGGAGGGATGTCACCTGACAGCTCGCTTGAGCACTCCGACTACAAAAGCAAGTTGAGCCAGATTCGCAGTATCTACCACACTGAGCTGGAGAAGTATGAGCAGGTACCGTGTCGCAACAGGAGACGAGCGCTGACATTGCCTGTACACGCTTGCCTGTACTAATGCTGCTCGCCAGAAGCGTAATCCATTGGCATGTTAGGTCTAGAGTTCAGTCACATAACTTTTCTTCGCCTGGCTATAAAACTTCTCTACTTATGTTCTTCTTATGCTGATCGAAACGCACCAGGCATCCGCTTCATATCTCTGTATGAGAGGAAGTGTCTTAAGATTATCAAAGTAACACATACTATAGGCAACTGATGATTGTTTTTATTATCAATTAATCTGCCTCGGATAAAAACATTTGGTTTATTGAAGGTTAAAAAGCAGTGAAAAAATATATCTTAAAGGCCACTGTAATGTCTTCAGTGTGCTTGTTTTGTCTGACTAACAGTCCAAAACCTAAATACTCAATTTACTGTCATACATGACAGAGAAAAACAGCAAATCAAGTAAAAGATTACTCAACTAATTGCTGCTCTGTCATTTTCCAGCCCACGTCAATGCCCTAATGTGTGCTGTTACTCAAAACGCCATTCAGATCTGCTGTGAAATCCAGCATTGTCCTGTTACTCAACTTATTAACAAACAGTACTAGTAATACATTTTGTAACACAAACCTTTCCAAGTTGTTAAAGAAGCCTGTTAACTGCACATAAATAACACATAGCAACCCTTCTCTGGTAAAGTTGTATAGAGGTAAATTTCTTTATGGGTCACTCAAATGCAGAATTTATCAGCAGGACATACCGATTTGTAAAGAGAGCTTGAGCAAGTACATGCTTACTGACAACTGCAGTGATTTGAAACACAGTTTTTTTCCACTATGTCTTAATGTGATTCCATTTAACTATAACTATTATTTTGAAATTCATCAGTAGGCTTTGATTAATCCCAGCAATCCAACGTCAAATAATTCACACTAGCTACAGTTGTTTGCACATGTCTGCCCTTCAACGTCCTTCTTCTTATTTCACCGCCCTCCCCAGGCGTGCACCGAGTTCACCACCCACGTGATGAACCTGTTGAGGGAGCAGTCGCGCACACGGCCCGTGACTCCACGGGAGATCGAACGCATGGTGGCCATCATCCACCGCAAGTTCAGCTCGATCCAGACTCAACTGAAGCAAAGCACTTGTGAAGCGGTCATGATCCTGAGGTCCCGTTTCCTCGATGCCAGGTGAGCGTGTGATGTTGGGGTGTTTTTTTTTTGTTTGTTTGTTTTCATTTTGTTTCTTGTGCACTGAAATACTACAATCAAAATCTATCTCAGTCAACATTTATACCCACCCATATTTAGGGTATGATAGGTGTAGTCAGCTTGGATTGTCCACAGTTGTCATGGTTTCAAAAGGTGACTGGGAGTCACAGCAAAAAAATACAAAAATAAATAAAATTGTCACATTTCAAAATGCCTGTTCCCAGCGATTATACCTTTTTTCTAATTTGACAGAAGCTGTTTATGTTTCAACTAAAAATCAGGAGTGAAAATAATTGCTATGGACTGATAGCTAAAAAAAATGCTACAATGTTGATGTCATTTGTTGAAAATTTTCAGCATATCATGACAAATTTCACCCATTTATTGATAGAAGGTATAATTATTTTTGAGAAGCATGTTCTACTAACACAATAACCAATAAAACTGTGTATGTGCGTGTGTATAGAAAGGGCCCTGTCCACATCTAGAGTAGATAGTATAATAGGGACAAAAAAAAAATCAAAAAAATGTTGTTTTTATCCAGCACTGATCACCTATTTTTGTCTCATCAGGCGCAAGAGGCGTAACTTCAGCAAACAGGCCACAGAGGTCCTGAATGAGTATTTCTATTCCCACCTGTCCAACCCTTACCCCAGCGAAGAAGCCAAAGAGGAACTTGCCAAATCTTGTGGAATCACTGTCTCTCAGGTAAATCACTGACTATTTGTAGAAATGAGCTACAGTTGAACAGTTACGAGTGTTGCAGGAGCTTATGTTGATGTATTATGTTCTTTGCTGTTCTGATAACATCCAAGAATGATATTCAATGTTTTTGAGGCTGCCTGAGTTAGTTTTTGTGTCAGGGTGTTAGAGATACAATGGAAGGCTGCTGTACTTTAATAAACTTTAAAGGGGACATATCACTTTTTTATTATTTTCTGTCATTTATATACTGTTAAGATCTCAGATGTCTGCATTAAACATGGTCAAAGTTTCAAAACTTGAGCTGACTATATGTAAAAATGCTGCCTGCATGTCAAAAGCCAGGGCTTCAGCCTGCTCTCAACTTGCAAAGTTATATCTACTGTCCCATCGAACTGATGTCGGCTTGTTTGTGCATGCCCATAAATGGCCGTCCATTGGTAGCCTTTGTTGCTAAGGTTGTTGCTAAGGATGTTCCATGGGCTGTTCATGTTGTCCACTTCATTTATAGTAAAGATGAAAAAGAAAATTCTTCTACTACTGTTTGTTTACGTGGTGTCTTGAGATGGGACGGCTTCAGGAAGCTAACCAATCAGAACAGAGTGGGCTCATCTAGGAGGGAGATCTTAAAGAGAAAGAAGCTAAAACAGCCTGTTTCAGACAGAGGCTGAACCGAGGCGCTGTATTAAAGAGCCAATAGAAGATAAATAAGTAGCTAAATCATGTAAAGATATTCCAGAATATAAATATAGACCTGAAAATGTGCGTGATGTCCTCTTTAAGACGTACAATTTGTCATTTTTCATGATACTTTTTGATGATACTGAAGGATTTACTGGTCAGGGTTAAACTAATACTCTCTAAAATATGAAATATTAACTTATCAATGAAAGTTTGTACACTGAATCTTATCTTTTTTTGCCAGGTCTCCAACTGGTTTGGCAACAAGAGAATCCGTTACAAGAAAAACATTGGCAAGTTCCAGGAGGAGGCCAACCTCTATGCCATGAAGACAGCCTTGGGGGGCAGACAGGGCAATGATTCCCCGCACACTCCCAACTCGACAGGTACCGGACAGGAGTAAAAGTTATAATATGCAACTTCTCTCCTTGAGTGAAATAATAACTCTTCTCTACCTCGGTTTGTCCTCGCCCCCAACACTTGTTGATCATCTTAATGAGCCGTCTACTCAAACATAACGTATACAGTCCTGTCAAATCTCAGTTTTTCCCCCCCAGGTTTCTCCCGAATTTTGAACCCGTCACCCACCGTGTACCCGTTTCATTCTCCCCATAAATCTTTCCTTTCTCATGAATCCCTTTTTTTATTTTTTACAGTTATACACAGGGATGTAGTGGAGACTAAGCACATGTTTACCCACCTCTCAAAGTCTGAAATAGCATCGTCCGTGGGCTCGTTTTGTTGTCCGCCCACCTGTGCTACGTGGGTGTTTAAAACAAACAATGCTAGAAGCTAGCAGGCAGACGAATGAATCAGAGTTCAGAGGATCATATGACATAAACCGACATGTGCAGCATCAAATAATAACTAGTAATAACTAGCAAAACCTCTTCAGTGGAGCAGATGTCTTTTTTAATTGACAGTGTTGTTTTAGTCACCCAGTTTATCAGGTGCTGCAGCTTCACATTACAACAATGTTAATGCGGCTTGACTGCTGATGCGTTCCCTCTGTGTGTTTTTTGTCCACAATCACTGTAATTAACACCGTACAAGTTAAAGATCTGCTTTATGCTTTGTCAGACTTTTAAAAGGAAGGCTTTTTACATTTCCAGAGTGAGTGAAGGAATTAGGAGAGAGGAGACAGAAGTGAGGAAACAGGATTTATGAAAGAAGAACCAGGTGAAAATAAAGAAGGTGCGACCTATCCAAGATTGAAGGGAAAAGTTTAAAGAGGAAAAAGAAACACATAGAAGCAGCCCAGGTGTCAGGTGATGGAGAGACATGAACAAATTCAAAGCAGGAAAACTGGTAAGGAACCTTGGTAAATGTTTTGCTTTGGCTCTGGTAAATATTTTTGAAGACACAGTCTGTTTGCAAAATGTCTAAATGCAAATCCAAATGTACACTCAAGGGTGTCCACACTAACAAAAGTCAAAGCACAAGATTGAAACCTGCTGTAAAAGCATTTACAGGTCTTTTTAATACATGCACTCACACCACACACAACAACATGTTTTCTTAAGCTGTTTAAAAAGTCGTTGACCTCAGTGACTGTAAAGAAATGGATCAGACACCAGCACAAAAAAAATCTGTAAATATTTCAGAATCGCTATGAATGATGCTCGTGGTGCAAAAAACCACAATGCTCAGTCTGTTAGACAAAAGCGCGCCAGTGAAGCCACAAAGAGCACATCGACTAACCAAGGGGAGTTTTTCTCGCCATTGTTACCACTTTACTTGCTCATGGGGGGGTGGATGTTGGGTTTGTACAGTCTAGACATGCTCTATATGAGACGTGCCCTGAGATAACCTCTGTTGTGATTTGGCGCTATATTTAAAAAAAAAAAAAAATTTGACTTCAACCGTCTGTTTACAGCAGAGCAAGCAGTAAAGGCGCCTTGATGACGTGATTGGATCCTTTCGGTCGAGAAAACAAACCCTTTTCATAATGTAAAAATTACGGTCAGGTGGAAAATCTCCCTTATTTTCAAAGCCTAATGTTGACAGCTAGGTGTATGACCTGAGGCGGCTATAATTTCCATTCATTCATAAAGCCACTACTGGCATCGAGGAAACACTCAATAAACAAATTCAGTTGGCAGTTACAACAGTAATTTTGTTTTGAGTTTTTAAAACTTGTCGACTGCACAATTTCCTTTTGCTTTACTTTTTTTTTTAAACAACTTTTAGATGTCGTTTGCTTGTGCTTTGGATACTAGTCTCACTTTGAGAACCACATACAGCACATCCCTGTTCACTACTGGCCATACAATGTGAAAGGATACTCTAGAGGATGGCTTGAAGTGTATTAGGGCTATAACTAATATACATTTCAGTCAGATAATAGAGAAAAATGCCTATTATAATTTTCCAGACCCCAAAATGACGTCTTCAGATACCTTGTTTTGTCCGACTAAAGCCGGGCACAGACTGCAGAAGTTCTGGGTCGATTTATCCCAGATTCATCCCTCCCGATAATCAGAGGAGAAATCTGTTCTGGGACCTTGGTCAGTACCAACGTTCAGCCCAGATTATCTTGAACTGTGAGGGGTTTACAGATCCAATCTTAAACCTCTAGAACTGCTCTCAGACTCATCAGGACCGCCCCGATAATTTCAAACATGTCTGATATTTAGGATTTAAAATCTGGATGATTACATCTCTACTTTCCAAGCAGGACCACTATAACCAATGAGACAAGTCTACATTGAGAAGGAAGTAAATGAGAGGACTTTTGAAATGGTGACTGTGAACAAGCTGTTGTATGGGCGTGTTGGACCGCCGAGATGGAGGAAGGGCTTGCCGATATGTAGCAAGAACACGACTGCCTATATACACATCTTCCAACACGTGTAACTGTACGGACAAAGAAGAGCTTTACTAAAGCAAGCTGTTGCACCAAGTCAGTCTCCGTTGTGTTCACATCTGCTTCCCTGTGAGATCACATGAGGCACTGGCATGAAACAAATGAAAAATGATGCTCTGTGGCAGAAAAAAACAGCTTTCACCATTAGTGAGCTCTGAGACATGTTATGATCTACCTACCCTGGGGACATGTGTGTAACTAGTTGTTTCTTAAAGTCATGTTGCAACTTATCTCTGTGGTGCAATCACTGTCTGATCTGTGCTGCTCTTTGTTAATTTACTGCTGACTCTAATGTCTCTGTAGCAATTTGATATCTTGACAACACCATAGCGCATATATATATACTGTAAACAGTCAGCTTTATGCTATGTACAGTGAATTTCATAGAGCTCATGCTGACGTCTTCCAGTGTCTTGTTTTGTCTAATCCAAAGAAATTCAGTTTACAGTCATGTTTGACAAAAAAAAAAGCACAAGTTCCTCACATCCGAGAAGTTGGAAGCAGCAGATGTTTGGCATTTTCGCCTAAAAATGACTATTTGATTTATGATTATTTGAGCATCGAAATAGTTTTCTTTTGATTGACTAATTGATTAATCGACTCATCATAGAAACAATTATCTAAATAGTTTCAGGTTATTTTCATTCATTCATTCATATAATTAATACATCTCTATAGTCTATACAGTAGTTATTGTGAAACAAAGCTTTCCTGAATCCATGAACCCTCGCAGCCAGATGTCCAAAAGATTTATTACTCGAAACCTTATTTAACAGTGTCCACTAGTGACACCTACTGATTAAAATAATTAGGAGCAGCCAAATTATAAATGATCATCTGCTATTACCGAAACGTGGCTGCACTTTCTGCTACTGTTGGATCCAATAAGGAACATCTCACTTTATCATTACTTAGATAGATAGATAGATAGATAGATAGATAGATAGATGCTTACTTAATTAAATGTAAATTGAAATGTTACAGCTGCCAACAATGAGGTAAAAAAGGTAAATTAAACCGTTAAAGGCTAAATTATATACAATAACTTAAGCTATAAGAAACTTATAGAGTTATGTGAGTTATGTGGGGGAAAGCAGGAGATTTAAATAATTTGGAAAGTGCTTATTTCTGCACTTTCCACAAACCAACCAACAAGCTACCCCCTCCCATGGTGTGTACACCATGGATGTATTATAAGATGTACACCCACAAAAGGTTCAGGTTTCACAGGTCCTATGTCAACAAATGGAATCTCAAACCGAAACCTCGCATGTGTCTGGCAAAACCGAAGTCTTGTTTGTCATCTGTCACATTATTCTCTGAAAATGATACAAGCCTCGGTATGATCAGCGGAAACTGCCAGACACACTCGACACACGCTTTGGAGCCTAGATGTCAAACATCACATCACTAGTATACAGTTAAGTTGTAGCATACCAATCCAAAGTGCTACAAAAAGTCACTGTTAATGTCTGTATTAGAAAAAAAAAGATTTAATGAGGTTGCTCTTCTGCTTTGTGTTTCTTTAGGGTCTGGGTCCTTCTCTCTGTCTGGGTCAGCTGACCTGTTCCTTGGGGTTCCACCTGTGAACGGCGAGCAGTCCACCTACCAAATGGGAGTGCAGGTGATTAATAACACTCACGAAATAGTTACACACACATTTAAAGAATAAAGCTGTTGATATTCTGTGTTTTTCCATTTGTCTTTTGTCAAAGTCTGATACAGCTTTTTCCTCTGTGGAATAGAGCCTCATTGTTGTTCAAAAACTATTAAAAACACATCAATGAGTCACAATGTTGTCCTGGAAAACATTTTCCTACAGTATGATGAACATGGGAACTGTTCTTTATTTGGAATCAGTCCCACATTCATCATCCTGCTGCCATAAATACTCACTAGAACAAAAAATGTGTATTAATCTGCAGCTGAAAACGCAGTTTACTCCTGTTTGAGTACATTTTTGCTCAAAAGTGCAGTTCCCAGATGCAAAGCAATTATATAAAACTATATATTTGCGGCCTGTTCTTAGAGATTTACATCTTCAGTAGGAAACAGTGGGCTTGAGGTTGAGAAGTCAAAGTATTTAGAGACAGACTATCATATTGTTGGTATTTTTGTTGACAGAGTATAATAAATAATTGTTTCATGTTCACAGGATTTAGCTTTTTCTTTATCAAGAACTTCCATGATAGATTTTTACATCACTACCGGTCAGTTTCAAAAGCATACCTCAAATTTTTAGTTGATTCAAGGCATCGACTTCCATTCATTTAATTTCCAGCGCTCGACATACACACTCATTTTGTCTCCTTTATGTTTTGTCAACATTATCATGACACGGCAGTTGTGATCAGAAAACACTTCTTGTTGGTGTTGATGCCTTTAAGTGCTTTAGAAAAAGTCCAACATCTGAACCTTGGCAGCCGGCTGCTAAACAACAGACGTGTTAATCCAAAAACAACTCGAGACTCTTAAATCCTGGATGTTTTTGTTTCTGTTACGCAAGTGAACATGTTGTCAGTTGCATCACCATGAACACATAACTCTGATATAACAAAATCAGACACGTTGATTTAATGTGATGGATTTTCTATCTCAAATTATTTTCAAGCCTTTTTGAAGTTGATTTCCACGCGATGAATTGATTATTGAGATAGTTGGGGAGTAACGTAGTGTTGATCAGTTAATCATAGCAGCTCTAGTTGTGTAGAATAGTCGACACCAGTTATGAAGCGACTAAAACCACAAGTGATGTGCTAAAATATGACACACTGACGACAAGCAAGGTTTCGCTGATGCTGTAAGTCACACGTTCACTTCTAACACCTCTCTCTCTCTCTCTCTCTCTCTCTCTCCTTTTTTTTCCCTCCTCTTTTTCTTTCGATTCCTCAGGCTAACGGGAACTGGCAGGGTCGAAATTCGCCCCCATCCGGCACCTCGCCACACAGCGACCACTCGGAAAACTCTGACTGATCACCCGGCCCGTTGGCACAGAACGACAGCGACGGAAAGTTTGATGCCCGAAAAAGACAGAAAGAATGATATCACACTTCCCACTTGGCTGCAGTTGTTTTTGTATGTTGTTTGTTTGGTTTGATCATTTTAAATGTACATTGGGTTTTTTTTTGTTTTGTTTTTGTTTTTTTTCTTTTCTTAACACTCAGCATTGGTCATTATTATATTTGTATGATTAGCTGAGTGCACGGATGATAGAATGAAAATGTGTGTGAGTGCTTGAGTGCGTGTGTGTGTTGTGTGCATGCAGGTGTGGTTTTATTATCGGGGTTGTAGGGTTTTGTTTTCCACTACTTTTGACATGTTACTGAGGTGTTTGTGTTTGGGAAGAGGGTGGGGAGGGGGGCTGACTGCATTACCATTGTTTTTAGCACACTATATCATTATTATTATTATTATTAATATTATTGCTGTTTTATTATTAGTACTACAACTATTTTCATTTTAACAGCTCAGAAAGAGAGAATTCATTTAGTGAATGAGAGGGCAATAGAGAAAAATCCAAAGATTTTGTGTGTTTGTTTCTCTGGTTTTTTTTGTTTTGTTTGTTTGTTTGTTTTTGTTTTGTTTTTCTAACGGGCTTATGTGTCTGTAAAATGAATGAAGCGTGCCTGAGTCCATATTAATGGTTTGAATGAGTATATCAACAGTGCTGTCTTTTTTCTGTACAGTGAAACACCTGTATTCTCTCTACCTCTTTTACAATAAAGACTCTCTGTATTCACAACCAGCTGGTGATGTTTCCACATTTATGTAGTCAAGAGGTCATAATTTAATAGTTTGAGGTACACGTTTAAGGGTTGGTTTAGTCTAATTACAAAAAAACAACACATTTACTCTAATGGTATCTTACCTTGCAAATATTTCTGCTTTTATTTTCCAGCGTTTTGAGACACCTGCCTCTCATCACCCCAATACAGTGGCATGTAATTTGTGGTGCCTACAGCATTTAAAAATTAAGTTTAAAAATGTCAACAGTAACAATGACCTGTTTTCTTTAGATAATCCACACATCCGCTGAAGAGATCCCACTGAAAAATGGACTGAAATGATCCAGAGCAATGGGGCAGATGGGCTGAGATATCAACTGGGCAAAGTAGGCCACTGCCAGGGTTCCCCCAAAGAATCAAATTCACTGAAAACAGCAGTTTCTGGTGATAATTAATTAATTAATTGCAAATTTGCCCTGCATCAACCAAGGCAGATCCTGCATAATTACTTAACCCTCTGGTAGAGAAATTCTGTGTCAAAAGCTAGTTTTAGTGTTTCATCACTGTGATTTATGTTGTGCTCATTTGCTGCATATTCCATAATTCATTGGTATTTGTTTTTTAAATAAGTTTATTTGATAGAGACGGTGATCTGCTGTTTTAAGCCAGATATTGAAAAGGTACACTAAAAATATCTCATACAAATCATTAACACAACATAATATAGTGAAAACAGCAATACTAGAGTGCACATCCACCAATTAATAATCTACCTATGACACAAGGTAGTTAGTTGCGAAACAAATTTGTGTTTAATAAAATGACCTGCAGGGGCCCAACAATAGGGGTCTGACAGGTTCATCCAGTCATGTAATGGTGACATAGCTGTATGAGGATGGAGTAAGAAATCTTAGAGTCAGGTATGTACATGCATTAACAAACAACATCAAACCCTATAGATGAATTAACCTCAGCACAGACACTGAACACTACATGTAACTGAACAACTGCAGATGGAGCAAACTAAATAAAATAGCCTACACCTCGTTCTGATACTGTGAATAAAGGAGGCTAGGTTTTCAGTAAATCCACTAATAGGTAGATCTGAGTCTACTGTGGTGAATGCCAACATAGAAGCAAACATTTATTAATCACAGGGTCTAGAAATGTTGCTGGGTTTGCATCATTTCAGGATACATGGAATCCAAATAATAGGAAAACAGATATGAAATGTATTTATTTATTCAGGTAGTCTCAGTGAGATTGAGATATCTTTTTTAATAGAGACCAAGAAACATTTATCATAGGGCAAGCACACAATCAGCAAACAGAAACAACACAACTGGCCAGACAGTCACAAAAAAAAACACATTACAAAAGTCAAAAACTTGAGGCGTGTGGCGTTAAATACTGTTCATTATGACCGTGTAAGCCGGCCACAACGCACTGACAGGCTATTAATTAATCTGCATCAGCAAAGGACCCCTGAGAGTCCCCGGGTTCCAGATTGAGAAACTTTGGATCAAATGTTAATTCAAAAAGTTGTCAAGTGCGGGTCGTCACTGTTTATCGGCTTTCCCACGGTCGCCTGACAACATCAAAGAGGTTTCACAAGCAAATGTCGAACAACCGCAGCGCTTAAATGCGCGCCAGCACGAGACAGCGGCACAAATGGCACGCGTAGTCCTGTTGTGACACGGAAGTGTGAATGCAAAATGTGAACCATTGTTACCTTCACCCTGACAAATGCAGTGGCGTCAAGTGTGAATGTTAAAGTGTTGGCACTCGCCTACAGCTGATGTTAATGGAAAAGAAAAAGCGAGCAGGGGAAACAAAAAGACGTATTGAGCTGAAAAATAACCTTTAAAAAGTGAAGTTTGAACCACGTGTAGTAAATGATCTTGGAAAATAATGAGTGGACTATAATTTCTCAGTGTGACATCAGAGGTTTCATAATGGAGGATGGGTGTCACAGGTTTTGGTGCATTAATAAACCAGCAGAGCAGAAGGGCAGAAGTGCTAACTCAGTCAGTGGCTTGTAACTCAAATGGTGCACATACACAAATGGTTTATGTGCTCCCTGTGGCGCAGCTGTACTGATTAAAAACCTGCTAATAATTTACTGATATATAACATTGGATAAAAATATTTTTTAGTTATAGTTAAAAGTGCAACAACACCACTATAAAGTAACTTTGGATCAAATGCGTAATACGTACGCCTTTTATGGTTATTGTTATTGTTAAACTGTTAGATAAATGGTAGCACAGTATATTTGATTTAATTTAAAGCTGTCTACATCACTGGGAATAAAGAATAGTGTGTGAACCAAGACACAGAGACAGTAGGGTGGTGCGTGTCCTGGTGTAATTAGTGATTGGCTGGTAGGAGGAGTCTGAGGGACTGGCATGGAGAAGGTAAAAGAAGCAGCCTGAGCCAAGAGCCTCATTATCTGATCAGTTGCAGACTGTGAAGGAACCTCACCACTGGATAAGGACAGACAACATTGGAGAATGAAACTGATACAGGAAGCCGAGGATGGAGCAAACGATAGAAAGGTAAAAATACTTCATAATAAATGTGGGATATGTTGTGTTTTAACTACAAATAAATTACATTAAATTAAAGAGCCATTTTCTTTTATATTTACATTATCTTTTTTTTTCTCTCTCTCTCTCTCTCTTTTAGTTCATAAAATCTCAAGTGGAGAAACGTCGAAGGGAGAGGATGAACCGCAGTCTGGAGCATCTGAGGACCATGTTGCTTCAGCAGCCACAACAACTGGTAAGAGATAAATCCCTTCGAGTGTACTTGCAGATATTGTGAAAAGAGATCAAATGGAAGGAAGGAATTCATCTGTACTTATAAAACTGTATTTATTTATCTCATGTGGCTCTATCTCAAGCACCAAATATTGTATAATGTTGCTTTACAAAACTGGCCTACTGTGAGCAAACTATATCAAATTTAAGAGATCCAGTGACTTTTAAACATTTGCATGCAATGAAACATAGAAATGTAAAGACATGTTTGGCTAAATAATAAACATATAAGGTATATTTTGAGGAAATGTAATAATCATGTACCATGCAGGCGTCTTACTGAAGCCAGCAGACTCCATTAACTCATACTGATGTTTTCATGCAGGGTGGAACTCAGCCCAGAGTGGAGAAGACTGAGATACTGGAGCACACAGTCCTCTTCCTACAGAAAACCGCCAAAAGAGACAGCATGAGAGCTGGAGGTGAAGGCCAGAAACACTCCTTTCAAGACGGTTTCTCCACCTGCCTTCAGAAAGCTGCTCAGTTCCTGGGACCTGAGGGGAAAGGTCTGTGGCTTGGAGCATCTCTGGATGCATCTTTCACTGCTCGCTTTACCCGCTCAGACTCTGATTCTGCAGGTGCCCAAAGGAGAACTGAAGCCCAATGCTCCAGTTCTCTGCCACACACGAAGTCCATTCTTCAGATGCTGAAGCAAAAGTCCAAACACAGATTACATTCATGTGCCTTTGGCATGAAGAGTTTTGCTCATCCCTATCAACTTCCAGTCCAGCAGGGGACTCCCAGAATTCCCCAACAGCCTCATAGACACAGTCAGCTTGAGATCAGGGTGGAAAGACGAGCGAGCAAGCAGAGCTCGTCTCAGAGCCTCCCGGTCAGCCAGACTTTGTGGAGGCCCTGGCCTTGATCACCATCAAGTGACTTCTTAAACTGAACTTTTAACAATTGTATCAACTCATTAACAATCATTGGTGCCACCCAGGTTGTTCCTGAAAGGAAAATGCATTGTAAGGTTGTAAACAATGGCCTCTGGTTCTCTGATAACTCATAGCAATGTTGGCATTCAACCGTAACCTCAAAGCCTGTAAATAATGTAAAAATGTCATTTGTACATGTGCTGTATGTGTGATAGAGTTGACTCACTACTCTTGTTTAATACTTCTGAATGAGCTCAGTCAGTGGGGCAGCCATCTATTCTGCTGACAGGCACAGGGACTCTCCCAGACTGGGAGAGATGTGACGTGAGCTGGATCACCAAGCTGTCCAGCTGGGACTGCTGCTGTGCTTTAAGAGCGAGTTTAGAGGTGAGTATCATGGAGCTGAAGAGTCTTGTCTCCTCCTTCATATACTGATGCATCTGCTTGCCTGATTGAAGAAACTGATGTGAATGTCCATCCGTCCCATTTGCAGGTGTGGGACTTCAGGGTTCGAGGCTGGGAGAACCCCATGCAGCCCCTCACATCCACCCATGTGCCATTATGTCTGCTGACATTAATGACATCTGTGGTTCTGTGTACGATATAACTTGTATTCACTTTAAATATATATCTTGTATATTTTGCACACTAATTTATTCTGGATGTCTCCCTATGGTGAGAAATATTCTTTTTTATTAAAAAAACATTTCAAATGAAAAAACATGGTGTCAAGTGAATTCTTAAAAATCAAATAAGATGCAAGCAGCAGACAGTCTGTGACAGCTCCTTTTAGTTTGAGTCAGAGGTGTGAAGCATGGCTTCCTGCAGAGTGACGTCCTTTAGGTGTGAAGTCTGGCCCAGAGGTGAAAGAGTGTAGTAACAGTTCCCACTTCAAAAAGATAGCAGGACCTCAGCTGACAGAGTTTGAATGCCTTTTTGGATTCAACCAGGAAAAACTATAATAAAGCCTGAAGGCAGTCTCCAAAAAATTAAACACACAAATGTTTAAAAAATGAACCATTTCACAAACCATATTGCGTTTCAGCATGTAGCCCTGGTACATTACGTTTCCATCAACCTCTACCATCCAATTCTTAAAAGGGCCAAGCAAATTACCAAGCCTGTAATATGCTGTAAATATCGTATAATTTCTTTTTTAAAAGTGATAAGCAGCCTTAATTCTGTAATTATATGTAACTTCGGGCCCATGTCAAACTTATTTAGAATCACATATAACTCATTTTCTCTACTTTTCGATATAGCAGGACTTCAACTATACTTCATCTTTAACTTTTTTTTTATATATATACAACTATTCTTTAAAATATATTTCCTTTATCAGGCCCTGGACCTGACAGGCTTAATTATCTGAAAACCATCCCAACACATGTCCACGTTTGTTTTCGTTATAATTAGTATTCATTCTCTCACCGACACGAGCTCCAGCTGCTCACATTTGTTTTCCACGCGTGTCTGGTGTCAATTCACAGGAAACAAAACGTGTCTTAACACCTCCAGCAGCCCTTTGAAGCTCAGTCAGACGCACATTTGTCCATCACCTGTCAAAACTATTTGAATGGTTGATTTTTGTTTCAGAAAAAGCAAGTAATGGGCTGTTTGACATCACCGTACGATGGCAATAAGTAATCTGACTAATAACGAATGTATGAATGTGTGGATCAGAATTTGTCTTCTTTGTTGAGCTGAAATTAAACTTCGATAAATATCCAAACTGTCGAGGAGACATTGTTAAGTTTGAATGTACCTCAGCAAAACATCCTGCAGCTAAAAACTACATTTGAAATGTAATTTTTATTATTGACTTGGAAAATATTTTGGCCTCAAACTGCTCTGCACTCTTTTGATGAAAGAAATTTCCTGGGAGACAGTTGTCTGTCTCTTTCTCGTGGGAAAAGACGAGAGAAGATCTATTTGCACTTTTACTATCTGTCAAAACTAGTACATCGTTAAAAAGACGTGTGTGGAGGCCCACGCGCTCTCAGGTTCCCACACACGTGCACACCAGTCACTCAAATGCAAATTGAGCATCAGGTTGTTGTGAATAAGATTTAAAATGCACCGTGACTCTGAGGTTTTGATCTCATTTTCACTCTATTTTCCTCGAATCTACGTGAAGAACTTCCTGACACTTTACCTCATGTTTGTTCTACATTCTCCTTAACTTGTGGCTTGTGACTTGTGGTAGAAGACAACTCACTGTCATTTCTTGAGAACACAGATTATTGCTGACCGAATTTCGATGTTATTTGACGCAGAGGTGATAAATAGTCGCTGATTAAATTATTAAAATGAACCTCAGCAGGACTGAGAAGCACTGTGAAGTTTCAGTGAGGCTAACTGCATCTATTGGTTATTTTATAGCTGTTGGACGATTTTCTGATATTTTACGGTTTGGGGTGTTCGTAAGATGGTTTTTTTTTTAAAAAAAAAAACAACAAACAAACAAAGGCCTGGACGCGTGTGTCAAACAATCATTATTGTTCTAAGGCTCTCCAGCAATAAATGTTGCTCATAACCCAGTGGCCTCTGGTAGGTATTTAGCTAAACGATTTTTTTGTTCTGTTTCGGGGGAACTGTTGAGTAAGAGGTCCTCAAAAGTGTCTGGAAAGATCATATGTGCTTGAAGGTAAACTGTTATAAAGGTACAGGTGACATGAGGCAAATTGTCACACCTATAATTAAATGGATGCACATTTGCCGTCTGACACCGTAACATGCAGACAAATGTTGGATAAGTGTGACAGTGGGAGAACGTCCTCCAGCTTTTACTCATCCAGGGGACGTGGAGCAGGTTTCATCTGACTTTATTACCTGTTAAAACCGATACGTCGTTTACAAAGCGTGTTTGGAGGTGAGGTGGCGCTCAGGTTCCCACACGCACGTGTAACACACCGAGAATAATCATTACTGGGTATGACAAGAGTGTGACAAGAGTCAAAAATGCGTTATATTTTTGTTTTAATACTGAGTTTAAACATTTATTAATTAAGAGCCACCATGCGTAAAAGGAAAGATTTTACGCACACCATGGTTGAGCAATACAGTATTATTTGATATCAATGGAAGAAGCTTCCACAACTCTCTCTCTCTCTCTCTCTCTCTCTCCTGGGAAAACTGGCCAGGGAGCTATCACACTTTATTACCTGTTAGAATCGATACTTCATAACAAGTGGCGAGAGAAGTGGGGATTGGGTTCCCACGCGTTTGGTTTTAATCTCATTATTTCACAGATATTTGCAAATCAGTGCGTAAAAGGAACATTTACGCATGACACATATTTGATATTTTCAGCAGACCTTTGCTGATTGCTTGTGAATTTACACGCATATTATGAGTAAGTTCAAATATGTTCATCAATTTTGCAGTTTTGATTTGGTTTTGTTTTACAAAATCAAATCAACAACCAAGAAGACAACTTTTTGAAGAGCTGTGCATCAAATAAAAGGATTTTACGCACGCCTTAACCATTTCCCTTGTTGCAGGCTTTCCAGAATTTATGTGAGCCTCTATCAGCAGTGAGTCACTGAAAGTGAATTTATTGAAAGTGGTTTTATTTAACCTGGTTCTCTTTGTTCCACACTCCTTTCTCTCTGTCAGTATCAGCCTGAGGACATGTCTCCTTTCACCATCCATAATAATGGCATCAGAAGTCACCCACGGTCATTTGCCTGAGCTTCACGCTGCTTTGCCGGGTCTTTGTTGCTTCCCCTTACATATGTAAATAAGCACAGCACGAGCTGATAACACCTTTCACAGGCGCGTGCCGCTCACACCCAGCTGGGCAGCTCCACGTGCCTGTGGATAAGTGAACGGTCCTATAAGTGCGTCAATTCCTTAATCTCTACTTGTGAAAAATGTGTTGAAGGTAGATCATTAAGAAAACAATTTAAAGTTGAAAAGGGCTCTTTTCAACTTAAATCTTAAGTTTAGTTTTCAACTTTATTTGAATGATTTAACAAATTTGGGCCCATCTACTTACACTGATATGACCAATTAATATATATATAACCATTTAAACGTTTTTCATCATAGCAGGTACTTAGTTGTAATGTTGAATATTTTTACTGCCACAAACAATCTGGTGAAACTAAGTTTACAGACTGACTGACGTAAAAGTTAAGTCGGTGGTCAGCGGTGGTGGGAGGCGCCTAAGGTCACGCCCACCTATGGCTTTAAAGTCCCATTGAAGCTTGAACAGTCACATTCAGCTTCCACTGACCGACCGGCAGAGCTGCAGCTACCGCTGGACACTTCTTGGACTATAAACATGAAATTACTTCAGGACTCAGAGGACGCAAAGGCCAAAAGAAAGGTACTTATATCATTTCTACTTTCATTACAGATGATTGTGTATATAGAATTAAAGAAATTATTTTGAAAAGATTGGAAGATTTTCACCTCTAATTTCATTAATCATTTCTTCATCTCTTTTGTCTCGCAGATCCTCAAACCTCAAGTTGAAAAACGTCGAAGAGAGAGAATGAACCGCAGCCTGGAGAGCCTGAAGACTCTTCTGCTACAGCAAAAGGTAAAGATCGCACAGCTCAGGTGGTCAGTTTGTCCATCCTAGAAGATTAAAGGCATTTTAGTGGTGTCTGTGGATATTAAGTAAATAAAGTTGAGTGTGTGTATTAAGTCTTTGTTTCTGTCCCAGGAAGAGACTCAGCGCAGAGTGGAGAAAGCTGAGATACTGGAGCACACAGTCCTCTTCCTACAGAACACCGCCAAAGGGGACAACACGAGAGCTGGAGGTGGAGGCCAGAAACACTCCTTTCAAGACGGCTTCTCCACCTGCCTACAGAAAGCCAGTCAGTTCCTGGGACCTGAGGGGAAAGGCTTGTGGCTTGGAGCAGCGCTGGATGCATCTTTCGCTGCTCGCCTTGCCCGTTCAGACTCTGATTCTGCAGGCGCCCAAAGGAGAGCTGAATCCTCCAGCTCTCTGGTTCTCAAGAAGTCTTCCAGATCTATCCTTCGCATGTTGGTACACAGGTCCAAGCACAGCTTGTATTCTCCCCTCAGTGGGGCCAGTTGTATTCAGAGCCACAGAGATTCACGTTGCTCCTCCACAATTCCCCAACAGACTCAAAAAGTGACGAGTCCAGTGAGCAACCAGAACCGACCTGTCAGTCAGTCTCTATGGAGACCCTGGCCCTGATCACCAGACAGTGACTTGAGAAACTGAACTTTTAATGACTATAACATGCTCATTAATATTCATACAACAGCATGTATTGTTCATTTGACATTTCCAGTGCAATGTGTTGAACATGGATCTCCTGCTTTCTGTCATTTCTGATCTCTTTGTAGATATTGTAAATGTATTATGATCACACCACGTGCTGCTACAGCCTATTCGGACCAAGTCGTGTTAAGTGTTTCATGTATGAAGTATTTTTGCACCTTAATTTATTTTGTTTGTCATTTGTAAATAAACAAAGAGAAAAACCATTAAGACGATGCATAAGTGTCCATTGATTGTTTGCTGGCACGTGTCTTAGGGAGCGTGCTGCCACACCTGAAAGGCGCCATGCAGTGACGTTTCACACAATGTCACACAGAAGATTAATCCTCCATGTTTTACTCCTAAAAACTATAACATACATGCAGGTGGCTAACAGTTTATGGAATACTAAAGACATATTTGTAATTATTCTTTTATTACTACCAGTATTTTAGATTGTCATTATAACAGCGTGTATGAATGTTATCAATTCTAAGTTGTCACGAAGTTGAAGCCGTGCGTAAAAGGTGCCATTGCGTGCGTAATATCATATTTCTATCCTACTTTTCCACTTACACAATATTCTGCCAGTTTAGAGATTCAACTCAGTGAAATTATGGTCAACGCCACTCTTTACTTTTTTACAAAACCCCTCTTACGCTCGACTCTGTAAGATCATTTAACTGCATCAGTTTAAAGAGTTGTTCAGTTCCTTCAGGTTCTCAGTAATTTGCATTTCAATCGTTGGCAAATGCTTGTGGGAACGTGGGAAGTGTCTCCTCTCTGTGCCACCCTTTCCATTGATGTATGAGATTTAGCAGGTAGTAAAGTTGTAAATGTGGTGTCATTTCCCCTTTTCCCACGAGAAAGAGTTGGAACACCCCACTCCTCATTATCTGAAAAAATGTGTATGAAAAAAAAGACATGAAATTACATGAATTTTGACGTAAAAGACAGAAAAACATGATGATAAGACGGTGATGAGACTACTGTTGTGAAAAAGCTAAAAGCAGATCTCTCTGTCAACCAACTATGTTGTCATTCAGAGTGGAGCGCGTGCGTAAAAATGTTGGGTTGTTACAGGAGGAACATTTAATTTAAAGGCGCTGAATCCAGCATGCCCTTTGATCTACACTGGCTCGTGCAGTAGTGTTTCAGGCACGCGCCAGATGTTTGTATAATCCAAACAATTCATGTGAATTACACCTTTAATTAAGTCACTATTGCAAAATATGTTTTATATATTTGTTTGCCTTAAATAGGTATAAAGATGATAGAAACATATCATATGTCATACATCGTCATGATTTAAGTGTTGGTGATTTACATCTGAACCTAAAAACAGTTGTGCTTCGGGCACGTGCTCACGTTGAAGCTGTTTATCAAGTTTTATCTCATTAAAGAATTGTGGAAATATCACATTATATTGTTAGTGTAGCGTCTCTGTGGTGAGCAGCGATATCAAAAAACGTACCCAGACCAATTTTAACGAAGATCAGATGAAATACTGTGTGTGAGGCAAAATGTGTTTACCAAAAATCCAAAATGACAGAAAGTTTTTTTTGTAAGCGCAAATGAACATATCAGTCGAATCCGCTTCATCCAAGGAGCACACGGTGCAAATATATATTTCTTCTACTCCTAGCAGTTCATACGTTATTAGCCAAAATGTAAAATGCTTAATAACCGACCACATGGTGGCACCATCGAATACATAAGTTAATATAATGAGCACATCTCCATGGAGCACCTGTGTACCAAGTATGATTACTTTGGTATGTATAGTATTTGAGATTTAGATGAATAAATGTGCACCTCCATAGACGGCCATTCAAAAAAACAAAACAAAACAGAAAAAAACGCCTGGCATCATCAAAGAGGTTTCACAAGCAAATGTGGAACAACTGCGACGCTAAAAGGTGCGTCAGCACGAGACGGCGGCACAAATGGCACGCGTGGTCTATTGTAACATGGAGGTGTGAATGCAAAATGTTAACCATTGTTTCCTTCACCCTGCCGACAGACTAACAAATGCAGAGGCGTCAAGTGTGAATGGCAAAGTGTTGGCACTCGCCACAGCTGATGTTAATGGAAAGGAAAAAGCGAGCAGGCAAAAAGAAAGAAAGAAAGAAAGAAAGACCTATTGAACTGAAAGTAACCTTTTAAAAGTGAAGTTTGAGCCACGTGTAGTAAATGATCCTGACCAATAATTAGTGGGCTAAAATTTGGCAATTTGGAGATGTTTCAACATGGAGGGTTCTCCTGTGGCGCAGCTGTACTGATTATACCGCAATCAAGTATCTTCGTTATAACTGGAATATCACAGAAAAACTGTGAATCCTATACTGATGTATAATATGTGATAAAATTACTCAAAAGTGCAACAACACTATTATAAAGTCATAATTTGTTGTTGCAATGAATATCTGGAAAATTGTGTTTTAAATTCGCCCTAATATATTAATTTTTATACATTGAGCATCGCTGCCATCTCAAATTTAGCAAATCTGAAGTTATATTTTTAATATTTAAAATGTAAAATGTCAAATTCCAGTCATTTTACGCATGGCTTTTACGCACGGGTCTGTGCGTAAAATTTAAATCTTTTAATCTTTTTATTATTATTCCAGAAGCAGGTTTATTGCATGATGGTCAGATCAAAGCTTGAGCTCAATAAACTGTCAGATAAATGGTAGCACAGTACATTTAATTTAATTTAAAGTTCTCTTCATCACTGGATATAAAATAGTGTTTGAACCAAGCCACAAAGACAGGGGGGCGGTGCGTGGCGTGGTTAAGTGACGTGGTGTGATTAGTGATTGGCTGGTAGGAGGAGTCTGAGGGACTGGCATGGAGAAGGTAAAAGAAGCAGTCTGAGCCAAGAGCCTCATTATCTGATCAGTTGCAGACTGTGAAGGAACCTGTTACCTCACCACTGGATAAGGACACACAACATTGGAGAATGAAACTGATACAGGAAGCTGAGGATGGAGCAAACGATAGAAAGGTAAAAATACATCATAATAATTATGGATTATGTTGTGTTTTAACTACAAATAAATGACTGTTGAATGAGTGTTTTGTCCAACATAGAGTGAAATATCCTACAAGACACAAGTATCCCAGAAAAAAGTTGATCTTAATGTTAGGAGAAAAACTTTTCTGTCAGAGTAAATTACATTCATTTGAGGAGCCATTTTCTTTTACATTTACATGATCTTTTTTTCTCTCTCTACCTCTTTTAGTTCATAAAATCTCAAGTGGAGAAACGTCGAAGGGAGAGGATGAACTGCAGTCTGGAGCATCTGAGGACCAT
Organism: Euthynnus affinis; assembly: GCA_029490765.1. Lineage (NCBI taxonomy): Eukaryota > Metazoa > Chordata > Actinopteri > Scombriformes > Scombridae > Euthynnus > Euthynnus affinis. Next base: position 7,500,019 of record CM055847.1, on the reverse strand, counting down.
GTTGCTTCAGCAGCCACAACAACTGGTGAGAGATAAATCCCTTTTACCAAATACTAAATAAACTATATCAAATTTAAGAGATCCAGTGGCTTTTAAACTTTTGCATACAATGAAACATAGAAATGTAAAGACATGTTTGGCTAAATAATAAACATATAAGGTCTATTTTGAGGAAATTTGATAATCATGTACCATGCAGGCCTCTTACTGAAGCCAGCGACTCCATTAACTCATACTGATGTTTTCATGCAGGGTGGAACTCAGCCCAGAGTGGAGAAGACTGAGATACTGGAGCACACAGTCCTCTTCCTACAGAAAACCGCCAAAAGAGACAGCATGAGAGCTGGAGGTGAAGGCCAGAAACATTCCTTTCAAGACGGTTTCTCCACCTGCCTTCAGAAAGCTGCTCAGTTCTTGGGACCTGAGGGGAAAGGTCTGTGGCTTGGAGCATCTCTGGATGCATCTTTCACTGCTCGCTTTACCCGCTCAGACTCTGATTCTGCAGGTGCCCAAAGGAGAACTGAAGCCCGATGCTCCAGCTCTCTGCCACACACGAAGTCCATTCTTCAGATGCTGAAGCAAAAGTCCAAACACAGATTGCATACACGTGCCTTTGGCATGAAGAGTTTTGCTCATCCCTATCAACTTCCAGTCCAGCAGGGGATTCCCAGAATTCCCCAACAGCCTCATAGACACAGTCAGCTTGAGATCAGGGTGGAAAGACGAGCGAGCAAGCAGAGCTCGTCTCAGAGCCTCCCGGTCAGCCAGACTTTGTGGAGGCCCTGGCCTTGATGACCATCAAGTGACTTCTTAAACTGAACTTTTAACAATTGTATCAACTCATTAACAATCATTGGTGCCACCCAGGTTGTTCCTGAAAGGAAAATGCATTGTAAGGTTGTAAACAATGGCCTCTGGTTCTCTGATAACTCATAGCAATGTTGGCATTCAACCGTAACCTCAAAGCCTGTAAATAATGTAAAAATGTCATTTGTACATGTGCTGTATGTGTGATAGAGTTGACTCACTACTCTTGTTTAATACTTCTGAATGAGCTCAGTCAGTGGGGCAGCCATCTATTCTGCTGACAGGCACAGGGACTCTCCCAGACTGGGAGAGATGTGACGTGAGCTGGATCACCAAGCTGTCCAGCTGGGACTGCTGCTGTGCTTTAAGAGCGAGTTTAGAGGTGAGTATCATGGAGCTGAAGAGTCTTGTCTCCTCCTTCATATACTGATGCATCTGCTTGCCTGATTGAAGAAACTGATGTGAATGTCCATCCGTCCCATTTGCAGGTGTGGGACTTCAGGGTTCGAGGCTGGGAGAACCCCATGCAGCCCCTCACATCCACCCATGTGCCATTATGTCTGCCGACATTAATGACATCTGTGGTTCTGTGTACGATATAACTTGTATTCACTTTAAATATATATCTTGTATATTTTGCACACTAATTTATTCTGGATGTCTCCCTATGGTGAGAAATATTCTTTTTTATTAAAAAACAAATAAAAAAACATTTATTCAAATGAAAAAACATGGTGTCAAGTGAATTCTTAAAAATCAAATAAGATGCAAGCAGCAGACAGTCTGTGACAGCTCCTTTTAGTTTGAGTCAGAGGTGTGAAGCATGGCTTCCTGCAGAGTGACGTCCTTTAGGTGTGAAGTCTGGCCCAGAGGTGAAAGAGTGTAGTAACAGTTCCCACTTCAAAAAGATAGCAGGACCTCTGCTGACAGAGTTTGAATGCCTTTTTGGATTCAACCAGGAAAAACTATAATAAAGCCTGAAGGCAGTCTGCAAAAAAATCAACACAAAAATGTTTAAATAATGAACCAGTTCACAAACCATATTGCGTTTCAGCATGTAGCCCTGGCACATTATGTTTCCATCAACCTATTCAATTCTTAAAAGGGCCAAGCAAACTATCAAAATTGTAATATGCTGTAAATATCCTATTTTTTTTAAAGTGATAAGTAGCCTTAATTCTGTAATTATATGTAACTTCGGGCCCATGTCAAACTTATGTAGAATCACATATAACTCATTTTCTCTAATTTTCGATCTAGCAGGACTTCAACTATACTTTATCTAAGTCTTTTTTCCCCTAGACTCAACTACTCCTTAAAATATATTTTCCTTTATCAGGCCCTGGACCTGACGGGCTTAATTATCTGAAAACCATCCCAACTCATGTCCACGTTTGTTTTCGTTATAATTAGTATTCATTCTCTCACCGACACGAGCTCCAGCTGCTCACATTTGTTTTCCACGCGTGTCTGGTGTCAATTCACAGGAAACAAAACGTGTCTTAACACATCCAGCAGCCCTTTGAAGCTCAGTCAGACGCATCAGTGTGTCTGCAGAATCTCACATTTGTCCATCACCTGTCAAAACTATTTGAATGGTTGATTTTTGTTTCTGAAAGAGCAAGTAATGGGCTACTTGACATCACCGTACGATGGCAATAAGTAATCTGACTAATAACGAATGTATGGATGTGTGGATCAGAATTTGTCTTCTTTGTTGAGCTGAAATTAAACTTCGATAAATATCCAAACTGTCGAGGAGACACTGATAAGTTTGAAGCAAAACATCCTGCAGCTAAAAACTATACTTTCATTGAAATTAAATTTTTATTGTTCATTTTTTGTTTTGTTTTTGAAAGTGACGTCATGGGAGACAGTTGTCTGTCTCTTTCTCGTGGGAAAAGAAGAGAGAAGATCTATTTGCACTTTTACTATCTGTCAAAACTAGTACATCGTTAAAAAGACGTGTGTGGAGGCCCACGCGCTCTCAGGTTCCCACACACGTGCACACCAGTCACTCAAATGCAAATTGAGCATCAGGTTGTTGTGAACACTATTAAAAATGCACCGTGACTCTGATGTTTTGATCTCATTTTCACTCTATTTTCCTCGAATCTACGTGAAGAACTTCCTGAAACTTAACCTCATGTTTGTTCTACATTCTCCTTAAAACACGGACTTGTGGTTGAAGACAACTCACTGTCATTTCTTGGGAACACAGATTATAACTGACCGAATTTCGATGTTATTTGACGCAGAGGTGATAAATAGTCACTGATTAAATTATTAAAATGAACCTCAGCAGGACTGAGAAGCACTGTGAAGTTTCAGTGAGGCTAACTGCATCTATTGGTTTGTGACTTTGTGGTTATTTTATAGCTGCTGGACTATTTTCTGATATTTTACGGTTTGGGGTGTTCGTAAGATGGTTTTTTAAAAAACAAACAAAGGCATGTGCGCGTGTCAAACAATCATTGTGATTGTAAGACTCTCCCAACAATAAAGAGACCCAAACGTTGCTCTTAACTCAATGGTAGATACTTATCTGAGCTAAACAAATATTTTTGTTCTGTTTTGGCGGAACTGATCGAATGTGCTTGTAGGTAAACTGTTATAAAGGTACAGGTGACATGAGGCAAATTGTCACACCTTTTTTCAGTCTGCATGCCAATAAATAAACGGAGTAATTAAATGGACGCACATTTGCCGTCTGACACCGTAACAAGCAGACAAATGTTGGATAAGTGTGACAGTGGGAGAATGTCCTCCAGCTTTTACTCATCCAGGGGACGTGGAGCAGGTTTCATCAACTTTATTACCTGTTAAAACCGATACGTCGTTTACAAAGCGTGTTTGGAGGTGAGGTGGCGCTCAGGTTCCCACACGCACGTGTAACACACTCAGAATAATCATTACTGGGTATGACAAGAGTCAAAAAATGCGTTATATTTTTGTTTTAATACTGAGTTTAAACATTTATTAATTAAGAGCCACCATGCGTAAAAGGAAAGATTTTACGCACACCATGGTTGAGCAATACAGTATTATTTGATATCAATGGAAGAAGCTTCCACAACTCTCTCTCTCTCTCTCTCATGGGAAAACTGGCCAGGGAGCTATCACACTTTATTACCTGTTAGAATCGATACTTCATAACAAGTGGCAGGAGAAGTGGCGATTGGGTTCCCACGCGTTTGGTTTTAATCTCATTATTTCACAGATATTTGCAAATCAGTGCGTAAAAGGAACATTTACGCATGACACATATTTGACATTTTCAGCAGACCTTTGCTGATTGCTTGTAAATTTACAAGCATATTATGAATCAGTTCAGATATGTTCATCAATTTTGCAGTTTTGATTTGGTTTTGTTTTACATCAACAACCAAGAAGACAACTTTTTGAAGAGCTGTGCATCAAATAAAATGATTTTACGCACGCCTTAACCATTTCCCTTGTTGCAGGCTTTACAGAATTTATGTGAGCCTCTATCAACAGTGAGTCACTGAAAGTGAATTTATTGAAAGTGGTTTTATTGAACCTGGTTCTCTTTGTTCCACACTCCTTTCTCTCTGTCAGTATCAGCCTGAGGACATGTCTCCTTTCACCATCCATAATAATGGCATCAGAAGTCACCCACGGTCATTTGCCTGAGCTTCACGCTGTTTTGGCGAGTGTCCCCCTCACATATGTGAAAAAGCACAGCACGAGCTAATAACACCTTTCACAGGCGCGTGCCACTCACGCCTGGCTGGGCAGCTCCACGTGCCTGTGGATAAGTGAAGGGTCCCATTAGTGCGTAAATCCCTTAATCTCTACTTGTGAAAATATGTTAGGAACATAGGAAAAGAAAAAAAAATGATGCAGAAAATTAATATAATATAAAAGTGCATTTTTTAAGTTTAGTTTTTAACTTTATTTGAGTAATTTAACATATTTGGGCCCATCTAGTTACACTGAAATGATCGAATTTTGAATTGGAAGATTGACAAACTACAGGTAGAAAGTCTTTTATCATAGCAGGTACTCAGTTGTAATGTTGAATATTTTCACTGCCACAAACAATTTGGTGAAACTAAGTTTACAGTTTACTGACATAAAATTAAGTTGGTGGTCAGAGGTGGTGGGAGGCGCCTATGGCCACGCCCACCTACGACTTAAAAGTCCCATTGAAGCTTGAACAGTCACATTCAGCTTTCACTGACCGACCGGCAGAGCTGCAGCTACCGCTGGACACTTCTTGGACTATAAACATGAAATTACTTCAGGACTCAGAGGACGCAAAGGCCAAAAGAAAGGTACTTGTATCATTTATACTTTCATGGAATATTACAGATGATTGTGTATGTAGAATAAAGGAAATTATTTTTTATTGGAAAGATTGGAAGATTTTCACCTCTCAGTCCAATTTCATTAATCATTTCTTCATCTCTTTCTCTCGCAGATCCTCAAACCTCAAGTTGAAAAACGTCGAAGAGAGAGAATGAACCGCAGCCTGGAGAGCCTGAAGACTCTTCTGCTACAGCAAAAGGTAAAGATCACACAGCTCAGGTGGTCAGTTTATGCATCATAGAAGATTAAAGACCTTTTAGTGGTGCCTGTGAGTATTAAGTAAGCTAAGTGTGTGTATTAAGTCTTTGTTTCTGTCCCAGGAAGAGACTCAGCGCAGAGTGGAGAAAGCTGAGATACTGGAGCACACAGTCCTCTTCCTACAGAACACCGCCAAAGGAGACAACACGAGAGCTGGAGGTGGAGGCCAGAAACACTCCTTCCAAGACGGCTTCTCCACCTGCCTACAGAGAGCCAGTCAGTTCCTGGGACCTGAGGGGAAAGGCTTGTGGCTTGGAGCAGCGCTGGATGCATCTTTCGCTGCTCGCCTTGCCCGCTCAGACTCTGCAGACGCCCAAAGGAGAACTGAATCCTCCAGCTCTCTGGTTCTCAAGAAGTCTTCCAGATCTATCCTTCGCATGTTGGTACACAGGTCCAAGCACAGCTTGTATTCTCCCCTCAGTGGGGCCAGTTGTATTCAGAGCCACAGAGATTCACGTTGCTCCTCCACAATTCCCCAACAGACTCAAAAAGTGACGAGTCCAGTGAGCAACCAGAACCGACCTGTCAGTCAGTCTCTATGGAGACCCTGGCCCTGATCACCAGACAGTGACTTGAGAAACTGAACTTTTAATGAAAATAACATGCTCATTAATATTCATACAACAGCATGTATTGTTCATTTGACATTTCCAGTGCAATGTGTTGAACATGGATCTCCTGCTTTCTGTCATTTCTGATCTCTTTGTAGATATTGTAAATGTATTATGATCACACCACGTGCTGCTACAGCCTATTCGGACCAAGTCGTGTTAAGTGTTTCATGTATGAAGTATTTTTGCACCTTAATTTATTTTGTTTGTCATTTGTAAATAAACAAAGAGAAAAAACCATTAAGACAATGCATAAGTGTCCATTGATTGTTTGCTGGCACGTGCTGCCACACCTGAAAGGCGCCATGCAGTGACGTTTCACACAATGTCACACAGAGGATTAATCCTCCATTTTTTACTCCTAAAAACTATAACATATATGCAGGTGGCTAACAGTTTATGGAAAACTAAAGACATATTTGTCACTGTTCTTTTATTACTACCAGTATTTTTTATTATAACTGCGTGTATGAATGTTATCAATTCTAAGTTGACATGAAGTTGAAACCGTGCGTAAAAGGTGCCATTGCGTGCGTAATATCATATTTCTATCCTACTTTTCCATTTACACAATATTCTGCCAGTTTAGAGATTCAACTCAGTGAAATTATGGTCAATGTCACTCTTTACTTCTTTATTTAGTGCAAAACCCCTCTTACGCTTGACTCTGTAAGATCATTTAACTGCATCAGTTTAAAGAATTATTCAGTTCCTTCAGGTTCTCAGTAATTTGCATTTCAATCGCCGGCAAGTGCTTGTGGGAACGTGGGAAGTGTCTCCTCTCTGTGCCACCCTTTCCATTGATGTATGAGATTTAGCAGGTAGTAAAGTTGTAAATGTGGTGCCATTTCCCCTTTTCCCACGAGAAAGAGTTGGAACACCCCACTTCTCACTATCTGAAAAAATGTGTATGTGAAATTTATTGAAAAAAAATGACAAAGCTGGAAATCAACATCAATCCCAACTGCGTTATTTTCTTTTCATCTCAAATTATGTTCGAAGTGAAAAAGTGAAAAACACGATAATGAAATAGTGATGAAACCACTGTTCTGAAAAAAACAAAAACAACAACCAACTAGGTATGATTCAGAGTGGAGCGCGTGCGTAGAGATGTTGGGTTGTTACAGGAGGAACATTTAATTTAAAGGCGATAAATCCAGCATGCCCTTTGATCTACAACGGCACGTGTAAGTGTGTTTCAGGCACGCGCCAGCTCTTTGTATAATCCAAACAATTCATGTGAATTACACCGTGAAGTAAGTGACTTATGCAAAATATGTTTTAGAAGTTGTTTGCTTATCGTATGTTCATACATCGTCATGAGTTATTTTCATCTGAACAACTTTCTGAAAAAATGTTCATACAAGAGCTTTAAATTCTTGTGAAGATCCATCCAGTACAACATTTCCACATTTGTTTGCAATTGAATTCTGCATTGAAGAGTTATGGCCTGTAGTTTTGGTAAATAGTTATAGATAAAATACTGAAATACTGTGTGTGAGGCAAAAAAAATTTAAAAAAAATCCAAAATCAGGATAGAAATGTTTCATCATAGGTTAAAGGTGATCACTCAGAGCAACTTTGTATTGATTTGCAGTGACCTTTCGCTCTGAAGGGAAAAGTGGACCCAAACCATCCAACCAGCAAAATGCCCCCCAAAGCGTAATAGAGCCACTGGATCCCCTCATTGTAGGGGTCAAGCATTCAGACCTGCACCGGTTTCCCTTTTAATTTGTCACCTGTCTGTATCTGTACATACCAGAGATATAAAAATCAAACAAAGACACACAATTTCATTTCAAATGACATAATGTATTATTGTAGCCAGTGGAAAGCATTTTAAAATAAATTCCCGAAACTTTCCTACACTGCGTTATTTTTCAGATATACTGTCAACAATAAAGCCACCACCATGATTGCAAAATGTCCATATTATAATGGTTCACTGCTGGCAGGATAAACAGAGCAGTGGCATCCTAATAAAAAGACAAATAAACAATTTATTTGCCATATAACATGATTTGTATGTGTATCATATGTTGCCATCACTCAGCCCCATTCATTAACTTTCTCTAAAACAGTGAAACAGCTCTCTAGAAGTTAACCCTAACCCTAACCCTAACCCTAACTATAACCCCAACTCTAACCCTAACCCTAGAGCCTAACCCTAACCCTAACAATGGCAGGTAAATGTCAGTCAGCCTGTGTGGTGAAATGTGATATTGCACTGCTGCAGTGCAAAATGCAAATCTACCAAAGGAAGGCCAAGTTTAGTTGGTATATACAGCATATACAATGCTAATTTAACTATATTGTTAGGCAGATTTTGCATATATAGATAAGTGATTCAAAATCTCCTGTTTATATTATTTATTCATTTGTTATGTTTGTGAGGTATTTTGGTAGTATTTATTTTTTATGTATTTTCAAAGTTATTCTGATTTGCAATTCCTTTTCCTTTTGTTCAAGCTGCCCGATCTTTGTACATTTTCATTAATGAAGATGGAAAAAAAAGTGAGTAAATGCAGTATTTATTGATACAGATGAAAGAACTGATCAGCTTCTATTAATATCTACAGGTGAGAGAATATGAAAATAAATTTACAAAAATACATTCAATTCATTATTGGCATGAAAAGTCACTTTATTGCATGAATCAGCAAGGATTCTGACTCTGATTTATTCATTTATTTTTAATAATTTCTACATCATTATTTGTGCAATAATCAGAATACAACCCTTATATATCAAAACAACGTGAATTCATTTCCATTGACATTCATCTCAGACATGTTTCATTACATATTTGACTGTGAATTGTAAGAGAAAAATTTACAAGTAATATAATCAGTCCTCTCAACAAAAATAAAACCAAACAAAACATAATAATTTAGGCAAGGCTGAGTGAAAACTGGCAAGATGGTTCAGGAAAGAACATCTCCAATTGCTGCCATGTATTAATTTGACAGGAATATAACACATAATACCATAACAGATGCACACTGGATAAAAACTAAGGTCCCAAAATGTAAATGAAGGTTGGACTCTCTTCAGTTTTGTGCCTCCTTGTAAGCCTTCTGCTTTGTAGTGGGCTTTACAAGAAATAGTGCCTAGAGCCAATTTAAAACTAAGTGGCTCTTATTATCTTATTCACATGGTCATCAAAACTATTTTTATTGGCTGAATAGAAAAGCAGCTGAAATTGCATTGCTTTTCCCCCCTCTACAAGGCTGTCTGTGTGGAGTCAGTTGTGTTGTTTGACCTCTCACCTCTTGATTTCTGCTCTGAATTTGAGGAGCTCACTGCTGCATGTTCTGCTCTACTGAGATTGTCGCCGTTTAAAACTGGCTGGTGATCTAATTGGACGGCAGCATCTGTGGGAGGTGAAACAACCACTCTTTCTATGTGATCATTGGCTGTTCTTTCTGTCACAATACCATAATTGGGCTCTGGCTGGTGGGCGCTGGAGCGACGTTGCAATGCATGCTGGGTGCAGGAAAAGGAACGCTGCCGCGGAGCGGGCTGGGGTGACAGGAAGTGTGGCGTCGCAGCTCTGGGAACTTCATGATGCCTTTCCCGATCCTCGTCTTCTGAAGTAACCTCCTGTAAGGTGCTGATTGGCCGAGGGGAGCGGCCCATGATTCTTGGTGGGACCAGCGCTGTTGCTGATTGGTTGAGCTGTGGCCGCCAGATCTGAGGGGTGGGGTATTGTACTCTGCCCATCGACCAATCACTGGCAAGACAGAAAGTCATCACAATATGAGACTGCAGAGATGATGACAAAACATTCGGTTGTCTGTTCATGTATGACGCTTGTGTATCGTTACCTTTGTGGTGGTGGGGTCATATCTCGATTGCCTATGATCCCAGAGAAGGAGGCGCTTCTCCCAGGTAGGCCTTGTGCTCCGACCCATGGTGAATACATCAGAGCGCGCTCCTCCCACAGCATGTCATTAGTCGACTCCACGGGAACAGGCCCTCTCTGGATTTGGTGAGCTAAAAGGAGTTCCAGGACCTGGTGACGCATGCCTTCTCTGGCCACGTCGATTGGACGACGTCCTCTGCGGTCATGCAGCTCAAGGTTGGCACCATGAAGGAGGAGAAGTCTGGAGGTATCATAACAGCCATGGAGGGCGGAGAGGAAAAGCGGTGTCTCACCCTATTGGAGAAATCATGAATATAATATACTTCTGTGATGTTTGAAGGATATTTCATTCAATTCATCTTATGGTACAAGTGTTGTGGTGGTCTGCCCAATGTGCCCAATCATTCTATATATAAGAATAAACAAGACATTTCAAAACTGTCAATACATCCATAAGATTTATTTAAATTAAACAGGCAGGCTGTGCAGCTTAAGAAATGTCAACGGTTAGAGCTTACCTTGTTGTCTTGCAGATCCACAGCGGCCCCATAGCGTATGAGAGTCCTTGTTAGGGAGAGGTGGTTAACTGAGCATGCCCAGTGGAGGGCTGATCTCCCTGAGAGAGACAGTGTGTGTTCAGAGTGGAGGGGAGGTGAGGGGGAAGAGGGGAGGGAGTAAGTCAGCCAATGAACAACCATTACACAACAGAGTCAAGCCCAGATGGTGAAGAGATGGGATGTGGAGATGAACCGCTTCAGCCAGAATTGAGAAAGAGATAAACAGAGACAGGACATAAAAAAAAAACAGAAAAAAAGAAGAGATGCAGAAGGAAGAAGATAGAGAGATCAGAGATAGCACTTGCAAAGGAAAAGGATGAGCAACAAAGTTAATGCCTATCGACATGTGTTTGCGCACTAGAGCGCATTAACTTTGTTCTGAGTCTGAGGAGGGCAGCAGGGGAGCTGGAGAACCAGAGAGCAAGAGAGGGAAGTCATGGACAGAAGAAGACAGGAACGGGAGAGGAGGGACACAAAAAGAGGACGTGAGAGAAAAGGGGTAAGTTACACCAGTTACTCAACCCCTCAGTGTACAGATCACAGAATGAATGGCTTGCTCATGTACATCTACAAGTTATTCTCCTCCAAGATGAACTTTAACCTATTCATGCTTGACATCCAAATATGGCATGAGGACATTTACAAATGTAAGACGTGCTTGCGTGATTCTAGGGATAGGAATTTATCTGCAGGTTGGTCTTTGGTCCAGACTAAAATACATCATCTGTTGGATGGATTTCCATGAAATTTTGTACACATGTTCATATTTCCCAGAACATGAATTCTACTGGCTTTGGCGAACCCTTAACTTTTGACTCTTACCAGCAGGTTGACCTTTTAGCATTTAGTGGAATTTCTCAAAAACTATTGGATGGATTGACATTGGTCAATCCATGGTACATATATCCACTTATAAACACTTTGGTCCCTTCATCCCTTCATTTTTACTCCAATGCCATCATCAGGTAAACATTTTAATTTGTCACTTTTGCCACAAAACTAGTGGTTCTAGTGATTCCTATGACCCTCAGCTGTAAGAGCCGCTAGCGTGGCTGTAGACTCTTAGTGAAAATGTTATATGATGGGTGGGGTTTATTTGATTCTGAACTGTAATTTAAATGAAATTAGTTAGAAAACCTGGCATTCGTATCATTCATGGTTCAAGTATGTTAAAACAGGCACCAAGAATTACATGCAAATATTATCTGGGGTTGGGTTTGGGGGTTGAGCCAGTCTTTCAGGTATCAAACTAATCACAGTATCTGTGACAGGGAAGCATTACCAGTATGATCAGTGTTGTTAACTGGCACTCCCGCTCGCAGCAGCTCCAAGACCACTCTGTCCAACCCGCTACGGACCGCTCGGATCAGAACTACAGACCCATCTGGGCCACACCACTCTGCCGACTGCCAATAAAACCAAGTCATGATGAAAAACATACATACACATTGTGCATATTTCACATGTACCTTTAGTGCTCAGTAGTTAAGTCTAAACAAAAAAAAAAAACCTCAAACATTAATATCAATAACTACACAAATGCAAATTAAAAACTTAGGATAACAAGCAAAAAAATTCAGAAAAAGTCAAATAAACGAATCTAAATAACAGCACAATGTCATAGCCTACAAAAAGAAATGGAAAAGAAAACAATGGTCATATATAAGCCCTGAATAATAATGACTCTGCACAACATGTATCAAATAAAATGAACACTGTCAAAAAGAAAAAAACACAGGACAGACCTGCTGAGGAGGACTGAGCAGTGGAGGAGGCATGGCGTTTCTCTCCCATCCTCTAGGTGGAGCTGATGGAGAGCAAGAATCATGTAAGGTGGATATCCAACTGACACATGCAAGGATTTTAACATTGAAAGTAATAATTAACGATGAATGCACCTACAAATGCTGTTTATATTAATTAAATGAAGAATGAAGTGGCACTAGATTTAGTAAATACAGGCTGAATTTCAGAATTGCACCATGTAATGTGTGTGTTAAGTAATGTGTGTAAGTATTTTTGTAGATATAGTGGTGAATAGGTGAATAGGTGAATAAAAATGTTAGGAATGAGTAAATTAATGAAAAGATAAACAAACAACATAGGAGTTTCTTTACGTTGTATAGGTCTACGAGGTGTTGAGGGTCCAGCCCGGTAGTGTTTCTGCTCCTGGCTCCTGTGGTCACAGATGGAGGGATCTTCCTGTCGCCTGGAGCACCGTGCATTTATGTCTTCCATTGAACTCTGGGTAAAGTCTGTGTCACTTCCTATGTCCTGGTCCCTTTTGAGAGGTCTGAAAACCAAAGCCAAGTTTTGATATTAAGAAGATTGTGTCAGTCTGCCTGCAGTCATATTGTTTTCTTTTCTTTTCTTTTAAATTTATTAGTCACCAAAGAGCTCTGCAACACACCCAAACACATGAATACAGCATTGTCGTTTAGGGTATTTTTCCTAAAACGTCAACTTTTATGAGTGGTAGTCTTGGAAATGGACCAGGAGCGCCCTGAACATGCCAGGAATTAGAGATATTTATCATCACACGGCCCAGAATTTCTAACAGCCCTCCTGTTGTCAAAATGATCTCAATACAGATTCATTTGAGTTGCAACTATTGGTTATGTTCATTAGTGATTAATCTGTTGATTATTTTTAGATCAATCAATTACAAATGAAGTCTAAAGTATAAGATGTCATAAAATACTAAAACTTGCCGATGACAAATTCCTAGAGCACAAGTGATCTTCTAATGTCCTCTAATGACTTGTCTAGGCTGACCAGCATTCACACATCCAAAGCTATTACATTTATAAAGATATAAAACAGAAACAATCTTCAAGTTTTTCATTTCAGATGTTGGAGCCAGCAAATGTTTGGCATTTCTGCTTAATAAATTACTTAAATTAATAACATTTAAGTCCTCCTATCTAGCATCTATAAGCAGTATACAAACATTTATGTTATTAAAAAATATTTTCTAAAACATTTAATGATATTAAAACCGTGTTTTTTACATTATTAAAACTGTTTTACTATATTGTTGTTCATAATGTTATAGAACTGGTATGAAAACATATTGAGCAATTGGTTTTCTTTCTTATCTGCAACTACTGTTCACCTGCTATAGTGACGTTGTGAATCTCATGTGAATATATAAATGTAAAGCAGAGATGTTTTCCAGACTATAGTTCCAGGACAAAATACACAAGACTGACAAGAAAAAGTGACGTTCAAACTTATGAACCCTCTGGATTTGTCTACATGACATCATTCCTTCGGCAGACAAAACATCCTGTCACGTCTTTCAATGCAGCTCCTCTCACCGCATTCTAACTGCGTCCTCCCCGAGTGGTTCCCTCCTCCTCTTCTTCTCTGCTTCCTTTGCTTTCTTCTTTTTCCTCAAGCTGATTTTCTCTTTCTCCCTGCTGGTTCTGACCCTCTGTTCTTGTTGGACTATATGCGGTGGCCAGACCTTGGATTTGCCGTCGTTGTCAGGAACTGCAAACCTGTGTCTCACCCTATTACTGCTCTCTCTCTCCACCCGTTGCTGCCTCACCCTCCTCACCACCAGCACCACCACCAGTGCCAGCACCAGCAGCAGGCCTATTGCTACGGCAACCACAGCCCACAACCACACAGGGTTTCGCTCTATAAAAGAAAGGAAAATTAATTTTATTATTAACAGGTAGAATTTTTCTTTTTGTTAGAGCTGTATGATATTATGATAATATTGATATGTGATCCTATTTACTAATTACACAAATTAATGTGATAAAAACTCATGTTTCTCACATCTTGTGTTTTGGTAAACAGATCCTTTCAAAAAATACACAAATTAATGAGTATTGATGAATTTAAGGTGTCATTTTGTGACAGATTTCACTGAGATTCAATATCTTATCATTCAATTAAACCTGAAAATATAATTCGACTTTGCAGGTGACTGGAACAAGATTCAACTACTGTTAAACACAATATTAAAGCAAAACTTATCACTTAAAAAGTTGTTGCGGTGAAGTGTTTAGCAAACAGTTACTTATTTACACAACCATCAGACACAAAACAACGTTAGCATACATTTACAATAAGTCCAAATAAGTCCAATATTCACTCTCCTTTTAGCTCTACTTTGGTTTCCACCAACTCATGGCTCTGTAGCTACTAAATGCTCAAATGTGTCCATTGGCTAGTCACTAACTTTGCTTCTCTGTCGTTTGGAACTGGACAGGTAGAATTCAGAAAAGTTTATCAAAGTTTTTTCACAGAAAACAGCTTCCAGCTCAGGATGGAAACAACTTTTGGTAAAAACAGTGAGAGTGAAGCAAAACAATGAAGTTGCAAACTGTAAAACCAAAATGATGAGCTGAAAAACACTAAAATGCTCCACATTTCACATCATTTTGTTAATATAAAAATATCTATTTGTGCAGTGTATAATAACCCATTTCAAATTAACCTAATCTAATCCAACTCATCTTTACTCTTAACATTAAAAAAATGACTTTTTATATGTTATGCATAGAGTTAACCTTTCTATTTTCACATAGGGAGACCACTTATCTGGCCTATTGACCTACCAGTATCATGAATATTATTACCAATAAATGTAATGCCATTTTGATTTATAGTAATTATTATTATTATATTACTAGTCATATCTCTATTATTACTATCATTGTTATTGTTATTATTGTTGTTGTTGTGCTTCTCTGTGTCTCTCTCCCCTCTATTCCCCTCCCTCCTTCTTTCTCTCTCAACCCAACCGGTCAAGGCAGATGGCCGCCCACCTAGAGCCTGGTTCTGCTTGAGGTTTCTTCCCATTAAAGGGTTTTTCCTTGCTGCCAAGTGATTTCTCAAGGGGTAATTGTTGAGTCTCTGCAAATTAAAGGGAACAGTCTTTACCTGCTGAAAAGTGAAAAGTGCCCTGAGATAACTGTTGTTATGATTTGGCGGTACATAAATAAAACTGAATTGAATTTAATTGAATCATATTTGACGAGAGATCCTTCTTTGTAATTTCAGCTTGTGAGTAGCTCTGCCTCTGAGAGATTTATGTTTGAACAACTGAAACTTAACCCTGCAGCAGTGACCAACACATGTACAAACTGGAAACGGAAAGGTGTTATGAATTGTTTTGTTTGGATGAAATTCAAAGCTGGATGCGTGCCTATGCAGGAGACAGGACGTCAGCCTACCTTTGACTTCCTCTTTCACCGTTTCCTCCTCTCTGCTTCCTATTTCCTCTCGGACACCTCTAATATTGAGGACGGCGCTCAGCTCTGCGCTAGAGAACAAGCTAGGATCCAGTGACTTAAGGGCACGAAGGAAATTGGCAGCCTCGGTGGCAGAGTGGAAACAGGTAAAGGGATGTTGGGAGCATGGCCTGTTGTCCACTTGGAGGAAAAGGAGGGAGCTAGGAAAGAAAGAGAGAGGGAAGGAAACAGTAGGAAAGAGCAGGTATGTCATTTCTTAGGTCATTTCTACAGAGTAGATTTGCCTGGATACATTTTCTAAATAAAATATGGAACACTGACTGACATAAAAGACCTATTGTGACATTCAACATTTACAAAAAAAGTTACACATTCTTACCAAGCAAACACAAAATCAACAAACAAACTCCTAAAAGATTTACTTCCAGTTTAGACTGGCTTACTAAACTAAAAGGAGTGCCCCAAGGTTCTGTGCTCGGCCCACTTTTATTTGCTCTTTACATAAATAATTTAGGTGTAAATGCACATGAACCTAATACTCATTGTCATACAGATGATATAGTTTTGTATAGCTATGGATCTTTTCTCACAGATGCACTTCATAAACTACAGTCTGCTTTTAATATTTGGCAGTCTCAACACAGGCTTACATTGAATGCAGACTAAATATAGAAAATGCTTTGAGGAAGCCCAGAGGTAATATTGTCGCAACTCAGCGGAATACTATAGAAGTAGAAGAAGTATGTTGAGATTTGTAACCAAAGTAATTCTACATTTATTACTACATTTATTCATTTCACCCTTGATTCTCACACTTGTCTGTGTTTTTACTCATGTCTATAAGGTAACTTGGTCATCATTAGCTGTTTTTAAATGTGTGCTGTAAATAAATTGTCTTGACTTTTTATTCCAGAGTTGACTGGCCATCTCTGTCCATAAGAGCTCATCTTATAATCATTATCTTAAATCACAAGACATGAAAAATTCATGTTTTCTGCTCAAGCTACTTTCTTAAATTCTATGACAAATGAGTCCATTGTTAAATGTTTCTGTATTAGCCTACCTGTTGTCGTATTTTAGTATTACTATCTCTCTTTAATATTGTTTTATCTGATGCCTGATTTTGTGTTGTTTTGTCGGGAGTCTTGGCCAGGTCCCTCTTGCAAAAAAGGACTTACCTGATTAAATAAAGGTTAAGTAAAGTACAAATACACTCACAATTGTGAACACTCCTACTCCAGTAACATGTCAATGAGAACCTACCCATTTGAGTCAGCTGGTGATGCTTGAGTCAGCATGTCAGCAAGCTCTTTAGGATCAAAGCCAAACAAGTCCCTGTTAACAGCAATGGGGGCTGAGCCTCTCAGTTTGAGTGGCGCGTGGAGGAGCACACTGAGTGCCCAGAGCAGGGAGCTATTTGAGAAGGTGCCACGATGTTGTGGGATCTTGGTGTGCAGTATCATGGTGCCTTTAGCCCATGTATAGCTCTGGTGTGTGAAGCAGTCGCTGCCGTCCCATCCACAGGGGCCGCTGTCACATCCCTGCTCACAGTGGGAGTTGGCGTAGTGATCGCGACAGTACTGGATGTGAGCCGGACTGAGAGCCATGATGGGGAGGCATGAAAAGAACGAAAAGGAGAGGAAGAACAAGAGATATGAAAAAAAAATCTTAGGCAAGGGAAGGCAAGATTTGTATAGCACATTTCAGCAAGAAGGCGATTCAAAGCGCTTTACTTAGATCATAAAAGGCATTAAAACAGAATATGAAAGCAAGACAAGTTAAAAGACATAAAAATAATTAAAAAATGTTACATTTGGAAATAAATTTAAAAAAAAGAAGCTAAAAGGGAAACAAAACAGATAAAAGAAGAGAATAAAAGTGCATTTTAAACTCTAAAACTAAAACTTTCATGCTCAGAATAAGAGATGTAAATACAAGGAGCAAGTGACTATGAAGTTTCGAAAGTTATTCATAACTTTAATTATGTAAATTGATGTGGATTTAGTATTTTGAGTTTGATATTGTGGTGTTTTTTTTTTTTGTTTTTTTTTTGTTTGTTTTTTTATTTTATTTTATTTAAATTAAAGTATAAATATCATGTTAGCTGCATCTTCTACCAAAATAAACATTTTCTTTCATTATTTCATTTTTATTTGACCAAGTGTCCTGAAAAACGAAAATGGACAATTTTTAATTATTGCAATTTGATAATAATATTCATGATGAAGACAGTTACTCTTAAAAATTCCTGTTAAATAGATTTCTTGGTCCAGTCTGAGTGATTTATGTGTAAAAAGTTCCAAATAGGCTATTAATACAAATAAGCGGAAAAAGAAATGAAAAAGAATAGAATACGTGGAAATGATGCATAAAACAACATGAGACAATTCAAAAGAACAAAATAACTTGCACAATTAAGCCAACTAAAACACAAAATTCAATATTACACTGGAAATTGTTTTCATGGTTTCTGACAATTAAAATGACAACAAAAGAGTTTTACTTGCAGGGGCCCTTGTCCTTCAGGCAGTCGAAGCCGTCTTGGAGACATTGAGGCTCATTACACTCTGTGTCACATACCCCGTTCCCAAACTTTTCCCGACACTTTCGCATGACAGGACACTGGCCCCATGGATCACTAGCTGCAGCTGTGGAGACAAACACAGATTGGTATGAAAATTGGCAAAAGTGAGCCAAGACACACATACACTTTTTTTTATAAGTTGTTAAAACGTAATAATGATGCATTTGTAGAGTGATCTAGACGGTCTCTTATTAGGTCTATGCATGCTATTTAAATTACAGGTGAATTTCATGAGCAGTGAGATATGTCAAAGGCAAACAAATAAGTCTTTGCAACACTTACAAACAAATAAATTGAATAAAATTTAAAATGGGCGTTGTTTCAATAAGACTTGCAGTTATTTTGGATGCTTCTTGAACCTGCCATTATACACAGCTGCAGTAAACTGACCACCCAAACTGTTTTCACGGTTTTATCACAGGACCAACTTACCCCACATATCAAGACCAACTCATTGTTTCAGAGCATTAGCAACTATTCATAACAATGCAGGTCAAGTCATGAAAGGTGGGTCCTGATATGGACCGTTAAAGGGAACAGGAAATGGGACCGACATAAACAGGAAGTTTCCAGGAGAAGTGAATAGCAACAGGAAATGGAGTGGGCCGGGACTTGATAAAGGTCGAAGGTCATCTCCTTGGCAATGAGGAATGTGATGGAGTTGGACAATGGACTTGGCAGGTGTGTGTGGGGGTCATAAAACCATAACAGAAAAAAACGTCTGGACAATAGAGCTGAAATTAGATGTGTTAAGTTTTTTCACACTTTTGTTTTATTTGAGCTGCAAAGACAGCTTTCCGTGTGGAGGAGGAAAACAATGACGGTGATATGCAAAATAGACTTTTCACTTTGTTTTTAACAGAATATTATAAAGGATAAGATCTAATTTTTCGAACCAAAATATTTCAAAATAACATTTAGGAAAAAGTTATTTCACTTAAGTTCATTATTCAGTATCTTAAAAATGAAGGGTTAAATCTGAATAAGTCATAAGTCTTAAGTTGCCAAAGAGACCTTAAAAATAGTAATTATTAATTTGACACACTTTAACATTAATAATTGGATAAGAGTAGACGCCATTTTTTTTTTCAAACTGGTCATCAGAATCAACTTTTCTTTCTACAATCTACAGCCAACGGGTGAAGTTTTGGCACATTTTGAACAGGTAATATGTTTCAGGAATGTTCAAAACAAAGATAGATCTGAGAACGATAGGATGGCTAACTCACCTTGACATGTCCAGCTCAATCCAAGCAGAACAAACGTCCTCAGAGCCAACATCTTCAGGTCACAAGCTGTGGGCCTTTCCTCCTCTCCGCTCACACAGATCAGCAGACCAGTCCAGCTGTTTGGTATCACTAAACCATAAACAGTCTCTGACGCTGCAGTAGCTCACAGCGTTTTTAGACGGTTGTAAATCTGTAGCACTGTGGTGTAGCTATAGTCCTGCTCCTCACAGTGAACAGTTAACTCTGTGTGAAGTCAACCAATTCCATCACCACCAACACCAACACCTTCCAATACCACCACCCAGCCCACTTTGTTCACTCGCTCTTTTTTTTCAGAGGCCCTGCGGATATCTGGACAACTTCCTGCCACTGTGTGGAGAAGAATAGGAGGGCGATTACCCAATGCGCATGTGTTTCTGTGTGTGTGTGTGTGTGTTTGTAGCTCTTAGTGTGTTGCAACTTGAAAAAAAAAACCCTAACACAGTATGACGTTATTTGAGCTGCTGGAAGAACCGTTATATGTAAAAGGGTGCAAGTAGACGGCGTGGTTTGAACCTGACCTTTTCAAACAAGCAAATCTGTGCTGTGACTGTGTGCTCTGACTCTAAAAAGAACCCAGACACAGTAAACTGTTTCTGTTATTTGTACTTATTTAATTAAAAAAGAAAAGAAAAAAGAACATCTAGAGACTGAAATTTGCCAGACACAGACAGATAAAGAACAAATGATTTCAACAGCTTACAGTCTTGAGAGTCCTTTCAGACACTTGACTTCAAATTCTCACACAACTCAAACTGAAATTGAAAACAACAGAATAACAGATTATTATGTTTAAATATATATATATTTTTACACTGACAAACAATGTTTAATTGGAACAACATAGCCTTGTCCACGATAAAAAGAAAATGAACATAGTGCTTAAGTCATTCCACTGTGAAGTGAAACACAGTGGAATGACCATTGGAGACCATTGGATTGCCTCAGATAATGTGTATGCCTAACAGGACTTATTGAAATGTGAGATCGTTAAGTTCAGTCGATTTGGTTAAGTTTTGGAATCAAAGTGTCAGTCAGAAATGGAGTAACGGAGTATTAACACAGCTGATGTTAACAGAATGATCCACCATAGATCATTTATGTCCTAAATCCCTCTCTACTGGTTACTTGCTTTCTCTAGATGTGGCCCTGAAGCTCCCCTCTCCATGCAGTATTCCTCCCAAAGATCTTTGAACAAGTTTCCCGTCGCACCAAAAGAACAACCTTGATCCTTTTTGGGGTCGCACAATCCCAAATCCATCTTTTTAAATACAGCACAGAAAACCTGCCGGGACAGAGGCGTCGTCTTCTTCTCTAAGCAGTGGTTGTAGTAGTGTCTATACACCTCAGACATGTTTGAGAAGACTGGCTCCAGATACAGCTTAGAGATTGATGTCCCGTAAGAGAGCGCTTTGGGTAAACTCTCAAGGAACTCCTTCAGGAACATGTGCTCTGAAGCTTTACGGGACTTTCTCTGCGTTCGCTTCTTAGTATTTTCTTCTGAATTGTCCTGCTGGGATGTATTTTGTGCCCAGTTAAGCACTGACCACTCTCCAATCCCCAAAGTAGAGAGGAACATCTTTTTGCAAACTTGTTTTCTCTCACCGTCGCCTATCAAATGATAACGCATCGAGACAGATCTTCTTGAATGAGTCCACGGTGCTCTGGTTCTTTCCACTGGGTCGCAATCAACTAGTCCGGCCACATAGACCCTTCTCTGAGTCCAGTTCATGCACTGCCAGAAGCTAGTAAACAGCTTGTTTCTTGAGTCTTCACTGAAGTCAGCGCAGAAGCGGTTGGATGCCCTTTTGCAAGCACTGGATGTGCATCTCGGTCCCATTGCCCTCTGAGCTTTAGTTATGGCAGCACCATCTTTCTTTCGTTTGCTGATGTACGGTTTGCCCTCCATCCTAAGCTGCTTCTGTCGATTTTGCTTCCATGTTAGAGGTTTGGCAACTCTGGATTTCTTTCTGGCAGATCCTTCTAGTTCTGGTGGCTTGTTTTTGTCTTTGTCAGTGGCATTCTCTTGTTCTGCAAAAACAGGGAAATGTCATTGGTTTGCATGAGACAGTCATGAAAATGATTTTCTTGATTAGTTGTTTGGTCAATAAAATGTTAGAAAAACGTTGATCAGTGTTTCCCAGAACCTGAGATACAACCTAAAATGTCTCGTTTTGTCCCAACAAATAGTCCACAGCCAAAGATATTCAGTTCACTATTATAGAAGACTAAAGAAACCAGAGAATATTGACATTTAAGAGGCTAGAACCAAATAAACTCAAACAATTCATCAGTTATCAAAATAGTTGACGATTAATTTTCTGTCAATTGACTTATAGTTGCAGCTCTACAGTAATGCACTTCTGTGTTACAGCAAAAACAGTGGTCTTTTGGCAATATCTGAATTCAGCAGAAAAAATGTCAAAACAACAGTACATGCTCTGACATTTTAGTGACATCATTACATTAGTGCATTTCTAACATTTATTATCAGTATCAGTATTCATCTGTTGATTATTAAATGATAGTGAAACATGCCAGACAAACATTTCCAGAGCTCCAGAGCCAGAGTTGACATCTTGAAATAGTTTGTTTTGCCCAACCATCAGTTATAAACCTAAAAGCAGGAGCTGGAACCAATCATTTTTGCTTCATAAATTACTTGAAGATTGATCAGTTATGGGAAATTGTTGTGTTGTTTGATTAATCGATAAATCAGATACTTGTTTCAAGTTTAGAGAGAAGCGGAAAAGTGTAAAGATGGAACAAAAATCACTCACCCTGGGTTACCGCCACAGTTTTATTGAGTGCAGAAGGAGCAGAGTTCAGTTGTGGACACTGAGGGACAACCTGCCTCTTTTCTAATCTGTTTTCATTTGATTCAGTCTTTTTTGTTTTTCCTGCGTGTGCCCAGTTAAGCACAGACCACTCTCCGATCCCCAGTGTGGACAAGAACATGTTTTTACACACTTGTTTCCTTTTCCCATCCACCATCAAGTGATAACGTAGTGAAACCGATCGTCTCGACTGCAACCCCGCCGCTCGAGATCTCTCCACTGCATTGCGATCGACTTGTCCTGCCACGTACATCTTTCTCTGAGCCCAGTTCATGTGCTGCCAGAAGTCATCAAACACTTTTTTTCGGGCGTCTTCGTTGATTTCATTGCAAAGCCGGTTTGATGCTTTTTTGCATGCATTCGAGGTGCATCTCGGTCCCATTGCTCTTGGCTGCTTTGTCACGACCTCGCCGTCTTTTTTTCGTTTGCTTATGTACGCTTTTCCCTCCATTCTCAGCTGTTTCTGCTTGTTTTGCTTCCACTTTGATGGATCTGCAACTTTGGTTTTGTTTTTATTTCTGGCAGCCTTGTCCAGATGAGTGTGTCCATTTTTGGCAACTGTATTGAGGAATGCTGTTAAAGAAGAAACTGATTCGTTATTGGAAGAAGTGGCTTGAAATACATATAAAGGCTATGACACAAGTAGCATTTTTGGTTTATCAAATACAAATTTAAGCAATGAAGCAATTTCACTCCTAGTTTCGGTGAATGTTAGTTCAAGTTATAGAAATAAATACACTTTGAATCTGTGGATATACACACTAAAAATAGTGGGACTATTTTTTTAATGATCTTTTATACCCTCAATTATCTCAGATGATTTCAATAACAAACATCAATTTGTTGGACAAAGGACATGAATCTTCACATCCCATCAAAAGGGGCAGACATTCTCAGATGTCACTAGTCCCTTTTACACAGCCCGTTCAAGGAGGGAATACTGTGTCTTTAATCTGCCTCACTCTTCTGTATAAAATGTATGCACACAGAGTCGGGGGGGCAGAGTTTCTCTGCCAATAAGCCGGCTACGGAGGTAGTCACACAGCCGGATGGACTGTGTGTTTAAAAGGAACAGCTGGCACAGTGGGACAGGGAGCTGACGCTGATGTGTTACATGTCATGGCTCTGTATCCAGAACGCTGTGGCATGCTGTGTAAAAGCACACATAGAGGTGGCTTTATGCTGGTTTTGTGTTTTCAATTTTGTAATTGAAAAAAAGTTTAAAAAAAAAACCTTTCCATATTATTATGAACATGTTCTCATGTGAAAATAACTTGTATACTGAAACATTTACTTTATTGTGAGTTTCTGTTTCCTGTGTCATATAGTAGAAGAATATTACTCTATATAAAGTATAATACTAAAAGTTCAACTTATTATCATGGTCATTCTGTTTAATGTAATATATTTTCATATATTGTATGATGTTCAAAAGTTTATCATAATCTGGGTGGGTCATGTGTTATAGAAATTACGATGTTTTGACCAACTGTTTATGGGGAAAATGCTTGTTGATTAGGGAAGTTGACCGGGTCGAGAGAGTGTCAGGAGGTCAACTTCCATGGTAGATTTACACATTCAGCAAAAAGCCAGGCATATTTAATGTCATTTGTGAAAAACCATGACGAATGCTAAAAGTATGTATAGAAGGTATAAAAAGGGCCTGCCTCATTCTGAGGACAGGTCTTCAACCCTGTAACTTGTTTGCTTCGTAACGCCTCCTTGTATACAAGAATAAATGATCATTTGACTCTTTCGAATCCAGTCTCCTGATTTACTTAAAAGACAAAATTCTCTTAATCTCTTAATCTTTTGACATCATGTTTTATTGGATTCATATGAATGATGTGTGAAAAAGCAAGAAATGTATTATAGGCTTTAACAGGATATATGTGCTGGCATTCATTGAATTCTGACTTAACCTGCACTGTGACAGTTTTGTTTCCCAACAATTTCAGTTAAATGCCAGCTACTGATAAAAACAGCATCAAATTTATTATTCTTTTAAATCTGCAGACAAGAGAAACTGTCGTAGTAGTTAAATACACTGTCTACTAGGGCTACAACTGATGGCTGTTTTCATTATTGAATTATCTGTCAATTATTGTCTTGATAGTTGTTTCTAGATTTCAGTAGTTGCTTGGTCTTTCAAATGTTAGAAAATGGTTAAAAATTGTCAATCACTGTCTCGTCACAGCCTACAACCCAAATATATTCAGATATACTATCAAAGAGGACTATAAAATATATAAATATAAAATATTCATATTTAGTACACTGGAACCACATATTTTTTGGTTTGGTTACTAACAACAGTATCAACTGTATCAAGCACATCATGCTGTTACTCACTCGTGTCAGTACCCAGAGGAAGTGTATTCTGCATCGGACAGTGGGGAATCATCTGCGGATCTGCAATTATTGCTGAGTGGGACCTTTTTTTGGACGGTCCATCTTTTTCCATGTCAGATTTCCTGCTTGCATCAGTGACGTGCAGATGGTCTGGGTGTAGAACAGCACACACATACACACACACACACACACAGTTATTGAGATCATGTTTTATTGAGACACTGCTGGCAACAGTGATAGTGACATTGGTGGATCCCGTACCCACCTGGTGGTATGTGGTGGAGCCCAAAAGTCTCAGTGACTGTGGGTCTGTGAAGTGGGGGGTCATTGGTGGGTTTGGGAAGGAGACCAATATCCTCCATTGCTGCAATGGCTAAAAACACAAGAAACAAGTTATTGTAGCTTTTGCATCAAGCTACACGATATGCTTTTAAAGGATGGGTTCACAATTATTCAAGTCTGTCTTAACCTGGTGCCCAAATGAACATTGAAATCAGTTTTTCTTGCCGTAATCATTCCTCCTGTTGATACAAGTAAAACCTCCACAAGCCTCCTTCTGTGCAAAAATGTATTCAAAAGTGTATCTGAAGCTAATCTGAAGCTTCAGCCGTCCAAATGAATCAAATTAAGTGGACATCTTTCAACGTTACAGTCTTTTTAGTGCCAAAGTCTTTGTTTTTGTTACTATGCTTCCACCGCAGCTCAGCAGGGAAACACTTTCCAAGAACAACACAAAGAGGGAATTTAATGCTAAAAAGACTGTAAATGTGGCAGTAATCCACTTGATATGACTAACTCAGAGTGCTGAAACCTCATATTAACTTTAGATAAACTTGAATGCATTTTTTTACACAAAATAACTGCGGACAAACTGTGGATTTTGGCCCCCATCACTTACACTGAAAAGACACCGAAGGAGATCTTTCAATGTCCAGTATGAACAGGAGGAATGATTAGAGCGAGTAAAACCTCTTTCAGTGTTCATATGGGTACCTGACTATTGTTTTATTAGAGACTTGGAAAAACCTTGAAGCCATCCTTTAAAGCGCAGTAGCGTTCACCCTGTCTGTCCATTCAGACCAAATGTAAACGCGTAGTTCATCCATATTTAACGGTGGACAACAATAACAACAACGCCATGTGTCCAAATCCAGATGTTTTTGTACGTTACGTAGACGTAGGCGTTGCAGGCCTGTCTGACATAGAAAAGGTAAGTTTAAAAGGCTGAAATGGTGGCCATAATAGATATTTCGCTAATGTTATCTATAGCTTATACCTAGCAACTCTTCATGCAGGCTAAACTGCGACAAAACCCCTTTTAAAATGACATATTTGAGGCTTCCGTGTTTGCTTACATAGTGTTATACATTTGAAAACGTCTCGTAGACCCGTCGGTTCCATCCAGACCAGATCACAAGTTTCCGCCGCTGCCCGCTGTTTACTCCATTACGGTTCTGACAGTGAAACACAACATCTGTCAGCTCAGTTGGCTCAGGTTTGATTAAGCTAAATATCACTGATGGGTCGGAGGAGCCTCTCTCCGGCAGCTGCCATGTCTGGGCATGCGCACTGGCTTACACGGGCTCTCATCCTGCAATAGGTAATTAGATTTTTAAAAAAGTAGAAACTACTCAAATAATAAGATCAAATCTGTCTATAATATCAAATCTATCTATCTATCTATCTATCTATCTATCTATCTATCTATCTATCTATCTATCTATCTATCTATCTATCTATCTATTCACAGAGCCCTGATCTCAACATCATAAGAGTCAGTCTGGGATTAACATGAAGACACAGAGGCAACTGAGGCACCTAAATCAACAGAAGACCTGTGGCAACTTCTCCAAGATGCAAACCTTGAAAAACAGTGTGCAGACGTACTGACGAGAACTGCTGCTGTTTTAAAGGCAAAGCGTGCTCAAATTAAATAATAATTTAATTTAGGTTTCTTCTGTTTACTGGACTTGAAATGAAAACTATTCCTGACATTGTTTTTTAAACTTTACTTTTAGTGCCTAAAACCTTTGCACAGCATTGTATCTGGGCAATGAAAATAGGCTACACAGTAAATCTATCAACTGTATATTTTATTGTATTTTCTAAATATACATAAAAGGAAACATATTCTAAGTGTAAGTGATTTATAGGAGGGCTGTAAAGATGGCACTTAAAATAGTGAGGATATTTATAGCTGTGCTCATCCTATTTTTCTGACATGAAAAGGAAGGGAAAGGAAGGAAGCTATTAGGGAGTTCAAAGTTTCAGCCCCCCAGTTGTTGTCCTCATCGGCTGCAGCACGAGACCAGATTACCAACCAGGAAAAGCAGGCAGCGTGCCCCGCTGCACCAGGAGCCCCCAAAGTCTCAGGTTCACAGCCTGTTGATTGTTTTTTTTGCTAATTTACTGTAATAAATTGCACATTTTTAAGCTATTATGATCACCAAAGTACAACACCAACTAAAGCAGGCAGTATTAGCAATTTTTTTGTGTCAAAATCTAGTTTCAACACAAGCTTTATTATTTTAGTATATAGTACTAGGGCTACAACTTTCTCAATCAATTGTTTTGTCTATGAAATGTCAGAAAATAGAGAAAAATACCTGTTATAATTTCTTAAAAGCTCACGTCGACATCTTTAAATGTCTTGTTTTGTCAGATCAACAGTCTAAACCCCAAAGATATTCAGTTTACTATCATGTATGTACGCCATGCAGAAAAGCTGATTTGAAATGTTTGTCTAAAAAATGTATTAATAATTATCAAAAAATTGTGATTAATCATCTGTCAATTGCTTAATCAATTTATAAACCAGTCATTACAACTCTATAAATTACAACAAACTAATTGACACACTGAAAACCTGGGGCTGCATCAGTATAGGAGTAGTGGTTGGTTTTTGGGTCTATGGGTAAATAATGAAGCTGCCATTTACTTTATATAGTCTGCACCTTTGTGCTTAATATACGCTTGGAGGCAATAGGTTACGCACACAATGCACAGCAGGGGAAAGATGGTGACGGTGGGGTCAACAGGTCTTTTTCACAGAAGATATTTTGACATGTCACAGTAGGAAAAGTACAGGTGTAAATAATAAATGAATCCATTTAGCTGCTTCAGTTTCAGGGTGCTGTTATTGTTGGTTCAGTGTCATACAGGGATACTTGAAAGCTGCTGTTAATGTTATTAGTAACACCTGTATTTTTCCTACTGTAACAAGTTAAAATGTCTGTTGTTAAAAAGCAGCAAACTGAATCTTTTTGTTATTCTGGCTATGCTGCAGTGTCTATTTTTTAATTCCTTATTTGGGCCCAGAAAAGCAAAAATATAATATTATAATAATATACTTAAAATGTATTACTGATTTCTCACTGGTTTAATGAGTAATGGTTTGGCCCAAAAACCTTGAAAATTCATATGACAGACAGAGAGACAGTTGGATAGAAATACAGATAGATAATATATACATACATATAACTTTATTTAACATGAACAAAACCAAGACCCAAGGAAAACAAACAAGGCTATGACAGCAACAAATAATAGAGGATATTTTAAATAAAACCACTGTATGCATACTGTACTGTATTAAAGTGGTTAATTGACAGTTTCCATTTAAAAATTTGTCATAAAAATTGATCATTATGATATCAAACATATAGGTCTAACATAAAATAATTTATTTGGAAATACACATACAGCTTATAAAGTAAAAAAAAGAAAGAGAGAGCCAAAATAGCCAAAAGGCTAAACTAATTAATGACATAAATATTAAATTAAGAAGATTATTGATCTCTGGCAGTTTCTGGTTTTTGTCACACGATGTCGCTGTTGGACTGTTAGGAGATAGATCAAGGTTACAGTAGACATTTCCTTTGTAGTGTACGTGCAACATACATTATGTTTTTAAAAAGTGTTTCTGAAATATCGTATATCTATAAATACGGTGCTACTTGAAGCAAAATGCGTTTTCTAACCTTGTCAGTGTTCATTCGCCATTTCTGGTCGACATAAACGGGACTTTCCGTGGGGAAAAAAGGTAAACTATAAACAGTTAGTTTCGGTTTCAGTCTTGATATTTGCAGCTCGGCCAGAGTCAGAGGAGGTTTCTGCTGTTTGGCATTCATTACTTTAATTGACACAGTTTTGGCTTGCTTGCTAAAATATCAGATATCAGTCTTTTAAGAGTTTTCAGACGTGTATTAAACGTCCACGGCGAAGTCGGCTCGTCGAGAAAGTAAGTGTTAAGTTGTATTTTAAGAGCTGTAGTAATGCTAGCTAAACCGGGTTAGCAACTGTATGTCACCTACTGCATATTTCCTCTAATATAGCTGTCGTTACAGTCTGACCTAATAATACTTATAATATTGAGTGTTTTATAAAGTCTTTCGTGTTTTCGAGTGGCATGTGGGGTTGGGTCAGAGTTACTGTCCTCAAACGGTTTCAAAGAAATCAGCAGTGTGGGTGAAAATGAAAGTATTTTAACGTTGAAGATTATCAGCAGCAAACAGAAAGTAAATTCTTAACGTGCCAGCGTCAATAAACTGCATATAAGTGCAAATTATAGTCTTAACTAAAGTACTTACAGAGAGGTAGATACATATTATAGGGCTGCAACTAGTGGTTTTTTAAATTCTCTATGAATCGATTAATTGTTTTGTCTGTGAAATGTCAGAAAATAATGAAATATGCTTGTATGTGTGAAGTCTTAAAATGTCTTGTTTTGTCTGATCAAAAGTCTGAAACAGTCTAAAATGCATATATATTTCGTTTACTCTCTCAAAACGTCAAACCTTTGCATGTGAGAAGCTGCAACCAGCAAATTTTTCTTTAAAAAAATGACTAAAATTATTATTTAATTAGCAAAATGGTTGGCGATTCATTTTGTGTTGATCAATTAATCGACTAATCATTGCAGCTCTAAACTAGTTTTCTATATTCTACAAGCTTCAGCCCACAATAATAATATAATAAATCCATTTTTGGAGGTTTCTTTTTATCTCATTGGTCAGACTTTACTTTGTGTGCCAACTTAAAGACTCTTCCACTGACCCTCACTCTTCTTTTGTTTTACAGAATTTGTGTATTATGCAAAAAATGAGCTACTTCCTCCCTCTGCTCTTCATGTGCCTGGATATGTGCGTGGTGCGCACTATCCGCTTGGCACAGTTCTCACCACTCCTCCTCTCCCATCCGTTCATCGCCCTGTGGGGAGGAGGGCTGATCAGGGCCAGCCTCCTCCTCCTGTTCACCCTCACCTACCCTGGAAGCCTGCCATGGATGACAAGCTTCAAGGGGCTCCAGAGCTTAGGGGTCCTTTGCTTTCACTTCCCAGTGTACACTAGTCTTCTCTGGGTACTGGGGCAGTCCACCATGGAGGAACTGTGGGGATGGCACTCCTGGGAAAGAGTGAGCTGCTGTGTTTTTATTCATAGATAGCTCCAGGATGGATAGCATCCAAGTAAAGACAGTAGCAGGCACTTTTCTGAACACTTTTTTTTTCAGGTATCTTTGTCCTACATTGCTCATGTAGGGGTGACAGATCTAGAACAAGGCCTATGATGCACTGTGGGTCCCAGACTATGGTGTGCGTTCATGTGTTGGTAGTACGATCTTCCATTTCAGCTGCTAAACAGTGTAGCAGCAACCAAAGGCTATTTTGTCAGAAATGTGTCATGATAGACAAACGTGGATATCTTAAAAATTGCAATATGGAAAGTTTGCTACATTTACTTCATACATGGTTACTCTACTAGCTTTATAAGATAATGTAATGTTTATTTCAGTTATAGTTTCCCCTATTGAATGTTCTTGAGGAAAGAAAATTGTGAAAATATCTTTAAACAAAGCAGAATAGTCCACCATTATTGAGGTAGTGTGACCTTTTTAAATGTAACTCTTCACACAATTGTACTTGTTTTAGAAAGAAGTATGTTGAACTCACTTTATTTAGATATTTATCTCCTTTGCTGCAAGTGAGACATGATTTTAACCTGTCACACCAAGATTAAATTACTTGTCATGGTCAGTAGTAGAAGCTACTGAGCGTGGCACAGGCACGAGAGTGAAACCAAAACCAAACCAGTCTTACAAGAACCATAAATCCTCAATCTGAGAAATTTAGACATACAAACACATTTTTGATTAAAAGAAAAGAAATATTAAATACATTTTCTTTTATCCAAACTTTTATCTACACTCATTTGCGTTGTTGAAGCAACAGGTGAATTATTTTTTCTTAATATGGTAGTGTGTGGGTGTGTGCTAAACCCGCTATTTGTTTTGCAGGTGTTGCAGGGTTATGTTGTGACAATTGTGGCGTGGCTCTACTGGAGTAGATATGTGTCATCTCTTTTGCTGTCCTGGGGTCAATACATCTCATCTTTGTTGACGAGAAAGCCCTCTGAGAAGCCCAAAGAGGACACCGGTGCCTCTCTGAAGAGACTGATGGGATACATGCTGCCCTATTTCTGGCGCTTTGTTGCTGTGTTGATTCTTGTGGTTCTCTCTTCCTATGGTAAGTGAGCCAGCACCTTCATTTAAGGTTATGTAGTTGGTATTATGATAGCTTTATAATGTCCTCATGCTATTACACAGTTTTGAATTGATTTTTTTTTTGCTGTGTTGATAGCAGCTTCAAACGCAAAGTAGGTGGTATTAATCAAAAGTTAACATTTGAGATTCAAATAACATCTATTTGCACCAATTAGAACTATTTTTCAGACAGAGCTATGAAAACATTTGTGTAGTTTTTCATGTTAAAGTAGAGGACTGGGAAGCTTTGAATGACTATAATCAATTTATGACAGCCTAGACTGAACCTCTGTGCTTGCAGTAGCCAAAAGGTCAAAGGAAGTGTTAAGATCATAGTAATAACAATGTGATTGTCTGACCGAAGGTGAGATGGCTGTTCCTCAATACACTGGCCGTGTGGCTGACTGGATCATAAATGAAGAAGCACCTGATGCATTCACAGAGGCCATCACAATCATGACACTAATGACTATTGCCAGGTAATACAAGCTGTTTCTACATTATTAAATTCCTGAAATCTCATCTCTCTTTTCTTTATAAGCAAAGAACAATGTTTTAGGTTATCATTTAGCTGAATTGCAAATATGTGATTGGTAAAACTAGGTAATGATTTATTTTGAAGTTTTGTACACAAATTTATCATAAATGTTCTACTAAGTAATAACTAGTGGCATTTTGTGTACTTTACACTGACATTTGCGCTCTGTTGTCTGTTTAGTGCTGTGCTTGAGTTTGTGTGTGACCTCATGTACAACATCACCATGAGCCGCATACACACCTCAGTGCAGGGAGTCGTCTTCCAGGCTGTGCTGAAACAGGAGATCGCTTTCTTTGAGTCCACTTCAACCGGTAAGTCACGTACACACTGTACGTAGGACTGACTCAACGGAGTCATCTTTAAATAAAAGTGCATTGTATGCAGTAGGTCATCATGAATTTTTATATGCACTTAGAGTATACGCTTTTCCTGATTGTTCTGAATTTGTCAATAGATATTCTCAACAGTATTAGTTTTGATTGGCAAAAATTAAAGATGTATTATCCAGAACTGTCCAAGATTTTAAAGAACATGTTGAATACATGCATGAACTGTACCTTTGATAACGCTAACGCTCAACTCTTATCTCAGGTGAACTGGTGTCCCGTATTACCACGGATACCAACGATATGAGCGAGGCGCTGAGTGAGAAGCTAAGTCTTGTGATGTGGTACACGGCACGTTTTGGCTTCCTCTTATACTTCATGGTGAGCCAGTCATGGAAAATGTCCCTGCTTACGTGCATGGGACTGCCCATCATCTGGGTCATACCGGAGCTCACTGGACACTTCCACCAGGTAAACAGGAGTTCCCTAAACATCCCATATTCTTCAAGGAAATTTTTTTTCATGATAACAATTTTGTCTATTTCATTTTTCTATCCATCTTTTAGACTATTGCGGTGAAGGTTCAAGAGTCGCTGGCTAAGGCCAACCACGTGGCCACAGAGACCTTCTCCAGCATGAAGACAGTGAGGAGTTTTGCCAACGAGGATGGAGAGACAGAGAGGTACAGACAGCGGCTGGAGGATACTTATGCCCTCAATAAAAAGGAAGCAGCAGCCTATGCAGCCTCTACCTGGGCCAGCAGCGTGAGTTGAATACTGACCTGGATTATGTGTCTCTTAGCATATCTTTGTCTGTGAGTAAATGAGAGAATATCTCAGGTATTGGTTGTTGACTGGTGATTTTATATCACTTCCATCATTTCAGTTGTCAGTTGTTTACAGCCAGAACATGTAATTGAAATACATACAGAAAAAGTTTGGTAACAGGGTGGAACCTAGGTGGAGCTAAGGTGCAGCAAGAGACAGGCAGCAACATCTAAATGCTAACTTGCCTGTCAATTAACAGAACCCCAAGCATATCTTCTTATAGTTATAATTTCCTTCTAGAAAGACCTTAAGAAAAAAACTTTGTATTTCTAGAAATATTGTTACCCACAGAGAAATGCACCAATAAGCTCAATTATTTTGAAATGCCACTCATCTGCATGTTCATCAAAGTACTGACCAACTTCCTGTAAAGTAGACTAATTGTTTATTTTGTTATGTAAACCATCCTCTAGATGACCACTTTAGCTTTGAAGGTCTTTATTCTATACTATGGAGGGACACTTGTGACCAGAGGAGCTGTTAGCAGCGGAGACTTGGTGTCATTCGTCCTGTATGAGCTGCAGTTTGCCTCTGCTGTTGAGGTAAGCTACAGACCGAGATAAAGGGAATCATTTTGAATGAAATATTATATCCCTGCACTTGTTTCCTCTACTGCAGAATGATGAATGAGCAGCAGATTGTTTTGTTTTAAATCAAAATGTGCCAAACTAAAAAATGCCTCATTCTACTACCTCTCTCCCAGGCTGTCATGCGTTATTACCCAGAAGTGAAAAAGGCAATTGGTGCCTCTGAGAAGATCTTTGAATATTTGGATCGGAAACCTCAAGTACCTCCTGACGGCACTTTGGCCCCTGAAAACCTTAAGGGACACATTCAATTCAAAAAAGTTACATTTTCCTATCCAGGTGGGGCAGAAAAAGGCAATCCTTTGCTCAAGGTATGTATGTCTTTATGTATATTTATTATATTTGCAATTATTTGTCACCCATATGATTCTCTGCAAATCCATAATATTCCTTTATCC
This sequence comes from Euthynnus affinis, assembly GCA_029490765.1. Taxonomy (NCBI): domain Eukaryota; kingdom Metazoa; phylum Chordata; class Actinopteri; order Scombriformes; family Scombridae; genus Euthynnus; species Euthynnus affinis. The sequence continues at coordinate 7,466,125 of CM055847.1, read as the reverse complement.
TACCAGGACGTGTCTCTGGAGATGAAGCCAGGAAAGGTCACTGCCCTCGTGGGGCTAAACAGATCAGGGAAATCCACCTGTGTCAAGCTGCTGGAGAGGTTTTACCAGCCCCAAGCAGGAGAAATCCTACTGGATGGGAAACCGCTGCAAAGCTACAAAGACCAGTACCTTCATGACAAGGTGGGTGGATAACAGTAGGAATATGCAACCAATATTTTTACTATTAAAAACAAACAACGGAGTGCTTCCTGGAACTGACAGCGATGTGACACAAAAGTCTCTGCTAGTGCATGGGTAAACTATCAATTTTTTCAATTCAGCATTTGAAATTTTAAGCTTTTACCTGACATTATGCAAGAATAGGAAGCTTGAAGGTACTCTGAGTAGTTTTTCATCACTAGTAGAGCAATGATGCAATGTTCTTATTTGTGGATTTCGGTTTTGTTTATATAATGTGTGGACATAATGATTTGGAGCATTTGGGCAATGTAATACACCTTCCTACTGCTAGTTTCACATTTAACTGAGCGACAGTCGGTGACAAAAATGAGACAAGAAATGTAGCAGTGCACTTACAATGGCAAACATGAATGTAAACAATGGAGGAAATGCACTTAACACATTTATTAGAGCTAAAGGACACACATAATATATTTTGGTGAGAAACCCTGAATATAAACATACATGTTTTTTTGTTTACCAGAAAAATCTACAGGGCATCTTTAAAGCTGCATTAAGTGATTTTGGACACTAGGGGGCAGAATTATGGGCAATTAGAGAAACACTGCCCTGACACACTGTAAGGTCCATTTAAGCTGCTCTCCCAATGCAATTTTTTATTTAATCTTTATTTAATCAGGTAGTCTCTTTGAGATTAATTTCTCTTTTTCAAGAGAGACCTGAGAACAAGAACCATTCATAAAACAAGAACACAATCAGCAAACAGAATAACACAACTATACAATCAACAAAGAATTAATGGAAATGGTCACAGGAGTAACTGTTCTCTAACTGTACAATAAAGTTAAGTGCAACATCTGTGCCCCTTGACCTCTTTTGATCGTGTAAATGTCCTAACATTTGCCATTTTGCACCATAAAACAACATATTTTAGCATTAATTCCTACATCATCATGAAAAAAGCCAACAGTAAAGACAGCATGGATCAATCTGCTTTATTTGGTGATACAGATGAAAAAAGACACAATGAACCACAAACTGTGTTGGTGAGGTACTGACACCCTAAGGGGTTCATCAAGTCAGTGTACCACAAAAATTGACTAAAATTCAAGATGAAAAATATGAAGGTGTATTGTGTAGCTGAGGCCATAAAACAGAAATGAATTAAAGTAGCCCTGAGCTGTACAGCAATAATGACATAGGAGAGGTGAAATACAGTTCATTGAAAGTTTCTACTCTGAATCCTCAAAACTTATTACTTACACTAATTTTCTCCTTTTTATCTTCCAACTAAATTTTTATATTTTTGTATCATCACACACTGGTTACAGGAGTATTGTAAGGACACTTTTACCTAACTTTATTTTGTGTTGCCTTCATTGTAAACTGTACTGTGTCAGCTCCAACAGTGAAGCAGCCACTGACTTTTCCTCTTCATCCTGTTTGTTTTTAGATCTCTGTGGTGAGCCAGGATTGTGTGCTGTTTGCTCGCTCAGTGCGGGAGAACATCAAGTATGGCTACGAGCATGCCTCTGATGAGGAAATGCACAGAGCTGCCAGGCTGGCTAGCGCGCACGAATTCATCACGGAGCTGTCAAAAGGATACGACACAGGTTCGACCCAGAATTTTGGATAGTGGATCCTAAAGTTGGGTCTTTCATGGGGGTTTTTGGAACTCCATGGAAAAAAAATTTATTTACTTTTCATTTTCATTATTGGATGTTTGCACAGTTACAGAATGAATACATGCAATGGTGCATCTCTTAGTAGGGGGATTTTCTTTTTGGCAACTCATTCTGTCCAGCTGTGTGAAAGTAATTAGAGGATGTTGAATTTAATGAAGTGGTCTTGTAACCAATAGCCTTGTGCTCTTCATGCAATAGAAACTATTTCCTGAGGATGTATATAAACAATAACAGTATGTCCTTCTGTTGGATAGATGCCGGAGAGAAGGGAGGACAGGTGTCTGGAGGCCAGAAGCAGCGCATTGCCATTGCTAGAGCCTTAATCAGACGTCCTAAAATCTTGATACTGGACAATGCTACCAGTGACTTGGACACAGAGAATGAATATCAGGTAGGAAATTCTTCAGTCTAAAATTCTTCTCATTATTTGCTTTTGTTTTTACTTCATGTAACACCAAATCATGATTGTACTCAACAGGTCCACCAAGCTTTGTTAAACCAAACCAACAACTGCTCTGTACTGTTGATATCCAACAAGATGAGTGTTGTAGAGAAGGCCGATCGCATATTTGTCCTGAACGAGGGGTCGATACAGGAGGAGGGCAGTCATGAAGAACTGCTGAGGAAAGACGGCCTTTATGCTGAACTGGTGAAAAAGCAAAATATGGGCTTCCGCCAAAAAGAGGAGAACGATACACACTAAGATGTGCAGACGGCAGTTTGCCCTCAAGCCAGAGAAGAAGTAGAGTGACAGGAATGTTGCTGATTAGGATTCAAGACTTCAGGGGACAAAACTCCAGCAACACTTGCAGAATAATACAATACATCTTCATTGTGACACCATACGTTGTACTGCAAGTGTTGCTAGAGTTTTGGCCCATTAAGACTGTTTCCCTTCACCGTGCACCTTGAAAGTAGGGGGAGTTGTGCCAGAAATCCCAGAAGGTTCCCTTCAATCAACAGCCCTTGAGCTGAACATCTAACCCCCAACTGCTCCAGGAAGATCTTACAGTCCTATTTGGACTTGGCAATATTTATCGAATCCTGTATCAAAGGATATTTGAATTTATATTGCAATATTGATGGATAGTACATAATACAGTACATTATCTAGAAAATAAAACAAGACAAATTCACAAATCAATCCTGCTCATTGATTTACAGCATTGTCCACAATCATCTAATCCAACCAGTTACCCCACCATATTGATTGCCATATCATCTAAGCCCAACGCTATGTCCTATCCAGCAACCCATTTGTGTGAGTGTGTGTGAATGGAAATCATCTTGAGGAGAGTTAATGATGATCACACACTATTGTTTTGTAGACTTTGCAGATGTAAATGTAAAAGAGATAAATTCGCTTTTAGGTATTGCACATTTTCAGCTTCAGCGTCAGGTTTCTAAATAAAGGCATCTATTTTTCAGGTTGAATGTTTTATCTTTTTTGTTGTTTGTTGTTTTTTTTTCCTATTGCTGATTTTTTTTTTTACCTTGTTAAATTTATTTTAAAGCTGTTAGTTGTGTATTCCTGTGTCTGTGCTCCTAGAGTTAAGAGAATAAACATTTTTCATGAATCTTTTCTCGCCTTGTTTTTTTTAATTTTCAGCTTTGCCATATCTTTGAAAGTGTTTTTTTGGAAATTAATTTTATGGAAAAAATATTTTTGCACACAAATTGTTGGGCCTTTGTCATGTGAAGTAGCAAAGTTACTACACTAGTATACTTTGTAAAGGGGTATTGGTAGCAACATTTACTGACTTAAGAGGTCAATATTTTCTATGGTGCCAACATTTTATGAAAAAAAATACTCCATTTCAAGTAAAAGACCTGCATGAAAATCCTATTTAAGCACATAAGTATTAGCAGTGATATGTTCTTTCAGATTATATTTTATTATATTATTATATATGACATTCATCATTAGATTATTAATACTGATACATCAATGTATAAGCAGTATGTTACTGTTGAAGCTGCTGGAAATGGAGCTAGTTTGAACTACAATACCAATCAAAAGTTTGATCACACTTTTTAGTTCAAGGGAATGGGAGGTGTGGTACTGGTACTGTACTGTGCTTCAAAGGGTCACCAGATAAATATGTGGGGTTGTGAATTGACAGACAGACCTGTTTTCAGAATTTGGAATTTTTGTGCAATCTTTGATTTTTTGTGAAATATTGGCTCACTTGAACAGTTATTGAAATTAAACTATATGAGAAGTTTAGAGGGGGAAAAAAAAATCACTTTTTGGTGGAGCTGTTAACAACTCAGACATCTGAAATGTGACCCTGACTGCACACTGCTTTTGGTGAGATGTCAAAAGCCAAAAAGGTTGGAAACCACTGGTTTCATCTTTAACAATGTGTTGTATTATAAATTTTATCCATTAAATTTGCATCCATTGTGTCAAATCTCCATCTGAAAAGTAGCTAAAGCTGTCAAATAAATGTAGTGGAGTAGAAAGTACATCATGTCCCTCTGAAATGTTGTGCTGTGATAAATTAACATAAAATGGAAAGTAAAGTACAAATACTTCAAAATTGTACTTCAGTAAATATACCTAGTTACCTCCCACCACTGGTAAATGCAGACTCACAATTCCAGAAACTGTTCCCAGATTAATATCTCTAAGTATCTCAAACAAGAGGCTACGTACTGCCCACACAAATACTCCAGGCCATAATAACTGTCAGTCGTTTTAGATGTCCATGAAAATACTACCACCTCAGTAAACCGAAGGAGTATTATAAGAAAGAGGAAGCATTCGGCTATGCAGACAATACAAACACATAGTTACACCGTTCCCTGTAGACAGTGGTAAATCCATCTTTCAAAGGGGTAGCCTAATAATGAATAATTCGAAGCCAAAAACTCAAATTTGAATAGGTTTAACACAGTACGACGCCTGCTGCCACCATTGTGTTCAAACATGACAGAGAACAAGATGTACTGTTGGCAGAGTGTTGGGCGTGTGCTTTGTATTTTGACAGACGTGTCGTCGCAGCCAATCGGTGTCCAGAATCACCCACAACGTCACAGGAAATACGCGGCACTGCCACGTGTGGGTTTATATAGAGTCAAGCGGAAGCGTTTAGGCGCCATTTCATTGCGGAGTCGTTCCGTAGTGTACCAGTGGAAGAAATAGCGTCAACAGCGGTGGAATAATTGGATTGTAATAACACTCCGCCTTCAGCCCGATGGAAGCGGCCGCCAACCCGCCTCACGACAGGTAATGTCAGCAGATCATTTGGGGAGAAGATTGAATTGGTTTTGTGCAAATGCAGCGCACAAACGTTTAATGTTAGCGCACCGTAACAGTTATTCGTTAGTGTTACCGTTAGCTACCCGTTATAAGCGCTAGCTAGTCGCTTGTCTGCAAACGGTTGTTTTGAGACATCGACTGATTTAGCCAGCTAGTTTATGGCAGACTATTAAAGCACGGCTCACTCAACATCATTTAAATGGTAGCTTTTCTTGTGGCTTATTGCTTTACAGGGGAGCTGGCACAAACAGTACAAATGACAGCTGCAGCCCCACCGGCAGGTTCAGCCGGCTGCTCCCCGCCGGCTCTCTGTCAGTCGGGTCATTCATCGCTCAGGCGCCTTGCTAACGCTAATCTGGCAGCTCATGTGACCGTCACACACGGTAGCTAGCAATAAATATCGTGCCTGTGTTTTTGTGCTTCTGCACACAGTAGATTTTAAGGACGAAAGTAGCAGCTTTCAATGAACCGTTAGATTTGACAGACATTAGTTGCACTAACGTTACATCTGTTAGCTTAATTTAGCTTCCAGCTCGCAGCTTCTGTGTCGGTGAGCTAACGTTTATAATGCTGCGGCAGAATTACGGGAATCGATGCTTTGGCATTTTCCAAAAAAAAAAAAACACTGTCAAAATAAACGCTGTGTGTTCTGCTTTTTTTGGTGGGAGGGGGGTCCACAGATTTTCGCAATCCATTATTCGTGACTGTCATTGTGAGTCAGTGTTTACAAACACAGAGGGCGGGGCGTCCCAACCACGCGATCACCAGCTGTTGGATTGTAAACCCCCAGAGTTTCATTTTTCTCACACCGTTTTGCTTTAAAATGAAAGCTGGTTTAAAGCTTTTTTATTGTGAGTGCTACTATTGTCTAGTAAAAGCAGAAGCTGATTAAATGCATGTTGAAATAGTCACATTAGTCACAGACATGGAACTGTACTAATAATAAACAATTAGGTCATAGACTCAACCAGCTTATTTTAGCCCCCAAGTATTAGGGTTATGCTCATAGATTACATAATATCCTGCATTTTCCACCAGAAACCTAAACTTTGTATTTTGGTTATAATAACAGATCTCAGGCTGCCACTAAAGATTATTTTAATTCTCGATTTAATCTCTTGATTGTTTTCTTGATTAATTGATCAGTCGTTTGGTCTTTTAAAATGTCAGGAATTGGTTTAAAAAAAATGATGACCAATGTCTCCCAAAGCTCAAGATGCAACCTAAAATTTCAGGATTTCCCCCTGATTAACTAACCTAACACACCAGATGTTTTCAGAACCATCTGAGAAGTCATCTGTGGAAACTGTGTGGGAAAGGGGCAGGTACTTTCAAAAAATATTTGGCAGGGGATCGAATGAACCATCTGTCTATCACAGGCTAATTTCTTGCTGATTGATCTGAACCACTGCTGGTTCAACTACAAACGCATAACTTGAAACCTGACAAGATGGATTCTTGCCTGATCTCACGAATCCAGCTGCCTCACAAGGGAACCGACTCACAGTTTATAATCCAGAGATATTCAGTTTACTATCACAGAGGGCTTAAGTAACAGAAGATATTCACATATAAGAAGCTGGAACAAGAGAATTTAAGCATCAAAAAGACCCATTTATCAAAATAGTAGGCAATTAATTTTCTATTGATCGACTAATCCTTGCAGCTCTAAAGGGCTCTAATTACTTAAACCCATATAATATATATATATAAAATATATATATATTATATATATATATAAAATATAAAAACAAAATGTAAGACAAATAGTGTGTCAGTATAATTACACTGATCAATATCCAATAAAAATATCCAGGGAATCTCCCTCCCATCTCAAGTCACTTCAACCCATTATTTGAGTTTATTTACAATTTCATTACTTATGTAACTCAGAAAGTTTAAATAAGTGCAGGTCAAACATGTTTAACTGGCCGTGTATATTATGAAGAATCCACTACACATGGCTCATGTTTTTTTACTTCCCCATGGCTAATTTGGTTCAGCTGTTCCTTGTGTTGCTGGGATTTCGACAGATGTAGAAAATCAGCTCACAAGCTTTGCCGCAGTTTGTGTGTCAGTGGGGCAGATGAGTGTCCTGAACTCTGGGGTGAGATTTAACTTCTTCTAAATCTGGTTCATGTGCTCTTCTCTCTTCTCAGAGGGAAGTGAAGATGAATGATGGGAGGCGGGGGGGACGGGGGTGTTATGGTAAGATGGTGACACTTCCTCTGACTGCATGGACTGAGAGACCCCAGTCTTTATCTCTTGGTGTCCTGAATCGGTTTATATAGAACATGATCTATTTAGTCCAGTTGGATTACAGCCAAGACTTGAAGATCCCTGCGAGTTGTAGAGCATTCTGACATCTTTTTTTTTAGTTCGTTTCTTTTACTTAACTCTATTAGCTCCTGCTGGGATAACTTGTCCTTTTGCGTTTGACCCATTCTTCATAGTGACTCTAGAGTAGTGGGCAGCTGGACTGCCAGGGGACCAACATTAATTCTGGGGCCAGTGAATCAGCGGAAGGCATTGGAGAGTATTCCTAATTGCTTATGGGAGGAAACCAGAGCACACAAATTTAACAGAGAAAGTGCAGGGTTGGATGTATCTGTGCTTATTATCAGTGAAGGATCTGTTTATTAAGCAGTTTCTGTTGGCTCTCAGTGTTCAGGAAGGTGCACATGGACATACAGCCAAAACAAAGATAAACAAAGATAATTAAACGTAAACATATTACTTTTGTTTTCAAGCAAATAAGTGAAGAAATGCACATGTATAGAAATAATAAACGGTCAACAACATCTAATGTCTTGCTACAGATAAAATAGCTTTTGTGAATTGTAAACGGATTACAGTAGTCATTCGAAAGCTATTAAAGATAATGTCCTTATTCCTTGGTGGTGAAATACTGAATTTGAAAGCACACACAAATTTCAGACATTTTCTTGTGGTAACGCAACAGCCCTGCAATTTTTCAACATCATTGCAGAAAAGTGTCTCTAAATTCCCCAGTTTAGAATAAAACCATCTCACTGAGCACGGTGATGGAGCCCGCTAGTCAGTGCAGTCTTTTTAAGTTTCAGTTTAACTTCCATTTAAATGCACTGAATTGGTGCTAAATGTGAGTATTTTCTCATGATTCATAATAAACTGATTCACCAAAGTCTTAAATGTTTATGTTGATGTAAACGTAATAATATATCAGCCGGCCTTTGCTATAAGTGAATGTTTGTTTTCTTTAGCTGGGGAGGATCCATGCGGTGGCGGTTCCCATGACTGCGCTAAAAGTAGCGTCCTATTGATAGAATCCCAGTTTCCTAGATGACGGTAAGCTGACGGGGAGGGCGTCGCCAGAGTTTCACTGGCCGTGCGGGGAACGTGGATAAATCATGTATAGGCTGCAGCTTTTTTGACATCAGTAGAGTGCATGTGCTCATAAGAGTTAACAGCAAATCAGTGAATCAATAGTTGCATCAATTAGGGCCGGGCGATTAATCAAAGTTTATTCTCAATTACGATTTTGGCTTCCAATGATTACGATTAGAAAACAAGATGAAAAGAGATTGAGATAAAGCGATTATTGTCCTCTCCTTTTGTCTTGTGTTATAAATCAAGCGCACCCCCTTTTCCTTTTACAGTGATATACTTTCTCCCCTCCCTTAAAGCCTCCGACCTGCGCTCAGCGTCTCCGTCAGCTAACCTGCCTCCACCAGGCTGACTGACGGCAGAAATTTACCGAACCAAAATACCTTTCATGTCATCTCCACAGGAAGAAATCAACAGTGTTTGTTCTCATTGATTCATTGATTTTTATTTCCCTGCTCACCGTAGTGAGTGAGCAGAATCCGCCTGTAGTGAAACCGGCAAGCTCACAGGCAGACTGGGAGCTAATCAGTCAATATAAATACAGTTAATAAGCTCAAAGCACACATACAGCAGGGTATTTCTGTGATTTAAACAGCTGTCTGTGCAAATTACACTAAACCCAAAACACAGGAGGTCTCCTGTGATCTCAACATTGACCAAAATAATCTTGATTATAATTGTTGCCATAATCAAGCAGCCCTTACATCAATAAAGGCGGCGCTGGTCGTACATCACAGTCAACTCAGAGGAACCATTTCCTTCACTATCAGGCATCCTGTTCTCTCTGTGGACCTTGTGTATTTTTGGGTTCACTCTTCTCCTTTTATATTAATCATTTATTACGCCACTTTTATCATATGTAAAGGAGTGTTTGTACGTTTCTTCCCACTCCGTTTATCTAATGTAGAATTTCTCTTCCTGGAGTCTGAATCCAGAGTTTTTCCCTTTATCGCTCCATCAGTACATGTTTTTTTTCCCTTTTCCTGTTGTCTTTATCCCATCCTCTGTTCTTCCCTTTTGCTTCACTTCAGCTCTCTGGTCGGGTTGTCCGGTGGCGGGATGGACCAACACTCCAGCTCGGGCAAACGCATCCGCAAGCCTTCTCTTCTGTACGAGGACTTCGAGAGCCCCTCTCTACCACACAGCATGCCCCAGGGTCCCCCCGCCCCACCACAGCCCCCGGTAAAGGATCCCTCCAGGCCAAGCCGCATGACCAACCAACTGCAGTACCTCCAGAAGACCCTGATGAAGTCTCTGTGGAGGCATCACTTTGCCTGGCCTTTTCGTGAGCCCGTGGATGCCTACAGGCTTAACTTACCGGTGGGTTGCAGTAGAAATGAGATTTTCACTTTCTACTTTCATTTCGTTGAGTTTGTTTGTTCAAACTCTTGGCAGCGCTGAGGCTCAGACGATAAAGGGGGAAAAAATGCTGCTTTTTGTTAGACATTAATCTATCGTTCTCTTGCAATGTTCGTCTTTCTCCGCAAGTTTTTTTTGGCTGATTTTTCATTTTCATAAAACCTCCATATGTCTCACTCTTTTTATATTGTCCCTTTCCCTTCTGTCTCTCATTCTGCACTTTTTGCAGGATTATCATAAAATTATCAAACAACCCATGGACATGGGCACTATCAAGAAGCGCCTGGAAAACAACTTCTACCGTAGTGCAAGTGAGTGCATACAGGACTTCAACACTATGTTCACCAACTGCTACATCTACAACAAGGTAGGTTAAAAGGTAAAAATCAGATCTTTGTCCATCACGGTTTTGTTCTTTTTAGTTTCTCTCTCACTCATTACATTAGTCTCATGATTATGTTTACTGTCAGGTGGATCTTACGCACACACTTATTATATTAAGCACGAGGCAATGAGAGCAGTGCAGGAAAGGGCTTAAATTGAATATATGTGTTTGAGGTTCACCCAAACTACATGACGTGTCAAAGCTGTAAAACTGACATGCTCACTAAGAAGTGTTCCAAAAATGATCAAATGTAGATTTGTATGAATTTTCTAATTTAATCCAGCTTGTTGTTGTAACTGACCTAATAAAACCGATCCAGGCCCCGGGTGCAGACTCAGGAATTTTCCGAACATCGTGAGAGAGTGTAATTTTAAACCTTTTCTCTATTTCCCGTGGAGAAATGTTCATCTAATACTTTGCAAATAGAAACTTGTCTGGAATACTCTGCTATCTTTTCTATAATAAAAGAACATGTGCTGACCCGCAAACACTGTACAGTAGAACTTGGCAAGAGGGAAAATGAAAATGTCAAGTTATCAAGAGGCCAAATTCCAGCTTCCATTAAGCATTAACAGTGTGCCTGTATCAAGTGTTCTGTCTGAGAGTCTCTAAGCTGTAAGATTATTTTCATCATCACATTCATCCTTTCATCACTAATTTTGTTTTCTTTATTCATTTCATATATAAGAAGTCATGACTGATCCTCTGACATGTCTTGATAAAAATTGAAATGATATATTTTTTTAATATTTCATTGATATTTCTATCACTGACACACAAATTAATCAGTTAATCATGACAGAAGTGGTAAAACAAGAACTCTGAGCTGCTATAATTGACAGTTATGGCTTCTTTGCAGCACGCTGATGTGTTCATAAATTGTTTCCTCAGCCGACAGACGACATTGTGCTGATGGCTCAGCCCTTAGAGAAGATTTTTCTCCAGAAGGTGGCCCAGATGCCCCAGGAGGAAATTGAGCTACCTCCTCCAGCTCCTCGAAACAAAAACAGCAGGGGAAGAGGTTCCAAATCTAGCTGTGAGTATAAATGACAGCACAAGTCTTGCAGAAATCTTCAGAGGAAGTTCTTGTCATGAATATGCAAGTTATACACATTTTCAGTCCCATATCAGCATCTGTATGTCTCCAGCGACAAGAGGCTTCCTTCAGACTATTTTGTCACGAGTCATTCTGACTTACATTTCTAAAACGATACCTTTTTTTTTTTTTTTTCAGCATCGAGGGCTCAGCAGGTGCCAGCTGTGTCGCAGTCAGCTTACTCCCCCTCTTCTTCAGACACTGGGGAGTCTATGCTGGCCAACTCTCCCCAGACTGTGCTGACCAAAAGCCTGCCTCCAGCAAACATCATGGGCATACCTCCCACACAGCCCACAACCAAGGTACATGCAAAAAAACACATTACTGATAAAGATAATTAGCATGATTAGTGGCTGCCTATTGCTGCACACACAACAGACCCACAATTTCTGCAAAAACAGGAACGTTTAAACAGTTGAGTGTCTTAAAAGGCAGATTTGAATGTTTATCTGTGTTGCAAAATATTAAGTATATTCAGCATTTTTATTGTAAAAAAAAATATGTTGATTTGCCAGAATTATAATGACTGAAATTCAGCCATAATGACGAGCTTGTCTTTATTTCTCTTTTGTAGAAGAAAGGTGTGAAACGTAAGGCAGACACCACCACACCCTCCACCATGGGCTTGACCGTGGGCATGTCGGGAGCAACGCACATGGTGGGTTTAGGAAAGGGAGGCCACGGGGGCCAAGTTCACGAGTCCTCCATGCACAGCATTTCCTCCATGGGAGGCATGAGTTTAGAGACTCCACCTGGGATGGGCCTGGTCAGAAGCCCCGGAGGTCCTGTCCTGCTCCAGCCAATGATGTCCAACACTGGACGCAGAGTGGGCAGCGGACGCCCCATCAAACCCCCCAAGAAGGACTTACCGGATTCTGTCCAACCTCAGCCCTCGAGGAAGGGCAAACTAAGCCCGCAGCTGAGATACTGCAGCGGGCTGCTGAAGGACATGTTGTCAAAGAAACATGCCGCGTACGCCTGGCCTTTCTACACACCTGTGGACGCGGCTGCGCTGGGACTTCATGACTATCATGATATTATCAAGTGTCCCATGGATCTCAGCACCATCAAGGTGACATCTCATTCTTATAACTCAGGGAAAGACTAATAGACAATCTTAAATTTGCTTCTACTTATTGCAGAGTAAAGGGATGAGTGAAGTTTCAAATTTCTGAGTGTCTTTCCTTTAAATATATCACACTGATAAAGAACACAGAAGCAAGCCTTGGGGCTGAAAATCAGAACTGCAAATTGTCACGTAAGAAATGGTGAAACACTGATAAAACTGGGGAAAGCTTCCAAAAAAAATCCAAGTGTGTGTGTGTATAGTAGGTTAAAGAACTAATGTTTTCCTTTTCTAACTCTTCATCAGAGGAAGATGGATTGTCGTGAGTACAGGGATGCTCAGCAATTTGCCAGCGACGTCAGGCTTATGTTCTCCAACTGCTACAAGTACAACCCGCCTGACCATGATGTTGTCGGCATGGCACGTAAGCTGCAGGTAAGCTTAGCGGTCTAACTCTGCTTTTTCATCTTAAGCTGAAATGATAATTCATCTGCAGAACGTCAAAATAAAAGTCAATTGTTACTCTTTATACTCTTTGATCTTTATCCCAGGATGTGTTTGAGTTCCGTTTTGCCAAGATGCCAGACGAACCGCATATGGATCACACTGCCATGTCAGTGAGCGGCCATCCAACTTCCTCGTCCTCCTCATCTTCCTCCTCCTCCTCGTCCTCTTCCTCCACCTCTGAGAGTGAGCCCAGCAGTGAGAGTGAAGAGAGTGAGAGCAGCCCCAGCTCGGACAGCGAGGAGGAGCGAGCGCATCGCCTGGCTGAGTTACAGGACCAGGTGTGCACACAAGTAAGACCTCCAGTACTATTTATTTATTAACCAAGTCTCTTTATTATAAAACATTTCATGTGGAAATAAATGTTTTTCATAGTAATCATCTTTTTAAAAAAAATGTTTCTCACAGCTCCGGGCCATGCACGAACAGCTGGCTGCCCTCTCCCAAGGCCCCATCATCAAGCCCAAGAAGAAGAAAGAGAAGAAGGACAAAAAGGAGAAGAAGAAAAAGAAGAAAGTGGAGAAGCGGAGTCGAGGTGGCAGAAGCAGAGCTGGCTCTGAAGAGTGGAAGATGCCTGGCAAGATACTGAAGACCAAGTCTGCCAGAGCAGGAGCATCCCAGCCCAAGAAAAGCCAGGGGAAGAAGAGTAACAAGAACAGCAAGTTAGTAGTTTTGCTACTTCTTCACACTATTCTGAAGGTTTTAATGCTTCACAATATCAAGTAATATAAAGATTACCTTCTGTCTCCATTTACTCATTTAGACTTTTAAGCTGCTGATGATATAAAAATCTTCCTTTTCATTCTTTAGAACCACAAAGAAGCCGTTCTACCCACCAGTGGCTCCTTCCATGCTGCCGCACTATGACTCGGAGGAAGAGGAGGAGATCGTACCCATGTCGTATGATGAGAAGCGCCAGCTGAGCCTCGACATCAACAAGCTGCCGGGCGAGAAGCTGGGGCGTGTGGTCCACATCATCCAGTCCAGGGAGCCCTCGCTGAGGGACACCAACCCCGAGGAGATTGAGATTGACTTTGAAACACTCAAGCCGTCGACGCTGAAAGAGCTAGAGCGCTACGTCATGACCTGTTTGAGGAAGAAGCCCCGTAAGCCCTACACTGAGCAAGGTAAGGAAAAAAATGTCATTAACGAGTTTAGAGCGGCAATGATTAGTCAATTGACAGGAAATGAATCAACAACTATTTCGGTATTGATTGATTGAGTTATTTTTTTAAAGAAAAATGCTAAAATTCTCTTGTTCCAGCTTCTTAAAAGCAATATTTTCTGTTTTTTTCAGTCTTCTATGATAGTAGACTGAACATCTTTGAGTTATGGACTGCTGATCGAGACAAAGCAGGACAAGTTTAGGAAGCAGTGATTGACATTTTTCACATTTTGTTTCTGATATTTTATAGACCAAACGACCAATCAATTAATCAAGAAAATAACAGACAGATGAATCAATAATGAAAATAATGGTTGGTTGCAGCCCCAGACAAGTTATTTTTATTATTGATATTTATCTGGTTGCAGGTTATCAATACCCTTTCAGGCTAGATTTAGGAGGAGTCTTACGATAGCTGCAGACTTTTGCAAGTGAAACACACGGCAAAGCAAAGTGCTAAAAACTATTACTGAATTTCACTTGAATTTCAAATATTGCAATTATTGATTTTTTTAATGCAGGCTGTGATTAATAAGCTGCATTGTTGCAAAAAAGACTCAAGGCTGTGGTGCTTTTTAAAGCATTTTTTGTTTGTTCTTTTATTTCAAACAAGATATAATAATGGCTGACTTTGACTTTTGCATGTAGGGTAACACACAGCTCTACTTACCATCCTTTTAAACAATATAACAGTTCTGTACTTTGATATCAAAGTAATATCTTCCCTGGATGGATTACTAAAGAAATAAAATTGTAACCAAAGTAGTTCACCAAACTGACAGGCATGTGATGTTGTCTCCTCAGCCAGTTAAAGCTCTTGACTTTGGTCCAGTCCTGTGCCCGCATCTTTTATTCAGCTCTTCCCCTTAGTGTGTCTCAGTGAGTGAAGGGCTAGTTTTCCTCCTGACTAAACACTGCTAGATAAGCTCCCGAAGGCCACAACTGAAACCGAAATGTGGAAAGTCGATTATAAATTTGCTGAGTTAGCCTTTACGCTATAGCATAAAGCATTTAATCAATGACATGTCGTGGAAGGTTGTGTGTTGTTTGTCATGTCATGAAACCAAGTTTACCAGATGCTGTTCTGCACATGTTCTGCAAGGTTTCATTTAATCTTGCTGCCAGCTAGCCGTAACAAGACGGTGCTTTTGATCAGCAGTCATATTTTCTGTCACAGCTTCACTTATCAAACATACAAACATTAACACCAGCAACATCTGCATCATGACTAAATGCAAAATATCATGGGAAAATAAAAGAAGACAAATGGAAATGAATAATTATAAAATGGTAAAAATCATACATATCAATGGGGATTTGTCCAATTTTGGTCCAATGGTACAATTTGCTAAGACGTTCTGGTTGAGACAATAGTAGTGGTAGTAGTATGCTTGAGCTGTTTGAGTTTGAGGTGTGCCATTACATCCTCTAGCCAGCATTTATGAGATGTAGCGATGCAACAAATTATTATTTTCATTATCAATTAATCTGCAGATAATTTTCTTGATCAATCATTTATTGGTTTGTCTATAAAATGTCAAACTGTTTTAAGTAATATTTCTTTTTAGAGCATCTTCAAATTGCGTCTGACCAACAAAATCCAAAGAAATGTATTTTACTATCAAGGTGTGACACTGAAAAGCTTCAAATCCTGTTTAAGAATCTGGAGCAAGCAAACATTTGGCATTTTTTACTGAAAGAAAAGAGAATAAAATGATTATTAGATTATCTAAATAGTTAAATAATAATAATTTAATTTTCTGTTGTTGACTAATCGATTAATCAACCAAATGTTGCAGCTCTGGATGATGATGGTGACGTCATTTTCCATTTGAGAAGAATTATTTGTTGAGGAAGCAGTGTGGAGAAAGCCACAACTGCAGCTTTGGATCGTGATGATCTTTAAGTGTGGGAGGGTTGGGATCAATAACTGTGCCTCATACATTCAAATGGTTTTAAAGCCCCGGTCCATAAATTCTGTGGCCACAGAGAGGACCAAAACATGTGGCTGAGGCTGCCCGCATAGCCCAGGAATGAACCAGATCAGCTGTTAACTAACAAAGACATTTCTCACATCGACACTGTTCCCTCAAAACACTAATTGCAGCTCATCGACACCAATATACTGCAGCACAGTGTGGATGGCAGGTTTATAACTGCCTTTGTTGTCATTTTTCCACTTGTAGCCACAAAGAAAGGCGGTATTGCCAAGTCTAAAGAGGAGCTGACTCTGGAGAAGAGGAGGGAGCTGGAGAGGAGGCTGCAAGATGTCAGCGGACAACTCAATTCTGTCAAGAAACCTACGAAACCTAAAGGTAAGTCACGTGTGACATCTTATATGTCGCTGTTTAGATGTAAACAAATTCTTAATTATTGTTTGTCTTTCATAAAATATTCCCTTTGTCTCTATCTGATGTGTCTGTAACACTCCTATTTATTCTTATTCTTCCCTCTTCAGTGGAGAAGCCCAGCGCTGTGGAGACTCAAGCCCAGCCCTCTCGCCTCAGCGGCAGCAGCTCCAGCTCCGACTCTTCTTCATCTTCCTCCTCCTCCTCGTCCTCAGACACCAGTGATTCAGACTCTGGTTGAGATCCTTAGTGCTGGCTAAGAGAGAAAACACTAATAACTCAGGGACTTGGGCTGGCCCAGGACACAACACACCCTGAAAACAGTAGTGGGCTGAGATATTAGATATATTACAGTGAAAAACACTCCAAGCGGACTACTAAAAATGTTTTTTGAATGTGAGGGACTGAGGGATGTGAAAAAACGTCTCCGTGGATAACCGTAGAATCCAAACACTAAATGCCTTGGTTTCTCCATCCTCCCCTTTGTAAATACATGTACAAATGTATGTTTCTTTTATAAAGAAGAATTTTATGGTGATCCCCCAAAGAGGGAAGTGGAGTAATAATTAAAAAATTAAAAAAAAAAAAAAAAGGATGTGGAAAGACGGGGCCCTTACTCCAAATCTGCTTTGGCTGGCCTTATGCTGTGTCCTCTGTGGCGAGGGAATGGTTATTTATTTGTTTTCTTCATCCATATTTCCTCAAATGTTACTGGAATTTGAACCAGCAACCTTTTTGGTCACAAGCCTTGTTTTTCTAACATCTGGCCTTCCGCCAAGCTTAATTTTAGATCAACCCCCTAGACTCAGCCTTAATGATCCAGATTGTTGTTAATAGCTGTTAGATTATTATTGTTAAGAAGCTCCAAGATTCCTTCTCATGGTCACAGGTCAAAGAGCTATTGAGCAGCGAACAAAGTCAAGCCGACTGTATGCGTATCTGCTTTGTTCAGGTCAAAGTTGAAGTTGGTCACAGTTTGAGTTGTAGATCATCTCTGTTATGTTTACACAAATGTTAAATCTCAGTTTGACGGTGAGCTTTATGCGGCTCGTTCTTGATTTTTTTTTTTTTTTTGAAAACAAGGTGGGTTTATAGTACAGTATTGAAATGACTTAACATACTGTAATTACAGAGTTTGTAATTAAGTTACATATTCAAAAAGTTGGTTATAATTTTATGCACTTTTCTCCTAAAAAAGCCCACCAGCCATTTTAAGACTGTCTAGTCTTATTAACATGACACTAAACAAAATACTGTCTTCAGTATTTTGCCATCTGTTCATACAGCTCGACTTCGACGTTCTCAAAAAGTTCTCCTCATGACATTGAACAGTAAAGTGTGAATCTGTTTCTTAAGAGCTGAACGCAAACTGCTGAAAACGATCAGATTACAGTGCCGGTCGAACTCTCAAATTTTTCCACAATTCTGTCCTGAACTTGTAAAGTATTGTATTACTGTTTCTTGAAGCACTTGAAAACACAGTGAAGGTTTCTTTAAAAAAAAAAGAAATCTTTCGGCACTTACTGGAACTAAAGGTGAGCTGAATAACGCTACAAGATTCCCATACAGAGACGGTAGAGTCCTCATAGTCCACACGTAGTTGAAGCTGTTAAATGTTAAGTGAAAGAAGATACTTACACTTGTATATACTGTATTTGCTGTTGCACAAACTTGTATTTCTGCTGTTCAGTCTCTTCTCTTTTTTTCTCAGTTAGCTTGTATCTTTTTTTTACATGCTATCATTTGTCATTCCAGTTAACTGTCTTAGTTGTTTCCTGAAGAATGTTCTGAGCGTCGCTGCGTCTCAGAGACATAACTTTTCATTTGACAGCTTTCTTTATTAAAATAGTATGTTCTGTAAAAACATTGATTGTCGTCTGACTGTGTGGCATCTTTCCTGTTCGTGTTTTAAAGCTTTATCTTGAGCTCAACACAAGTGATTAGCGAACAACAGAGAATAATCACAGTTCAAGATAATCGATTAATCGGTCATTAGGTCATTTATCAAGCAAACTTGCCAGACGTCTTCTGGTTCCAGCTCCTCAAATGTTAAGATTAACTGCTTTTCTCTGTTACATTTCTGGGTGGTTTTTTTTGTTTGATTATTTACATCACTCAGATACTCTGGGAAATGATGAAATACTTTTTTCCTCCCAGTATTTCCTTAAATTTTATAGACTAAATTATTAATTATTCAGTAGTAATTGCTAATGAAAATAATGGTTGCTGTGATGGTGACACTAAAATGAGAGTATGGAGCACAATTTATTCTTTTTTTTGTCTTTGTTGCTCTTAGAATTATATGAACAATATGAAATAACTGATAGGGCATGTCAGAGCTTTAAAAACCAAATATAAATGCTGCACACTTTGTACAACTAAGGTGTATCCAACTTTATAATAATTTGTGTTATTTATTATTATTTTTTCCCACAAATTAAGTTCAATCACTTCCTTAAAAATCCTTAAAATTGACATCTACTTCTTCTAACTCATTCAAAAACATAAAAAATTAATTTAGTTTAACTACTGGACACAAAATGTCTCACAAAAAGTTTATTCTCAGTGTATGTTTGTAGGTTGCACATTGTTGTGACGTCACAAATCGTGCTTTTAGATACGCGCCTCAAACTCAGATTTTTGGTGAGCCCAGAGAAACTTTCCTCCTTCAGAAGATGTATGTGAAAAGCAGGTTTCAAGTGTCAAACTGTACAGTGAAGCTCAAACATCCAACTGAAAAGAAAAAAACATAAAGACAAACACATTTTTGACTGGAGAGGGACTTTAAGGGTTTTTTTTTCCTCAGGTTGTGATGATCACATTCCTCCAGCAGGTGGCAGCAGTAACTCATTTTAAAATCTGACTCACCTGTGTCTTCCATGCTTTTCAAGGTGGAAACATTGCTGTCATTGAATTACACGCATTGATTGGTTTGTGTTGTCAGGAAGTCATTTCAGAATATGAATCCGGTGGTTTGGTGTATAAGAGGGAAGAAATACAGACGGTGAAACGGCTCAGTTTGGTGTTTGGAGGAGCTGAAATGCAACATGCAGATGAACCTGTTCCCAGTGCTGCTGCTGCTTATTTGTCTTCCACAATGCAGTCAAAGTAGGTTTTTATAAAACTACATCGTTCATGATTGATAAGTTTTTGTTTTGTGTGTGGATGCGATGAAAAAGTGAGCAAATGTCATCAGTCGAGACGTGTTATATATTTTGATCAGATCTATATTATACCCAGTGTATAAAAGAGACTTCTCCTTTCTGTCTTTGCCTTCTAAAATGTCACTAATTTCCTCTGTCTAACTGCCAGTCAATTATGTTTTTTACACTAGAAATCATCGTGGTTGGTCGCCTGCCAGTGTGGCTGATGGAGCCAACATTTTAGCAATTTTCACTTGGGTGCTGTCCAGTATTAATTCTCCACATTGTTCAAGACCTCAGTCCATATTTAACTCCAGCACAGACACCAGCGTTGCTCACAAAGACCACTTGGCACTACTTGACTGCACCGCGCAAACACCAGTATGTCATGTAATATGTCTTTCTTACTTTTAAACAAACTGCAGGCGGACACTCGCTTCGCTTTTTGACCTTCTGTCAAGGGGACGTGCTGGGAGACAGCCAGTACGATATTGAATTTGATGGGGATCAGCTCCTCTTCGTTGACCCCGTCACCTATGAGATAGTCCAGCGTCTGCCTGAGTTTGCCGAGCAGTGGACACCTGATCCTGGACTGGGCCAAGACATGTATGTGTCCGTGGGTACCTGCATTTACAACGTCCCACGTGCCATAAAGGGAGAAAATAATCCTCCAGAGATCATAGGTGAGGCGGGATTGAACTGTAGCTGAAACATTGAATTTCTCTTTTTTTGCCTTTCCCCTTGTTGTCATTCAACCATACCTCACATTACTCAACACTATTTTTACTGCAATCTTCTATAAGAATCTAAACCTTTCCACATTTCCGTATTTACATTTTCTATACTCCATATCAGATCTCTGCCTGAGGATCCAAGGCTGCAAATAAAAGCTGTCAATGACAAGAACAGCTAGACTCACACACACCAAAACCACACAAATTGCGATAACAGCCGACTCCCAAGACCAAATGTTAGTGAAACTACCACAGTCTAATGGGAGTTAGTTGTGTTATTAAGCACAAGTTAATGAGAAGAGTGTCCTGGTGTGTGTGTGTTTGTGAGAGAAGAACAGGTACCAGCAGAGAAAATCCCTTTGAGCTTCAATTAACCTCTCCGAGTGTATAATCATCCTATCAGTGAAGGTTAAAGTGTCTGTCACTGTATATATTGCGTATCTCCACGTTTGGGAGTTCCCTCTAATTAGCATACATTCCATGATACTGGTATACGTTCATATATGGCAAATAACTGTTTAAATTTAGACTAAAATGATCTTTGTTATAAAATGAGAAAACAGGGACAAGATCAACTGCACTTTATCTGAACAAAGAATGTATTTAAAAGCTAAAATGAGACGTAAGACATCCAAATTAGTCAAATCAAGTACAGACATCTTTCAAAGTTACTGTCTTTTTACTGTCAAATTCCCTCTTTTTGTTTCTTCCACTGTGACTGAAAAGGAAAAAAAAGGTCCGTCAAGATATAAAGAGAGTTTTCTTTTCTTTTCTTTTTTTTTTTTAATTAAAAAGAACTGGTAGATATCCACTTTATTTGACTAACCCTAACCCTATGGCTTAAGTCTCATATTATCTTCCTTTTTTAATAAAATGAATACATTTTTAAATATATTATATTTTGCTCAAACAAAGGCTGTGGATTTCGTTCTCCATCACTAACATTGCATGAACAGGAGGAATGATTACACCAAGCAAAACCAATTTTTTTTGCAGTGTTGTTTGTTTTAAAGTCACCATGAAGGATACAGTTACACTACATGGCCAAAAAATATGTGGGCACCTTTGGTCATGTCCCTTTAGTCCTAATTAAGGGAAATCTTAATGCAGCTAAAAAAACAACAACACCTAGATAATATGATCTGTGCCCCTGTGTTTATAGAGAAATGTTTTGAAAAGACCTTTATCCTCATGGAAAGCCTTCTGAGAAGTTTGGAAGCTGTTGTTGCAGCATATAAATGACCATTTTGGAATAAGATGTAGAGCTAGTATAACTTTATATGTCTGTATCTGTCAAATGTCACAGTTAGTCCTACCTCCCTGATCTACCCACGGCAGGAGATGGAGCCTGGAGTCCCCAACATCCTCATCTGCTTTGTCAACAACTTCCATCCTCCTAGAGTTAAGATCACCTGGACCAGGAACGGGCTGCTGGTGGACCAGAGTGACGTCAGTCAGACCCAGTACTACTCCAACAAGGACTTCAGCTTTCGCATCTCATCCTACCTGAGCTTCACTCCTGAGGAGGGCGATATCTACATCTGCAGTGTGAACCACATCAGCCTGCAGGAGCCTCTCACCAGGATCTGGGGTGAGCAAGTCATGTTAAGATGAGTCCCAGTTATGAGACGCTCAATCGTTAAAGTAAGAGAGATATTTTGAGTTTGAGACAGTAGAAGAAAAAATATACCCAAAATATTTAGAAAAGGGAAGATGCATGATATCGAACTTTTCACAGATATTCAATAACCATTAATATCCTTGAAGATAGTATATATATAGATGATTGATATGTATAGATATATACAGCTTGGCTGTGGGGACGGTTAAGCTGGTCCATCAGTCAGTCCACCACTTTGGTCCTGAATTAAATATGTCAACAATTATTGGATGGATTGCTGTTTTTCTTTCAGATACCTACAGTTCCTAAAGGATGCATCCAAATGAATTTAGCGATCCCCTGACTTTTCCTCTAGCGCCACCATGAGGTTCACATTGTGGTTTTGACAACTGGACTTGCCATGACATTTGGTTTGGTGATCCCCTGTTTAAAAAAAATGTGTCCAATACTTTGGTTTTGACCAAATACCCACAAATCTAATGACATAGCTGCGCCCTGGTTGCCAAATGGACCAGCTGAGGACCTTTGTTGCATGTCATGCCTCTCTCTCTGCCCTTGTTTTCCTTGTTGCCTCTTCACTATCAGCTGTCCAATAATGGCCAATGGTTGCTAAAATCAGTGTTTTAACATCGTACTTTATTAGCATGTTAGCGTGCTGGTGACTGTTTATATAGTATATATATCAAGTACAAGGGGTTTTAAAAGTGCTCAGATAGTTAAATGTTAACTTAATCCATTCAAAATTGGATATTAGGTCACATTTGAACTCTGTTATGACTTTAAGCTACAGTTTTGCACTTTTAATAAACAAATCAATCATCCATATATCAAATATGAGTGATTCATCAAATATTTTAAACATTTATTTAACAATTACTGCCCACTTCTGATATGTTATAAGTTTGTAGAAAATAGTGCTTAAGAAATCAGTAAAACTCTTGTGTTTTTCTTTTTTTCCCGCAGAGGTTGAAATACAAACAGGCCAGCAGAGTGTAGAGACAGCGGTGTGTGTTTGTGGTGTGATCCTGGGGCTGATTGGAGTTGTCACAGGTCTCTGGTTCATCCTGAAAGCCAACAAGTCCCGCCAGGCGTAACAAACATCAGGACAAACACCTGTCAGATGTGTGATCGTCTTCGAGATGGATTTGTCTTTTTTTTTTTTAAAAAAAAGAAAGAAAAGAAATACCTGCAATGTTTTTATGTCTTCTGTTTTTTATGTCTGCAACAACACTGGATCAGTGGAAACTAGTCTTTAAAAGACTATCAACAGATGACACAAACATTTTCTGTCAATAGAATACATTAATATATAAGAAAACGTAATGCTTTAGCCATGTTTTGCCATATTGCAGCATAGTAATGGCTTTGTATCTCATTGTGTTTGTCACGTATAAATAAAACACATGAAGGGAAGTTGAAAATGTCTGTTCGGGTATTTTATACTGTATGTCAAAATACATGAAAAACACATTAAAAATGAAAGAAAACAATCCCATTATATTCTTCCTTGTGTTTTATTAACCCTTCATCACAGCAGCCTGTGTGATCACTGGCACGTTTCACAGAGTCACCATCAATTATCACAGCTTTTGGGCAGATTGCTGCTCCTGCACTGAATGCCTGACACAAAGGATCAGTAAATGATGTTTGTCATGTCTGCCTGCTTGTGTTTTAATACTGGCACAGAATGGCAATGCTCCAGCCTGCTTCTTTTCTCTGCCGAATTTATTTGGCGCGGGACTGAATCTAATTATTTCGCAGTGATGGATGAGATAGCTGCCACATTTTAATATGGAAGTGTGTGGAGCTTCTGAGGGATGAATTCAAAATCTCAAACACTGAAAATACTGCAGCTTTGAGATTGCAGTAATAGTGTGTATTAAGTGAGAAAATAATTCTTACCTATTAAGTAAGATTAAGACTGCAATTGGGCACAAATTATAAGAGTATAGTGTAGGATAATGTCCCTGCATGTTTCGAAGGCAGACAGCACAAGCCTCAAACGACGAAACCAGACCATCTTTAACAACCTCCTGCAAACAAAAAGATCAGATAAGGAACCCCCATCCATGGTCACCAAACCAGACCACTGACCCAAACCATCTTTGATCTTTCAAGCTACAAGAGCCAGAAAGATAGGAAGACCAATTCACACCCCATTGTGAATTGAAAGCACCGTCTGGACAAATTACCCCCACCTAAGAGGCACCAACTGGCACCAAACTTCAACCCCACTGTGGACTTTAAATATCAGATCTTGGGCGACCACTTTTTGCCCTTGTGTTTGGATCCAGCTGTTTTCAGGCGGCTCCTTTGGGCTGCTTGATGCTGCTTGCTGGTTCTTCTCACTTTCCGCCATGCTGGTGGAAAGCTTGCAGTTTGCTGGTCTGAAGATGTGACTCAGAGCATCCCTTGAATCTGGAGTCATGAGTTGAGCGTCAAGCATAGGAGAGCATGAGAGCAGAAACCAGGAGCTCTCTCCCAATGGGAACTTTTCAAGCACGGACCGGCCGACTCACTCATCACCACCAGATCCAGACTCCAGCTCCTCACTCCAGCACAACGGACTCCATTCTCAACAAGAAGCCACCCCGGGGAACAAGCAAGTATTCGTCAACTTGCTTAAACCCTGGTGCTTTCATGGCTGGTAATTTCAACTAGCGATTTGGAACTAAGCTGTGGTACCGTTGATTTGACTTGCTGCTTCTCAGGTAACCGTCATCTCATCTGTTTATCAGGTTCCCCATTCCAACTACACAATAGATAACTCAGCATCATGCATTCTTTCACCAGCCATAGCCTTGTGTATCAGTTCCCCTTTTCCTTCTGTGTCTTGTTTGTAGAATGTTGTAGTGTTTAGTACTTGTATCTGTAGTGTTAGTAATAAATGTGTGTTTAACTAAGGTGAACTTGTTTGTGTTTTGTTGTGCTTGCATCTCAGTCACTTAACCTTAAAAGATCTATAACCTTGCAAAATCATAATTGCGATTAATAACAATCATAATTCTAATAGACCTCTCTTGTGTGCCCAGCAAGGAGGGCTATTTCCCTATTATTACACATACTCTAATATGTGTTACGTCACTGGATAAATAATTTCATGTTGGAGTTGTGCACAATGATAATTCATAATTCCCCATAACATCATAAAGATATTTGAGTGCACAAATTCCTACAATAGAGAACAAATGTTGAGTGGCAAATTCATTTACAGGCACTGTTGAGAAGCACAATAATAGGCATGGCATTAAAGAAAGAGTCAAACGCCATCAAACCACAGCTATGATAAACCTGAAAAACCTGCTCTCCTCAGCTCTGCACGTGCAGTAATGCGTGTGACATTTAATCAAGAGAAAGTACAGTAGGATGCCGCTTAGTTTTTGAGCTTTGGAACATTTAGCATTACTGAATCTTTAGGCTTCTGCATGCGGCGACAAGAAATGAACTTCATGTTGTAGTTTTCAGTTTGATGAAGATGATGGGACTTCATTTTCTGTGCATACTTGCAGTCTCTGCTGTTTTACTCTGCGCTCCAGCAGGTACTCCATTTCATTATGTATTTGTGTATCTCAGCTTTTATTTATGCATACTATTATGTTAATTAGAGTTGTTTTATTGAGTGGCACAATACAAAAAAATCTACTGTAAAATTGATTTTGTGACACTCATCGTTATTAATGTTCTGTTGAGACTGACAGAGGAGTTGACTCAACACGATGACTGTTTTAAAAAGTACACATAAGTAAGTATAATGCATTTGCAGTTGTTCACATTGTATAATGAAAACCCCTATATGTTTTTTATATTTTGTGTATACATTGGGCAATAAATGTCACATATTGTTATAAAAATATTTCCGCATGCTTACAGCTCATTCTGGGAAGTTGCTGCTTCCCTTTTTAAACAAATTTATTTACATTTAACTGATTATTTGTGTATAAATTTACACATTCTCCTACATTTGAATTGAATTACCACCTCTGACTGTCTCGAACACAACAGAACTATATTTATTGTTATTGTAGGGATGTGTGTTTTATTTTTGCTTGTATGCGTCACTGGTTAGTCACAGAAACCACTTGAAAGTGTAAGTTTGTGTTGTCTCTCAACAAAGTAGCCTACATCTACAGCCATGCTAGTGATGGAAGAAATACTCACATCCTTTATTTAAGTAAAAGTATCGATACCACAGTGTAAAAATGCTTCATCACACGTAAAAATCCTTTATTTAAAATCCTACTTAAGTAAAAGTAAAGTATATATCAGTGACTGACATAATAAATTAGAAAGAAAATGGACTGCTAGATGGACTGCATTTAGAGCACCTTTCTAGTCTTCCAACCACTCAAAGCGCTTTGCACTACATGCCAACATTCACCCCCGTTTGGACACACATTCATACATTGATGGCAGACGCTGCCATGCAAGGTGCCAACCTGCTCATTCACAGACACACACACACACACACACACTCACACACCAATGGCAGAGCCTTCGGGAGCAATTTGGGGTTCAGTATGTTGCCCAAGGACACCTCGACATGCTGGAGAGCCGGGGAGCAAACCGCTGATGTTCCCATTAATGGACAACCTACTCTACCTCGGACCACAGTTGTACTAAAGTACATTATTAATACTGATGAGTCAATGCATAAGCAGCATTTTTTTTTTTTTGCTGTAGCTGCTCGAGGTGGAGCTTGTTCGAACAACTTTGTCAGGGTCACAAGAAAAATCTTAGAGGTCTCAAGATGATAGATTGAGTGGGAAAGACAAAATTCTGCTACATAAATTTGGATACATTTTTAAGAACTTTTCTTTAATCTTTGCGTTTTTGTGAAATATTACCTCCTTGGGCCTCAAACATTTATTTATTTGAAACCATGTGAGGGGAAATGTCTCTTTGGTGTAACTGCAAAAAACAAAGACATATGAAACACAAATACACACTGAATTTTTGTCAAGGGCCACAAGCCAAAAAGTTTGGGAACCACTGGTTTAATCTTTAACATTACATTGTAATTTATAAGTAATTTTAAAGCTGTCAAATAAAAGTGTAATATTTACCTCATAAATGTAGTGCAGTAATAGTATCAAGCAGTATAAAATGAAATACGAATACGAATGAAGTATGAGTACCTTAAAATTGTACTTAAGTACAGTACTTGAGTAAATGTACTTGGTTTTCCACCACTGACTTAGGCACAGTAGTGTTATGAGCTAAATGCTAACATTGAAATGCTCACAATACTAATGATGTTAAACAATATAATGTCTATTGTGTTTAAGCTTTTTGGTTTAGACTGTTGATTATCATGAACACACTTGCTAATTAGCAAAAGTATTGAAATTTTTCACTACAATTCATCCAGAGGGAGACATGAATGAGTACACTAAATGTTGTTGCAATAGTTGTTCAGAGAAGAACCACAAATGTGAACCTAATGAGGGAAAGTCAGGATATCACAAGGTCACTGGGCTTCATCCTCTGGGGAACATGAAAGTCTGTATCAAATTGTATGCCAATCTTATAAATATTGAGATATTTCACAAAACAAAATGGCTGCTTTTATGCTGTAAACATGCAGTAAAAAAAAGATTGGTTTTATTGTCGCAGTTTCCTTACATGTTTCCTTACTGTTGCAGGTGGCTATGTATATCAGATGATATATGACTGTGAGTATGGCGACAACACCACGGACATGGTCTTCTTTGTGAAAAATGTATTTAACCAGAAGCTTTCCACCATATATGACTCCAGAATCGGAAAGTATGTCGGCTTTGGAGAATATGGCATGTTAAATGCAGACCATTTTAACAGCCAGGCTTGGAAAATGGTTTTAAGAAAACATCAAGTGGAAACTCTTTGCAGATACAACGCAAGGTTGTTTAGAAAGAGCACGCTGGATAGAAAAGGTACGTTTCTGTGATTTCTGCTCCTAAAAAAGTTGTAGATTTTGAAGGAAGCTATAACACTCCTGCACACCACTTGATTGGCTTAATTTGCGTCACTGGTATAAAAGGAAACAATCTCTCTGTCCTCATTCTTTAATTGAATGGCTTGAAGAAAACCGTTTAGCCCATGAATTTTCTTCTGCACTCTATGTTCAGCAGGTCATTTAGCTAATTTTTCGCTCTAATCATTTCTACACCCCAGTGCCTCCAATTGTCAAGGTCCATCAGACCAAACCAGCTGACTACGGGGAACGGTCCATGCTTGAGTGCAGACTTCAGGGTTTTTTTCCTCAGGAAGTGAGGGTGAGCTGGCTGAGAGACGGGGTGGAAGTCACCACAGATGTGTCGTCCACAGGTGTCATGGCCAATGGGGACTGGAGCTTCCAGCTTCGCTCATACCTGGAGCTGACACTCAGGAGAGGGGAGAGGGTGAGCTGCAGGGTGGACCACAGCAGCCTATGGGAGAGCCTGGAGGTGGACTGGGGTAAGGAAGAGAAAGGCTCAAACACTTTGTATTATTTGGCATTTTAACTATTTTGTAAAGCATGTTTTGTCCCCAAGGCTTGCTGTCAGATCTTCAGGTCACTTTAAATAAATGTTTTCCTTAGCTAGAACTGTATTGGACTACATATGCTACTATACTACAGGATCTATGAGCAGATTAAGATTTCACTGTTATTTCTCCCACTCAGACACCTCTCCATTGGAAGCCAAGCACCTGAAGAAGACAATCGGGATCATCTTCTTCTTTATCGGCTTCACTGCGGCTGCTGCTGGAGCTGCTTACTTTAAGTGGAAACAGAAGTGAGTTGACGTCAGTGCCGGTACTGTGAAACCATTAACGTTTCTTTTGTGCGGTATATTGTTTTGTCAGAGAATGAGACAAAGACTAGACTGTGAAAAAATCCATTTTTATGACATTTTCTTTTCATGTTTCAGGTTTGACTTCACTCCGTTAGTCAGAGGAGGACAAACACCTCCACATCAGCTTCCAGAGTTTTAATTTGGCTAAAGTGCTTATATAATATAACAAAATCAATCACTGAGCTCTTATGAACGTAATGCACTCTAAAAATCACTGGGTTCAGTTTGGATCAATATATCACCAGTAGCGACAACGTTGGATTAACTTTACCCAGTAGCAATCTGTTATTGTGTTACACACAATAAACTTTAGCTAAAAACTATCACAAATTTACGGTTTCTTGTACAAAACGATGTGCATATAACATTCACAAGATGCACAAGTTCTTAACAATCAGTAACAAACTGTGGCATGTAAGTTTAAAAAATGTAGAGTCAATTATAACAAGTTTTAGTTTGGGTAAATAACCCAACAGTAAAATAAAGAATAACACTAAAACTGGGTCAAAACGACCTCCGTCTTCAGTGTCTTTCTGGGTAACACTGACCCAGTATCTTGTTGGCTGACCCAGTACTGACCCAGTATATTGACCCAAACTAGGTTAAAATTTTAATCCAGCGATTTTTAGTGTGTGGTAACCCATCAGCTTTCTTAACCCTTCAGCCTACAAATAAAATAGTCCTTCTCCATAAGCTGTCAGTTGTGACTAAACTACAGTGAGAGGAGATAAACAGCATCGTGGGAAGGTGACATGCTGTTGTTTTATCATGGCGGTGTTCCCCCTTTATCATTTTTGTCAACCAATGACTCAACTGACATAAAAATGGGCTGTAATTTTCCCCCAAGTTTGTGTTATGATCATTTTGTAGAATTAAGGTGTTAGATTTGTCCTTTACTATAGAAACAATGTCAATTTAGGATCAGACTCCATTATCTTTACATGACATGGCACATCTGTATGTTGTGAAGTCGTTTAAAACACAACATTAGATAGATAAATAGTACTTTACAAACAAACAACACTTTATTAATTAATCCCAAAGAGAAAATGTATTGTTAAAGCAGCCGAGTCAAAGAAATCCAAAGTAAACATCAGGCCTCCATTTAACTTGAACAAAGACTCTCAACTTTTTACTGATAGTGTTTGTAGTGCTGTGTATTGGCAGTACAAGTTACTTTCACTATAATTGTCTCTACAATATATTAGGAATAACTATACAATGTGATTATATAGACAACGGTAGGCTATGTACATGTACCCCTTCAACATGCTGATGTTAACCCGTCTCACCCTTAACTGTGCAAGCACACTGATACAGATATAATGTTTACCATGTTCACTATCTCAGTTTAGAGTTTAACATCTACAGCCATGATAACGGCTCTGAGAAAAGGCATGGCGGTGCTTTGAACTAAATGCTCGATGAAGTGCTAAATGCTTGGCCTGTTAGCATGTGCTAATTAACACTAAACACTGTTTTCATTAACTTTTTAAAGTATTTGATCATAAACTAAAGTATTGGACAAATAAATATTTTAATCTCATGATGTCGCTAAATGAAAAGTGAAGGGATCACTAAGGTTATTACACTTCATCCTGTGTTGAAAATTTAAGGATAGGTTTGCAATTTTTCTTCACTGAAAGAGCTTTTCCTCCCTGTAATCATTCCTCCTTTTCATACTAGCTAAAGATCTCCTTCAAATGTGCTTTCAATGTAAGTGATGGAGGTCAAAATCCGACAGTGTGTCCACACAGTCATTTTGTGCAAAAATGTATTTAAGAGTTGATATGAACCTTATATGTGGTATCAGCAGTCTGAGTTCATCATATCAAGGGGATATCTGTATAGGAACATAAAGTATAGGAACATAAAAAGAGGAACTATGGTACTAAAAAGACTGCAACAATGAAAGATATCTACTTGATTCGACTATTTTGAAGCTTCAGATCAACTTTTAAATACATTTTTGCACAGAAGGAGGACTGTGGATTTTGGTCCCCATCACTTACATTGTAAGTGCATTATGAAGGGATCTTCTAATGATCAGTGTGAACAGGATGAATGATTATGACAAGAAAAAATAACAGTTTCATTGTTCATTTGGGCACCTGACCATTGTTTTAAGACAGAATGGAAAATTCTATACCCCTCCTTTAACGTCTGCATCACCGACTTCCTTTAAATCACCACTAAACTCATTTTTATAAACTTGATTTTTGCAGTAAATCTACCTACCATTTTTGCTATATTACAGTTTTTGATATATAATTTTGTGAATACTGGTTATTCTTATTTGTATTATTCTTATTATTATTACTTCTACCAAAGTTCATCCATGCAACACTTGGAGTGGAGACATTTCCTTAAAAATAAAAAATATCAATCTCGTGGTGGCTGCTCTCCTTAATTCAACAGTGATAAGGTTTGATATCTGAGTCTATCCAGTCAAGACAAAATAAAATGCTTTCCACCTTTTCCATTAATCTCGTACCTTCTTGCCCAGCCCTTCACAGTCTAGACATTATTATTCTTGGACAACAGCCATCTCTGCAACATGAATTAAAAGACTTCTTAACTGTAAAGTTTCTGTTCCTTGTGGATAACATGTGTAAAGTGAACTGTGTATTCTCTGCACTCTGGTGATGTACAGATGTATTCCCATCAGATTCACTGCATGTTGTGAGCTGTAAGTTGACAATGTGAATATAAAAGATGAATTAATTCACAGAGGCGTAGCAGACGCCCAGTGTCTCTAACCTTAACTGAGAAAAACCCTTTCTTTTTCTAACACCAGCTGTTCATTCCCACGCCAGTCTGCGACTCTGTAAATGATTCATCCTGATATGAGTGTTTTGGGATCGACAGGGAAGCTATAAGCGCTGTTAAGCCTGAACCCCGGTTACTTGTTAGTTGGCATTTCTGGGTGAAACACTGCTTGACTCACTGCTGTCAATATGGCAAGTCTGCTTACTGCTCTGGCCACGCTGGCTATGTTGTCCTTTGGGTTGTGTGAGGAGAAGACCGCTTTGCAGCGAGCTGGTACGTCCTTCAACAGCAGAGAGTACAAATCTCTGCTTACTGTGAGCAACGGAGAGCAGTTTGGAAATTGGACATGGCCTGAGTTGTGTCCAGAAAATTTCTTTGCTGTTGGATTCAGTCTCAGGGTAAAGACACTGACTCTTTCACACATTTCAAATATTCTAATTACATAAAATAACTTGTAGCATGGCAAAGAAAACTAATCTTACCTAAAGTTCAATTATATATTCAATTAATTCAATTATATTGTTCAATTATATATTAATTCACAATATATATTCATCATGGAGTACAGTGGGTAACGATTCTCAATTAAATTTTACACAAAGTTTAGTTAAGGGTGAGAATATGAACAATGTGGAAGGGTTAAGGCTACAAAATTTCCTGTCTTTGTTACTATATCCGTCCACTGCAGCTCAGAAAGGAGACACTGTCGAGGGAAGAAAGAGCTTTCAAGGGAAACACGAGGGAATTTCTGTTAAAAACATGCTTACTTTGTTAACGCATTTCATTCATCATCGTTCATTATCATCCATAATTTAGAAGAAGCCTCATATCTGCTGCAGCTGAACTTAGAAATGCATTTTTGCACAGAATGAGGACTGTGGATTTAGTCTCCCATCTCTTATATCGCAGTCATGATAAAAAAGGGATCATTTGGCAGCCAGTATGTAGAGGAGGAACAATTATAGTGACAAAAATTGCTTTGATGTCCGAATGGGCATGTGAGTATTGCTTTAAGATAGAATGGAAGAAATTTGAACCTATATGGTGTCTTAGAGGGGACAAGTATCTGACTAAAAGAGTCTCTGGTTTTCCATCTTGTATTTTATTTAATGCAAAAAAAATAAATACAACCTTTCTACGTGTTAACCTGCATGCAGAACAATTCTCATTCTTCAGATTCTATCTGACCAACCAAACCAAACCCTCAAAACAATCAACTTTAACCTGATCTGAACTTGTTCCAAATTTAGCAGCTGCTTCATCAGAACAAGATAAAAATCTGATTTGAGCAGAGCTTCTGGAAACTCTGCTCTGTTTTCTCAGGTGGAGCCCAACCAATACGGATCTGATGACACTGCCCTGAATGGGATCCGCCTCATCTGCTCCAAAGACGGGAGCCGAAGCTTCCTGTACTATGTAGAGTCCCACATTGGCTAGTAAGTGTACCACAGTTTAACCTCTCTGTAATAAGGCTCCTTTATAAAGGGCTTATAAATTGTGACTAATGGCTCTATTAACGGACAAGAAATCATTTACTAATGCTTTATAGATCAGTTATAACAAACAAACACATTTGGGGTGTCAGGTTGTGAACAAGTTATCAGTTTCCAGTGATGGAAAATAACTAAGTACATTTACTCAAGCACTGTACGTAAGTATAATTTTGAGGTGCTTGTTTTTTACTTGAGTATTTCCATTTTTTGCTAATTTAAACTTCCACTCCACTACATATCAGAGGGAAATATTGTACTTTCTACTCCACTACATTTATTTGACGGCTTTAGTTACTTTTCTGATGACAACGCATAATATAACCAGTGGTTTCCAACCTTTTTGGCTTTTGACATCTTACAAAAAGCAGTGTGTAGTCGGGATCACATTCAGATGTCCACGAGTTGTTGCTCCGCCAATTTTTCCCTCTAAACTTCTCACATGGTTTCATATCAATAAATGTTCAAATGCTCCAATATTTCATCAAAAATCAAAGATTAAAGCAAAAAGTGGAAACAGATGTATGTATCAGAACTTTGTTTATTCTTCTTTCCTCTCCCATTAATCATCTCACGACCCCTCAGATGTATCTGATGAATCTTTGGAGGGTCCTGACCCCTAGGTTGGGAACCACTGGACTAAACTAACTAACTAGATATGCAGTAGTGCCTGAGGGGCTAATTTTCATCTGTGCGAGATGTTATAGAGGCAACCTAAAATTAGAATCAAATAACATTTAGTAAAAGTCATGGTAAATGACATAACTAATACACACAGACTAAATATGGCACGTATCCACCAAACAATGTCACAACACAATATAATTAACAATAGTAAAAAAAATAAAAAATAAAGACAGAACAAAACAAACAGGAAGGATGTGGAGAACTGTTCACCAATGCTTGACTGTTAATGAGCCACAGCTTCAACTTACCACTGAAAGAATGCTATGTATTAGTTTATCTAATTTGGCAATAAACTGTGTGAAATCTGGTATTACTCAGATTTAAATACACTTGGTTTTGCTGGCTTTTCATTTGTAGCAGTAGTAAATGAATATTAGGTAAACAGTCCTGCCACATTTGGTTTGTGTGGTGAAAGTTTTCTTTAGGAAGTCTGTATTCGGCAGCAGGAAATCTAACGTTGGACAATAATAAACATATTAATAGAAACATTCTCCTTCAAACATCTCATCTCACTCATGCTAAAATATTTTTTTTTGCTGATGTCTTTAAATATGCAGCTGTTTGTAGCTGTGGTCAGATCTATCTGATCTCAGCGGGACTAACCTGGCTCTACTATACAGGTTAAACAAGAATAAAGTAGGTACTTTGAAAACAGCAGGAAGCTGAAGACTGGCAGCTTCCCACCATGTTCAGAGGGGAAATGAAAGTTCTGCTTCTGCCAAGATTGCAAATTAGGCACTCAGATTTTGAAATGGCTTGACTTTCATCCAGTGTTTCAAGCCCACATCTTGGATCCTTTGCTGATTTTTCCCCCCCTCCCCTCCCCTCTCCTATATTCCCGCTCTCCTGTCCAGCTTCGGTGACTGGTCCCAGCCCCAGTACTGCCCCTCTGGTGTGCTCACCGCTTTCCAGCTTCGTGTAGAGCCCCATCAGGGTATGTTTGGTGACGACACGGCCGCTAACAACATCAAGTTCCGCTGCAGTAGCAACCCAGTGCTGGAGGGGCGCGGCATGGAATGGGGAGAGTATGGCCGCTGGAGCCAGGAGTGTGATGGAGGAATCTGTGGCATTGAGACCAAGATGGAGGAATACCAGTATGGCCTGGATGACTCCACCCTCAATGACGTGCGCTTCCATTGCTGTTCAAGGCCTCAGTAGGTAAGATGGAGGGTTAAATAATGAGCCAAAGCCCAGGAACAGTTAAGTGGTTAATGACGCTTCCACACCAAAATTGCCTGAAAATGGCTCTAAACCTAACTGCCTAACCCTAACCTTGATCCCAACCCTAACCTGCAGCTCGATGCCTGCTATCCAGTCATTTGAGAACAAACCATACCAGCTAATCTTAGAAAACTAAGCACAAAATTTGCTTAGAAAATTGCAAAGTGGGATGTCATTACGTGTCAAACCAAAACATTAAGCAATTGAGAACTTGTTTGTTCCCCCCCAGAAACTCACCAGAGGTGCAAATCTCGAATGGGGAGTTTTCATACTTACAGCCAGTCAAGTGGCTGCTTTAGGATTCCTCATTATCTTGAGAGTTTTTGATGATGAGATGAGATTTTCTCCAGGTGTTCTCAGGTGATGGAGACGGAGATATGGCTACTTTACCACCAGCTGTTCTTCATGCTTGGAAATGACTCTATTTGAAATCAGTATCAGAAAACAGAAAGACAGATTCTGCTACATCCTGGCGATTAGGATGTATAATACTTAACTTGAATATATGAGAAGTTTAAAGAAATATGATTCAGTCATTCTGGCAGTCATGATTGCTAATAACTACCTTTCAGATGATATTTCATAACACTTTGTAAGATGGATCAAACTGGCTTTTTAATGCTGCTTTTTGAGATACCAATCTATTCTTGACTCTTCATTTTCAGCCGTTTTCTTCATCCTTAACTGATAAACACCATGGAGATGAATTACGTCTGAGAACACAGACATGTCCGTCATTTTTAATCATAGTTACATAAACTGGAATCACAGTTGCTTGGATTTTCATCGCCCCCCAAAATCTCTCACCTCTAGGGACGACAGATGAATCAATCACTGTCCAATAACCAAGCTACTTTCTGACTTTTGTTTCGAAGCCCTGATTGATTTATTATTGGGCAGTTTGAGCCTTAATGAACCACACCTAAAAATCCATCAAAGAAAATGTATTTATTCTTATTCTTATTCTGGTCAAGATTAAAAAGAGAAAAGAGCTACAAGTTTGACTGCAGCTTACAGTTTTATTTATTTTCCCTCTTTCTGAATGTAGAATGGAAATATCAAAAGTGAGTGTGCTAGTTTTATTGCATTGCAAGTGTATATTATTGCACCGTATCATTTATTTTAAGTCATATAAATATAAGAAATAAAATGCCCAAGATGAGTTCAATGTTCTCTTCTCTCAAAAAAAAAAAAAGAAGAAAAAACTGCAGTTTGGGTATATTTTGAACATTTGGAAGGAATAAAAGGTTTGAAGGGTGACTGCATGAAATGACCAGAAGGTCTAATGTAATATATTTTCTGTGACAACCATTCATTGCTGTTTATGACTCTGTGTTTGATGTTTTTATCCACAGTGATCGGCAAGTGAACTCTGAGCGCTCCTGAGCCAGTCCAATCTTAAACTCCCCAATGACTAATAATAAAATGCTCATTTAAATTGCTGCTGTCTCTTTAATAATTTCCCTGAACCTTGGGGATGGGGGGTGGTGGGGCGGTGGGTTGTGTATAGCTTCAGTTCCTTCCTTTTTAAAAACACAAAAATGTGTTTGAGCTCATAGTTTGCAGCAGTCTACAATAAACTGACAGTTATTTGTCAAAACATCCAGCTCTCCAAACAAAGCTGAGTGTCACCTTCAGCAGCAAAAATAAAAAGATTAATAAGGAGCGCTGCTTCAAATCAAACACTGGTCTGAAAAGCCCTTTTTTTTTTTTTTTTTTTTTTTTAGATCATGTCATCCCCTCCTCACCTCTCATCAGCACGAGAGCAGCATGTTTTCATATCCTGTCTAATGAACCAGTGAGCTCACAGCAAAGTCATAATAAGTGTGAGCACAAAACAGAGCCGCTGACACAGGCATTTCTCAGAATTCCTGCTGGAACTGAGGTAATTAAGAAATGACAAGAGAGGGGGTATTAATTAATTTACAGTTTAAGGCCTGACAAAGGTTGATAAGACACCGATTGGCACACACAGAGGTAATTGTGTTAATTAATTGGTGAGTAGTTAATCTGCTAACACAGAGTGTGTGCGGAGGGAACTTGAGGATGTTATCAAACACTGCAGTAATGGTTTTCAGAAGATTGTGCAAGTCAAGGCAAAGTGATTACAGTTTTTAACGCACAGCTACAGAGTTCCTCTCTGTTATGGTAATGAATATACTGGTGTTGACCTCATATCTAAGTTCAAAGTGTATTTATTAGATGCTCAAGTGCACTTGTTGGTCTGCTTGTGTATCAGCAGGAGCGTTGACAAGGAAAGCAGCTGTGTGAGGAAGGAGCTCATTTCAGGTTAACAATGTAAAAAAAAAACAACAACTTTGTCCATAATTTCCTTTCAAAAAATGTGGTTCAGAGAGTCCAAAGTGTTATCTTTAAATTGCTTATTTTGTCTGAACAACACCTAATAAACCACACTCTCACTCTCACACTCACACTGACAGTCATTAGAAATCCACGCTGTGCAGCCAAACACTGTTCAAGCCCACTGAACTTTACTTTAAATTGGAGATTTGACAGTTTCCAGAGAACGCCGGGCAAAATTTTGAGGGAACGTGTATGAAATTATGCACAACAGATCGAGAATATTTCTATTTGATGGAATAGTGCAGCCATAAAAAACAAGAGTCTGGTTTTAAATATTTCACTCACTTATCAATGAACAGCTAGAACAAGCTGATACAGAATATAGTGTTAGTCAGTGTGGAAATAAGATGATTTTTCTAAAGCAGTTAATAATGCACAGTTAATATTGCACATTGTCATGAAGTCAGGACAGATTAAAAAGAGAATATTCAACTCTTAAACAGAGCCTGATTTTCATGTCCTCTGAAAAAAAAAACCCCGCCTCCTACATTTCCTATAATTAAAACTCAGTGTTGTCTTTCATTAAATCCTCCCTGCTTGCTAATTGCACATATTTCAAACGTCATTTGTAAAGCAGGTTTTCTGTCAAATCTTAGTCTTACGTCTAAATGAATAACTGATGACCTCACTATGGCATCATCAGGGAAACTTCACATCCATAGACAGATAATGATAATGAGTAAACTGAGCTTTATGTGTCAAATGGGTGGAATGCCCTTTAAAAGGGGAAATAAAAGGGAACAAGTTAAACATAATTATTTCATAAAGCTTTTCTATGTGATCATTTACTTCAGATTAGTTATTAAAACTGTAGTCAAACAATTTTCTGTTGACTGAATACTTGATTAATAGACATTGTCATTTCATCACTAAAACAATCAGGAAACACATGAGTCCTGTATCCAGTATTGTGATTTCACTGCATATGGCAGCCACTAGATGGCAGTGCTGCCTCAAACAGGACCTCAACCCACATCTCACCAGAATCCATGACTTTAATGGCATGACAAAGGCAATATAAACCTCTTTGACTGATTTTATGAGTGCAATGAATTTTAGATCAATTCAACAATGTTCAACACCTGGCACAGCAAAGCAGCTCCATCCCAGAAGCTTGTGGCACCTCCGAAGCCATCTGTGCACAAAGGCCCAAAAAATCTGTATTGAATCAACCTCAACCCCTATTTAAAAAACTGCTACGGTGTCTTGCACTGCAATCTTGAAATCAACTTTTTGTAGACTCACAAAGAAACATCATTATTTAAAACATGCTGCCCTCAGCACGTTGTCGTACTGTATAGCATTACCTCTGAGTCCGAGAATGGAACCTCAGGGATATAACGCCCCGGGTCATAGGTTTAATATCCAAACCACAGGATGAATGTGTTTCTGACCAGTTTAGCGGCTCGCCAGGGGTTCCAAAACTGCTTCAAAAGCCATTAACGCCTCCTGCAGTGAACAGAATGGATATGGTGTTTGTGGTTTTGTTTGAAGGCAAAGCCCTCCTCTTAATGACCTTACTCTCCCCTGGGCTCTGAGCTCATGACTTATAGATTGCACCGGCTGTGTTGACTCAACTGTAAATATAGTTCTCTTCATAAACACCATAGTGTTATTATCACGGGTGCCAGCTTGGGTTTTTATGTGAAATATTGATGCATGAGTAACAGTTTTGAGGCTGAATGGCATTGTTTTGATGTTTGGACGGAATGAATGGTATTGTTTTGGTGTTGGGGTGAAATAACCATAAAGTTGATCTATTCTAAGGTTTCCTCATAATGAAGGTAATAACCAGATGGAGCAGATTTTAAAAAATGAGAGCCTTTCTCTCAGAGAAAAATAAACAATTTGGGTTCATAAGTCTCCTTTCTCTCCTCTGCTTTTCCCTCCTCTCTCTTTTTTTGTTGTATTTGTCTGTCATTGATGGCAGCATGAACTGTCCCTGTGCAGTTAGAATACAACGTCTCCAAGAAATCATTTTTGCTGCTTAATGACACAGAGACAGCTGGAGCACTTGATGAGGACCAACAATTGTGTCTGCTGATTCAAACAGATGCTCAAGGTTACAGGCAAGGCTGTACTGAAGTATTTGGGCCTGCTCACAGTCTTGAGATGTTTTTTTTCTGTTATTTCAGAGCCGGATCTGCTGTCAGTCGACTGTCACTGTTAATGTACAAATGGGTGGAAAGATACCATACACCCACAGTTATTATTTGTAACATTATGCAAGAATATTTAGTTTTGTAGTGATTGCATATATATAATTACATTACATATTGTTCGCAAATGAGCACCTTTCTCGCCCTATTTTGTACTTCTGGTTAGATGCCTAAAAGTATTTGTTGTCTCAGAACTTCTACTTTGTGCAACAACAATAAAGTTAAATCTAATCTAATCTCCTCTAATTTGCTGTGTTATTATGGTAATTTTAAAAAATGTTTTCTAAATCCAAAGGATTGCACAACTGAGTGACAGAGTTATATCGCAGATGGCTCCCCGTGAACAACATTATGAAGAATATTGAATGGACATTGTTTTGTTTTATTAGACTTGGTTTTGACTCAATCCTGAAATTGCTCAGACTCGACTTCTGTGGTCTTGACCACAAGTCTGGTTTTAGGAGGCGTCTGTGTGTGTTTTTCTCCTCCAACTGTAAAAATGAAACAGTATTATGAGTTCATGAGTTAAGAGTTAAAAGGATAAATTCCTGAAAAAGCTTTGTGATTGAAGATCAAGGTATCTTTTAATAGCTGCCGCCTCAACAAAAGAGAAGCGGCTGTATATGTCCTTTGACACCAAATAAGCAAAGACACATGTACACATTAAATATAAATCATTTTATAATATACAAATTGTACAGATGTCATGAACAATAGGAATGTGGACATACTCAAGATAGCAAAGATAAAGAATACTTTTTCTTCCTCGATAGCAAACACTGCTATGCAAGTGACAACAGCACATGATCAAAGATACTCAACATTCATGATGGCAGCCGAGGTGATAAAAAAACTAACATCAGAGACAAAAAAACCTAAGAATACATTTTCCAGAGGCTGTGAGCAAGCTAAAGTGACAACACAGGAAAAAAAAAAATGACGGCATCCTATTGTATCATGTTCTGTCATTTCTATTCTGCCCATTTCACATCATAGTAGCACACAGGAAATGAACCATTACGCTTTTTTTTTTTGTTTTTTTTTTTACAGCATTACCAAGAACGATTGCACCAGCGCCACTATTGAGGCTCAGAAACAATTATGCTGATATAAGACAGGAAACTGTATATTACCTTTTTTTTTAATACACAAATGGGCAGAGAGCTGCAAATGTATATTTAAGTGTAACATTAGTCAAAGGTCTCCTTCTTTTCACGGACGGCTAGGTTAACATGGTTCAGCATCATTTAACTGATGAAGTGTCAGATCCTGCCTCGCTTTTCTCTCCCTGTCTGTGTTTTTCTTTTTTTTTTTTTCATAATACCAGAAAAAAAAATCATAATTACCCACAGTCCCTGGAGTGTACTCATGTCAGAGGTTAGACTGCACTGCAACCAATCAGCCCTTATCAGGGAAAAACGGAGCCCTCAAGGCCGCGGCCTCAGGTAGGACAGACGGATACAGGGCCGGTTGTAACTTTTGTCAAGGTTACAATCATCCATGTCTGTGAATGTCTAACCGGAATGTAGTGGGAGTCGAAAAAACAGTCATGTCGGATGAGATCACTGTGCTGCTTTACTGATTTTCCAAACTCTGCTGCCCTTGATAAAGTGGAATATGATCTGTCTGTTTTCACAGGATGCCAAAGGGGAATAAATGTCACAGTTTTTAGATTAAAAAAAAAGGAGTAAGACAGGAATACTGAAATAAATCCATATTCATAAAACAGATGACAGTAAAAACATTTATCTGTGCGCGGGGGAGATTGAAGAAACCGATTAAATCTGACAAAATAAGTTGACCAGGATTCAGCTGGGAAATTGTTCAAATATTCATAATGATCTCCTCAGCTATCAGAGGCTGTCTTTTGGTATTGCCTTTCATAATTCATATTTGTCATATTCTAACAAAAGTGTAGAAGTGACAGCTGGGTGATTATTTGCTCCCCAGCAGTTGTGATGCAAGAGGCAGCATAAAATATTTCTTGAATACAATAAGTGCTTATTAAAGCTCAAACAGCCGAAAGCTAAAAGCAGCTGAGAGAATTAAGGTAAAAATAGAAAAGAAAATACCACAGAGAATATTACGATATGACTTCATATCTTAATTCAATATCAGAGTGGTTATTTTTCATGTGCTCGTGCAAACTCCTGTTGTACAGCTGTGGAAAATCCATTCTGGCTCAAATATGACCCTTGACCTTGTCTGCCATTAGCGATGACCTCACACCCACAGGTCTGGGCTCCGTCATAGTGGAGGGCGAGAGGACAAGGAGCATATGTTTCAGGGGGTGACACACGCGGTGACCCCTCGGTTTAAAACCAACAACAGCCCTCAGGAGGTAGCTCGAAGCGTCAGTCAGAAATACATTTTAGCAAGCTTTAGCGGAACAGCAGAGGCAACACAAAATCCACAGTAAAATCATACGTCTCTTAAAAAACAGAACACTCACAATTAAAAAAAAAAAAAAAAACAGAAACATGTTTAAAACATCTTAAAAATAAATCCAGAACATATTACCTTCATATAGACAAACACTTCAAATCTTTTATCCCCTCTCTCTGAATTCCAGTAATTAAAACAAGGAACAATAAACTCACCTTCAAAATACCAACACTGACTGTAGCAAAACTTTCCTGTTTGACTATAACAAACATATAACACTTAAATCACCATTGTGCCTCTAAAAGACATTTCTAATAGCAGATTGTGGGCCATTTACAGTATAGTAATAAGGCTAAACTGGTCACAGTTTTATATTCTACTCTACACACAAGCATTTGCCATTTTACATTGAAAAAAATCTCAGCGGCGGGCGGATTAATCCCCCAAAAAGAGAGCACTTCAGCGTAATCGATCTTACTTGTGTGTAATTGAGGAGTCTCATTCTCAAAATGGAGACATTTTTCTTGACCGAGCTCTCATCTATTCTCATAAAATAAAAGATCCAAATTATGACAAATTACAGTCTGCCTAAAGCAGGACAGCAGGTAGTTTAAGTCATTGATTGACCAAATGTTAACATTTTTAATAAATAGGCATATTTTTATGATGGAGTGTGTGTAATTTCTTTGCAAAATTTAACATTTTTAACAAGAACTCTTCTTCCTCAGTGCAAATGATTCCCCATGACATCACCGTTAAATCTGAAGGCTATTTGTTCGACATACTG
Source organism: Euthynnus affinis (assembly GCA_029490765.1). Lineage (NCBI taxonomy): Eukaryota > Metazoa > Chordata > Actinopteri > Scombriformes > Scombridae > Euthynnus > Euthynnus affinis. Next base: position 7,423,531 of record CM055847.1, on the reverse strand, counting down.
AGGTGTTTTGCTGTCAATACCTCCCCCAATAAGTGACCACCATTATAAATGTATGATTCCTGACAGATACCCCGCTGACAAAATCCATTAGTGAGCTAATGAGAGCTCTATGCTGTGAACGTGGTCTCCCCCCCGCCCCCCTCCCCACCCCCCTTTTAAAACAGAAAGCTACACGATGCCATGAAACAGCACATTATGAATTGGTTATTGTCAGAAATGATGTCTGGTAAGAGGTGCTTAAAGAGCTGGAGGTAAAGTAATGAAGGAAATCTCAACGGGGAATGTGGGACGCAAGCGGCCGTTACTTTAAATGAGCCTATTCATTTCTTTTATTTGACTCCCTTATGCTCTGTGGTCTTTCTCCTTCGCTTTCAATCTCTTTCTTTTGTCTCAATGGCTCCCTCTCAATCTTCCGTTTTGGTCTCAGTGAACAACAAGCCTTGGTCCTGGCCACACAGATTAACTTTGTTTCCATTCCGACAAGTGCTTTTGTTTGTGGCTGCTGACTGGAAATGTCATTAAAAATGCAACTTTGAGCAGAAATAAATCCTCACTCGTATATGTAAAACCTAACTAGGTGTGTCTAAAAATGAGTTCTGTCCTCGAGCTGCAAACATTCAGCTGAATTTCACATCCTTATCTAACTTGGCTTTGAATATGGAACATTCTGTATGCAAGGTGAGCTTAGCACACCACACCAAAGAGTGATTATCGGCTCTCTTTGAAGCACTTGACGGCTTAGAGCTCAGCGTAAACAATTATCTCTTCACCCTACTTTGGATTGCCTGTCGCAACAAATGCCTTTCCCATCACCTCTACCAGTGTTCTCCTCCAAGTTCCCTCCACGTCACAACTCGTTATGGTGCACGGAACGAAGGAACACAAAATGGTGATACAATCTGTGATCACATATGACGCTTTTCTGCCTTTATGTTGTCAGTCGTGTGGATGAGGCAGGCCGGTGTCAGTGTCAAAATTCTGGACTTTTTCCTCAGCGTCGAAAAGTGAAAAAGAGTGGCGCAAACTGCTCAACTGCCAGGTGAAAGTACCTCTTGTAACAGGTGCTATCTGGGTCTCTAGGATAAGACAAGGAAAGCTCACTATGCTCTGTTCACCCTCTTACTGTAGGACTTGACTTTTTGGGGGGCTTTCTCAAACTTTTCTTCAAAAGCAAGAGAGAACTTTCTGCGATCCACGTTTATTAAACGTCACTGTTGTTCTTTCAGGTTATCTAATTAACCCTAATTGGGCAGGAGAATGATGTAACACTCTTCGTCCCCTTAAAGGCTTGGTCACACCATAGAGTGGCACAGTGAAAATGCTGTATGTGGTTCTGAGTACTCTCAAGGCTAATTTTGTGAATTAATAGCAATTAACTGCTAACACGTTAGCAATAGTCAGTTACAAGGGCTGTCTGAGTTTTTTTCTATTTTCTCCGGCTGTTACCACCGTCCTGGTAATTGTTCCCAGAATTCAACAAAGAGTTATTGGTTACTAACAGGAAAACAAGTTCCCCACAGTTTATGCAAAAGACTTATCTGTACCATTGACTCATGTCTCAAAACTATCTGCAAACCATACCTTTTTTGTGGAGCCATTCATACTCCGATGGAGGAGGATAAATAAATGTAGATGTAGCAAAACAGCTAATAAGCTATGAGAACTTTCTCCATTTTGGACTCTTCGACTCTCTGTTCCTCCAAAGGGCACCAGTCAAGATGGCTTGCTATTGGTCAGTGGTATGAATTTGTGTGTTAAGTTGTCACTTGCAGATTTATTTCGCTGGCATGACCAAGCCTTTAAAACTGTTGCTCATTCTTCTTAAGTAAAAGAAAAATGCGCCCTACGTAATCATGGCATCATTCTAGGCATTCACCTCCCTGTTGATTTTCATCCAGTTATTCCAGTGACTCCATGTTGACTATCCTGTACCAGCATCTCCTGTCTTGGATATATACATTCAGTATGTGTGGTTATACAGTAGGACTGATGTCTGCGGTTACATGAAATTGTTCCGTAGCTACACAAGTCACAAGGGAATAGTCTTTGAAAGATGGTAGGCTTGGAGAATGCTGCAGCAATGGGGATTGAAGCCCCATTAATGTGGATCAGGGAGTGGCAGTTCTTTAGATGGGGAATTTCAGAGGTAGGGTGGGAAAAAAAAACCTTGACTCGGACTATACGGGCTACTCTTCTGGGCTTTGATTAGTCGGTGTGGGCTGTGAATCTGACATGATATCCTTGGTGATGACCTCCACGCCTGCTGGTTCTTCTGTCTGGCATTTGATCACGTTGTCTTTGCCCTCTTCTTTCTCTTCGTCCGTTTCTACTCCGTTCTCGATCACAGCTTCGGCTTCTGCTACGCCCTCTTCCTCCTTGTCTTTGGTCTCGCTCTCTGTTTCAACAATCGCAACGGTTTCTGTCACCTCCCGGACCTCTCCGTTTTCTAAAGGCTCTCCGTTCTCTTCTGATCCTTCTTGGTCCAGTGCTATCTTTTCTTCTTCTCTCTCTTCTTCTGTGCAGTTTTCTGCTCCCTTGTCTTTTGTCTCTGCTCCTCCATCTTTCTTTTCAACAGTCTCTATGCTGATTTCAATCCCATCATCAATCTTTCCATCTTCCTCACAACGTGCCTCCCTTTCTTTTGATGTCTCACTTTCTCTCGCTGCCTCTACCTCTGTTGTGTTCACCCTTTCGTTGCTGCTCTTGTCTTCCTCCTTCTCAACCTTTTTTCTCTCATCAAGAATCTTGAGTTCTTCCGCATCCTTCTCAATTTTTGTTTTCTTCTTCTTCTTGTTCTTTGCTGTGTCTTTGATGCAGTTCTTGTTGGACTTGCTTCGGGGTTTGAAGATCAATTTCTGAAACATTTGAAGTTTACATTAGCATTTTTCTGAGATGCATTGTAACTCTTTAAATATATGCCTGAAGCAGTACACACAGACTTAATTAAGAATGGATCACAGTGGATCTAATATCGCACTGGGATAACTAGTTAATTCAAATGAGTCTCATTGATGCAGGAAAGGAAATTGAGGCCATTTTGAGGGTAGTTATTAGTGGCCTCAAGGCCTGCAGTCTGACCAAACAAACAGGCAGAAATTTAATGCAATATATCCTCAATTACTTGTACAACTTCTTCAGGGTTCTACACACTACAGGGATACAGAGAACTAAGATAAACTGCAAAGAAACTAACAAGAAAATCTTGTTAGCACTAGCAATTCCCTAAGTCTTAAGGCCTATTAAATTTGTTGTTGTGATGGCAGTTTAAATTCGGGTCACAGAAAGTGTCAACATGGATTCATTCCACTGCGGACAAAGGTTAGCTTTAGAGGTTATCACCACTATTCAGGGTTGCTAAGAAAGCATTTCTAACCCTGCTTCCCCAAACAACAAATTTGGCCATTGCTGAAGAATTCCTGGTATCTCAAACAGAGAGGGGTTTATTCACATTTGGGCAGCGCTGTGTGTGTGTTTGTCTGCTTAAAACAAAAACAGCTGTGGAGGTGGCAAAAGGTGATGTTGGCCTTGGATATATGGTGCACAGGTGACATAATGGCTAGTGGGAGACTCTACATTATAGCCAAGAGCAACATATCCTCATACTGAAATGACAGAATAGGTTTATTTCCAATTACTCCCAAAGCGACATATATGAGTATTTTCAGTGCCCTCTGTAGGACAGCCGAGGACCAGACCAGCACTCTAGAACGACCCAATATGTCACTTTCTAAAATAAGACTGTAAAATGCAGCTTTCCAAAATCATTACAAATCACTGTTAAAAAATATTTATGTCTTATGGTGTGAAACCACCGTGGTTAAGGTGTGGTTAGGTTTCGGCACAGGAGCCACTTGGTTAAGTTAGGTAATGATCATGGTTTTGGTTAAAATGATCACTTAACATGTGGTTTGTACTTCCTTAAGGCAAATAATCACCGTCCCTTTCCACTTGTGTCATAATTATTAAGGCCACTAGATGGCGTAAACATAACTATAGGTCGTTTTTTCGCCTGAATTTTAGACCTAAGCTGTCACTTTTCTTGTGAGGACAAGCTGGCCAAGAAACACAGGGAGGAATTTGAAGTCATGTACCTTTGATTCCCTCCTCTTCCGGCCCAAGACTGGTCTCTGCAGGAAAACAACCTGTTTGGTGGACAGACTTCCATCACTAAAGGATGAGGAGACAGAGACAGGTAGGGAAAAAGAAGAGAACATGTTTTTATTTTTATTGTTGAAAAATACTTTCAAGACAAATATGTAAAATGCATTAAGAGCTAAATCCTGCGATAACGCTGATTCACCCTGTTTGACCTTCTATCAAGATAGTCAAATGATTGTTGGCCACTGCTCATGCTTCACACTCTTATCTGACAGCTTTAAGGATATTAGCTCACGTTTGTGACCTAACCTCTTTACTGCTATCATCTGTCAGCGTCATTTCCCCTCCGAAACGTTTGAGTCTTGCACAGAAACAGATAGTTCACGCCCAAAGAAGCAGGTCTTTAAGTTCGCCTGAATGCCTGTGCTTAACTTGTGAACATCGCGTCCTTCTCAGAACATGGATTTCTTCTCTTTTCTTCAATTCCCAAAACAAAATCCTCCATCCCATGCACATGTCACACTCCCGTGTTCTGAGAAGGATAATCTGCACAAGTACTTGCGCTGACAGATTAATCATGGCAGGAAATGCAGATTCATCTCTGAGTGGGCTTCCTGTCTCTCATGCTCACTCCCACTCTTTCGTCTGCTCATCTTTGCCATGCACAGCCCCTTTCTTAGCCGAGTGTACACTCATTATCTAGCTGCCTACTCTGTTTTACCTCTCTGCTTTTATCACCTTGTGACAGCCTGATTTGTGACAGTTTTATTGTTTGTTTCTGCTTTATTCCTTTTATTTCTCCCTTGCTATTATTGGACATGGCTTAAAAGGAGATATGTTGTCCTGTGCTATCTGACACAAGTTCAATAACACATGCACACATATTCGCGCACACACACACACACAAAGGTTAGATGCTGTCTAAAGTTAAGCTGCCCGCTCAGCCTTGCACATGAGGAAAGATGGCAGGTTTATGATCACTGCAGAACCCTAAAAGCCTGCTACAAATCTTCCCATTCTCAACATCAAATGGACTTGAGACTCTTCCAGCAGAGGGCTTACTATCTAAACCATCCAAAGCCCACCACAACTTCTTTTTTCCATTACCTCCTTCCTTCCACCATTTATCCATAAGCTATTTTCTGGGCTGTCAAGAATGCTGGACGGCTTCCTGGTGAATCAAAGCTGAAAACTAACCCGAGTTCCCAGCAAAAGCCCCAGCCCATTAAACTAGAAAGGAGTGGATGGCTTAGAAAATTACAGGCCTTTACTGAACCTACTCTTGGCTGTCAGTGTCAGCTGCACTATTATAACTTGAAGCCATAAAGAACAGCAATAGCCTGTGTCTATTTATGGGTGAATGTACCTGTTGGTGGCTTCATCTTCAAGGGAAAAGCCTGCCACACTACTCTGGTGCAAAGTGCCATTTATAGTAAAAAAATACAGGCAAACCAAACACTACACCTATAATGCAAATATTTCCTCAGAAAACTAATATTAAGACTGTATAATGTATGTGTTGATCAATATTTCATCTCCAATAAGGTTAGATACCTGCACTAATTACTTGATTTGTCTGAACCTTCCTATTTCTTGTTCCAGAGTTAATATAGAGAAATTCACATTTACTGTAGTTAATGGCTCTAAAAATGTAATTACCATCTACATTAATTGAAAGCAGCGAACATGAATGCATGCTCTGAGACAACTACATGAATTAATGTTGTGTGGAGAAGCTGCTGAGCACCAGTTAGCATTAATTTCAGACGCTGCTGAGATCACTGACACTTATCCGATGCCTCCAGATGAGTGCAGGCTGCAAACCATCAGACTACAAAAAGCGTGCCTTTGCAAATTTGCTATTTAAAAATGGAGGAGTCAACACCACAAAAACAAGTGTAATGAGTATTACTAATCTGAAATAGATCATCAACCATTACTTCTGCACGCAAAATGTTTTTGAGGCAGGGAGAGAAATGAGCTCCGTCTTGTACTGTATCTAGGCCGACTCTGATTAATTAGCCATGTTGCACTGTTGTATTGTGGCATTTTGAAAGCGAGGAGAGAGGGAGGGTAGTTAAAAAAAAACAACTAAGGATGAAAATAGAGAGGTAATTAATCAGCTTTGCTGTGAAAGAGCAGCAAATATGAGGTGGGGGCAAAGCAAACACTCGGTCAGTGTGCTGATGGATACATCCACACTTCATCACATGACACAACACATCATAATATGATTAATGAAAAATATAGTGCTAGCATCTCACTAGTTAAAGAACTACAGACTATTCCTTATTATCACTACATGTTAATATAATGAGTAAGTTATACTTATTTACATCTAGTTATAGTTGTACTTATAGTATCTCTTTTGCTTCTGATATTACTATTTTGCCACCCTGGCAGTTGGATTCAGTTTAACATTCAGTTGCTAGTAGCAACCACTGCTGGTACACTTTTACTGACACTGTTACATCCACCATTTTGTGAGCTTAGTGACTAAGCAAATACTGAAAGACTGACAGGCAAATTTCCAATGCTCCCGTCATCCCAATCGTTTGGTGTAGTGTGGCCATAAAACTCAGTCTGAGCTGTCTTCATTCAGTCTTTTTCATGTCTTCATGTTCTGATAAAATCGAACATGTTTAGTGTCAATTTTTTGTCTTGGCTCATGCAAATAGTGAAGTTCAAAGATGTGGACATTGTCAACAACCAATAGTTGTACTGTCTCCAGAACCAAACAGGTAGCAGCAAACTGAACTAGACTCTAGGGAGGTGGATCCTTGCTCTCCCTGTTCTCTCCACCAGTGCCGTGTCCACATTCTTTGGTGTCTTCTTCTTATTGGTTGTTTTTTTTTTTTTTTTCAGAACAAACCACAAGGACATCTGTGGCCAAAAGCTGCTTCTGTTTCTGCACCATTGTTCAACATTTGTTCTTGTAACTTTCCACCAGGAGCAAAAAGGAATCTGGTTGTAGTCTTGCAAATAGTGACCCTACATAGTGACCCAGTCTCAAAATGATGACACACTGTCTGTAGATGTGAGAAGGTGCCAGACTTCAGTCCTTTAAAAGTATTTTCTTCCGGTCTATGGTAGGCATGAGACTGAAACTAGACTGTAGTAGAGTGAAATATTTAACTTATTCAATAGGCAATCAGCATATTGAAGAACAAATTTTGGTCTCAAGTGAAGCCCTGCAGTGTGCCTGAGAACATGCACGGCCTTTGACCATAAGCGGATGTACACTCATATAACAGCCATGAGTGATGAGTCAGCACAGGCTTAGCTGAGGAACCGTTACATTTCTGTGAAGAGATTTTCCACCAACAGTCACAGCTGCTGCTTTTAAACCTTCACTGTTGCTTCTGCTGCTGCTGCTACTGCTGCTGCTGCTGCTCAGCTATGGCTATGAGCTCAGCCTAAATTGGCACAGATTTAGGTCAGTCTCTTCTGAAAGCTGTCATATTTCTTTCAACAACAACTTGAACAGACAATATTAAAATTTATAACATGTTCCAGTTTTCACAGGCAGGACACATAATGCCTTAAATTGCTATGACTGCACAAGGGCTATGAATACAGTAGTATATACTACAGTAGGTGCTCCTAACATCTGTAAGTTTGGATTTTAAGTTTTCCAGTTTTCAGTAATAATTTTTCTTGAGAAACACATCATGTGACGTGAAGAACTGCCTCCCCATAACAAAGCTAGAAGACGTCAGTGGTGACATTTTTCATTTTTCACATCCATTCAAAGACACTTGGACAAGAAAAAAGAATAGGTGATAGTTGCATGTAAATCTTGCAAAAATATATATTTTATACTTCACTGTTATCCTCTGAACACCACATAATGCTCTAAAAGGGGCCATTCTTCATACTTTAATACTTAGGTGAACTTTTATACTTGTTTTTATGGAATTTTCCATCTTTAAAGGGTTAGATATTTTAGTTACAGATTAGGTCAGATATAGTTTTAAGGTCACACTGTAATTCTTTATCTTTCTCCCTGAGACTTCAGCTGTCTGTGATGTTTTGGATAGCAGGAGTCTCTCTGATAAATCAAGACCAGAGAGGACCCACGCTAAACAACACAGACAATGAGGCTCAATAAAACGTGACTTAAGAGGTCACGGTTGTGTGTTTTGAAACTAGTGAACCAATTAGACTAATTTTTCATATTGTAGGCTGATCTGCTCGGGTTAAAGACTAAGACTTGGTCTTTCAGACAGACACGGAGAGAGACAGCATCCGAGTTACAGCAACTTCAATGTCAATAATAACAATCAATAACTTCAATTAACATTTTCAGCTTTAAGACATCAAAAGCTCGTGTGTGCTTCATGTTGACCATCGCTCAGAAAATATCCACAACACTTGTGATACTTAGATTTTGAATGCAGGACTTGTAACTACATTGGGGTATTACTGCTTTTACTTAAGCAGGAACCTAAGAAGCAGGTTCTTGTAATGTAATCCTTCAAATGTCTGAACACTTAAAAATGACTATATGTGGAGGTACAAAGTTTTTGCAGGACAGAGGTGCAACTCTTATGAATTTAAACAATTATTAGACATTGATGTTACAGATTTAGCACCATGGCAGCAAGAAATAAGGTAAAATATTTAAAATATTATTTACTATATTTAAATTGCATGCAAATGGATAAAAAATTGCACGAAATGAACAAGAGACTTTCAGTTAGTGTTGTTGCAATTCCTACTGGTTGCCAACAGAGGTCGTTAGAGGTCAGAGATTACTTAATGCCCCTTTAATAGTCAGATGAGGTTCATTACCTGTTAGTCTTGATTACAGGAGTTGGCAGCACACAGGTGAGCCTCCAACCATACGTGGCCAGGGACTGCAGTAGAGGAACATAATCAGCCTTCACCTGCAAACCCTGAGGAGAAAACACAATGTCCATTACAACCTACAATCAACCCAAACAACCCGAAAACCAGTACATAATCCCAGCCCTCTCCCTTTCAATGCCACAAATACACAGCACATTGAATAGCAGGAAAATTATGGAGTAGAGTGCATTCGCTACTGTGATTACAGCTGTAACGCATGAAGATATGAGATGCAATCAGGCGCTGTCAGCATCACTTAAAACTCAAATCTCAGTTTAAAAAGAAAAAAAACACCTCTCAGATACGATGGCTTTTATATGATATATATGGCTGCTGTCTGAGAGGTTGTTTTCGAAAGCAATGTATATGGGAAAGAATAAGCGCTGATATATAAATCAACTGCTACAGAAATTCCCTGGTTGCCATGAGTCAACAAGACAAGAGTCTGTCAGCACAGCGAGTCTATGAGCATATAGATTGCTTATGTGAAACTGCTCACTTTGTTGTGAACATTTTAATGCCGTTTGTGCTATTAGAATACCATCACATGAGCCATAGTCGCATTATCTCAATGAACAGATTGAAATCAACAATGGTCGAGGTATAAAAATGTAAATTTGCGTATAATTCAAACTGTAATTCAAACTGAGTCACATACAGATTACTCAATCTGAGAGCAGAGCACACCCCATAGATGCAGCCCTGTGCAGAAAGGAAACGCATGCGGTTTGCCATTCTTGACTTTATAGGCATCTGCCGAAAGTGAAAAACCACAAAGTGTGTCAGTCAGATTGATCACACCTACAACAGCACATAAATTCACACGCACACACACACACACAGTTACCAGTTGTAAAGAGACATCAAATACTATATTGGTAATGGTGTGAATTATGCAAATAACATATTTGAAAGGAAAGAGCAAAACCAAAATCCCACCATATAGACCGTTCCCTCTTTTACATAAGTTCCAGACCGTTACACCCAGTGGTGAAGTATGTGCACTGATATGAGTCAAGGAGGCAGTGAACATTAACGAAGTAGACCACAGAACTTCACAGAGTCTATTCATAGTGCGCTGATCAGCTGTGCAAGAACAGAGACTTGAGAATACATCACACCTACACACACTACTTTAGCCTTCACTATACTGCGAAGTGTGAAAATGTTCTCTAATTAAAGCTGCACCAACTACGGTTTTCATGCGAATATACTGTGAACCCACCTTCATCAGCCTCTATAGCATCGAGGCTACATTATGTGCGTGTCCCTTTATCCCTGAAGGAGTCAACGCGCAGTAAAAAAAAAAAAAAGTGACAAATGAAAACTGGTGAGAGAGAGAAAGAAAACCTAAGCCTAGAACTAAACATCTAAACATCACCTTTGATTTCCCTTTTCCTTTTGACATCCTTTTGTATAAAGTATGACAAACGAGAAGTTTTTGTGGAGTTTACTCAAGACACCTTACAAGATTTAGGGTGCTGAAGTTTAGAAATGTTGAAACCGATACCTCTCGCTCCTGTTTTGGAGCCACCGATGCTAGTTGTTCACAGCAGCCTTTCCTAGTTACGGCGTAAACTACTGTAAATAACACAGAAACTCGTGGTAACCAGGAAGCTAGTTTGCAAACTTGCAGCAGTGTTTTCTGCTATTACCAGTAGTATCTCTGTCGCACTGAATAAGATTAACGACATACTCATTTAAGAGTATTAATGCTTTTTTAGGGACAATTTACTTCTTCTGTTTCTATCAAGTCATACTGTTATTTGCTGAGATACTACAGTATAAATCCTCACAGCAACTATTGCCCTTACTACCAACACTATTAGTACTATTACAATGATGTTGAATAAAATGTGAGAGGTGGATGGTGGGAAAAGGACGTATATTTGCATATAAGTTTGTGAGTTTGTTAAAATACTAGGTTTATTGACTGGTGCACCCACTGTAAACACCTTCAACATGCTTTTTTTGTGGTTTTCTTGATGAGGAGTTTAGACAGGTGAAGTTTTGATGAATTTCATTTTTTTGGCACGCCCACTTTCTCTTGTTTCCTCCACATCTAGCGAACCCTTCTTATCTATGTAAATGTTATAAATAGCACGTAAATATAAACCACACACTTCTGTTGATCATCCGTTTACTTCTCATTTTGTTGTAGTTTTTGTGTTTTTGTCTCCAGTTCACCTATAGTCCACCTCTGGGACATAACACTCAACTACAATGATCTCAGATTACAATTAATGTTAATTATTATTGTAATTATTTAGAATTCTACCCTTATATAGTCATAACTGAATTACAATAACTACTAGTACAACTGCTACTTCCTCAAATTACTATTACAACTACAACTAAAAGTAAGTACTACCACTACTCTTTTAACATATCTACTGATATGCCTCACACTGTTACTACTACCTTTAATACTGCTACTAGTGCAATACCATAATACAGTATTTTCCTATTACTATTACCTCTGCATCTAATTCTGCATCTAGACTGGTGGGTAGTCATACAAAGAGAATGAAAGAGTGAAAGCACTTCCAAGAAAGAGAGAGACTGATCAGCATGCAGTGCTCGCTGTCTGCTATGAGACAGACTTCAAATCAGAACACTTAAACCCACTTCAACACACAACGCCTCATTTTTCTTCCCCAGACTCTTATTGACCAGGGTGACAGAGCATGCACAAACAGACCTAAAGCAGTCGCATATCAAGTTGTATGTTGCAAAGAGCTAATCGTTAGGATACAAGACAATGCTCCAGACATTGTTTAAACAAGCATTACTTTCTAAGTTCCTACAGGGAGAGATGCATCTACATTTTTCTGGGGTTTATATTGGAACCACTCCCAGAAACAGGCTCTCTTTCAAAGCTTGCCTGCAAAGTAAATTGAGAAATAATTTTTCTGTAATGGCTTGCTGTTCATTGGAGTAGGTGAGAGTTAATCACAGTCCCCGGTGTCTGGCTCCCCTCTCTCCCTGACTTATTAGGTGGGGCCACCTCGCTGCATCAGCACTCCAGCACCAACCTGTGAGCCTAAAAAACAAAGTAATCACCATGGCATCTTTTTCCCCGATGTTATGTTAGTGACCATAAAGAAGGAGCACATGGTAAGAGGACAGAGAAGCTGCAGTCCAACCATCCCGGTCAAAACTCCTTTGAATTAAATTAAGTAAAAAGAAACTTCGTCATTCGTCTTTCAGGTTCTTCTTGAATTCGCCTCTTCAGACACATAAAAGACATTTGTACCTTGGAGCTGTGGGGCCCAACCATCTCGCCAAAGGGCAACTAGGCAAGAAGAGGGGAATCTCTCATTCACTGTCACAGTTTTCTAAAGCTGAAATCTAAAATAGCTGCTTTGGGAATAACACACGTCAACCTCCACACACCATCACTGTCACAAAATGTATGGAGATATATTATCTAGCAAAGGCTTAAGACAAAGTTTGTTTTCAGCCCTGTAGCATAGAGAGTGCAGCTGCAGGTCAACTTGAAGTTCAAAGTGCAGTCTGGGAGTCAGCTCAACAAAAACACAGGTCTATTGTTTTTCTTTAAATCCCCACAGCAGACCCGGCAAGGTAGACATAACAAACCGTAATTCTGTTTTCCACCAGAATATAGCTGTATTTTTGCAGACTATTGGGGTCAACAGGTTTGCAGACACAGACCAGTAATGATGAAGCATATACCTTTAAAAAAGGGCATCCAGATACTGCTCCTTATTGGCTAGTTTGACCTAGAGCGTTGTCACAGCAACAGAAGATTCAGCATTGAATCACTTGTATGTTTTAAAGCTTTGCAACAACCTTTGTGTGTACTTGTCCGTATCAGAAAGGGTTTAAAATAGGTCAGATGTTCAAAATAGACATAAATGAATGATAAATATTACATAGTGATTTGTGTAAACATTTCTGCTTTGTACACTTGCTAATGGATCTAATAGCATCCGTATTTGAGGGCTGACAAACCAGCATGGATGTTCCAAAACATCTCACCAACTTGACAAAACAATATCATCATGAGGTCCATTTAGTAGCTGTTCTGGAGCTTTCAGTCTTACCACATGATGTTAATATTTCAAATTTTCTGAGCACTTTAAGGGCTTCTTGTTCGCGTTTTAGGTCAAAATTGACAAAATAAAAGTCAGTTCACCTTGGAAACAAGATGATAAAACAGTTTGAAGCTGCAAAGGGTATACAGTTAGGGTATTTTCTTATCATTAAATACTATTCGTATTTATTTATTTTGTATTGTATTATCTATATTTATTTTCTATTTTATTTTATTAGATTTTATTTATTATTCTTTCCCTGATTTATTCAATGTGTTTTTTTTTGTCTCCCCACAAACGCACCATCAAAAGACCATTTTCCCTGCTTAAAATCTCATCAGTGCTATAATAATACAGCTTAGACACGTCCAAATGATCCAAATGAGATCCAAACCACAACTTTTTTGAGGAATCAGCCCACTTTTAAGTCAAGATGAAACTATGTAGCCCGATAACACATGGTGAGGTAGTTATAATAACAAAGGATCAGCCACATACTGTAGCTGTTAGTGTTCATCATGAGTTGTCAGTGAAAGCTTTTATCATGTACTTTTGCAGGAAAAATAAAAAATACGAGCATTTGATGATTGATACTGATGATTCAGATGGGGGTTCGCAGACAGATCAGACAAGTCATCGACTTTAAAGCACCAGCTGTAATTATTTTATTTTAAAAACAGATAAGGCCCAGAGCAAAATTCTGACAGGGGGCCCAGAGTTCCCCCCCTGTGTCTCTGTTTACTGCTTTGTAAAATTGGCCTGCTGGCTAGTTAGCTAAAAGCCAGATGTTTAACAGAGCTGACTCTTTAACCACAACCTACTTTGGAGGAAGATATGAAGACAAACCAGATTCTGTGTCATGTTAACCTCAATTTGTACTCAAACCTGCCTGATCTGACTGTTCTGTTTGACTCACGTGAACTCAAATCACACTGGTCCTTTTTCAGATGTTCCTCAGTTAGCTGGGTTCATTTTATATAGTAAGCAATTTTCATCATTGTCCTAATACTATAGTTACTAGGCAGTGCTGGAAGAAGTATGTGGATCATTTACTTAAGTAAAAGCACCAACACAACAATCTAAAAATCCTTCATTACACTGAAATGTGTTGAATTCAAAAACTTTGACAGTACCAAGGTTTTATCAGCAAATGTAATCAAATCAAATCTTTGCGTAAAATGTGGGATAATTTTGGTAGTTTCTTTGAAAGAAACCATCTGATAAGTTTAAGAGGAGGAAATCTCTCTTTGGTGGTACTGCTAACAACTCATAGACATTGGAAACGTGACAAGGGGCCCCAACTATAGACACTGTTTCTTTGCAAGGGACTAAACGTTTGGGAACCACTGGCTTAGTCTTTAACATTGCATCGCATGTTATGAGCTTATCATGCTTCATTTAATGTAAAATATGAATCTTAATGTTGTAGTAAGCTGACAAAATGTGGAGTAAAAAGTTCAGTATTTCCCTCTGAAATCAAATAGAATAGAAGCATAAAGTTGTGTCAACATGGAAGTCCTCAAGTAGTATGTGATCTCAGGAAAAACCTGGATAAGTTAAGTACAAGTACCTGTTCAAGCAAACTGTGCTTCAATACTGTACTTGAGTAAATGTACTTAGTTTCTTTCCACCACTGTTACTGTGGCATTCATTTCAAAACTGTTAAGCCTCTGTTGAGTTAGATACATGTTGTTACATGTTTCTAATATGTTACTACACCTTATAAACAGCTACAATCCATAGTGAACCACAAACTCTGTCTCCATCCCGGAGCGCTCAGCATCATCATCATCACACTGTCTGACAGAGCGGGGCGTGATCTCTCACTTTTAGGGATAGTGCAAATTACTCTTCTTCTATCTAGGTCACCTCTTCTCTCACCTCAGTCAGAGAGGATAAAGATATAATGGGCAGGCGATACACGTTAACGATCTGCTCCCTTCACCACATGCACGCCCTCAGGCCACAGCATGCACACACAGGTTAAAAAAAAAATCATATACTATACATTGTATTATAAAACTACATATCTCCGTCCTTGGGCTTGTGGTGATTCTACTGCGCCAGGTAGCTTTTTTTGTGAACTTGATCTCACACACAAGATGTTCATATTTATGTGAGAATCTGAGGTGTCCTTCCCTATGTCTTAAAATTGTGTCTTCAAAGATTTCCTTTCTGCCGTACTGATGCTGTGATGTGGGGCCCTAATCCCATTTTAGACATAATTTCGTTTCCGGAGACTGTGAAGTGCTGCTCTTCAAAGCCGGGGATGCAAGTGAATTCTGGGGGATGAGTGACAACAATGTCGGTGCTGTTAAGCTCCTTTCACTTGCTTTGACTTTGGACTGCCATTCTTTAAATTTCAACTCCACTGATATTTCAATTTCTGCAGGAGTAGACGGTTTCTCTCTTAACTCCCCCCCGCAGTTTCTCTGGTTTGTGTTTTTTGGTTACGAGTTGTCAAGATCAAGCAGAGAGTGAGCCTGCGACATCATCAAACTGCACTGCTTGAAGTTGTTGAGAGATTTTACTTACTAACAACCAGGATATGATATCCGCAGTCTTCATCAAGAAACTCAAAGCCTACAGGTACAGTATATGATTTTTTAAAAAATCCATTATGAGCTGGAAAAAAAGCATAAACAGTTCCTCATTCAATCTGCCTTATGATCCTCTACTATGCGTCACAAGCCAGAGAGAGAAAATAGTTCTTTTAGCATTGAATCATCCTGCAAAAAACACCACACTCATAAAACAACAGTTATTTTTTTGTGTTCCAGCAGCACTAATAATACCCAGAAACACAGCTTTTCTTGTGGTAACCATGGAGCTGGTTTGCAATCTGTCTTGTTTTCTGCTCTAACTATTTTTCTAAGTTATATATTTGCTTTAACACAAATATCTAAATGATACAAATGCACCAGTAACCACTACACAGAGATAATCACTTTTTTTTAAGATTCTAACTTCTTTGTTATGTTATTATAGGTACTGGAGTGCATATAGCGGCATCTCTGCTGTATCTAATTAGAATAAAAAAAACATCCAGTAAAGTATTATTGCTCCAGTGAGGAACATTTTTAAAGGCCACATAGCAAAAAAATAACAAAAAGACAGACTCTATCATTTACCTGCTGTGACATGTGGCCATGAAGGATAATTTTGGTTTTATGTTTGGACATATCCATCATTGAGATTTGTGATGCCACAATTCACCTCCATTATATTGGGGTGGTGACAAATACACGCACAGAAACACACACACACACACACACGCCGCATAAAACCAAAACAATCTGCATGGATACCTCAGAGGCTAAGTGGGAGAATACACTCTTTTGACACTATGGTTGAAATTAACCTTTAACGATGATCGCAGAATTACAGGACAGTGGTCAAATACTCTACAGTAACTGTACATTGATTTTTGACCAACAGAACATTGATTTTCCTCTTAAAGGAACATCCATTGATTTTTCTATAACAAAGTCAATGTACTGGTCACAAGGAGAACTACACAGCCTGTGAAAATAGTTGTCTGTGGCTCTGGAGGAGCTTTGTCAAGTCAGAATATTACTCATGTGGCATCACATTAGCAAGCCAGGGCTTCAGCCTGCTCTTACCATTTTGTTTGCAAAGGTACGTCTGCTTTCTCTTTGTGATGACATCAGATCATTTGTGCATGCCCACAAATGGTTGTCTGTTCAGGCTCAAACACATACGGTTGTATTTGAGAAGTTTCCATGTCGAGGAAATAACAAGAAAAAGAAGCAAAATCCCATGACTATTGTTTACATAGCCTCCTGAGCCAACAGGCGGCTTCCTGAAGCTGGCCAATCAGAACAGAGTGGGCTCACTTAGAGGGGGGCCTTAGAGAGACAGGACTTAAAACAGCCTTTTTCAGACAAAGGCTGAACTGAGGGGTTGCATAAAAGACCAGTATAAGACAACTAAGGACATTTTTGAACTGCAAAATGCAAAAATATTCTAGTAGAGCCCCAGAATAAAAAATACAGACCTGGAGATGTGCATAATATTTCCCCTTTAACAGAAAAACTTGCAGAAAACTGCAGACATTGTGTTTCAGAGATATGGGCATTTATGAGGCAGGGAAGATCGAAGGAAAGATGTAGTTGCATCACATGAAATATAAGATTCAGTGTTTTTGTAGCTTGACTCTAGTGGGAACTAAAAGTCAGGAAGTGCAGTACTTAAATTTAAGCAAATCATTTCCCCCCTTACGTTTATAATGTTTACATCTAACTAAATTTTCAAGCCAGAAATACCATGTTTTTAAGGCTGCACCATGAGATCAGATGGAATATTCTCAACATGTTTTCCAAATTAAAAACGACAAAATACATCATCGGTCCATGCACTCCAGAACGGCACATGTCTAATAAATATTTCCCCTTCAGCATGACATATTAGATATCTTTGTAAAATGTTTGTATGATCTTTAGAATTTAAATTACAGCTCCGAGCTTGCATTTATAATAATGGATCTACTGCTGGATCTGGCAGACTTGAAGATAATAACAATAAGGAGAATATATTTATTTATATGGCACTTTTCAAAACAAATATTACAAAGCGATCCGCAAGGCAATTCAAACAGAACAGATTAAATAAAAGTAGAGACAGTAGAAATAACTATTAAGACAGAACAGCGTTAAGGTAGATCAAGAACAAATAGAATAATAGAATACTACAGAGATAAAACAAAGCGATAAAACCAAATAAAAACTATAAAAATAAAATCCAGCAAAACTGATGAAAACAAATAAAACAGATATAAAAAATGGTGCTATAAAAAATGGTGGTATAAACAACATTTTAAGAAGGAATAAAAGAGAGGATGAGACGTTTCTCAGAACCATCATAGACATCAGCTGTACTGAGGTGAACATCAGTTCATCTTTTAGTAAAACACACACACATACACACACATTATTGTGTGCTCTTTCTCTGTTTTAGTTGGAAACACAAAGACTGAAACATAACACCTTCCTGCTAATGCACTTTGTCCCTCTTGATAAATAAATTCTCCCGCAGTGGCTCATGGTGAGCAAACATATTAAGAGCAACACAGGCGGAGGTCTGAAGGAGAGCATGCTTTGTTTTGTTATTGCCCCAGTGAAGCTCAGCGGTAGGAAAAAGGGCTTTCAGTACATTAGTTCTGAGGCAGCTTCTGTATTGATTTTCCCATAGGACACATGAGATGAGAAGCCGGTCCTAATTGGAGTTTCATAGCAGTTGATGAGTTATTCATTTTGAGCACTTCATCAACTTCCATATGGTTCCTATTCAAGTTATTTTGCTCAGGAAAAAAAAACTGTGAAGTTCAGGTAACTGCTGAATCTGGAAATGTGTGTCTGTCTACTAAAGGAAAGAGTCTCTGTCTGTATGTCTGTATGTCCTTTGCGTATCTCTTGAACCGTTCATCCAATCCACTCCACACTTGGCGGGTGTATTGCTGAGGAACAAAGGGAGTGCACTGTCGAATTTGGCGCAATTTGGACAAGCGATGTGTTTAATATTAATAAACTTTGAATAAACCAGCAATCAGCAAGCTACTCAGGTCTGTGCAGGGGCAGGACGGAGCGTCAGGGCTCTGCAGACTGACTCCAGCAGGGAGAGACCAGAGACAGAGAGAAAAGTAGACAGTGAAAACGGAGCTTTTAATCAAGAATGGACACTCTTACTTTGTGTCTAGACAGATAGCGTAGCGTTAGCAGCACGTTTAGCAAATCAACAATAGCAGCAAGTGACTAGACAGGATGCATGCAAGAACATTGTTTACTGTAGGTGGAAGTTCTCAGAGCCCAATAGACAATGACTGTAGTTATTTGCATAAAACAAAGGAAATACTTCCATAGGCAATTCAAAACCAGTTTATCTCATATGCTCCGAGACAGTGGCGATTGTTTAACGCCACTACAGACAAAGCACAAATCTTTTGAGCAAACATAGCGTGAGCAACACATTTAGCAGGTCAACAGCAACATCAGCAGCAGCAGCAGCGAATGGACCTCTGTGTCTAAACAGGAGGCGTTCAGGTGCATGGTTAAGCGTACGTCACCCATATACACACTCAAATCTGAACTGAAGGCACAGAAAATAAGAACAATCTAAGAGCCCAATATGAACGATGCACTTTTAGGATGTATATCATTCTATTTTTTAAATTAATCTCTTATTTCAATCTACTTGAAATGAGAAAAGCACATTCACGAACAATTAGAGCACTTATTATTTATGACATCTGCGTGTAATAGAACAATAGTTTCTTTCATGTTGTCGGTGTATAAACTCAATCACACCTCACATCAACTGTATTCATTTTATTATGTGTTGAAGAAGCGGCCGGAGGCCAAGCAATCTGCCTGTTCTGCACAGGCACGTTTTGAACAGTCACTGTACTAGTGAGCTCTTTAGCACTGATGGCATTTCAATGCAGAATATATGCAGCCTCCTACTTGCTGTATGTATGTTTTTAATTTATTTCCCTTGCTTGTCATTTCATGTATTCTGTTGTTTTTGTGCTGTTTCCCTCCAGGCTGTGTTCTGCTGTCATTTAGTAGAAACAATTTCCATAGCACTTACATCTTACTCCATCAGTTTGACATTTATTTTTTGTTGCTTGTTTTCTTCTTTAATTTATTTCTATTACTTGATTTAAAGTCAGAATTTTGTGACCCGTGAGTTTTTGTTTGTCTCCCATGCAACAATGTCTGGTTTTTGTCATTTTTATTGTTTTTCTTTTGTCATTGTACTTTCATCATTTCTGTTTCTTACGACAGTAAAACTACACTAAATTAAACAAAACATATTTAGTTTATTATTTGGTGATAAACTGAATAAATTACCTAATTAGATGACGGTATTCTTGTCATTTTATGTGGTGCTGTCACTTCTTAATTGCCGGAGAGGTTAGTTTTGGATTATATGTATTTTTTATCAAAACTGTACACTTATTGTAACTCAAACGATCAAACTGTGTACAACTGTGTAGACTGATGTGTATGTAGGCTTTAATCACCAGTGTTGAAACATGTTATTCATGTCACACAGTTCTTCTACAATCTTCAATCAGAATGTGCGGCTAGTATTGTGACCTTTGACCTGTCCCTTAATTTAGAGGAAAAGAAACCCTGTATGCTCATCCTGCATTGAGCTGAATACCTCTCATTTCAAACTAACCTAAATTTTGGAATATCAACATTATAAACAGTGTGTAATGCATCTGTATTCAGTATTAATCTGATATAACTGCTGTGTACTGCAGCTCATTATATCTCTGCTGCTTTGCGAACACCTGTAGATCTGGTGCCATTAGAAGCTCTGCATCTTTCACATACAAATCCTCTAATTAGTTGTAACTTTTGTATAAATAGAACAATTACGAACACTTATTTTTTTCACCTTCTCTGATGAACTGACACCATCCCTGAGAAGAAACACTCGCACTCGATGACAATAAAAATGATTGCGTGCCTTCAATGAAACAGCTTATTTTCCTTCTTCTTCTTTAAGCTTCATACATCCAACCACCTGTCAGACTTTTGTATAAAATAAATTAAATTGTATAAAAATTTCTAAAAGTGAAAAGTACTTGTGAGAGAAGATGACGTACAGTATATGAAGAAGAAAAAGAACACCCGCAATCAATATTCTGCCTTTTCATTGTAATTATCCTCGCACTGAAACAATAATGAGCTATGAGGATACTTTGCATATCAATTTTAGGCACTTATCACAATGAATGGGGATGATGTGAAGCCCTGAGACCCTTTGTGAAAGAGTGTGTTGTCAATCTGATTCGGTATGGTGAAGATCGCTCGGGTGAAACAGTTTTTGATAAAGTCCCAGTGGAAGAGTTGATTGGATCTCCTGGAACACTGGGTGTCGGTTCGGCGTCGTTTGCTGTTGACATTTCTGAGGAAGCCTCAAAATCCATTAAGCTGTAACAGTATTACCATTCCTCTCAGAGGAGAGGAAGCTGTACTGTTGCTGCCAGACAACTCCAGGACTCTTTTTATTGGCACATGAGGCCATCAAGTGCTGGACTGGACTATCAGAGAGACACATTTGGAGGACAAAAGTCTCCTTTCACACTTGGACAGCCACAGGCCGCAAAAAGTCTGAATTCAATTATAGAGATAGCATCTGCAAACACATACAGACACACACAAAAAAAAAAACTAATTCACACACACGTAATGGACACAGACACATGCACTTACAGACACGTGCACAAACATGTATACGCACCAACATATTCACACATACATACAGATGAAAGGCAACGAAATGGCCACAAACCTTTCAACTCTAGACAGAAATCAATTTCCAACTTCGAACTTGTGCCGAGGAGAGACGCTAATCGGCGGGCAGATAAGGGCTTGTTTGCTCCTGATAAGACAAGCGGCCGCGACACATGTCCCATAAATTGAGATTTACCAGATTTGCTTTTGGGGTTGTTGGGAGAAAGGTTGGCTGAAGAGCAAGAAAGGGGTGGAAGGGCATGTATCTAAGTGATTTTAATGCTAAAGGTCTAGACTATTTAAGATAATTTGAGCTCAAAATAGGGCTGGGCTATGTAGATAAAATATATTACATGATATTGAATATTTTTCTGATATTTAAACACAGATAGGTGACAAATCACAGATAAAAGCAAGTGTCTTAGTGAAGCTAGAACAGCTTCCATGAAGCGTTCACCTGGGTTGACATCTGGTGACTGCAAAGGTCATAACGTCTGATTGGATCATTCAATGGCCCCTCATGCCATCACATGTAAAACACATCAGACATCAAACTGCGTTCCACTGGTATGCCTTACATGAGACTCTACACATTTAAAAAGGGACGTATGCGCATTCTTCAGGTCTATTTATATTCTGTGGCGTTACTGGTATATTTATGCATGATTTACAGCTAAAAACTCCTTGTTTATCTTATACCAGCCCTTAATGCAGCTCTTCAGGCCTGGTAGCTGCCTCTTGGGAGACTTTCAGCTGCACTGGAGGCTACATAAACAAACACTAGTAATGGGATTTCACTTCTTTTTTCTCGTTCTTTACTTGAAATGTAAACTTCTCAAATACATCAGTACATGTTTGAGCCTGAATCCAATCGGAAATATGTGAGTGAGCAGCCCATGGAACAATTAGCAACAAAGGCTATTCAACGGGCAGCTGTTTGTGGGCATGCACGGACAGTTTGTTGGGGAAGTAGAGGTAACTTTGCAAAAGAAGAGTTCAAGGCAGGCTAAAGCTTGGGATTTTGATTAACAAAGTCTTTGGAATCATTAATATGGACAACTGAATTTTTAAAAATGATAAGATGATGATCATATCATCACAAACCGATTTCATTCAGAGGCGAAAATGATAATGTTGAATTATTTCCCACCACCTGCTCTAAAAGTATGTTTGTTTTAAAATATCAGTTATGTAAAGTACCACGTGTGTCATGATGTGCCATCCCCCAAAATCCCAAAGCTTCACAACTTTTCCTCTCTGCCAGTAGCGGAGAGTACAAGGCCTGTGGAACTGTGACAAAAGGAAAAAATCTCTCTACTCACATCAATAACGGTCCACTGCTCTACCACGATGGCGTCGTATATCGGGGTGGCCACATTCGGCTCGCTTTCACTCGCCTCCTGGAAGATGAAGACACTTTCCACCGACTTAGGCAGCAAATCTGCACAGAAGAAGGAAAAAAAAAAAAACCCAGCCATGAAAAGAGTATTTACAAGATGGAGCGTGTCTGTCTTGTCTCTCCTGCTCCTCTAGACCCTCCAGGCCAGAGGAAATGGAATGATATCACTCAGCCACATTCTCACACAACCCTTTATTACATAGCCAGTGGTGTGGGCCATTTGTATGAGCAATGTGCACTTATACATTATGCAGGGAGACAGCGTAAAAGAAAGGAGCAGGTATTCCCCTTCTGGGATCTTAAAAAAGAAGAGGAGACATTATGTGCTACATCAGTGGTTTTCAGGAGCCAGAGCCCTGCTGGTTTTCATGCTGGAAAGCTAAACAGAGGCTAATTACAGCTGGGAAGAAAGGTGTATGCAGTAGCTGATAGGATTTAAAACCAGCAGTGCTCTGTGTCTTGAGGATCAGCATCGAGAACCACTGCTTTAAAAAAAAAGATGGACAGATTTTGGTGATGGCAAAATGTAGCCGTTCATTTAATGAAGTCAGTCCGTGAGGCATTAAAGCATAAATCCTTTTGCTAAGCCTGCATAATTCACCTTAAAAAGACTTGAATTAAGTGAGCCACATAAAGACATTGACGTTGATGCTTTAGGCCACTAGTGAGATTGTGTGCTGCTGACCAAATAGATTTTCTAAGCTTCTCTTCTTTTGGAGGTTAACAATTGCAGGATTGGCATCCCAGACAGAAACACCAACCCCACGAGCCAGGACCCCTCTCCACCCAACGTCTCTTGTTATTCATTTGATGCACATGCACATTACATGCTGGCACACACACACACACACGGACACAATACACGCCCCATGGTCCAGTCTTCCCGGCTGGCCTGAGTGCTTTCTCATTACTTCCACACCATTTACACACTAATACAGTTTGCCAGGGCCCAGGCACCAATACAAGACACTCCACATTTCATTACTGGGCCCTAATAATAGGGGGGGGGGGGGAGGCGGCTCGAGAGACCATGGAGAGAAGGAGGGAGAGGAAGATAGAAAGAGAAGGAGTGAGTGAGCAAGACAGAGGGAGAGATAGAGTGGAGGGATGACAGGCTCTTTTATTTCCCCCCCCTCCCTGAAAACCCATTTAGGACCACCACACGCTCAATTGAAGACATCTCTCAGACATCTACTGGCTCTCTCAAATACAGACGTTGCCGTTGTTCACCCCATCTTTTCTCTTCTTCTTCTTTGCCTTTTCTCTTCTTCTCCTCCACTCCCTCCATCACCCCCTTTCCCTTGCCCCTAATCCAAAAGCTCCTCCAACTCATTCATCAGCCCTCCCTGCTCGGCGTATAATTGGAAAGAAGCCTTTTTTTTGGAAGAGATGAGTCGCCGAGGCCCACCATCAGTTACCTGCTAGCGCGACAGGGATCACTCAGGTGAGATTGACACAGGGTCTCTGACTTTTTCCTCTACAGGGAGCTGCCTGTCTCTGGTGATAATGCAGACAGACACTCAGCAGAGGGGAGAAAGAGAGAGAGAGAGAGAGAACGAGGGGAAGTGGAAGAGAAGGAGTCAGTTGCTGGAGGCGTCGAGTCTGCCAAGGGAATGCACCGGTTGCGTGCACGAATAAACATTATCTTGCGCCTATTGACTGAGTGCTGAGCGGAGCAGCCAGCAGGCCGACTGAGAATAAGTTGTTTACACTTGCAAAAACCACTGTGCGCTCTCAGTAAAATTGTTCTCCATCCCCTCGTGACTCACATACTCAAGGTCGCAGGGTGAGGCATGCAAATACAGTCGCAACTAGAAACGGGGAGTGACAGCGTTGAGACTGAAAGACACCGAAGCAAACGGAGGGAGAAAGTCAGATAGCTGGAGAAGGCAGGGTGACAGAAAGTGACACCCGGTGACACACAGCAGCTGAAATCAGCAGCAAAATGACAGACGAGAGGATCAACAACAGACTCCCGGTGGGCGTAGACAGTGCTGACACACAGAGACTGAAACTTAGTGTGGAGTTTGTAGCAGTGCTTGATGCACGGGGGTTTTTTCAGTGTAGACGTGAGGTGTTTGGCTTCACATACCCAGTCAGTTTGGAAGCTGTTTGTTCCTAATATTCATGGACACGCTCGCAAACCTGCTGTTGTACATCGATTTCTAGCGCACCGTGTTTTAAACAAGCAAACACCAGAGAGAGTACACAAGAAGTGGTTCCAATGAAGCCGTGTGCATCTGTGTGTCAGCTACCCCTACTAAATCAGTCTGGCTCCAGCAACATTTTACAGGTTTATATCACCTCCTATTTGTGGATCTCCATTGAAAACAAGACTGGTATCTTCTTCATTCTTTTATTTCCTCACTCTATAACTAATTCATTGTTTAAAGGATTAAACTCATGATCTGCTTGGTAGATTTCTGACTGTATTTTTATCCTTATTCTACGCAGCCATTGATTTACATTCGTAAGAGAATGACTTAAAGGGCTCTTGAAACTTGTTGTGTAATCCATTATATCAATCAATCAAAATGTCATTTATATAACACCTTTCATGCAAATCAAATACAATTCTAAGTGCTTTACAAGTGATTAACAAACACACAAGATGGTAAATATGGATTGGGAGACTAATGCGCACTAAGTTACAAGTAAAATACCAAAAATTAAAACAAAACAAAAGAAAGAAAGAAAGAAAGAAAGAAAGAAAGAAAGAAAGAAAGAAAGAAAGAAAGAAACCTACTTTAAAATAATTAATTGAATAAGACAACATTCATTCTTATGTGGTAACGCAGTGAGTATTTTTAAACAAATTTAATTTTTAACTGAATTATCATGCAATCATAATATAACTTGGACAACCAGATATTCACTGTACTGGATTACATCATTTAAAGAAGTTTCAAATGTCTGCTAACTTCACATCATGCAGAATTTAAAGGAAAACAAAAGCTGTGCTGGAATAACAGGAAGAAAAATATACTCAAAAATCTAATACTGTACATACACAAGATCACAATATCAAGAGATCATGTGAGAATCCGTCTTGTCAGGCTTCAAGTTATGCGCTCGTGTCCAAATCATTGGTGGTTTTTGTGTGACAAAAAATTGAATTATCTCTATATTACAAAATAAACATTTTTGTTTTATTTTCTTTCATATATTTCTTTGTTTTTTTTTATAGGATTACTGTCTTCTGGTTGTTGATCTCTTCTCTTCATTTTGTATGTTTCTTTGCTGTCATTTAATACTATTTTATGCTGTTGTATGTGCGTAAACAAAAGTCGATATTCTCAGCCTGCGGACTGCGACAGCGAGACGGCGAGAAGCAGAAGTGATTCTTTCTGTATCCTTAAATGCCCTCAACTCCTCTGAGCCTCTGTCATGTTATGTTAAAGTGACATTATTTATCAATTATTTATTTGTCTTTAATTTTTTGGCAATGTCTCCGCTGGTAAGTTGTGATAATAATAATGATAATAAAAATAATAATGGATTATATTTATACAGCAATTTATCTTGATGCCAAAAGCAATTCACAGTGAAGAGGGGAAGTCAGACTTTTGCTCCAGAGGACTGACCTTTTGAGTATCAAAAATTTAAAAAAAAGTGGATGCATTTAGCAGTTTACTGGCAAAGTCACAATTGTTTGAAGAATTTTGAACGTTTGAATTAGAAGTGTATTATGCTGCCGGAGCGATATGAGAAATTTCTGTGGACATTTTTATGTTTTTTGATGTGAAAAAGAGCAGTAAAGTAGACATTAATATCACAATATTGTAGATTATCACTTTAAAGTTACACTACAATTCAATTTAGCGGATTAAAATGTAAAAAAAATCAAACATATGCATTCTTGTGTTCATTTGTCGGTTTGTTTTCACAGATCAGTGCATGTGTGTTCAAGTCCAGCTAACCGCTGCCGAGCCGGAAAGTGACCCTGCCCCGAGTCATGTCTGCTGACATGATTTAAACATGTGTGCCAGGCGCTGCCCCGTAGAGCTGGAGACAGGCCGCTGACAGCTTATCTATATTTCAAATAGGACAAGTGGACATCCAGATAGAGGGACAGTGAGAAGGGGAGAAAGAGGCGAGGGTGTATAATGTGTGTGGATTGGCTGTGGCTCTTCCCGGCGGAGCCAAAGGTTTGGCAGCTGGCAGGCTGGTACCTGTGGGTTACTGGGCAGACTTCGGCTGGCAGTGAAGGAACAGAGGATGGACAGCATGGTGATTGGATGCCTGGGGCTGTTTTTGTAAATGTATAGTCCATTTGCTTTAGCGACAATACAGAGGACATGGGAATAAAAAAATCTCCAAGTGAGCAAGCGTGTAATTGAAGGTGCAGCTTGGAATAATCTGGTTGATCTATATTATTATGTCTTAATATATATTTAAATTACAACTGATATGCACCTCAGGGCTGCAACTAATGCTTGGTTTGATTATCGATTAATCTGTCAGTTATTGTCTTGATTAATCAATTAGTTCTTTGGCCCATAAAATGTCAAAAAATGATAAAAAATGTCAATCGCTCTTTCCTAAAGCCCAAGCTGACATCCTCAGATCTCTCAGTCCAGACAGTCTATAACCTAAAGATATTCAGTTTATTTCCATAGATGAAAATATATCATAAAGAAAATATTCACATTTGAGAAGCTGGAATCAGAGAATTTTGATTGTTTTTCTTAAAAAACTCAAAACAATTAATCAATTATCAAAATAGCTGGCGATTAATTTAAAAGTTGGCAACTAATCAATTGACCGATTAATCACTGTAGCTCTGATGCACTTATATGAGCGCAGACACAACGCTCAGCTGGTGTGATTATCATTCTTTGCTGACATGCAGGCCAGTGGTGTTCACTGACACATTAAATGCACTTTGGAAATGGGTAACACATTTGCTTTCTTTCAGCTGTGGAAGGGATTTGTTCTATTGTACCCAAGTCAATTACACACGTGAGGTTTTCTTTTTCACTCATTAAATATAATTTTGTGACCAAAGCGTCAATGGGAGTAGTCGTTTCCCTCGCTAGACACAGAGGACTGTCTTTCAGGGTAAAACTTCAGCATTTGTAACATCTGTGGAGTCAAATCCTTACTTACACTGTGGTAAGGAATGATCCCAGTACTCACGAGATTCTCAATAAATAAATGTCATCTTTTTTCTATTTTCCTCTTACAGGTCACTGAGAAGTCTCTGATTGGCTCTCACTTGAGAATTTTTTCTATTTTAACAAGTTTGTGTTCGTCACTAACACACAGGGATTCCCGTTGTTCGTTGGCTCATATTTTCACAACAAACAAAACGCTCCAAGGCTTCATTTTGACCACGAGTGCATGTTTTCAAATTGATTTGAAGATCTTACTGATTACTTTTAAGGCTCTTTTGTGGCCTCTGTCCTTGCTATATTTCTGACATTGTAGTACTACACAAGTCTGTATGTATAGTGGTCTGACATCCTCGGGCGGACTTTTATCTGATCCAGAGGCCTGGCTGACAGCTAGAGGGGACAGAATATTTGCAGTCAGGGCCCCGAGGCTCAGGAATGACCTGCCAGATGAAATCAGGTTGGCTGAGCCAGTAACATCTTTAAGTCTCTTCTCAAAATACATTAACTTGAACTGACTTTTACATGTATTTTTAATATTCTTTTCTTTCATCTTATATTTCTGGAACTTGTTTTATCTGTTTTACTATAAAATCTAATCATTTTCATAATTTATCTATATGAATATGCTCTAGCAATCTGTAACTTGGGTTTGTAAAAGTGCACTATAAATAAAGATGATTTTTTTAAATATTATTATTGTTTTCCATTTGCTCATGTGCCCTGAGCAACACTGAGTTGCATGCTAAGTGAACACAGTGGCAGAACCTGTCTTGTCACTGGTGGAGGGGACACATGCTGTGCTGTCAAAACGTATATACATATTACTGCAGCCGCATAGAAATGCATCCTCTCGATATGCACACAAACATTCACACACACACACACACACACACACACACACACACACACACGCACGCACAAACAAACATCACAGGGCTCTGTGTTCTAATTCCACCCCTCAACAACTTTTGTCTCAGAGAAACGCTTGCAGATCTTTTCCCTTGCCAGAATTTATTTTCACAGAAAAAAAAAACACCTTATGTGATTTTCATATTCTCAGTATCTCTCTCTCTCTCGCTCTCTCGCTATCTCACCCTCTTTTCCTCCCTCTGTTTCCCAAATTTAGAAACCAGTGAGGGCTGACTGTCATGCATATGAATAGCTCAATGTCTCACAACCAGGCTAAAAATCCTCATCGAGGCTCTGGAGACAGCTTCAGCTATACAATATCAAAGGCAAACTCCCTTCCAACAACACTACGGCCAGTTCTTCAGGAAACACTCTCCTCCAGGGAGGTAGTGTGAACATATGTGTATTTTGTGTGTAAGTGTTGTGTAAATGATTGTATCTGTAGGTATATGTGGATGTATGGAGACCTACAGTATGTGTGTTCCAGTTTACAGGCAGTGCCACAGTGTGTATGAATCTTTAATGCATGTCTTATGACACTGGGGCCTGCGTGCAGCTTAGGTTCTGTAAATTCAATATCGTTCTAATATCCGACCTGTGGCTCAGGCAAAGATCTCCACTCACTGCAAACACTGCTGCCACACCAGACAGGACTCACACACTGTCTGAGTGATCCGTCATACACACACACACACACACACACACACACGCACATACACATGCGTATGCAAACAATGCCCTCTAATGCTTTCTCATCCAGCTTCACCATGGAAACCCATCTTTAGAGGGAGCATGGGGACACTGTGTGTTTTTGTGAGCGTGCATCTCTCTGGACCATGTCAAACAGCCGATTGTCAGAAACAATAGAAAGGTAACACAGTATTTAGGAAAAGGCCAGATTCACCGACCGACTGTCAGTAACATGAACATTGATGCACATGTTGTAATGACTATAAAAGAGTGATAATCTCTAGGTCAAACACAGACTGCTACATTGACAGATAACATTCATTTGTTATATTTAAAGGTCTAATTTACCAATAAATGCAACGGGAGTGTTAAATCTAAAATGTATTTAGGTTTAAAAAGTATTGAAAAGGTTTTAAATAGAGAATAAATCCTTGCTAATTCATCTTTTACAAATATAAAAAAAGGATTAACTTCACACGACAGGTGAGAGCATCAAAATCAGTGTGATGAAACCACATAAATGAAAATGAAAAAGTGCTTTATATGTAAGGTTATATACTAAAATATTACTATGCCAATATCGCTAGATTCTTATTAATATTGAATGCTGGCCACTAAGTCACATTGTTCATTACCCTCTCACCCCCTATGATTAAGGTATGCAGCTCCCTGAGTGCTTTCAAGTTGATTATAAATTATGTTACTATTTGGAATTTAGGCTTCAAAAGCTCAGAGCTGCATGGATAATTAATTTCAATCAATGGCTGAATTATGTCCTTTGCATAACAATAGCACAATTATGAATAATTGTGGGGTTTATTGGGCGTGGTTACTGTTGACTTTAACAAAGATCACGGTGGTGTAGCACAACAGTGTTGGCACTGAAAAAGCCCTTCTTTGTATGTAACACTGGATGACTGATGGAAGATCTGTTGGATTTTCAAAGATGCAAAAATTGAAATGTATAATCTGTCTCAGATTAAACAGAATTACAACAGCTCAAAACTTTCCAATCAGGCAGGTTTTCAGGATTTTGAGCTTTCCGGTTCAAACTAGGACCAGCATGCTCTCCCTTCCTTCAGGCTATTTGCCTGTGAGCAACACACCTCAAAGGCTCTTCAGTAGTTAAAGGTTGAAGCTATATCAGCCAACTCTTGGATGTAACAAAACCTGAAGTGAAGCTAAACAGCCACAGCAGTGACGTCAACATGCTAACATGTTCACAGCGACAATGCTAACATGCTGATGTTTGGCAGGTCTAATGTTTACTATTGTAGTTTAGCATGTTATCATGCTAACATTTGCTAATTAGCGGTTAACACAAAGAATAGCTGAGGCTGAGGTTATTGTCATTAGGTTTGGAGGGATTTAGTCATAAACCAATGCATCAGACAAATTCTATTTTTTAGAGGTAAAGTTAAGGTGTCAACAAAGTCACTAATTCATCCTGAGGGGAACATAAATGTCTGTACTGAATTTCATGACAATCCATCCAATAGTTGTCGAGTTATGCTGAATCTAACCGTAATAAAAAAGTAGACAGGCGCAGAAACATTTCCTCTGGTTAAGTACAAGTGTAAAAACATTAACAGTGCAACAGGAAGAAGACTTTTTTAAAAATAGAGCAGCAAGAAGGTCAGTCTGAGAAAAAAGCACAATTACACTCATTAGACTGCAGATGTATCTGTCAGTACATGACAAGCTGAAGCGTGCCAGTTGCTCTGTACCTCAAAACAAGGCTGTCACTGTCACAACGATCTCCCACCTAACTGCATGCATCTGTCTCTGTCAGCCCATGTCCCTTTAGTGTATTGTTTTGCTGTCAAACATTTCCTTGATGTTTATTAGGTTGAGATGGTCTCCTGTATCGTGTGAAGCATCACATCATGATTTCTGAGACTCATCTCAAAGAAGAAGCTAAATATGGAGACGACAGGAAAGGATACTGATTCTAAAGCCCTGCGCTGCATGGGTGTTTGATGTAATTAGCTGCTAACAACAAATGGGATGTCGCTTTGATGGCATACTGCCAGCAGCTCTCAAGAGACCAAAACCCACAAAATACAGAATTCACCTCTGTAAAGTTGCCTGTTTTCTAAAGTGGTTGAGCTGTGAGCTGAACTCAGTCCTAAAAGTCAGTGAAGGTAGAGAAAGTTTCATTCTGGGGC
The DNA here is from genome assembly GCA_029490765.1 of Euthynnus affinis. Lineage (NCBI taxonomy): Eukaryota > Metazoa > Chordata > Actinopteri > Scombriformes > Scombridae > Euthynnus > Euthynnus affinis. The sequence continues at coordinate 7,391,974 of CM055847.1, read as the reverse complement.
TGAGCTGCTTGCTATCCTATCCAGTAATTTTACCGTTCGCGAGACGCATATCTTTGCAGCACATGAAATATGCAAAATATGTTAGAGGATCCTAATGAGCAGAAAAAAAAATTGAATCATAATAATACACTTCATTACTTCATTCGCAGGACATAAAATATGCAAGGAGGCACTCATTTGTTATCAGGTTAATTATCTGTGTTTCAGAGTTGCTGAGGCGTTCACTTTCCCAGATTAATGAATTATGATTCTTATTTACTCTAGCTGGCTTACTCCGCCAGTGTCAAAGTGAAGCACAGAGCCCCTGGGGTCTGATGGAAAAGAAAAACCCAAACAGGAAATAGTTTAAAAGAGGATACCAAACAACTCCATGAAATCCAGCTTTTGAGGCATCCCTAACACAGCATCACATGATGTCAGGCACACCGTGAAAATAGACACCATCCCTCTGTCATTTGTGCCGTCTTTTTTCTTAAAAAAACTGTAAAAACCTATTAATTCCAGTTCCAACTGTGTGTTCAGCTGATGCAGATGGTGTATCAAACCATTTAGGATGACTGGCCGATGTTAAGTTTAGTGTCTAACATTATAACAACTGCAGTGAAAAAATGCACTTTTAGGGTTGCAAACTTAATTGTAGAGGAAAAGCTGTTCTCTAAACACCAAGCTATCCCTTCTCATATGATGGGGAGATCAGTGAAAATGGGGCAGAAAGATTTACAGAAAGACAACTCTGACTTATCATTGGCTTATCAATTTGTTACGGCTAATAAGTTGGGAAAGAACTGCCCCCTTAGATATCCAGCAGCAACATGAGTATCCCATTAGAGTCGTGTTTGGGCCACCTAATAAATGTTAAGTCCAATATTTACTGGATTTCTAGCTTTACTTTGATCTACAAACTCTGGATCAAAGACCTAAAATATCTGGGTCTTTAACTGCAAAGTGGGGAACCTTTTTCTCCATCCTCTCATATACTTCTGCTTTCAACTATGCTTTGCTCATCTGAGCTTGTGTGTTGGAAATAAAGTTTCATATATGGGGTTGTCAAGTGCTGTTGGACCAAAACAATGAGATAAAATAGGTTAAAAGCTGCAGAGTTGGGTGTTGATTTTCTGTGGGTCTGGCACTACTAGTGAACTTTTTCATATAACAGGAATTGTCTTTTTATTCGAAGATAATATATAAAAAATTCGCTTATTGGAATTTTAAAATTCAAACATATGATAACCACAGCTTCTGCAGTTATGCGGTGTTTGTTTTTAGTACAGAATCCTGCAGGATTGAACCAATTCCTAAGACAGACAGAGAAAGTATTATTGGTGTCACATACATATAATTGTTATTCAAACATGTTTTGATTGTTGTCTGGTGGAATATGGATGCCAGCTAATGCATAATTAATGGGACACGGAGCAAGGTGCATCATTACCTGCCTCAGGTATTGCTACTTTGCAGAAGTCAACATGAATTTTGCATCGGCAAGTTGTTGACAATGTTACTGATACTGTGAGAGAAAAGGAACTGTTTTCATTTTTAATAATTGTAATAATCTGAGTACCTAAATAATAACAATTCTGTAGAATTATAGAATAGTGTAATATCTAAGAGAATAAAACTACATTGTATTGTGTGTACATTACAAAACTCTCATTCAAATGTTTTTAATTGCGTGTGAGATGTAACCTAAAAACAGTATGTGTGGATATCAAATATTCAGTGCGTTTTATTCTTTATGAGATATTTCGTTCCACATTTTCTTCCTGAGAAAACTCTGTAACAGCGAGTCATGCAGCCTTACCGTTCACATTGCCCAGGTGGAAGTAACCATCGACCAGTGAGGCTCCATTGTTGAAGTGCTGGGTCATGTGATCCAGCCAATTGGCCTCCACCCCTTTCACCCCCTCGTCACAGTTCTGAACCCGCAGCGGCACCTTGACGGTGTAGTACTTCATCTGGCCCTCTCGGACCGGCGGGTGGTTGTACAAAGCGAGCAGTTCCACTCCTGCTGAGACACAACACAAAACAAAAACCCCGCCATTGATTTAACTCAGTAAGGGTTGTGACAATACAGGTGTAGCCTCTGTGGAAGTCCTATGTTTTACTGCATTATTATCGAACTACTGCTGTACACTGGCAACGATCCAAAGAGTGATTTGGCTCCGTCTGCAGGAGCACTTTCCCTCTCTTCAGCTGCCAGAAGTTATAAGAAATGGCATGCTAAACAGTTGGCTGAGAGACATCAGAGTTTTGATGTAAAATACACAACTTTTGTTGTAATTGAAAGAACTATCTGCAGTATTAAGTTATGATAGCACTCTTTATGAGCTTCTTACTTTGGGAGAATTTTATTTTCCTGTGACTTTTCAACTCTAACCACACACCCATGCTGTGAGCAGCGTGGTAATAAGCAACTGGAAGTACATTTACTTCTTGATAAGCAACCAGGGAAACTCAGCCAATGTGTGGACAGTCAACAAGCTTCTTGGCTAAGAAAAGTTGGCCACCCCTGTTCTTGTTCGTAAGCTGTCAACAGCAAATACCAATTTGTGTTCTTCCCTTTCAAATCAGTTAGATTTTCTTGTCTTGTGAAAAAATGTGCTACTGAAGGAGATGAAATATCTCCAAATACAGATGGATAATACACTAAAACAGCCAAACATAAATTGGACGGTTTTTGTGGGTCCCTGGGAAAAAAAATATGAAAACTGAGCTGAAGAAAATGGTTACAGAAAACAGGAAAGCATTGATATACGGAAATTGAGCCTGGAAACACTGTTTCAACAGATCTGACCTTGACTTTCACTTCTCTAACTTTGATGTTAGAGAACTGTCTCAAGACCTCAGACTATTTAGTCTTTATCTTTATTCGTCTTGTATGTAATTATCATACTGTAACTACGCTTTGAATCAATTGTAGTGTATTAATTTTGCAGAGTTTCGTTTCAGAGATAGGAAACTGTTATTCTTTAGTTTTAGGATGTATGGGCCGCATCCTGCATCTACTTTACATTAATTTCTTGTGTTTTGTAAGCCCATGCAGGCAAGTCATATTTGTATGCAGGGCACTACGATAAAAACTTCAACATCATTATCATATCATGAACAAAAGTTCCACCTGGCAGGTGCAAAATATATGGGAAATGAAAAAGTAATACAAAATGAGATCTGTGTTGCCCTGAGCTGGACTCACAAATTCGCTGAAAATCTGTTCCAAGGATGCTGCCTCAGTTGGTTCTTTTTCAACAACAAACGTGAATAGAATCAAAAGCAATTTGATGCTATTCAATCTACAAGTCATCCTGAGATTCCTTTTAATGTTCTCCAGGAGTGATGTAACTCTGCTGATGCAGAACTTAAAAGGGACCATTTTATTGTAACCGAGTTAATTCATAGTATAACCTTGAATAATGCATTAAAAGCTCTCCAGCTAGCTGTTGTTTACATCAAGCAGAAATATACATAATGCAGAGGGCCTCAGGAGGCACAAACAGGCTTGGAAATTTGCCCACAGTACGTATGTCACTGCTCCGCTTATATCATACTAAATCAAAGTGGGAAGAGTTTTACTTGTTGTGATGTGAGTGAGTGAAATATTTGCTCTACTTAGCTTTGAGGAAACACAAAATGTGAGATGTGAGCGGGGTTCGAATCAGGCAATTCAAATGGAGTCTGGTAACATTTTCCCCTTTCTTTCGAATGCAAATGTCGGACTGTCATTCCCCAAGTGAACCAGATGGATGAGCAGAATGTGCGGCACTGCCACCCACCCACCCGTCCACCCACAGACACCCACACACACACACACGCACATTGAGGTGGGTGGTGGTAAGGGAGTCATGGCTCAGTCACTTTGGTTCTTCTGTCAGTCCATCCGTCCGGCAGACACCCAGGAAGAATGAATCATTTATAACCATTTCTTGTCTGGCTCGTCTGACTGATGTGACAGCTGGCCACCAAATTCCCTAAATCTTGTCATTTGTCACTCTTGAGAGAAGTCACAGTGAAAGAATATTCACAGACCCTCCCCTCATCTTCCCCATGTTACCCACGTTACAACAAGGACAATATGGCAAACAAATCTTGGACAACATAATGACTTCCCATACTATACAACATGCCTCCAACTTGCCAAAACAACATATTCACTCACTGGGAATGACTTTGCACCAATTTGTATCATGTAAACTGGTTTACAGTTTATTTGCAAAGTCTGCGAGGATGTATTTCCACAGTTTGTCCCATGAATCCTTTTCTGTATCTCAGAGCTTTTGAAAAGTAACACCACACATTCAAGCTGAGGCACACATGTGGTAATGCTTTGGGTCACAGCTCTCATCTTGTGTAATCACATTGTAATTAGATAAGTAATAGCGTTAAACCATATTTGACACAGATGATTCCATTGCTACTGATGGGAATGTTAAAGACAAGGTCAGATATGTGCCATTTACACCACCTTGAAATAAAACGACAAACACCATCCTGGTAGCAAGAAACTTGCTACCCAGCCTTTGCCTGACACATGATATCAGCTATTTTCTGTGTTAATACCTGAGAATTAATATTAAAGTCTAATTACACCATGAGTATGGCGGCAAGGCATTCAGGCGGAGGGGAAGGCAGCTCATTTTCTTCAATGTTCTTTGTCAGGAAAGACTTTCTTGGTCTGTAAACATCTTTTCAACAGTGCTCCATTCACAGGAGATATACTGAAGCCATGGGAGGATTAGGTGCCTTGCCTAAGGGCAACTTCAGGAGGGCAAAGCAGGGGGGAGAAATAACAAAATATAAAGATAAACAGACTGTTCTGTTGTTCTCTGGTATTGATATATAAAACTATAATCTAATGTCCATCATACTGGACTGTAAGATAATAGAAAGTCAAACTGGAGCTGTGCTTTTCATCTCACATTCTCAAGAATTTTGGAGATCTATGATTTGGTAGAAATCTCTCAAAAATAACTTTCTATATGCAGATAGTTTGCAGCTGAAATGCACTGCAAAGTACGTCAAAAAATTGAAAGCGTCATTGACTCTCACTTGAATTTCAAAATTTCAAAGGAAGCAACAACACTGGTTGCAAAAAGAAGTCAGATTCTATAGAAGTCTATGAGAAAATGACTCTACTTATTTCTCAATTTATACCTCAGTAAACACCTTCCTAATGAGTTTATGGTCTCAATCACTCATTTAAAGTCTTTTTCAATACAGCATGATGTTCATTTTGTAAATTATGGTCCCATTTAGAGTAAGATGAAGAAGGGTATGCTTTAGTGTGGCTAGCCTGTGATTGACAAGTCACTACCATGGCCACAACGCTGATTACATACGTTACGTATCATAATCCCAGATTAGAATAGGAGTATAGGCGTAGCTGTGTTTTCAATTCATTAGAGTTAATTGTAACTTTTTAGTTGGCTAAAAAAGTCTTGTTTAGCTTTTGGTTTTATTAAAACATCCTCTGAGGAGTCAGCTGCTCAGTTTATCTGGTAAGTACATTTTGTTTTAAGGCTGTTTTTTGCTAGCCAAAATTAGCATTAGCATTAACATTATCACAGTTAACTGTAAACATTAACATAAACTGTAAATGCACTGTGCTAACCAAGCTAGCAGCTAATGCTAGAATTAGGGTCAGTTCCACCCTCTTTTTCCAAATATGGTCACTTCTGGCTCCAAAAATCCAAGATGGCGATGGTCAAAAAGCCAAACTTGAGGCTTCAAAACGGGAGTCCACAAAACAATGGGTGATGTCACGGTGGCTACGTCCTTTTTTTTTTTTCTTACAGCCTATGGTCAGTATGTAGGATTAGTATTTGTGGCATAATTTTACACAACAAAACTGTGCAGAATTCATAAAATGATATAAAAAATTATGTGATTATAATGACTGATAATAGAACAGCAAGTGCTCAAACAGGAAACCCACCAGTTACGTGTTCATGACAAGCTTATTATTACAGAAATATCTTACAATTGCATGAGGAAACTGATGCAAACTGCAGAAGAGCACTTTATCATCAAGAAGAAGACAAGGTTATGCAATCTTTGATCTTTAACAGCCTCTATTAATAACCAACATAAAAAGCAATATAAATCTTTTGCCAAGCTCTCCCCAACCCTATCCACTTGTTCCAGGCCTGTAAATGACTCAAAATAAGTATAAATGAGTATAGATCTGCTGAACAGGTGATATTTTATCAAGAAACAGTGGTAATAATACTACAGTGCCATTAGCTTTTTGGCTTTATAGCACAAATGTCACCATGTGGCAAAGTAATTGGTCCTGATCAATAGCTCTAAATTAAATAGTATGTCTTTTACCATGGTATTTCAATAATGTGAACAAATAAAGACAAAAGAAATATCATGGCTCTTTTTGTGCTATGAGGCAATAAAATATGACTTAATGCCCCGATAATTTAATATTTATAGCTATATTTGAGTATCCTCGTGTCGGACACACACACAGACATACACACGGAGAAGCAAACCTATGTCCTTTGAACCTAATCGAATGAATTCATTACATCAACAGCTCACAGCTAAGCCTCTCAGGATAAAATCTGTGCATCTAACCTGACTCTCGTTGTCGCGGGCAGGCCGGCTAACAAGAAAATGAGCGCATGAGTGTCGTTAGGACGTTGAAAGCATGTTGCTTCAAAAGTTTATCTGATTGGGAGAGCAGCTCTCCAAATGACGGCGGCAGCAACCCTGCTATGACCTTATAGTGGCATGGCTTTCCAGCATGACATGTCATCATTTCAATGTCTGTTTCTATAATCTAAAAGTTGGACATTTTTCCCATCAGAGCTAAGATAACACTGATCTCAAGGATGAAACCAAGCAGCAGAAAAGACTCCCTCTGCACTTTGACTAAGATGTTGAAGATTCATAAAGATATGAGTCAGGATTACACCTCCGATAAAGCTCCTTATTTAAATTCATGCTGTTTGTTTAAAGCTCAGCATGTGTTTGTAGCTTTGTTAGCTTATCATGACAAGAAACTCAATCAATGCAATTTTAGCAAAACAGGTATTTTAAGCACTAAAACACTTGTTTTTGATTATACGTGATTCTTTTCGTTGCCAAATATAATTGGAAGGAAACATAATTATTGCTTCAGTTATGCTTAGTTTTTTCTTCACAATCCAGAAAATGTGACAGCCTTATACTGCACAGACAGTACATGATGACAATACTAACATAATGATGTTTAGCATGTATAATGTTCGACCATGTTCACTTTGATTTATTGTTCAAAGTTGGATTTCTCCCATCTTAGTATGTGATCAGGCCATTTCAGGCTTTATATTCTCCACATAATTTTGTGCCAATCCATTTGTCAAGATAAATGAAAACTTTGACCTGCTGGTGGTGGCACAGGAAAAGTTATTGGATCATCAAAGTTGTTAAGATTCAGTCCAGACCAAAGTGGTGGATTGAATGACTGATCGGCCTCGCCATCCTTGGAGCCATGCTGCCAGCATAGCTAAAAACATAATCTGGGTGGCATTACATTTCCTACAAAATGCAATTTAGCTGTTTATGAAAGTAATTTTTAGGAGACAAACATGCTTATACAGCTGTCACTACAATAATACACCATCCATTCACTCTTCCCCCAGAATCCCTTTCCCTCAAACCATCCAAGCATTTGAACATCTAAACCATATGAGCTCAGTCTCTATCAGAGCTTCAGTCTCAGGGATGATGTTCCTCTTTCGACTGTAAGCCACAGACATTCGCCAACTTCACTGCCAACACTTGCATGGCATTCACCTCAAGATCTGAGGATTAGTGTGGACAAGCCAGCAGCAGCCGAGACTCTTGGGCCTCCTCGGCAGACTGGGCATTAGTAGAGAGGGACATGGGAGCTTGGCAGGCTCTCCTACCACCCCGGCTGGCTGCTACACCGGCGCTGTTGGCGTTGTCACAAAGATTCAGGGGGATGAAGGTGGGGGTAGAGGGAGCTGTGAAGCAGAGGGAGGTAGAGGACGAGGCAGTGGGGGATTATCTCACTGCAAAATGCACTGTTGGGAAGCCCAGATGGACCAGTGGGCTGTGGTCTGCTCTGATGCCAAGTGTGAGTTACCGCACACACATCCACATATAAACACGGGTGCAAACAAAAGCACATAAGCATCTGCACACAAAAGACCACATTCATTATGCAACACCTAATATTAGGCACTTTGAAGCTAACCGCAGTGCACACTGTACATACAAATATACAGTATAAACACACACATGCTAACACTCCCACTGGGACGTGTGTCTAATGCACAGTTTGCACATTGTTCTGACACATATCACAAATAGGCTCTTTGAGAGGGGGAGAGACTATAGGGTGATAGTAGTGGGCGTCTCCATCTGTTAATCCAAAATGCTCAAATAAAGCCGAAACTATAAATGTCTGTGCTAATTTCATCCACATCCCCACAGAAAAGGGGGCTGCCATGAATAACTCATAGAGGTGTAGCTACGTATGGCTCACTTTCTGGGTAGACAGAAAACGAGCCATGAAAATGTGCAGCCTACGAAAAACCTGACATTGTGGTGAATTTCATAGACTCTCTGCTTCATCAGCTGAGTGCGAGTGTGAATTTGTATGCGCCACAGCTATAAGACGATTCCCTTTGTGTAACGGATAGAGAGGATTATATCCCAAGGCAGCACATTGTTGTGTAACATTGAGGCAATAGCAGGAAATGACACCTCCACAGTTGCCAAGTGTTTCAAGAGGGATCTATGGCCCCACGCTGTTCTTTAGTTAAACAGCCAAAAGGTATGGCTTCAAATGAAACTGAAAGACCAAGTTACATAGATTCTGTATGTAAACAGATATTGGCTAAAGATTAGAAGCTTTCAGCTCGAATCTTTGGGAATATGTGACACAAACAGCTACAGATCACAGTGAATGGTTTTGACTGCAGGATTTAACCCCCAACTGCTCCCGGTGCTCTGGGATGAGTACTAAACTGTGGTTTGATGAGGGATCTCACAGATGTGATTGTGTAAAAAAAATGAAGCACAAAAAGTGCAGCGTGGTCCAGGTCCTGTCTGTTTTTAATACCTGGAAGGTGCTCAATGTCCTCCTAATCAGATCCTTCATATTATTATCAATACATCTATAATTTTTCCCTGTTTTTCCATGCTGTATTTCTGTAATATTGCTTTCTAGGTCTATTCTGTACACACAACGCCTATTGCATGTTTGTCTATCCTGCATGAGGGATCCCTCCTCCGTAGCTCTTGAGGTTTATGCCATTTTTCCCTGTTAAAGAGCTTCTTAAGGGAGTTTGTCCTTATTCAAATTGAGGGTCTAAACACAGAGCATGTTGTATTACTGTACAGACTGTAAAGCCACTTGAGGCAAATTTGTGATTTGTGATATTGGGCTATACAAAAAAAAGAAACTTGACTTGACTAGACTAATTGGGAATTGCTAATGGAACGATTAGACGACATTCATTCAACGTCCACAAATGACGCAAGAATCTTGAGCACCAGCATGAGATACATCAGCACTGAGTCTGTGATGGTGCAGCAGTTACAGCCTTTCAAAATTTGCAGTTTTGACCTTTAATTATCTTAATTATCATTCCCTCATTATGCCTTTCTGTGTAAGGATAGCTGGATTTGTGTTGCAGTAGCATGTCTTGTGTCATTTGGAGCCTCGTCTTATTTTAAAGCCTTGTAAAGTTTGAAATTTTGATTTAATTATAAGAGCCAATTAGTATAACTTCCTTTAAATGGTCTGCTCACTCAGATGACAAGAAAAAAAAATCAATAACCAGTTACGCTTAATATCACCATGCCAATCACGACACATCAATCAGATAGAGACAAACGTGTTTTGCCACTGTTAGCTAGCTAGCTAGCTTTCTCTGTGGATCCTGCTTCAGGAAACATGGCTCTGTCCACTGTGTTGGAAAATGAACTGATGAAGCTATCAGCAGAAGACAGTCTGAAGCTTCAGCTCACACAAGTTGACCATGCTTCACTCTGGATACTGGCAGCCAGTCAAAATCCAGGCATTCAAATTTCTGTTGCTTTTCACCAAAACCTATTTTTGTGAATATGGGTTTTCCATTGTTAGACTGTCACGAAATCAAAGGCAACGAACAAACTAAAAGTAACTTTGAATGCTACTTTGCGTGTCAGCCTCTCACCAATCCCACCACGACTTGATCTCATTATTTCCCAGAAGCAAGCCAAAGTATCTCTCTGAGGGTTAGCAGGATATTTATTTTGGTCATTACGGCTGACAGTGGCATAACACATATTTACAGCTCAGTTTAATTTTTCTCCTTTTTGTCATGTTGAAATGGGTTTTAAGTTACAAAAGGTTGAGAACCTCTGGTCTCTGGTGAGTTTTCCCTCCTTTTAAGATTTGTAAAAATCAGACTGGTGGTGTGCTTCAGGAACTACAACAAAATGGCAGATATTTGCAATATTTTAAAACCTTGAACAAAATGCAAAAACCATCCCCTTAAAGGTGAAGTTGACATTTTTAAAGCCTGTCTTAAGACAACACTCACATGCCCATAAGTACAATCAAACAGTTTTTGGCTGTTGAAATTGTTCCTCCTCTCCATACTGGCTGTGAAGTGATGCCTTCCTCATGTGGTTTTAATGTCCTTGTTCTGCAGAAAAATGCATCTTAAAGTTTGGTGGAAGCAAATGTGTGAGGGTTCTGCTGTCTGAGTTAGACAAATCAAGTGGGAATCGTCTTTTTTAGAATAAAATTCCCTCTTTGTGCTTCAGTGTGTTTCTGTAATGAGGTGCAGTGGAGGGATAGTAACACACAACCGATATGAACAGGAGGAATGAAGAGAAACTGTTTCATATGGGCATGTGAGAGAGACTTGAAAAATATGTTAACTTCAAAACTTCAAACTAGTGGTGACCTATATCACACTTGATGGACACAAGCCACCACCACTACCCAATTATTTTTTAATTTGTCACCTACTGTTAGAACTACTGTTTGTCCCCCATTTTTCCCCCAAACCAAATTTTTATCCCAGCATGTAGGAGCTTTACAGTCCTAATTTACATGTTTTTTGCTTAACACATCATTTTTAGTTTATGATTGTTGTAACCATGGAGACCACTCACCATCGCCTCTCCGCAGGCGGTATCTCGGCCTCTCCTTTGTCTCTGTGCCAGTGTCTTTGTTGTTATTGTGACACGGCGACTCCTCCTCTGTCAGCTCCTCACTGCGCTCTATATCTCCTTCCGATATTGGAGACGCTGCAGGCGAGGCCTCAACCTGACCGCCCTCCATCCCGCTCCCTGAATGATTCCCAGTGTTCCCACTCGCATTCTTCTCCTCACCAGGTGCTTCTTCCCCTGCCTCACATGAGGCTTCCTTGTTCCCCTCTTTGTCCGCTGCATCCACTCGAGCTGCGGGTTCTGCGTGATTCGTGGGACTTGAGAGGTTCGAGGGGCTGCAGCTGCCCAGGGAACCGAGAACAGAGCTGGGACTGGAGTGCAGGGAGAGGGAGGGGGTGTCTGGTTCTCTGATCCTGGTGCACGGCGCCCCGTACGGTTCCTGAACAAATCCCACAAACATCACCCCCTGGTCAGCGGCATCCTGGATCTGCTGTTGGAAACAAGGGGAAAATATGAATAATTAAAAGATAGAATGACAGCAACAAATGCTAATACAAGTGCTGACACTGCTGCTGCTAATTTGCATTTAGTTATTTTGACTTGATCACATAGTCTGAAACACTGAGATGATTGACAAAAAAATTATTGGAGCTTTTTTGATTAATTGCAAAAACAACCAAACATTTTCTGTCATTCATTCACTTTTCTTTACATGGTAGTAAATTGAATATTTTTAAATTTGGGATTGTTGCTCGAACAAAAAAGACAACTTCACAATGTTACCTTGGGCTCTGAGAAATGATAACAGGCATGTTTAAAGTATTTTTTTTTTACAATTTAATTGACTAAATGATTAATCCTGAAAGTGAATGACAGAGAATCGATAATCAAAATAACTGTTAGCTGCAGCTCCAGATTTGACTGCATGTGCTTTTGCATGTGAGGCTGTTGTTGAACTCATTACTTTTGGGTTTCAAGCTTCGGCCAAAAATGTAAACGCAGGATGCAAAATGACGACCTGAAGCAGAACATATGCAGAAAGTTATTTCCCAAAAAGATTTCAAATTGAAACCAAACTTTCAGAATTAGTTTGAAATCAATTATCTTGATATGGAATTGTTTTTCCCTCAACACTCTTCATGGTGTGCATCTTGGATCTTTGTTTTTTCTCCCCTCAACCACCTCTATTTTCTGTCCGTTCCTTCTCAGCAGCTTCTCCAATCACACAGTTGTTGATTAGACTGGAGCGACCACAACCCAGACCCGGGCCGAGTCCCAAATCCAACGTTCCAATTTTTTCCCCCTCTGTCTTATTGTCATCTGGCATTTTATGTCAATATTGGGATTCTGCCACCGAGCGAGATTGAAACGTTAACTGTCAGAGAATGTTAATGATGCCATTCTCCATTTCTGCACCCACCCCACCCCCCTTCAAACCACCCTACCGCCAACCACCCACCCACCCAAGCCAAGGCGGCGCCCGTCTCTATCTCGAGCCACAGTGAGGGAAAAGAATAAAAATCAAATCAAATCGCAGGTTATTCACTATGAAATTAAATTGGAAAACAGTCACATTGTTTCCAGCCATATTGTTTAATATCAGTGAACGCTCTCTGGGTGCTTCCACATCATATTCCCCATACCAATATGTTGAAATGGAATTGCTGAGATAAAAGGGAGCAACTGTTGTATCTCATTTAATGGTAATGCAGGCAGTCAGTGAGAGAGAGAGATGAATGGCATCGACTGTCTAATGTTGGTGCAGTTGATAGCACAAGTAGATTGAGATTGCGGGCTGTAATGATGAATTTATTTTCAGTACCATTGTTATTATTATTATTATCATTTTATTAAACCCCTTGTTTGACAGAGTAGAACTATTCAGATTAGACTTCTTTTTCCAGATAACAGCCCAACATCATGATAGACATCAAGATTGTAGATAAATGACAAATATGGGTGTATAAAAAAAAAGAGAGAATAAAAACACACAATATGTATGTCAAATGTAGAGCCAAATATAGTTTCATATTCACAAATAACTAGATTTGCCTTTTTCTCTTCAGGTGAATTAAACGTAAATAGGTTATAAACTATTTAAATAATTAAAATGTTAGTAGATTAGCCGACAAACACAAAATTAATGGACAAAAATTCTGATAATTGATCAGAAATTTCAAACATTTGCTAGTTGTATAGCTTATTAAATGTAAGGATTTGCTGTTTTTCTCTGTATTGATGTAAAATTAATAACTAAGACATCAAATATGTCAGACTCAATTTTGAGGCTCTTCTTATTGAAGGCACAGTGGTACTTTGAGCTAAATGCTAATGTTGGCATGCTGATGTTTAGCAGTTAACATTAAGATTAACTAGCATGCTAACATTTACTACATTGTAAATGTAGAAATGTCAACCTGATGGTGGCTCGAGAGGAGAAGTCAGGGGATCATCTAAGTAATTACAAATCATCCTCTGGGGAACATGCACAAAGTTTCATGCCAGCCCATCCAATAACTGATGAGATATTTCAGTCTGGACCAAAGCTTTGGACTGAATGAAGCACAAAACATCTAGTATTTTACCATTTGATGGAATAATGCAGCTGTTGAAAATACATGGTTTTGTGTTTGGGTTTTTGCCTAAAATTAAAAGCTGGAACAAGGTGATACATTACTATACTGTCAGACACTGGGGGTTATGACAACTTCAATAAGCTTAAAGATGCTCAAAGAGAAACAAAAGAAAAAGAGTTGTTGTTAAAAGATTAATCTGAAATAAGAATAATTCTTACACACTATCGGCATCTACTGTAATACACTGTCTACAGTGTTAACAGAGTAGATGGAGAGTAAACACATTTATGAATGCTCAAAATAATTGATGTCGTTAACTTGTTAACTTAGTATTGGGAGCAGAACCACCCCTCAACCACACCTCTAATCATCTACAAAGCCTACTAATACCGGGTCAACCCCTCCTACCCTGTCTGTCTCACATTTCTCGACCCACCTTCCCTTTCACTTCATCCCTTCATCCCTTCATCCCTTCCTATTCAATCCGGTGCATACCTCTCACATGTCTCACTCTAGGTGCTGTCTGGGAGGCCATCGATCGGCTCAGGCGGAAATATGTCTGAAATGGAACCCCCACACTGAGTCTCCCTCCGCCTGGTCTTCAGTAAATCCTGACACCGGCCTAACAGACAACATCTTCCCTCTACCTTCACCCACATCCATGCATCTATCCTCAACATTCAATACCTGCTAAATTCCAATTAAATCTTGCATATTATTGTGGCGTGTTTCATGCTAGTGAACATTCTTTTAAAGTTCTCAAAGACAAGTTGCTCCGCCTCAAAAGGAACCACCTCTGGTTAGAAAAATTAGGTTTTGAGGTCAAAAGGGAAACTTTGCATCACATCATTTCTCTTCATTAACCGAAATGATGCCTTGCACAAACTTGATGAAAATTTATTCTGGAAGCAGCTTCCCTGCCACCAGAATATCAACAGCCTGCAGCGAAAAAAAAAAAACATTTCAATTTTGACTTGAGACCACATTTCCTATTTCTCCCGAAAGTTATTAAAGTGGCTCCAGGAGGAGGTGTCTGAAGGTCAAGATGAAAACCGTGGAGAAAGAGATTGAACAAGACAGACAGAGAGAGGAAGAGAAGAGATGACAGAAAGAGTGGCGGACGGAAAACAACAGAGATTGAGACAGTGAGACAGAGAAAAGAAAGAAAGCGAGAGAAAAAAAGGATACGAAAGGAGAAAACAGGGAGAGAAACAGCATCCAAGGGAGAGGGCTGAGCGGAAATGGACTTCTCTGCTCACTCCTCCACCGCTCATCCATGTCCACTTCCCTTTAATAGATTTCCAGCAAGGCCTCCTCCTCCTCCTCCTCCTCCAGCAGGCCTGCAGCAGCTCAGTAGATTAAAATGATAACCAACAGTAATGAGGTCCTACAGGACTGCGGTTGCATGACTAATCAAAGGGCAAAATGTACAGAAAGGTTCAGGAGCAAGCCTTCAAAGGCCGACATAACGGTCCATAATATACAGATTAGGCAGGAGGGTTGAATCATGATGATGCAGTGTAACCAGCTCACAGGAGTACAAGTAGAAATCTATTATACCCACTGGGGCAATTCATTTTGCAGACAACAGTTAAAAACATAAAGAATGTTAAGATTGAGTCCTAAAACATATACAGCTAAAGGAAATATAAAAAAAACAGGCTTTCTACTGTGGTGCATTCATAGCAGATTTTTGGATTATGTGATGAAAAATACAGTTAAATTCAAGCAGCAACTACCACAGCTCTGTGAAAGGTGCTATGTTAAATAAGCTTTACTTACTTATTTATATATATATAATTGAAATCAGGAGTATTTTAAATTGCTGCTTTGCTACTCTCACTTAAATCAAGGATCTTAATTAGAGGTTAAAGGTCCACTTAGTTCCTACAGTTGTATCCAAGACCCAGGTCCAAATTATATTCAATCTGATTCAACAAGTCCTCCAGATTAAATGACAAAATACGTTGTTGAAATACAATGAAGTTGAGAACGACAAGTGTTTTCTGATTCGATCCCCCCTATCAGCAGTTAACAGCCAGATGTACTCATTAGTCTGTGCCTTATAAAACTGTTACTGGTGCCAAATGAAGATGTTTCATGACGTGACGATGCTGTGGTTTAGGCGAGCACAAAAATGACGTGGTTGGGTTTAGGGAAAGGCTATGATTTGGGTTCAAATTACCACCATGTTAAGCTTAGGGGACTTTCATCGTCATGGTTACAACATGAAAACCAAGAGGACTCTCTATCACCTTATGGTGCATCATAATTATAGCAGGAGAAAAAAAATTGTTCTTCTGAAGTGAGATGGAGGGTGTGAATTGTAAAGAACAAGAAAAATAACATGTGTTGCTGCTCTTATTTCACCACTGCCGTTTGTTAACTGGTAGAGCTTTGTGCTGCTGCAGGTTTTAGTGTCCTCTCTTTCAGACAATCAGGTCCGACTGTGCTCAGGTCCCCTACTACTGTATATGCATTAGGTCTCAGGGCTCAGGTAGGTTTCCACAGGTCTATTTTGGATCAGATGTAGACCTCTATTCCGAACGCTTTTTCCACTAATGAGCTCAGTAACCAGGACTACAGCGTCTCACTTTCATGCAGCCCTGCCTTGAGTTTGAAACCATGACATTCATGAAAAACTGCTGCTAGTTAGACACTAAACTGACAAATGTGGAAAGGATATACTGGATGCTGGCAGGAGAAAACTATTTATCAGTGGTGGATGAGCTATTGTAATCCTTTGAGTGTTAAAATATATGACATTAGATTGTTAATACTGATGCATCAATGTGTACGCAGCATGTTACGGTTATAGCTGCTCGAGTTGCAGCTGGTTTACCTGACTGATCTGACTACCTGATGAGTTCACAGTGGCCCCCCTACAAAAGGTCAGATGATAAACCTGAAGCGTTGTGAGATGTGAGAGGAAAGAATAAAAAAACAAAAATCTGCTAATTACATTTGTATTGTTTTGCTTGTGTGTTTGTGTGTTATTTGACGTCTTTACATGTTGACCAGTTATTTGAATTAGAAGGTTTTAATTGAACTGTTAACAACTTAGAGACATTTGAAACATGACATGACAATCTAACGTTTTTTTGTAAAGGGTCACAGGAGAAAAAGGCTTTAATATTCAACAATGTAATATATTTATTACCTTATCATATGTTTGTTTAATGTAAAATCTTAATCGGTAATTCAAGCTGTCATATAAATGTAGTGGAGTAAAACCTAGAATATTAAGTACGGTATAAAATTGCGTGAAATAGTACCTCAAAATTTTACTTAAATATAAAACAATATACTTAGTTACTTTCCACCAGCACTACTTATCGATTTTTGGGTGACTAAGTTGACACTGTCTTAGTTACTTTGGCTCAAGAGGACAAAGAGGAAAAAAAAAATCATAATCCACCTCAAGCACATTTCTGGTAGTAATAGCAGGAGCTTTACAACGGATTCATAACTGGCACCTCCTGAAATACACACACTGCCATTAAGTTTTCTTTATATTTTTATTTTCAAAGAAAAAGTGACAACTACAAAAAAAAAAAAAAAAAAGCTTTCTATTGTCACTCCTCCAACTTTGTATACTCCATTGGCAACTATGCTCCAAGCATTTTGTGACAAGCTGCTATTAAAAGGCTTCAACCTGACAGCATTGTGCTTGCTTGCAGGTTTAGAAAAGTGGTTGGTTCACTAAAATACAGTTGTAAACATTCAAACATTGTGCTCTGGGAACCTTTAGACACGGTGACATGCTGAACAAAAGCCATCTGGGATTTGGTAGCGCACTTAGAGTTTACATTCAGGAGTCCTGAGACATCATTCTTTTACGTTCCTCTGTGTCTACTTACGCTCTGTGACTCGATATTTGCTCTTTGAATATGCAGCTAGCTGTGTACTTCAAATAAGAACCTCTACATTTTCTCTGCATCCCTCCCTCTGTATCTCCCACCTCCCTGCATCCCTCCTTCCAGCTGGGCTCAAACTGACAAAACCTTCAGCTTGGCATTTGTAAAACGGCCCTACCTTCTTGACGTAGCCCTGGATGAGCTCTGGGGTGGGCACCTGCTCGGCGGACAGACATTCTTCCAGCTGTAGTTTGTATGTCGGGCAGACCTGCTGGCTCCTCTCTACCCTGCAGGCACCACAGTGGGGGAGAGAGGACAATGAGTTTCAGCCTTTCAGCCAGTCAGCCTGCTGGACAAACGCTCACCATACATGAGGGTACCCTTACATTCACACACACACAAACACACATCCACAAACATGCCTGACATTATAAAATTACAGACATAAAACATCCACAGATAGAGTGCTATTAACAGATTGAAACACCAAATTTATAATACAAAAATAACCCCCTATCAACAAATTACACTGCATCAAGAAGCTTTGTTAATGTTATTGTTGCCCGGTGGGGGACGAGAGAAAAATACAATAAAACACTTAAGCCAGGCAAAGATCCACATGGATGAAAGAAAACACATGGGGAGTACAGAAAGCAGGAAATTCAATGCAAATCTCATCTTGCCCCCCCCAGCCCCTCGAACCCTCCCCGCTGAGGCCATATCAGTATTTTGAGCAGGGAGAATCTATTTATATGGTGTTGTATTTTCCTATTCTATCCTCTGGAGGAAATCCCAGAGCTAGCCCTGAGGAGACTAATGCCCCAGCTTCCATCTCTCTGCTCCTCATCCTGTTGACAAGGCGAAGAAGCTCCACACGCCCTTTTCCTCAGTGTACAACAGAGTCTGCGTGCATGTGCTCTACTGTAGGTGTGTGTTTCTGTGTGTGAGGAATGTGTACGCTCTGCGTGAGCTTTGGCTTTACACGGACACCTGATGAGAAGGAGGGGGAAAAGATGTGTGTATACATGCTGATGTGTGTATTAAAGCCTGTGCATGCAGTTTCTCAGTTCATGCAAAGGCTCTAGTTGACTGAGCATGTGAGTGCGTGTGTGTGTGTGTGTGTGGTCCTAATGCATTATCACAGTGATTTTTCAGCCATGTCCCATCTTGGATGCAGGAAAAATGTCATGCATGTTGGGGAACGTTTTAGTGCCTATGAGTCAAGCTACAAAAAGCCACTCAACTCTTTTGATAAACCCTCCCTGCCTGATAAACACCCATCTTTCACACTTTAACCACTTTAAGTCAGTCTCACAGGTTTTCTATTTTTTTCTAAAATGTACTTTCCAAAGCCTGCACTGAGATTAAAATCACTATCACAGCATTATCACTTTAAACCCAGGCTTAGACCCGTTATGTACATTTCACAGCGCCACGAACGATGTCACCTCACCCCCCAAAAAATCCCCTAAAAACACACAGTCACCACACTTCCACCCTTCCGTCACTGACACCCGTCGCTCTGCGTATATCGCTGTGGCAGCACACAGCAGCACAGAAACTGGGCCAACTGACTCGTTAAGTACAAACCTCACACGCTCTGTGAAACATTCATTACGAGCGGCGGTGAGAGCCAACTCGCTTTTTCGCAGCGTCATAAGATTTAAAGGCACGAAGGCAGAAGCCTGGTGGCACTGTCAAAAAGGTGCATGTATCCCCC
The DNA here is from genome assembly GCA_029490765.1 of Euthynnus affinis. Lineage (NCBI taxonomy): Eukaryota > Metazoa > Chordata > Actinopteri > Scombriformes > Scombridae > Euthynnus > Euthynnus affinis. The sequence continues at coordinate 7,372,700 of CM055847.1, read as the reverse complement.
CGTCGGTTGCAACATCAATCACAACCAACCAGCTTGCTTGTGCTCCAGGCACAACTTCAGGGAACAAAACGGAGAGAAAGAGAGACAGCCAGTATAGTGTATATACTGTAGTGTAGTAAATCACAGAGCTTTTTTTTTTGTCTTACATTCTGAATCATTACACTTACATTATAGACCTTGTACAACATGTTTTAGCAATACTGTACTGAGGTCTACAGGTGCCCCTATGTGTTGCTCTTGCTGCAAGTTAAGAGGCAGCCTGGAAGAATCAAATGAAAAGCTATTTATCATATTGATATGAATTCATTTCGACGAGAAATTAAAACTGCAGTTCATCATTCGGGATCAGTCTATAAAATGACAACATTTCGGTCCCTTTTGACAGATTTTTTTAAACTGAAGAATTAGCGCTCAAACACTATAATTTGATTTCATTCTGTGCCATCAAATGTTTTGCACAGAGAAGGTGTCACTCCTTTTCAAACAGTGAATAACTCATTTTGGAATAAAACTCTGAATGGAAGCAGGCTTCTGCAGGCAGAGAGCTGGAACGGGAGAGAAGGGGAGAAGTGGGTGAGAACAACAACTCAAACGGTGCGCTCAGTCCTGGAGGGAGGCTTCGGGTTAAAAATAGCAGCTGCATCACCTGCAGTCCATCTTCTGTGTGTGAAACAGTGACTTTTCATGCAGCGTGCAGCCCCGGCTGTCAACCTGCGAGGCCTCGTGTGGTTAGACGAGTGTCAAATGCCTTCCTGCCTGACTTCACCGCCCGCCCACCTACCTGGAGCCCCTTCCTGGGCGAATACACCTGCTAGCACCCCACCACCCCACCCCCCCACCCTTTTTATCTGCCACAGATGGGTCACATGCTTTGTTTCACCGTAGAACATCTTGTGTTGGACTAATCACTCCCGGTGGAGCTGAACGTTCACATGGTAACTAATTGCGTATTACCTGTTAATGGCTTGCTTTGGGATTTGTTTTAACAGTGTAGTGGCTACATCGTTTTCAAATGTGCGGTTTCCAATTACACTGTGATCACTGAGGTATGAGATGGGGTTGTGTTGACATATTATTGTTTTTCAGTGGATGTCAAACTGCAAAAAATGTCTTTGTTAAATCTTAAAAAAAACTGCTAAAGGACATATATGCATACAAATAAAGAGTTGTTTCTGTTGATGAAATTTCTATAGGTAGTCTTTGGTCACTATGGTCCCAAAAGCAAGACATTCAAGTCTCTGTTAGACAATGAAAAATATATAAGATACGGACAGACAGATTTTGCATAGCCACATGGTTTGAATATTTAATTATCAGGCTTATGCATTGAACAGAGCTGAGCTCAGATAAACAAGACTAGAACTCTACAGTCTTGCCAATGACTCGGTGAGGATGCATTTACACACAGCAATGCTTTAAACTAAATGTTAAATTCAGTGTTTAGATTGCTAACACTGATGCTAAAATGCTAATGATTAAGAAACATATTATTTAACATTTAACATTTTAGTTTAGCATGTCACCATACTCATGTTCTCTCTCATTTGCATTAAACACAAAATACAGCAGATGCTGATGGCAACAGCATTGGTAACCACATTATTTTTTATAAGGCACTGAAAAAAAATCAAGGGATCACCAAAGTCAATAGGATTTATCCTCTAAAGAATGTGAATATTTGTCCAAAATTTCTTGACAGACTGCCATTGCTATCTATAGAGCCACTGCTGAGCTGTTACTGTGGCTAAAATTATACACATTACGCACACACAATAACAACACACAGTGACAGGAAGGTTTTGCCTTCGCCTACGGCCGCACAGCTTGAGTGTTTAATTATTAGGTCTATGCATTGAAAGGACCTTGTCTAAAAAAAACACAATTAACAGGGCTTTGATAGGAAAAATTAATGGTCAGCATTCAGAGACCCGAATAACATGCAACTGACTTGCGGTTTGCTTGTTTAGATGTGTGGCTTGTCAGTGCTTAAAACATAACTGCATCACTTCCTGTGCAGCAGCATATTTCATAGGAAGACTGTGAAGAGGTTAGAACGTTTTTAAAGGCAGTCGGTGTCGGAAAGTAACAAAGTGGGTATTTGTAAAATGCTTTGAATTATTACTGTGATGTCTCCTTGTTTCAGGAAATTGCTTGAGAGGAATTGAATTGCACTTACTGTACATAATTTCTCTCATGCAATAAAGTCAAGGCTGAATAAAAAAGATGTTCACAGCATAGTCGGTGAATATGAGTGAAAATATGAATTCCTTCCTGTTCCTTTTGCATCAGGAGCGGAGCCGTGTCAGACCTCTCACCCCACGCTCATCTATTGCTATGACGACCCAGTCAGGGAGCATCTGAACCCGTGTTTAGCACTCTGTCACCGTGGAGCTTTAATAATACAGCACACCTCTTCTAATGTCACATTTTCACACGTTTGTGAATAATTTCACCAGAGCGAATCTCCCCCTAATGGTTTTTAGTCCGTACCTCTTTATTTTCCTCTTTCTCCATCTCTCTCTCTCTCTCTCACGCGCTCCACCCTTCTCCTCCCTCTCAACCCATCCTCCCTCTCTTTCTCTGCCTGAGCACATGGGAGCTCCTTGCAATTACCCAATAATGATGAATATATCCCATCAGACATTGCCTGCTGAACTGTAACCCTATTCCATCGCAACCAAATTGAACATTGGGAAATTTGACAGTTGACATTTTAAATTTTCAAACGGTGCAATCCATTCTGTCTGCATTGCAGTTTTTTTTTTTCTTCTTCTTTCCCGCAAAAGGTTGTAACGTGGAGGCTGACAAATTGCCATCTAAGGTTTCTAAAGTTATAACCCACTTAACCAGATATGTCAGTCAGGTGACAGTGTCTAAGCATTTGCAGATGACACACCGCTGTGTATACACAACCTTCCTGACTGTGCACAGACTCCTGCAGTGTCACCCCCTCCATGTAAAGTGCTTTGTTGGCTGAGCCTTTCACACTGAAGCTAATACTGTAGAGACTTGACTGGGCTAGTGTCCACAGACATACTGTGCATGCTAAATAAAGACGCACATACAGCTGCTGTTCACCAGTGAGCTCTTCTACCTCGACTTTCGCTTTGGTTTCAGCACAGTTGCAGAAGCTGTTTTCGTTTTGGAGTGACGGATGAATGGCTGCTCGGTGTCATGCTTTCAGTCCCACCCCCAACCCTTCCCCATCTTCTTTTTTTTTTTTTTTTTTTTGATTCCTGCATCTGACAGCAAAAGGGAACTGGGAAGGAGATGCTCCGCTTTTTGGTTTCTCCTCTTTTTTTTCTCCTCTTCTCTCATTTTCCCCTGGTTGAGATTTGGATTCCCCTGGGCTGGTGCTGATGTGAGCAGCTGTCTCCACGGTGACAGACGCTGGAGATAAAGCCTGGGCCCCGCTTTCGGCCGGGGCCATCAAAGGATGGTAGACTCCTCTGCCCTTTTCACTCAATATCTCTCTCTCTCTCTCTCTCTCTCTCCTTTTTAAAAATCCCTTTCAGTCTCCCTCTGTCTTCCTCTCTCTACTTCTTCACACCCCAACTGTGATTTTCTTTTCTTCCTCTCTCCCCCCCTCATGGTGTCTTTTTCTCTGCAGCTAGGCAAGCATGTCTTTGAAAAAAAAAAAAAAAAGAGATACAGTCCATTCAGCTGTAGCCTTTTCATACAGAATCAATATTTTTCTTGTCCGGTTTCACAGCAGCGAAGAGCTAAGGAGTGGATGTGTTTGTATGAATGTCTGTGCATGCTGAAAGTGAAGCTGAATTGTTCTATACAGCAGCATGGGAGGTGATTACTAATGGACACAATCTGCAGGAAGGGAGGGCAGATAAGGTGCCATGCATTTAAACTATATGACCTTCTGGGCTGGCTGCCTTGTTTTCACCACAGTAACCCCCACGAAAGATACATTTCAGTCATCTATCTTTCCACACATGTATTCACTCAGGTGGAAATGTTTACTCAAAAAGAGAGAATGTGATAAAGACAGAAACAGATTGACCTTGATGTTGTAGTGCCTACGAGTGCTACTTCTAGTATTGACAAAAAATTCACGTCATATTTCCACTCACAGTTAATCGACAATCCACTGTTATGAGAAAGTCTACAAAATATGAATTTGAATGTCATCTAAGGTAGGAGGCAGCAGTGAAATAACCTGTGCCTTTATTGGACAGTAAACAGTGAAGAACTTTACTTGAGCGTGATTAGTTTTGTAATCTTCTCACGTCTTCTTGAATACATTTGTATGAAGGCAGTTGATGGAAACGCCTTCAATTTTTTTTTTTTTCTTCCTGAAATTCAAAACTCACACATCATTTTGATGAAAGACCACCAAAAGTGACGGCATTTGTCACTTGTTCAAACGACCTTATCTCAGCGTTACGAAGCGATCTTATGTGGCTGTGTAAGTAATTAATATTCTTGTTCAAAGGCAAAGGCGGTAGCGTGACATTGTTAGAAGGCCACAAAATATCCAAAGGAGGAGGTCGGGGTTCGGTTCCCCTCTCCTTCCAGCAGTCAACACTGTTTATTTTTAGCCATGAGTTTAATCTTTCTCTAACCTTTAGTAGCCCAAACCTAACCAGACTTTAAGAGGTGTCAGATCAGAAAAATGCAAGATTCACATTTTTAATGAACTGCCATCTTGGATTAAATCCTATTCTGATAGACAAAAATGCCTTAGATAAGAAGACAAGGATGTGAAAAGTAAAACTGTGAGGCAACAAGTTTTAAAAGATTTTTCTTTTTTCCTGCCAGAGACTTCCATTTCTTCCCGTGGCTGTCAGTGATTGACAGTAAGACGGGCATATCGCAAACGCTGTTCACTGCTCAACTCTGGCAAAATTACAGTAAATAATGATAAAACAGAAAATATGACAAACCCAAATTAAGTTGTCATGTTTGCTGTGATGAATTATCTCACACCGTGGAGGTAGTTTCTCAGACAACGAAAAAGCAGCCAACAGTTTCTTCTGAAGAGAAGAAAAACAAGCCCCTGATATCTCCAACAAACACCAGCAGGGATGGAAGAAAAGAAACAAGCAGGTTAGACAGTTGGCACAAACTTGAAACAGTTTTTCCTCAGGACACAATTTCTGCACATTCCTCCACCACCTAAGAATTTAAATTATCATCTGCATACGTTTGCACAAACCAATTAATTGCTTCCCTTCTTATTTACTATTTTGTAAAAGTGTATTATTTTTGCTGCTCTTATCTTTAGTTATGCTTTTGTTCATTGCTTTCTTTGCTTGCATTAGTTTTCTTCTTCTACACTGAATCCTTACATTTTCTGTTGAAACTTAGCTCTCCCATGAGGATCAACAAAGTTACATCTTATGTTATCTGATCTTAAATTCATCTTTTCACAAGATTCCCTCTTGCCTCCCGTCTGAATCACATCCCTCATCCTCTATTCATTATTTTTTCTGAAAACAACAACAACAAAACTAAGTATCTCTTTAGTATTTATTCCGTCTTTCGAGATGTTTTTCTTACGTGATCATTCTGTGGTTGCAGCAGAATTGTCAGGAAACAGCTGCTCTGATTATTACGCTCCTTACTCTTGGTTGCTTGTATTATTAGGTATTGGCTTTCTGCAGTCATTGTACTGTCACTGTGGGTGAGACTGTTAGCTAAATGACTGAAATGTCAATGTAGATTAGTATCAGTAGAGTTGGGTTTACGCTCAGCACCGAAGAAATTACAGGAATGGGTTTGTCAGCATTCAGGAATGTCTTTTAAGCTTTAAGGAATCTGAGGTGAATTCTGCTCAAGAACAACAGAGGATAAGGAGATTTAAACAGCACAATGTCACCCGCTATACCGATACCCACAAACTCAAATATACAAGAGCTTGGACGGGAAGGCAAGGCAGCTCTTAACACACACAAAGAAGAGGTGAAAAGTTCAAGAGCTGAATCTGTAACCTCTTCAGAAAGGGGCAAGACACACCCCCTCTCACACATCCATGCCCTCCAGCCAGGAAATAGTGTTTTGGTAAACAGGCTTGGATGTTTGCTGGGCTCCAGAGCCAGACAGAGCAGCCACTGGGGCTTTAGCTGCTGGACTCCGCCTGTCTGCATGTCACAACTTCCAGGAAAACAAACCAAAAAAAACCAACTTCTCCTTAAAGTTTCAGTCTTTTTGATTGTCATGTTTTTACTTGAGCTGACTTTACAGTACGTGGTCCTGAATAAGCTGATCAAGTTTCATGACCCCTAGGGCTGTCAAACCCATTTAAATGCCAGGATGCATTTTCCCCAAAAGCTGTGAACATTTTTCTCATGAGAGAAAGTGTTTTTTTTTTTTTCAAGATGAATTCTGACCATACAAAAAAAAACAATAACATCCATCCTCCACTATGGGCGTGCCTGGACTAGGTATACGGGGCCTTTAGCCCCAGAGATTTTTTCTTCAGCCATGAAAAATTCTCCATCTTGAGTTGGTTTATCACAAAAGAAAACATCAGTGTTCTAATTTAGTATAATCAGTAGATGGGGTTACAATGCCAAATGTCAAAATGCCACACAGTCAGTCAGCGGGAGGAAAAAATGCATACACAAATATGAAGCTGAAACAGTGGCACAAACATCCTCTCATGCTGACCCAAAAAAACAAAGTGTGTAAATGTCTGTTTGAGGTCCAAGTTATGTGAACATGATATGAGCAGAGCATAAGTTATATACAACTGACTTTGCATTGCACTGTGGCCAGCTAAACTGTTAGCAATGATGGCACAGTTGTGCCCTTGGCTAGTGACACCAGGCTAGCCCAGTCTTGTATTAGATAGCCGAAAGATTTTAAATTTTATTGGTCTGGTAGTCCTACAAACAGTGATAACACCCAAGGAAAGTTTTAGGAGCAATCCAACTTTTTGTCTGATCATGTCATACATTGATGCTTGGAAACAGTCTATTCAGAAGTATGTTTTTCTAATGGAAAAGAATCTGGGCTCAACCTCTGATGGTTAACAGTCCAGTCAACGGCCCTGCCCTCCACTGTCCAACAGTTCCCCTCCATGCCCTTCAGCCACCCTTGGAGCCACTCCCTGGCGTCCTGCCCTGATGGAGGTACGCGCCCACCCCCACAGTTCCCTGGACAGAGGGGTTTGGGCACAGTGCTGGAGGGCAGATGTAGGGGGTGGCGGTGACATTGGGCGATACAGCTGGTTATGACCGGAGCATTGAAAGGGCTAGAGATAGAGGATTTAGATTATTGCTGACTCACGTCCAAATGCAGCTGTCCATATGACAGCTTGCTGAGCCGCAAACAGATGTTGTGATGCTCTTGTGCGGATAATGACGCATTACTGAAAGGTTGTAGGACTGATGTGACATGCACCATGAACCTCAACTGTATTCTCTTAGGTGGTAGCTGTTGTAGAAATCTTCTGACTGTACACATACAGTTGTAAACACATATAATCATTGTTTGACTTATAAACCAGTCAGCATACCACTTTTGCACCATTCAAGACATGAAGATAAAGCAAGTCTTTTTCTGCATAATGACACCTATTAAAGGACATTAGTAATCTCAACATTGTCTTAAGTGGCCATAATGGCTACATCATTTTGTGATAACAATGGCCTTATTCTCAGGGGTGTAGCAAGGAAGTCTGGGGTCCCTTAAAGATGATTGCCTCAGGGCCAGACGCTTGCCTTAGTTTATTAAAATACCTTAAGTAAGGGCCCTCTCCGTTTAATTGTCACAACCTTTCAGGATGAGGCTTATTACTACAAAAAAAGTCTTTGTGTTAACTTGTGGAAATTTGTAAGTGAAGTATATATATAGGAGTCATTACTACCGGTGGTCATTTAAAAAGAAAATGGTGTTCCTTTTCAGCAGGAGTCGTAACAATGTTTGGTTAAATCAGTTTAAACCCAAAAAACTGATGGTTGGAAACTAAATTTTTGACTCTTTTCTCCTCTATCTATTTATTTGTTTGACCTTATTACATGTTTTTATAAAAGAACTAAAAAAAGAACTAAAAAAAACTGTTTAGATAGCAATAGGAACATGTGGAGAGAGAGAGAGAGAGAGAGGGAGGGAGGGAGAGGGGTACAGCATGCAGCAGAGGTCCTGGAATCAAATCCAGGATGTTGCAGTTATAGTGTGGTATGCATCTTAACCACTATCCCACCATGACGCCCCATTACACATTTAAATACCGCTCACTCTCACGTGGCTCTTACCCGTCGCTGAGTCGGACCAGTATGGCCCGGTAGAGCTGGTGTTGTGGGCTGTTGGACTCCGGACCACAGGGGTGGATGAACGGGTGAACGGCTGCCAGAACGAAGCCCTGCTGGTAAAGCTCCTGCAGCTGGCCCGGCAGCTCCCGCACCGACGAGAGACGCAACGTGGACGTCCCACCTGAGAGACACCAAAAAGGAGAGAGCGTGTGACACAAAGCATCTTGTGTGTGGAATGAATAAAACAGTAATCTGATTTGGAGACACAAGTAGGACTGTGACTTCTGTTTATGAAATGATGATTTTTCTGTATTCCTTGTCTGTAGGCAACTCTGTCTCCTAGAACACATTTATATATTATTAATATGCAAAGGCAAATATTGTAATACTGCAAACATTTGGCAATACAAATTAGTATAAACTGGCTTGGAGACATGGTTGCTGTCAGCCAAGGCTGTCGCTGTTCACATTCATAATTCAATTATCTTTATGTTTATTCTAAACAAATTAGAGCTGTGTCTCTAAAGCAGTCACTTCCATTATTTTTCTCGGGAAAAAGACACAACATTTACATTTAGAACTTGATTCCCTGGTGTATATGTGTATATACTGAAAATACAATGTGTCACCCACAACCATAGCCTCTACAAAAGCCCTTTAAAATCTTAATTCCTCTTCCCTGTTGTCCTCACCTCGGTTTGTGACATTTACAGTGTACTTGAAAATGTTAGTAAGAACGATTTAGCACAGCTCCGGCACTCTGTTCTTAGTGCAGCTCAGTGGGTCGAGCTGCAAAAAAAAATGTTTTGTGCTCACAGTTTTCAAGTGATTCAAAACAAAACTGACAAAAGGAAACCACATGAGAAACATTTTCCACTGCAATTCTTGTTTTTTTTGCATTATTTCTGTCCCACTACGTCAAGGACATAAATTACACTACTTTTTCACGACAGTTTCACTCTTTTTGATTTCCATGCCACTCGTGTTTGAAGTCCTTATTATTGCAGAAAGGGTCCAGCCTAGCTAGATCTACCCAGTGTCACACATTCTTTAATGAGAATAACCAACAGCACAGCAAGAGAACGAGAGGTGCCAAACCTGTAGACAAGAAGGAAAATTGCTTGCTAAAAAAAAAAATTAAAAATGATCATGTGAAGATTTGCAATTCAGATACCAACACTGATTTTAAAAGCTTTCCGGGTTTGTTTTGGCAATTAGCATCATGCTTTTCACTCCATCCCCTCAATCTGGGAGTTAATAAGAGTGGATCAAAATCCAATCAGAGCTGATTGCTTAGGCTCTGTATCACAGCAGCTCTCTTCAATCTGACACTTAGATTCCTTCTCAGCTCAACTCAACTGTCCAAGTGGAGCGGACAGGGGCCTGACATTAATGAGCTCCAATCAGTGAGTGGCCGGCTGTTTAAAAAAGAAAGTTAGGGACTGAGTTACTGTGTAAAGCTCTTTCTCAGCATTATTTCCTCCCAGCCCCTCCCTAGGGGAGGAAAACCTGCAGCAGACAGCCGCTGGTGACGGCTTCATTCAGGGAGCAACCAGCTGTGTTACAACAAACCACACACAGCTTCTGTCAGGGAACATCAGCCAATCAGGATGTATAGTAATGAGTGCGGGAAGGCAGAGTAGTTTAGGTTCAGGAATGGGAGCAATTAGATTAGAAAATAGGGAAGATGCAAAGCTTAATAGGGGGAAGGAGAAGAAGATGGACAGGAAAGATGGAGGAAGAAAACGGCAGAGAGGTCAAAACAGAGAAAAAGAGAGGGAAGGTTAGAGAGACCATAATCAGAACGATGCTTGGCCCCAGATGCACAACGGCTGGGATCCCAGCAGTACGCTGTATGAGGCGACATTTACTGCAGGCCAAACAGCTGGGGTGCATGGGAGAGCGCCAAGACAAAGAGCTGGATGCAGAACGAGAGTCTGGGGAGATGAGAGGAGGGAGGGAGAGAGGGGGTCTGCTTGTCTGTACGAGCTGTCACAAGATGTGGGAAATGCCGCTATGGCTAATTAGATTCAATGAGACTGTATAGAACGAAAGGTTCAGATCCATGAGAAAAGTCAAAGTATAGAAGTTCAATGGGAGGTTCAGGCAGAGGGCAAGTGGGGTGGAGCTGGTGGGGGAGACGATGTCAGTGGGTTTTTTCTCGTGTTTTTGGTCTCAGGTAAAAATCAGGAAGGCTAACACTGGCCAGTTAAGTCTTTGACGAGGCAGGAAAAGGTTGTTCAAAGTTTAATTAGATACAGACTACTAATAATCAGCTTTAATTAAAAAGACCGTAGATATGATGGACTGTGTGTCTTTGATGCATAATCTGTTTGTGATGAACTAATCTGGCTCCAAAATCTGCAAAACCTGAGCTTTAATTGGTTCACTCTCTCATTATCAATGTCACTATCATCATATAGATAAACATAAACATTTTTAAGTTGTAGTTTTTCCCCCCCTACGATGCAACGTTAGGGCAAACGGGGCCAAATTCTGGTCAGTCAGTCATCCCGCATTTAAATTCCTTACACCAAACGGCACACTCTTCCACACACTGAGTGTTGTTTGTCTGTTGTTGAAGTCTTGGTAATGTGTGCCTGCTTGCAAAGTTGTTCTGCATAACATCTGTGTAATTTATTACATTTGGCCAGTGCAAAGTTTTTTGGCTCCTGCGGCACTAACATGCAGATTTGTTGTTGGTATTATGTTAGTGACTGATTTATTGAACTATAAACATGTACAGCTTCCATTTTATATTTTATATTTTACATGCTTTTTTTTATATTTCACACATCATCTATTTGCACATTCAAAGGAGAGGAAGCCATTGAAGCATTCGATTACATACTGGTATAATTGTGGATGTGACAAATACAATTTGAAATAGTTAAAGGGGGGGAGCATAATTATATACACGTCACTTATAGCTGCAAAGCTGACCGACATTAAACAGAAATATTTCATGCTACTGACTCCAGTCGAGTCTCGTATATTTAAATACACGCTGTTTTTATTTGTGCTTGACAGATTTTTTTTGTTGAACGCTTTCTTAGTGTGTTCTGACTGAATGCTTAACTTAAGAGATGATGTGATTGGACACAAAGTCATTGCAAACACACAAGTGGACATGAACAGATGCAAATTGGCCCTGTGTGGTGCAAAGTGAGGCAGAGATGCATCTGTGTGATTTGAAAATGTTCCTGCTTAAACAAACAAAAAAAAATGCACTTATCCTGCTTTCAAATGTACAGTATTTACATAAAACAAGTTGAAAATCTAAGCACACCATGACAACATTTGATGCTTTTACACTGCACAGTTTACGGTTTAGCTTTCCTTCAAATGTCTTTGAGCCAGTCAAAAAAAAAAAAAATGTATATCTAATCTGATTTGTGTCTTTTCAATACCTGTAATTGATTACAACTGTAATTCTTCAAGAATGAGATTATAATAATCCTTTTGCATGGAATATGTCACTCCCCAACCCTTTCCGCATTGACAAACCACACTTCCTCTGGCAGACCAATTCAACCGAAGCTCGTATGTGCGACATTGTTCCACTATTTTCGTGAGGCTGTAACACAATAGTGTGGCGTGCTTTCAGCGTGCCACAGTACATCATCAGAACTGCAACAGAGGATTTCTGGAACAAGCCTGCTAGCACCAATCAGGAGGCAGCCCCTGTGATGTAGATAGAGAGCTGATTCAGTTTGGATCCCAACTCTTCCCCTCCAGGCACAAATCCAGAGTTTCATTGTGAAACCACTAAAGAAGCAGAGGAAGAAGAAGGGGAGGGGAAAAAAAAAAAAAATCATATGCTGTCCCCTCAGGGTAAGTGAGTGCTTTGGCTAAAAATACTCCTCCAAATTTCTCAATCACACTCTGTCCTACTGCGCCACAATGCAGGAGCTTTAGAAGTTAAAAAGCGTGGAGGAATTAACACAAAGAAATAGGCCGCCATCGCAAACGGGTGAAACGTATTCCCCCCCCTCCCTCCCTCCCTCCCTCCCTGCTCCTCCCCCTTCCTCCACTGCTGACTGCCTTTAGAAATGGAATTAATCCTTCTGTGATCTGTAATTTTGTTTTTTCCTTCCTTCCCTCTCCGTTTTGGTGAGACATGAACACCCTGTCCTTTCCCCAGAGGGATGCTATTGCGTGCGCGCTTGGTTCATGAGGCGGTAGATATTAAGTGGAAAATGAAACTGTCTTTGCTTGCTCTCTGATCCCCTTAGTTGAGATGAGTAAATAAGGAATGGTTTCAATTAGGCAGCGGGAACACAGCCGCTGGCGTCTTCTTAAGTTGGCTTTAATCGTTGTGTGAGCTGCTAATAATCTCATCCAGAGGCCTTTAAATACACAGGCTCTACATTTATTTATCAGACCAAATTTTATTTATCATGCTGTCCCCAGAGCAAAGCGTCGCCCAGTGCTAAGTTTCTCTGAATCTTATGCTGTTGTAAGGATGTTTACTCTGCCCTAAAATCGTGTTATCCAAGGAGAATCACTTTGTTTGTGTAGATGAGAGCAAATTAGCTGCTATAACCGCTGTATGCAAGTGTCAGTGTTGATGTCTTATCCTTGCGAATATTCAGGCCTTTGAAGGAGCCTGTGGTCGATCAGAAAGGCAATCTGGTAAACCTTACATGGCAAACTGGCAGCCAATTACTTCACTCTGTCTTTTTGTTTACCCTGGAAGAAAATTCTCGCACATATCAACAGAGAAGAGCCCTAAACTCACAGGAACAAATCGCTTCGTGACAAATAATGAGAAAAAAAGAGGCTCCAGGGTGACAACCAACAAATTGGTTTTCTGGAAAATTGTGTTAGCGCAGATCCGTCAAGCAGACACTGCCATTAAACACAGAGGAGGAAACAAAAGTGGGGAGGGGGGGGGTGTATGTACTGTATTTATGGATGTATGATTAAGGACTGATAGCTGTGTCTACAGGCTAATGGGAAGATGCATGATCAGTTGCTTACTGTTTATGGTGGATGACAGGTCGGGGGTTGGAATAACATGTTTTATAAGTATCGAGCATTGTACTTACAAGACATTACAGACAAACGTGAGGGTGAAATTCATTCTAGACCTCGAAAACATAACAAGAAAACAATCTCTAGCTTTCAGTCATACGACATGATCTTCATCAGCACCTGGTGATGTTTCCAAGGTCAAGAGGGGACTTTAAACCTCAGCTTTTAAGCCAACATGGATAAAAAAGTCCTTAAAGTTTTATGAAAAAAATCTGAATAACTGGTTGAACTCCCTGCTGATGATGATATGATCAAAAGCTGCAGAACAGCTATTAAATGGACCCTGTGGTGAGACTGTTTTCTTAATAACTTTCAGATTGAACCATTCGTGTATCCAATTGCAAAAACATGAAAATAGATGTAAGAATGTAGCTGAATAAATGTTAATATGTGAGCTCAAAGTAAAAAAAAAGAGAGATAAAAAAGAAATAAATAAGAATAATAAAATGTTTAATTATGTAAAAATACATGTTTTTTTAACAAGGAATAAAGAAAGGAATTAAAATGGTCCTGTAAATATCCTGTAGGGAAGGAGTTAAGCGGTGAGACAGATTGTGGTTGTCTGTTTTCAAAGAGGGAAATGAGTCCAGTCTGGCGCTGTATTCAGTTCAGAGTGAAGATGTAAACACGCAGTTTGAATATGCATGCATGAGAGAGTTCATTTAAGGAGCAGAATAAATAATAAACATCCCTTCCATTTATTTCTCTGCTACTGACCTTCCAAACGCAACAAATATTTAACTGACTCATTACTTGGTATTAGCAACCCTCATTTCGTGCTTCTCATATCTGGATAAAATCCAGATATGATTTAATACACACATATTTACACTGACCTGCAAATCTGGATAGACCCTGATTCAATCTAGTCCAGGTGGCGGTAATGTAACTGAGGCTGTTTGCCAGCCACCAAAAACGACAAAGTACAGTAGAATAAAGCTGAAGTAAAAGGAATAGAAGAAGAATATGAGGAGCGAGAAGAAAGAGGAACACAAATTTTTTTTAAAAAAGAGGATGAGAAAAAGATGCAGAGGACGCTAGAAAGGAGGTATAAAAGAACAAACAGGAAGAGGGAAATAAAAAAAGAGACATAACATTACATAACCACTAACACAAATACATGCATGGCTCGCAGGAATGGGAAATGAGAGAGAAAAAAAGTTTGTCTTGCCATGTGAGCGGTTGCTCCATTTTCTTACTTTCATTACTCTAATTAGAATTCCGATAAACACTACATACAACGGCACCTCGCACCATCCTGATGAACATAAGCACTGGAATCGCTGGAGACGCTCTCACAGGAGCTTTATTAACTTCAGTGGATACAGAAATCATTTCTGTGTCATTATCACTTGACGTTTTCAAGTGGCAAGACCCTGGAAGTTGCTATCTCTTCGCATCACTTTCTGACATAGATACGCTCGAGGATGTGTAAGAATTTGCATATGCAGCTTGGAGAGACAGATGCATTTAAATGTTTTCAACATCTGGCTGGTGTGCGTCTTAAAGTACCCCAGGAACCTCCTTAAGAAAAGCTTCTTCTTATGATGGTTTGAGTAATTGGCAGTGGTGGAAGAGATATTCAGAGCCTTTACAAGTACCAATACAGCAATGTAAAAATACTCCATTACAAGAAAAAGTCTTGCAAAGTGCTCATTTAGAACCTCAGACTGATATATTATTATGTGTGACATCATTGCATTATTAATACTGAAGCATCAGTGTGTAAGCAGCATGTTATTGTAGTTTAGTCTAGTGGATCCCAACCTAGGGGTCGGAGCCCTCCAAGGGTCAACAGAAAAATCTGAGTGAGATGATTAACGGGAGAGGAAAGAAGAAGAAAAAAATTCTGATAAACAAATCTGTTTTCACTTTTTGGACTTCTTCTCTAATCTTTGGTCTGTGGTGAAATATCGGATAATTTGAACATTTATTGAAATGAAACCATGTGAGAAGTTTAGAGGGGAAAGCCACTATTTGTTGGAGCTGTTAACAACTCGTAGACATCTGAAATGTGACTCAGACTGCACATTGGTTTTTGTAAGACGTCAAAAACCAAGAATGTTGGAAACCACTGGTTTCATCTTCAACAATGTGTTGCATTTTAAAAACTTGTTATATTATCTGTTTTGTCAAATCGTCATCTGAAAATTAACTAAATCTGTCAAATAAATGTAGTGGACAAGAAAGTACAATATGTCCCCCTAAATGTAATAGGATGCAAGTCTAAAGTGGCATAAAATGGAAATACTCAACTACCTCAAAACTGTACTTAAATACAGTGCTTGAGTAAATGTTACTTTCCACCACTGGCAATTGGATAGCAATGCATCTTCAATACTTTTTGGTTGCACTACTGTTATGATTTTGGATCTTTATGTTAAAGATGCTCAAAAACTTGAGATGAACGTATGTAAAAATGCCACCTGCAAGTCAAAAACCAGGGCTTCAGCCTCCACCGGGCACTTCGTTACCTCTAATTCATCCTAGTGATGACATCAGATTGTTCAGACCGCTCCGTGGCCTTTGTTGCTCCATGGGTCGTTCATATTGTCCACTTGCATATTTCAGATTGGAATCGGGCTCGTAAATGTACGGATGTATTTAAGAAGTTTCCACTCTGAGCGAAGAACAAGAGGTTAAATCCTACTAGCACTGTTTATTTAGGCACTGGAGCCACCGGAAGTCGGCTGAGGGGTCGCTTCCTGAAGCCGACTGATCAGAAGAGAGCGGCCTCATTGGCAAAGGGGCCTTAAAGAGACAGGAACCTGTTTCTCAACTGAGGGGCTGCATAACGAGCCAATATATGATAAATAAGATTTTTTTTTTAACTGTAAATCATGCAAAGATATTCCAGTAGAGCCCTAGAATATAAATATAGACCTGGTAATGAGCATGTTGCTTCAAGCTCACAAAAAAATATGATCCATGAAGTCCAGTGAGAAACAGATCTGTGAGTTTGAAGCCTTATCAGATGCTGAAATGCTGCACAGTGCTTTGTAATACCATGAGACAGGATTTTATAAATCTGTCGAGTTATTATGGACACAATTACTTTAAATTTGTTACAATGATCACAAAATAATACACCAGGAATGTACACTTGTATATATTTGATTGGCCACTACAGCAGAGTACTGCAGCCATCTTCATTTGCATCCTCACTGCGTCTATGGCCTCATTGAATGAGGGAGCTTATGCGAGGCTATAATCTGTCTGGACACACAGTCTTACACTTGACTTTTGATATCAGACAGCTATCTGATCTTCCTAAGACACATAAAGTGGCCAAGTGTAAATTAGTTTACCCACATTTGATGCAAATATGGGTAGGCCCAGTGATGTTACTGCGTGGCCATTACTCTACAAGTGTCTGTCTCCACAATCCACTCACTGACATTGCAGTGCTCGGGACAAATATCATGTTTCTGTTTCAATTAATTTACACAATTTCAACTAGGATGTATCTCAAACCTCCTCTTGACATTTGAGCAATCTGATTGCGTCTAAAGCTCCTTGGTTGCCTTTACAATTGTAGGCTAGCTGGTAAGAAGAAGCATCAAGTAAATACAGGCAAGATACACGCTTTGCTTTACAAGTTTGAATCCCCAAAAGGTTTAGAAAAAGACATACAAGAGAAACATTTTCCCTTTCTCAAAAAAAAAATGTTTGTGCCTTTAAGCATTGCATTTAAGCCCCAAAGAAACAAGTGAAGCTTTTGTATTGAAAAAGGGAGCACAGCAGGACACTGTGTATGTTCAGTCAACTTTCTGTGGATAATTCTCACTTCCCATGAATAATAGAAGAAAAAAGATCACTCAACTTTGAATGGAAATCCTGCCTCTGACACTGGCTCACTTCCCCTTTTAAACCCATCTGCCATGTAAGCACCTCTGAGCTGCAGCCTGCCGCATTTCCATCACTCAACACATTTAAAAATAGATGAGTAAATATGAAATTAATAAGCTGAAAGATTGGAGGCTCGGCGCACACACGCGTCATGCACCGCCTCTGGGAGAAATGGTTCGACCACATTTGCATGCGGGAGAAAATAGCCCGGCATATATTATCCACCCGCTGCAGCTGATTTTTTGATCCTGCTGCTCCTATCTGCCACATCTCTCATTCGGTGATACTGTCTTGCCTCATCATGATTAGAGAATTATTTGTTTCTGCTAATGGTAATGGCTCAATTAGCGGCTGATGTGTTCATACTGGTAAACAGCATACAGGACAACATGTTTTCGTATGAAAAGAAGTTGAGGCAAATGCTGCTGCGCCGCTGGACACAGGAGGAATTTGTTGACCACCTGAGTACAAAACTAAAAACACAATACACAATGAAAATACACAACAAATACATAGTGCACACAGGTCTGCCTTTATAAATAGACATATCTTTAGCCGCTGCCTTTTTAAAGAATCCACAGAGTCAGCAGACCTTAAGGGTTTAGGTGCAATGGCCTCAAAAGCTCAGTCACCATGGGTCTTTAGGCGGGCGTGTGAGACAGACAGTGAATTTATCTTATTTGACCTTAGAGGGTGAGCTGATGAGTGCGGGTGAAGTAGATCAGCCATATATGCAGGAGCCTGACCGTGCAAAGCTCTGTAAGTAAGAATGAGGATTCTAAACTGAATCCTATACGCAGCAGGGAGCCAGTTAAGAGATATAAGTATAGGTGTAATGTGAGGCCGTCTATCTGACCTGGTGAGTAGTCTTGCGGCAGCGTTCTGAATGTGCCCGCAGACGATCGAGGGCGGACATACTAAGCGAGGAGAAAGGTGCATTTACAGTAGTCGATAGGAGATGAGATAAAGACATGTGTAAGCATCTCTAGCTCTGCATTTGAACCTACAGATCTCAGTTTACTTATATTCTTTAAGTGGAAAAGTCAAGATCTGGTTGGCTGCTTAACTTGGGTGTTGAATGAAGAGGACTGATCATATATAACCCCTTAATTACGGCAGGTAGGAGTGGGCGGCAGAGGAAAGAAGCCCAGTATTTTGCAGAATCATGGGGGCAACCTTTTCTGGAGCAACAATCAGAACCTCCTCCTTATCAGCACTGAGCTGTAAAAAAAAAAGCCTAGATAACCTATAAGCCTCACTAGGTTTGAAATGAAACATGAACGTTTACTTACATACTTTCCCAAAATACAATTTTGAGGCACATCAGTATTTTGCTTTAGTTGAATATTTCAATTCCATGCTACTTTATAACTCTACTCTCCCTCATTTCGGAGGGAAATTGTCTTCCCTCACATGTTTTATCGCATGCATGCACTACACATTTGCATTACAGCCCTCTGCAGTCGGCGGCAATATGCATCGTGTCACCTGTGTGCTCAGGCACCAACGTGTGATGTATGCATTCATGCATGTGTTAATAGAGCGAGAGACAGTAACCAAATAGTGACTGGCTGACACTGACTCCATATCTCAACCCTGTTAACAGACAAGAACATCAATATCGGAAACCCCAGAATACGTTCGATGTAAAAAAGTTTTTTTTACAGCTCAGTTTCTCACTCTCCATAATAGTTGCGCATGGCAACTAGGTGTGATTAGGATTAAACAAGGATGCAAACACTGCTCTCCTGAATGAAAGTAAGACATTGCAACATAAAGTATAAACCACCTGCACTGGCACTGAATGTTAGTGTTGGATATAAATCATGAGGAGAGGAATCGTCTGATATGAATGAAATTCCTTTAGATTCAAGGCAACAAAAACAAGCACTTGGTGGTTATACTGTGTTTCTGCCAGATTGCCACTTTATTAGAGCTGCAACGATCAATCGATAGCAGATCCTCAGAAAATGAACCATCAACTATTTTGTTTTGTTTTGTTTTCAGACATTTTTTTGGTTCCAGCCTCTTACATGAGACTATTTTCTGGTTTCTTTCATCCTCCAAGATGAATATCTTTGAGCTGAGATGTCATTTTATGTTGCATCTTGGGTAACAGTGGTCGACATTTTATCACTATTTTCTGAAATTTTAAAGCCCAAGCAACTCGATTAATCAAGAAATAAAAGGCAGATTAATCGATAATGAAAATAATCATCAGATGCAGCCTTACTCTTGATATTTTTATATCATGCCGCAGTGCTACAAATTATATTTCCTAAGCAGAATTATTAATGTAATCCATCAGGAAACAATCTGATATAAACCTGTGCACATCCACAAAATCTTGATAAAAGCAATATAAAATGAATATACTGTAATTGGCCTTTTTAAACTGAAAGCACCACCCCACTATTCTCTCTGTGAAGTAGTCATATCGTTATTCAGGGTCCAATTAAAACGGCCTTAGTCTCCTCAGGAGCTCTCCACTCCTGCGAGGACCACCTGCAGACTCCTCGCTCGGTCTCAGCAGCCCGCCTTGAGTCATTAGCCTTCATACAGGCTCAAAATGGAAATGCCACTAACTCCTTGTCCTCCTCGCCGCAACATCCTTTACTTTTCGTCTCCTCTTCCTCAGCTCCGGTTTCTCTCAGCCCTCTGCCACTGGAGGGGGAAGTTTCTCTGCTTGGCTCCTCTGCACATTTAGCCTATTTTTCTGCCTCTGCTCTCTGCAGGGAATCTGCCCCACTCTCTTCAACTCTCCTTCTGTCTCGCTGTTTTTTTTTTTTTTTTTGCCACCACAGCTCTCTGCACTCACTACCTCCCTCCATCCATTCCCTACACTGTGTTGAGAGGAGCAGAATCTTTGAAGGGTGTCTTCTACTCATAACCTCTTTCTCTGCCTCAACATGTGAGTGTCTATTTTCTGTATTTTTCTCTCATCTCTCCCCGTCTGTGTCAAGACAGCGGTGCAAGCCAGAGCAAGGTATCAGAGGTGTGCTGGTGAAACGAAAAAAAAAAACAAAAAAAAAAACTGAAAGAACTAAGACTTTGTGTTGTCATTTCTCTTGTGTCATGAAGAAATCAGGCAGATTTCCTCCAACATCCTAAACCATGCAGAGTATAAAAATCAGGGTGGAGTTACATGTGGTAGATTTTAGCATTATAATAATTAAGGATGGGCGAAATGGATAAAATCAGTGATGTTGTCAGCAGAGCACAGCAGGATAACAGGTTGTGATTATGACCCTCAATTTAACTTCATATTCCTTCCATTGTCTGACAACAGAAAAAGAAAAATATTGTTTACGAAATATTGTGCATTCGGCTACATTAAAACACCAGTATAAGTGATCACGGAGCGCGAAGAGGAGACTGAACTATGGTGAACAGGCTGACACTCAGCAGCAGAGTAACTGGCTTTCTGTTGTATAACCTTTTCTGTGATCACGCATTTTAAACATCGGTATAGCTGATCATACAACTCGGCCGTTGTCATTAACTTGTATTCGTGTTGATTTTCCAAGACGTTGATATTGCGACCATTCAATAATTGTAATAATAACTGTCCTGCTCCTTATTAGATGTCGGCTGTGAGGCAATATATTCTTGCTTGCCAAATGAAAAGAGGGTGAATAACAAGAGATTTAGTCATTTTAATGTGTGTCACTGTGGGCAGAAGTCTTTTCAAAAACAATCTGGAAACACTAGTTTGGAAGCAAATTATTTTAACATTTAGACAGATTGATGTAGTCTTAGTGTTTCCTTAACCGGGTTTTCTTGAGCTGTAGTGGAAGGATGGTAAGATAAAGGGAAGAATATGGCATCAAAGTTAAACTGTTGCTACACAAGCTGTTCATGTTAATTAAACTAATATATCCAATTCAGCATGACATTAAAATAAAAGTAGCATTTTTAAAGGACCCATCCATCCTAAGATTTACATTATTTGGATGCTACTTGGAGGTGAATTGGAGTAAACTCTACATTATTCTGCAGATAAAAACCGAATTTTTAGCTGGCTTTACTGTCCATTACATCCCTGCAGGGTGTGAACGGTATTGACCCCTCTTCGTCTTTTCACCTCTCTGACGAGCGGTCGGAGCATCCTAATGTGCAGACTAATCTATGCCTCTCTGCCTTTTTTCTCGGATTCTCTCTCTCTCCCTCCATCTCTCTCCACATCTCTCTGAGGTCCAGGACAGCGTCATTAGCAGCGGGGGCTCAGAGTGCAGCTGGGTGGAGCCCTGGGGCAAAAGCTTTGTGCCTTAATTACCCACCTAATGAGTCACTGGGAAAGTCACTTGGCCTGCTGGTGCCTCTCTCCCTCACTCCTCACCTCTCTCTCTCTCTCTCTCACACACACACACACACACACTCACTACATTCACTTACTTCATTCCTTGTTCATTCACTTATTGGCACACATTCATACACTTGCACTTGCCACATCCACCTAATGACTATAGTTGTACTCGCCCCCTCACTCACTCACACTCTCCCTGATATATATATTTATTCACTCACTCAGTTACTTGCTTTTTTCCCCCTTCAGGCTTAATGTCCACATTAAGGCAGCTAAACCCAAACAACATAGTTTAGGTGTGAAAATAATAAGCCAGCTCTGTCAGGTTGGTTTCATAAAGATCTCCATCCACGCTGAAACATTTCAACTGTCTCCTTCCTCCTCTTTCATTTGGACAGACAAATGAAACCCTCTCTCCTCTTTTTCTCTATCATCGCCATTTACACTGTTTAAACACGGCCAAACTCACAATTCACATTACTCATTCACTTTTTTTTTTTCTTTCTGTTTCCTTCGTCTGACAGCTGAGCAAGCACGAATATCACAGAGGTGCTACCTGTTAACCACAGGTCCCTTTCACCAATTTAACAGTATGAAAGCTGTGACTTGCAACATGAGATCATTTCCACTTCTGTGTTATGTTTGACTAACAAACAAACAAAAAAAAACCCCACCATACCTGCAATCTAGACACAAGCATATGAGAGGACATTTATCTGCAATTTTGCGAGTGACAATCATTTATGAAACAGGCACTGGCAAACTCCTGCGTTACAGCAATGAAACGTTAATAAGGTCACTTTTATATTCTCATGAAATGGTCTGACAAAGTGATCATAAAAAAAACGTTCAATAAAAACTCCTTTCATGTGTGATCCGCTACACTGAGAGTCGAAAAATGACGATCAAAAAGAAAGTTAAGAGATGACAGAGAGTTGTCTTGACTCTACCGACACAGCTGCTGACTGTGACTGACCAGGCTTACATGATTATTTCGCAAAAGCTCAGTCTTCCTTCAGCATACTGAAGCGCAGTGCCAGCATTTTCAGATGTTTCCACTCTGCATACTGCCTTCAGAAAATCTCAATTTTTGGGTGATAAAAACACAGCCTCAGAGAGGTCGGAGCGCCAAAACTGAAAGACAAAAGTGTGTTTTCAGATTTGACGGGCGTAAACTCAAGCTATGTTCAGACAGATGACAGCACTGTGTGAAAAACCGCAGCCCCCCTCACGTTTCGAGCTAGCTAATTCGAGGTAGATTACTTTGTGACATGAGTATGTTTGTTTACCTGCTGATCATCTTGACAGAGGAGAAAAGTTATTGTTGCTAAGTTATAGAATCTTGTCTTGCAGTATTAAGAATTTGTGAATATGTTTTGTCATCTGAAAAGTCTTCGGACTCATGGAAAGTCTTCTTGCTCATTGCTTGTTTTAAATACAGGCCTGTTTTAGTCTGTTTTTAGTTAGACAGCTCAGTTAGTCATTCACATTTATTTATTTGCTCACGTGCCAAGTCATTCTCCCTTACTTACTCACTCCTGTATCGCTCTTACTTTCTTAATCACACACACGCGCACGCACACACACGTGCACGCGCTCTCCCTTGCGCCTTTACACTTCCCGCGCTCTCCTGCCCTCACATTCTCACAGTAACACTCAGACCGATGGGATCACACCTACATATAGATCAGAACAGTCTGCTCCTGTTCACATCCAAGATGGTGCGACTGGACAGGATGATGCTAATAATGTAAGATTATATTGATGCTGCTTTATTAAACCGAGTCAACCATGAACATAACACTGAAAACAAGGACAAAATAATCATGTCTTCAGAGTAGTATTGATTTTTATAATGCTCATATCAGTCTCACGTCTGATGTCACTCATGTCAGTCTGATATTTTTCTCTTTTCATTGGTGCCAGAATGAAAATTGAGTTGTTGGGTGGATACTGAGTTTTGTTATGACCTTTGCTTTTAATGAACACACTTGAGAATGAGAAATTGCAATGTGAATTGGACACATATGTTTTTAGAGTGAACGCTAATTACGACTATAAATTTAGTCGTAAAATGTGACATCGACTCTATTTCACAAATGTAGAAAGTATCAAGACTGCAGCAGAGTTAGTTCTCTTCCTATAAATCCTCACTGCTGCACTTTGTGATGGTGACAACTCAAACATTCACATTGCCAGCTGAGGACATCTTGCCATTAGGGTAATAGGCACCAAAGGATGGGTTGAGAGTGGAAAAAAAAAACAGGAGGAAAATGGTGACTGGAAAATTTGTGGAGCATCTACCCCGAGGCAAAAAAATTCAAAAAGCAAACTCGTGACTGGAGGAGTGAGGAAAATCTGGACGCACAGGAAGCGAATGAGACACGCTTTTTTGCTCCTTCAACAACTCCTGTTAAGATGCCCTTGAGCAAGGTGCTTAACGGCCGACTACTCTGATGGAGCTGCTGACTGGCACCAGACTGTGGTTGTACTGGGCAGCTCCCAGGTCTTAATGTCCGTAACTGAGCAAGTATGAAAGGCGTTTCTGAGTAAGAGCACAAAGCAGAGCTTTCCTGGGCAAATAAAGATAAAAAACAAATAGACTGGATGTCCGACTAAATGCTTGTAATTGCTTTCTCTTTGTCTAGACAGAGCATTTAAGGCTCCCTGGGCAAATTTCTAAATACATATGCATCTCCCGGTCTGAGTCTGGAGCTCTGGCGGAAGCTTTTACTGGAGATGGGGAGAAACGCAGGCCAAATCATCTACTGTTCTCCTCGCTAAATGACTGGAACACTGTATTTTGAAGGCGCACGGATGTCTTAATGGGGGAAAAGTACCTGTAATTTGTTCAGCCAGTAAAAAGGTTTATATATAGAAAGAAAAAAAGGTCTATCTTTCCTTCTGTTTCGTTCTCTCTCTTTCTCTCTTTCTCTTTCTCTTTCTCTTAGGAATTAAAGTGGGCCTCCATCACCAGTCTTCAGGCTGACAGGAGGCCTCCAGAGTGCGTTTTGTCCGCTCGACGCCACCTCCTCCGCTGACAGCCCTCAGTTGCCTGGAGACGCCGCTTAAGAGACAAGCCGTGGTAAATGAGCAGGTTGTTGATCAAAGCCCACAACGGTTCCACCGCTGCATTTGCAACAGCGCCTGGCTCAGGCACGGCACACCGCTCTGACTTCCTGTCCTCTGCTAACTACAAGTTGCGGGCCTTTTTCCATACCCTGACATTAGCCTCCTGTCGAAAATCACATTTGAAGCGTTTTCTGCTGAGATGTGTCGGCTTGATTGGGGGGTTTTTCTGTGATTAGCATTGCAAAAGAGTGTAAATTTGAATTTTAAAACATGGGGTTCTGCAATGATTAAGCTCTCTGACAGGCTTGAGATGTTTTGCTAGCACCATGCGTCTGCCATTAGATGCTTTGTGCTGTTGATTGTGGTGCATAATTTGTTCTGCACTTTGAAGACTGCCTCCAGGGCGAACAACTGGTATTATTGTCACCTTTTAGGAAAAAAAAAACTGAATTCAGTGTTACACAGGAAGTTAAGGTTAAATGTTTTTAACGCTGGTGTGGGAATTTAAATGTACAAAACAGGAATCATTTGGGAAACATTGTCAAGGCAGGGAGCCAAATCACTGGTGAAAAAAGCAACCTACTCTGTCAGACATTTATAACAGACGAATCACAAAGAAAACTAAATCCAGACCATCCTTTCTTTGAGGAATTTGACATCCTGCTCTCTGGTCAGAGATACAGGTTTCCAAAAACTCGGTATACGTTTTCATATATCTCATGTACAATAAGTGTTCTTATTCTCATACTTTGTAAATTGCCTCTTGATTCCTCACACAGCTTAGCACTTTGTTTTTTTTTAAACATTTTCTTATATTTATGTCTTTTTTATTGTCTTGCTGTGGTTTTATTGTGTTTATGTTTTCATGGTCTTGTGTTTTTATGCTGAAAAGAATTGCAATAAAGATTTGATTTGAACTGAACTGAACTGAGATGCTTTCAGACACGGAGTGATTAGTGTTACATCTGCCACCTGGTAATGTTTTTGCAACAACCTGTATTGCTATGCTACACCACTCTAATCTCATCACATAGTCAAATACAGCAGGCTGAAGTCTGACATAGAGGAAATGGTCACCAATGAAAAATTCTGCTAACTCATGTCATTCCGCATATCGCAAGACCAGATGATCAAACTTTGACAGCTGATGTTTCTCCAAGATAATTAATTTTGACTGCTGATGAAGCAAATTTTGATCCTTTATGGTGAGACGGATCAACCATCACTCACAAGAGAAGCAGTAAGCCTCTCTCCCCTTCACGTGTTTGTTTACTATGGAGACTTACTTAAAAGTACAAAAGTATTACGAGTAAGACACTGAATGATCCCCAAGTGCATGGTAGAGTATCAGTGTGTGATTGTATGTATGAATGGGTGAACAAGAGGGAAAGCACTTTAGATATATAAAATGCAGTCAATTTCCCATTCCATATAAAATATAAAACTACTCATGCAGACTAAATGAGCCCTGTCTGTATTACATTATTACATTGTATGATATAAATAGATTATTATCATGGATGCATTAATGTGTAAGCAGCATTTTCATGCTGTAAAGTAGCTATTTGTTTGGAGCTACTTTTAACTATTTTATATACTCTGGGGTAGTTTAATGTTCTGAATAAGCCATGCATTTTTTATATGCTCATTAAAAGTTTCATTAAGTAGCCTGAAACCTCACAGCTGAATTCTTGAGTAACTATACTTTCATCACTTTGTGTTCATATGACAGGTATTGAAAAAAAAAACACCCTTACTTAAACACACATTCCTACACACATGTACTTAAAAACACACTTAGACCAAACCCGGAGCCCTTGACATTCCACCGGTGCACCCGTTGAAATGTTTGCAGTGAGAGCTGTGCTTGCCTCTTCAATTACAACCAGAGCCCTGACTGACGGGAGAGGAATCCGACATGTCACTTCAGATAGTCTGCTAGCAGAGAGCTTGTCCAAACTACCTAGCTGGGAGAAGTTCAGTGTCAGTGTAGAGCGGAGGCAAGCGTAGGTGTGATCAGGAGTGTCAAAGGTATAGCTTTGGGACATCACATTTTACTGCAGGATGTGTTATGATCTAGATTCGAGGAAACATCTGGGAAGTTGCACATGTAAAAGCTCACTTGTCACATTCCCCTCTTTCGTCTGACATCTGAGACTCTACTACAAGGGACAGTTTTACTTCAGATCATTTCCGCTCGAGACGCTTTATTTTTTACCATGTAGACAATAAAAACTGAAAGAAGTATTCTTTGAAAGTTACATATGCCTTAAATATAAAAAAATGCATGGGAAATTAGAAATCATGGTGGGTTTTACCCTGTTGGTTTTATTGCAATCCACCACTGCTCCCTGATTCAGTGACAAGTGAGTTCAAATGTCTTTTGATCAGTTGTGCAATGTTGATAATGTATTGGCGGCAGCAAAAAAGTATGCCAACCCATCAACAAAAAGTACAACAACCAATATTATAAAAGCAAGTCAATCAAAACACAACTGAAAAGGACGGGAAAAAAAAGCCCCCGAAAACCATTTCAAAGGCAGCCATGATTCTCAGTGTAACACTAAATATGTTTCTCTCTTAAAGACTCAAACCAACTGTTAGCCAGTCTGCTCCACACTTACAAGATGAGGAGTCAGCCTAAAAATAACAACAAAGTGTGAAATGGTTTCAGGCATGCAAATTGCTCTCGACTGTGAAACTGTACAAGGGCTCTGGTGACCTGTTTGTTGTCGAGCAGAGCAGTTTAATGTGGGTGTCTGGGCCTGTTCTGCCTGGAGTCTTTAAACACCAACCTAAGACTAAACTCAGGATTATCTTCTTTTCTTTTTCCATATCTTCCAGCTTTCCATGCACTATTGATTCAAGCTATACCTTCACACCTAATATGATCAGATGAATGGTTTCAGCAGAGGCATATACAGTGTTGCATTAATATATCAACAAGTAAAATAGCTGTTTCCTATAGAGTATTTACTACTGAAGCATGTAGTCCTAATGTAAATTGTGTCTCTTATTTCCAATGAGCTACAGCCAACACAAAACCCAGTTTCGCCAGACAACACATCCTCCATCCAGATGTTTATTGCAAAAACAAATGCAACTGAAACACAAAGATACAGTGGTTCTGGGTCCTTCCATTTTAAGCCAAATAATTTACATTGTGCAGAGATTCACATCAGATGTTAACACCACCTCAGAATAAATAGTCCTTTTAAAGTCAGCAACTTAAGCCACAGGCCATATTAGGCCATGCAAGGCTCTAATGGCAAAGCTCTTCAGGGACCATGAATGTCTGCACCAAATTTGATGGTGATTCATCCAGTAATAGTAGAAATATTAAACTCAAACTCACAAATGTCAACCTCCTGGTGGTGCTAGATGAAAAGTCAGTAAAAAAAAATAAAAATCCATCCTATAGTTGTTGAGATAATTCCTGTCTGAACCAAAGTGGACCAACCAACCGACAAACCAACATTATTGTTTTTAGAGCCAAAGAAAAAGTTAATTTCAGCCTTACATACTATCAAAACAATATATCTAACCTTAATTCAGACTTCGAGGACTAGGAATATGGATGGATGGTTTCAGACAATTGAGAGTTTCACTGGGCTGCACTGGAGGGCCATGGGGAACCAGAGACTGAGCGTATGCTAATAGAAACACATTGCTAATCCATCACCCGGTCTCTTCAGAAGTAATTAAGTCAAATTATAGACAGCCCCCGCACCCGTACCTTAATCTCCCTCCAGATGGGGACCCTGCTGAGCAACAGGTGGCCTCTCTTCATACAAACCTGCATCCCACTACTGTCATTTGAATCCTGGGAAACAATGGTGGGCTCAAAGAGCCAGACATCAGAGTGAAATATGAGATGGATGTGTAATTATGACGGAGTGAGTGTACATGTGCGATATCTATTTCATAATTAACTGCCTACTGTGCCTCTGTGACACCTGTCTCTGTCTTTTGTCTGTGATTATAACAAAAAAAAGATGGATGATGTTATTGTACACAAATGGCTGCTTCACATTTCCATACAGTTGTTCGTGAAAGTTCATGTCACCATGTTCTGTTTTCAGGAGTGAAACGCAGCAAAAACATGCAAATGCGCAAAATTCAGTTCAGTGAAACATATTTAGGACTAATTATGTTCATTATTGGTGTTTATTTGTAATAATTCTGTGAAAGGGGGGCAATGTTTGGCAAAATTTGGAAACATTATTAAGTTTTGCTACAACATTGTCATCTGACAAGGCGCTATTCCTACTATTTACCTTGTGAAACATAAAACAGTTGCCACGGTGACAACTTTCCAGAGGCACAAAATTCTGTCTCTGGGTATTATCCACTGTGTAGTGTTTTGGCATCTGAGAAGCCTTCAAATTCATAAATCTATTACTCCAAACTAACTTCCTGGATTTTATTTCATGTTTCACCAGTCCTCATCATCGTAACCCTCTGCCTTGTTTCAACACAGATTTTGGTCTGAATGCCCGCTTAGCTGCACGCACGTGACCAGTGCACTTAAATCCCACAACAGGTGATACTGTAGCTTCTGCACAGTGTGTTTACACATATCATCACACAGTGTAAACTCTGCCTAATCAGGGCGCTTTTGGCCGTCATCACAGAAGAACAGAGAATTATACGTCCACGTCTGATTGCTTTTCCCTCATCTCTCCTCCACGTCTGCAGATTGATCGTGCCGACAAATTGCTCTCTTCATCCCACACGGGTGCAAGTGCAATCAAAGTATAATGTGCACGTAAATCGACCCCAATCAGCACCCTATTTTTGAATGCCACCCCTTGATGTGATAGGTTGAAAACACAGGCGGTTTTGAAGCATTTCTGTTCCCGTTTGACGAAGGCTTCAGGCAAATTGTTACTCCATGCTGGCAGGGAATTAAATCACATTAAAGGTCTGCAAGGCCATTGTATACACAGTTAGTTGAAGCATGACTCACAGCTCTGTCTAAGGATGCTACTCTCCCCCTGCCGAGTTTCAGAATGAGTCAATTCAGCTTTGCTCAGCAAACATTTTCCATGAATTTCTCTTCCCATTTGTCAAATACACTTAAATAAAACAACTGGGGTTTTTTTCACTTATTAATGAGTCCTGTAGGTCTTACTGGAAGGCTGATTTCTGAGTAAGAGGAGTCTTCCGGGGGGGGGCGGGGAGGGCCGTGCAGCAGAAAGAGGCAGCGTGCCTCTGCCAATGTGTACAAATGCAAGGAAACTTCAAATATGCTTTTGAAAAAAAATGTCCGGCTTCCATCTCATAACACGTCTACTGGGAGGGGTTCAAACAACTTCAGAAGATCTAGAAGTTGAAGCAGGAGCTGGTTAATGGGAGTGGGAATAGATTTGGCACGAGGAGAAAGACAACCAAAACTGGAGGCAGAGAGACTATTTGGATATCTCTAAATCGCTGTTTCGTGGTCTCTCATCTATGCAGGAGATCCAACACATACAGACGTCGACTAATCCAAGGTGTCAAAGAAAATGCAGGATCATTTAGTGAAAGAGAATGAGAACTCTTGTATCTCAGCTCAATGCAAGAATCATCCCTTGGCTATTTTCTTCATGTTGTTTTGGCGATGTAAAGACTAGATGGAATGCCTCTTAATAACAGTTTTATTCCTCTGCTCTTTTAAATGTATTGTATGTATTGTCTGCGCTGAGAATACAGCATGCAGAGCCACCGCCACACATAAGCTGTGTTATGTTATGTTCATGGGAAGCTCCAGCGCCAAACAAGCAAACCTTTTGTTGTCAGTGTCTATTATTTTGGAACACTGAAGACTTTCATTTCACATTCAGATAACTGTTACTGTGACACCTATTGTAACGAAATGATTGATGGCAGCTACTTTAAAAAAGGGAATTGCTGATGTCATAAGTCATCCTTGCTTACAAAGACATTGTGTTTTGAGAGCAGGAAGGTTTTAGTTTTTTTTGGTAACCGCTTATTTTCACCTCGCAACTTGTTTCTGAAAACAAATATCTAACACTTTATTTAAAAAAATGTAGCTTCTCCTACCTGTGTGTAAATTGATTTGTAAAGGACGCAGTGTTCTGCAGCAAGAGCAATTTCTAACTTCAAACAGTGAGGCGGTAGCTGAGAATTTCATTATCAAGCTGACAAATCACGGTTATTCACAGTATTCACAGCATTTTCTTTCTTTCAAGAGGAAAAAAAAATATGGAAATACTGCGGGCTGTGTTTTGTAAAGCCGCGGCGCAGATACTCGCGGTCGGAAGAAAACTCATAACTCATATTTTGATGATTGTTTGTTTTCACTTCACCTGAGAGATCTCATAGTTCCGTTTATGAGCAGAGAAAAATTCCCTGACCTTTTGAGCTCATAAAACCGTCTCACAACTCCTGGAGGAACGTCAAGAATACATTTTCCTGAAGTTAAAATCAAGATTATTTACATTAAGTGGCAATATCTGAGTTTGCACATTACATCATTATATATTTCTTTCATTATTGTACATGTCATCCACATTACTTGATCCATTTGTCCATTAACACCATTATCAACTGAGGTTGAACCCAAAGATATTTTTTGTTTTGACAAGAGTGTTGCAACCAC
Organism: Euthynnus affinis; assembly: GCA_029490765.1. NCBI lineage: Eukaryota > Metazoa > Chordata > Actinopteri > Scombriformes > Scombridae > Euthynnus > Euthynnus affinis. Next base: position 7,341,622 of record CM055847.1, on the reverse strand, counting down.
CCACTTGGCAGGAAGTGAGGTCACGGCTGAGGTCACATCCTGCACATTCTGCTTGTGTGGCTTCGCAGACTTCTGTGAGAGGATCTAACAATAGCCGTGGTTGGTTGAAACCTCCTCTGTTTCTCTCCACACACATAAATACATTTGTTCCTCTTCGGGAGGTGCTATCAGGGCCGGGCTGAAGGCCAGCGGAGGTGTTTTGTTAAATTTAGATTGTTTGCTCCTCTGCTGAGGAGACCCTGATTGCATTTCAACACAATCAATACTGGCATATTGGATCTGAGTGAGAGGGCAATAAGAGCCAATAAAGCTTTGAGGGGGCGCTCGGGCCTATTGTCTGTCAGGCAGGCAGGAAAACAGCGGAGGCCACGTAAGAAGAAGCAATAAGCAGGCAAGCTGGATAAAACGCAGCAGTGCACAAACGCACCGAAACACAAGACAGACTAACACAGACACCGAGGCAGTGAGACTGAAAAGACATGTCACCCAAGCACATATTTACACACACAGACACGCACAGTCCCTATCTTGGTTTCTGTCTTTCTCCCCTCATTTCCTCTCTCTTCAAGACACTCACTTACTCATCTAATGACGCACGCAGGTTCCCCACCCACACGCAAAATTTGTATCTCTAAAATAAAACACAGAGAGCCCCGGGGTGTGTTATTATGCTGAAGTACTGGGACAGTTGATAATGAGGTCGTTTAGAAAGTGGAGTCATGACTGGAATCTCGGAAATCTCAGGGGAATTTTGATTAAAATCCAAGTACCCCTGAGGATTTACCAAACTTAGTCTTACTGGGTGTTACATGTCTGCTCTCTTTTTTCTTTTTCTTTTTTTTATTTCTTACACTCTTGCTTTCTGACCCTCTGGTTTATATTCCCAACCTTCAATCTCAAAGAACAAGAACTGGCACCCAGCTGAGAAACCTGTAACACGCTCATCATGCAGACTCGAACAACCTGACTCAAATCATGAGGAGAATATTTCTCAGAGCGAGGGATTTGTATTTGCGGCAACACCATACACACACACACACACACTCATACACAGACACACACCGCGGATTGGAAACTGAGTTCAGTTAACTGCAATAACAAAGCCTTCAGACACAGGAAATAGTCTGCATAGAATACAAAACATTACAAGGAAAGCATATCTTAAACATACTGTTGAGCGAGAGGGAGGGAGGGAGAGAGAAAGAGGAAGGAACCAAGCAGAAATCTGCGTTTCCTGTTGCTGAAAACTTTGTCAGCAGTTGTAGCCGTTTGAAGCTTAACGAATGGAACCTGCTGAGCTCTGGCTCTGTCACACGCCTAAAATGCTGCTCTGACATCTTTGTCTCAGCAAACGATGGCTTGGCATTTTGCTGCCTGACTGCGTCGAAACAAACACAAGGAGCACCCACTTAGTATGCCACTATGTACGGTTGGAGGTAGGAACAAGGAACACCGACACGAGTCTGAATTTGTTCTGACGATTTCCGACCGATGCATATTTCATGCACATTTCTGGAAGATTCCGCAATTTAGTGGTAATCACATTGAATACCTTCATCAGAAGCGCTCATTGTGCGATGACAGGCCCGTTCCTAAAGGAGGTCTGGATTATTAATTCAGTAATTTCCCAATACATAATCACCACTTGCCCATTTTGATTCCTCAGACCATCAGAAACACATTTCCCATTCAACTCGCTCGGCCTGCATCTAATTTACAATCGTGTTTTAAAAATCGGTTTTGATTCGAGCTGCGCAGCCACGCCCTGGGCAGCGGGAATATAATGGAAATATAATGGAAAAACCAGATGACCGTGAATTCAGTCCTCAATGTCATTCTCCCCTTCAATAACTGCGATTCAATTCCACCTCTCAAGCTGAGAAGCCAGGGGATAAATCCCGGCTCCCCCGCCAACCAAGGACTAATCTCCCCTCGGAAAGCCACTCCGGCGCGCGGCGTTCCTGCTGACCTCTTCTGCAGTTTGGTCTTATATCTGTGCGGCGCTGAGTGGAGCGAAGGGGGGAAGGCTGCTCCTGCATGTCACTCACCTGCCGCCACTGCTACAGCTCATATTAACAAGGGGACTTGGGGCTCTGGGGGTTTTGCATATAAATGATGGGTCTCGTTCCCAAGATGATATCAAACGGTGTGTGTCTGGGCCTGTGTGTGTGTGTGTGTGTGTGTGCATGTGTGTGTGTGTGTGCAAGCCTCAGATGCCAGCTTTGATGTCAAGGACGACATCTTTATATTTCCAGTATTCGCAGGCTGCCTGCCGAGGAAACACAACGTATTGAGCACGTTTTTCAATTTTTCATCCCTCCTGACATTTTTAACATTTCAAAATCACATTTTGGGGAAATAAGATTCGTGCCACACGTCCCTGAGACTGTTGTGCTTGTGTTTACAATGAAATGGCTTCTTTCCACACCATCTAACACAGCAACAGCGAGGCACTCTCTCAGTTCCCTGTGGGGTCATGATCTCAATATCAAACAGACCCTCCGTTTTTTTTGTTTTTCTGCGGCTCTTTCAGAGGTGAATGAATGGTAGCAGAGTGACCATGAAGGTAAATGCATGCTCAAAGAAAAAAAAAAAACACTGGGCTGACGATGATATTTAATGCAGAGGAGGTTTATTACCGACATCTTCCTCCATTTTGCTCTTCCTTTCATCACTGTTTCCGCAGTGAAAGGTGTTATTTTTGTGCATTTGGTGGCTGGTTAGTAGCCTGTGGGGCCATTGTGGCGGCAGTTACAGAGAACTATGATCTAACACTGTGGCAAGAAATGATCACAAACATTATTCACAGTGTTGTAGTCATAGTGAAGTGAACTCAACATGAGGGCATATTTCCTAAGAAGAGAAGAGGTGAAGGGGAAGCAAAAAAGTCAGCCTTTATTTTGTCACCATGTGAAATATGTCGATGCAGAACATGTTTCTGCTGCTCCTGGTGCATTATTTTTTTAAGAAAGGCTCATTTGCCTATTATCTCATTATGCAAAATGTTGTTATAGAATACAGTGATAATTGTTCCTGAATTAGACGTTGGCAGAAATGCATTTCATTTCACAGTTTCTCCTTTTTTTTTGCATATGACAGTATATAATTGTTTCTGATGCTGCTTACAGGCATGCAGGATCAAACAAACATGGATCAGTTTTTTGGCATGTGTTGTGTTGTAGCTCTACACAGCAATTCATTAATGTAATCATATTATTTGTTCTTATAAAATAATAACATAAAACATTTCTGTTTCACTTTCACATGGTGATATGAAATGTTCATCTGGCCTTATCTGGTCCTCAAGACACAACAGAAATATGAGATGAAACGTGGACAAGAATAACCCATCAACAATGCCTCAGTTCACATCTGAATTTAAAATGTGTTTGGCCAAACTGTAGCATACATATCTGCTCTGTGAATCACATGTGTTCTCTCATGAGAAAAGATCAGATACCAAAAGTGAGAAATGTATATTTTACATTTTTTGGTTTCCTGATGACACCTCCTTGTTTTGCATTGAATCGAAGGCACACCAAATTCTGTCTATGTAGAACGAGACCTTATTTCAGTACAGCCAATCAAATCTTTGCATGAAGCGATAATGTGCTGTTCTATCATAAGCAGAGCAGACACCACCATGAGCCTGATAGCATCCTGTTACACAACACAAGAGACACAGACTCTGAACAACAACCCGCATTAGCTTTCCTGCTAAAGTCTCCCTCTTATCTAACTTACAAACAAGAATTAACAAACATATCATGTCCTGCACCATAGCTTGTCGAATGAGACGCCAGACGAACATTCACTGGGGAAAAAGCTTCAGCCTAGCTGCTCAGCTGCAGCACATTAAACAGGATGTAAACATACCTGCAAATGTCACTTCTGTCCAGTATGATGCTTCAATACCACTGCTAACCACACACTGTCTGCCCATGCCGTGCAACTACAGTGCAAGTTTGTTTACTTTGCATCAAGTTCCCTACGGTGCAACATGATATCGTAAAACGTATCTGTAAAGACCCTAGCACTGTCACTAAGTACCTATATTATAGTGATTTCAGCTGTGAGCCAATTATCAAGCATCAAAAAAAATGATCACTGATTTTTATCACGGCTCAAACTGTAAGTATCCATATTTATCTGCTCTCCCTGCAGCTCTGCCAGGGACTATCTTCACTTTCATATCCTTTGACTCTGTCTTAAATATTTTACAGGCTTTCTGTAGAGAAAGGCAAGACACATGAAGCATTGCCTACACTTACATACCTGGTACAAGGTAATAGCAGTCATGAGTAACACGCAAACCCTTCAACCCAAAAATCTGCTGATGCAGGGAAATGATTCAGCCACTGGGGCCACACTTATAGACTGATTTCTCCAACTTAATGTGCTCCTATGGGAACCAGACCTCTCTCTCTCTCTCTCTCTCTCTCTCTCTCTCACACACACACACACACACACACACACACACACACACACACACACACACACACACACACACACACACACACATTTTAAGAGATGAACAACAGAGAAAAAATAGACAGAGGCGCACTGACAGTGACAGAGAGACAGACTTAGAGGAAACTGATTACAGTTAAGTACCATCCCCCACCATTACAAAGAATACTTGAAGATAATGATGTGGCCATGAGCCAAAGACACACACATACACACACACACATATACACCCTGTTTGACAAAAGGGAGGCACCCGTCCACCTCCCACCTCTCCTTCCAGTCCCGCCCTTATGTCAGGTCCCATATGAGGGAGAATGGAAAAGCTCGCCTGGCCCCCAGATGCACACGTTCCCCGGCTCCTTCATCCATCCAGTCCAGTCAGCCTGACAAACTAATGGAGACTAATCAACTGTCAGGCTGAACACGCCGCGCACTACATCTCCCGGCTTCCCGTACCATCCCCCCCCCTCCTCCACCCCAACCTCTATCCACCGCCACCGAACTCCCCTCCCATCATCATTTCAGCTATAACTGTCATGAGGAGAAATAACACAGCGATAGCTATATATAGGCCTGTGACTCCTCCTTGGCATAGTGTACACACACACACACACACATGCATATCTGTTTTGGAAGAACCTTCCCCGTGCACATTAATTTCACATTTGCTCACCTTAACCTTAAAGACCCCCATTACATATTTAACTTCAATCTAATCTTAATTCTGAATCTAATCTTAAACCTTGACCTGAACCCCAGCGCTCGTGTCTGTCTTCTACGTAGCTATTCGCTGCTCAAAAAGTCTCTAGAAGTTGGCAGATGATGTTATACTCTGATTTGTAAATCAATATATTTGACAGCTTCCTGCTCCTGGCAAAGGGAGAGAGCTCGGTGTGTTTACAGGCAGTTTGACATTTTGTTTATGAATGGTGTGTGAACAGTGCTTTTGATTTTTGCAACTGTCATTTCAACTTCTTAACCAGGTTATTTTACTAAAAGTTTGTTTTTTTTTCAATAATCCTGGGTGTCTGCATGCTTTAGTCTGGATTCTTTCTTTGTTTTGACTCTTTGTGCAAGCCGCACATATCATGGGAGTGAGCTAGAAGCAAAGCAGAGTGCAAGTATGTATGACAAATGAATGGTATGCGTATCAGCGGTGAGAAAATAAAAATTTGTCAGGGGCATTAACAAAACAACTTTCATGTTACAACTGGAATGGTGTTCTGTGCATTGGTTAATGGGGGGAAAAAAAACTTGGATATTCAAGGTAAAAACACTACTTGTGTGCATTTCAATATATTGTGCACCATCAGACAAGCAGAAAATGTTATATATGTGTTGCAGTGACAGATTGTAGGCATGCCATGCACCAAAAGAACGGAAGTCAATATATGAACACTGCTTCTAACATTTGTAAAAATTAGATTTCACCAGAGTTAGATCGAAAAAGTTGCCAGAAATCAGTTTGTATCCATGTTCATCATACCATAACTATCTCCTATCTTAATTTAAAGCTGGAATTAACTACTTTTGCCCCATCCCCCCCACTCTCACTCTGGCAGTGAGAGTAATTACAAAAACCCTGTCAACACAGCTTATGTCATAAGCTCCGCCGGAACCTACTCCATTGCTACAGTTATGGCTGTAAAACGGTGGATATCATTTTGAGCGCCCCACAATCCCTGCGGAAGAGTTCGTTTCACTGACAGAGTTTGATCCATTCGGTCCGATAACGTTTGGAAAGTCCAGAAGAGCCACACAATTAAATTATTTTATCCACTATTCAAGTTAGCAGAGAGCTAACTGGAAATTAGCCAGCTCAGCCGGCAGAGGTCTCTGGTGCCCGCGGAGCATGTGCAGTATGCATTCCTCCGGTCAGCACGGGAATGTCAAAGCCGACACCAGATTAAAAAACTCTGGTATACTGTCAAAGACTTTATCTGGTGTTGATATGCTTAATCACCGTGTGAATTTGTTTGGCAAGGGCTTGAATGTAACAGATGTTCTTTTATATGTAAAAATTCTGCTCTGCAGGTTTCACTTGACCTATCATAACCCTAATGTGACCAAATCTAACCTGCTCCAATCTAACCACACCTTACCTACCCTAAACTTGACTCAAATCCTAAAGTTGACCTAAAATCTAAACCCCTTTTGTCAAATTATCTGGAATTGGATCCATTTTCACGTTAGAATACACCAACACAAACACATATGCATATTCTTGCATACACAGGAACACACATAGACACAAAAGCCCCCGGAGCTATTAGTTTAGGTCTCGGCGTCTCAGGAAGCAACACCCACCTCCCATCTCATAAACACCTCAGACTGAGGAGAGGAAGGAGCGGAGGGGGCTCTGCCGGCCTTCTCTCTCTCGCTCTGTGTGTGCGTGTGTGTGTGTGTTTTCATCAGGGGTGGGATGCTATCTTTGCAAAGGGAACTGATTCATTTCCATATTTTCATGCACAGCACAGGAAGATATCAGATTCTGTTGGACTGTCAGCAACATTTTCATAGTCAACTTGTTAATATGTTTACCGTTCACCAGGCTGGTTCAGAGCACACAGCCCAGGCCAGGCCAGTATCTCAACAACTGAAACATACTATAAGACTGAAAGTAGCTTCAAAATAGTTTCGTGAGGATCAGCTATGTGACCTTGAAAGCTAACAAAACAGTCGCTCTACCCAGCAGGCCACCCTTTACTTTGTTTGCATCCCTTGCTAACGGGTTGGACTCGGTGCCATACATAATTGATGGACGCCAGCAGGATGTTTGGCATGGATTGGGCTGGAAAATTCTATATCATTAGCACAACGTGAAAGCATGACTGACTAATCGTCAGAAAAGAAATTACAATAGTGGCTGCTAAGTGCTAATTAACACTCCATCATTACAAGAAAATGCTGATGAAAATTACAGCTAGTGTACTCTTATTCCATATACATGAGTGACAGATTTTGTTCTGCATTTTAATCCTTAATGTTTTTCTACGGGGTGTTAGGTATAATGACATTTTCAGAGGGGGAGCGAGCAGATTCATCACACCGGAGGTAGCATTAATCAGTAAAATACTACACACAGCACAGACTTGCAGAGTGCAGCGCAGATCTGCCCCTCGCGAAACTTGTGAGGCACATTGTCGCCTTTTCATGCAGAAGTATGATGCAGCAGAATTCCAAAGGCCTTGAGCAATTCACATAATTTCAATTTTGCATGTCGAAGAGGAAATAATTCAGGTTTTTAGTACCCTGCAGCACAAAATGACCATAATATGTCTGCAAAAGGAGGTTGTGGGGATTACTGATCGATAGCAACTCGCTCTCTACTGTTATTTCTGGCTCTCACTGGTCAGCTTTGTGTGCTGTGCTTTATTTTGAAATAAAAACTCCCACTAAAATAAAAAAGGACTGTGGGATGTGTCAATAATTTACAGAATGAGTTCTTGTAAGTTCTGCCTTTGCATTTCCTGCTGGCTTTCGTGCAATGAAAAAAAAAGGTCACAGATTATTTAACGCTGCTTGAAGCAAACTGATGAATCTTACCGTCTTTGCCGATCAGGAAGTCCAGGTAGCGGTAGGTGTAGGCCACGCCCACCTTGGTCTCCACCTGCGGTCTCTTCAGGGTGGAGTAAATCTTCCCTGGACTGTTGTCCTCCGCCATTGGCTTCATCTTACGCAGCCCGCAGCCCATGGCTCCGCAGTTTGTGAGTCACTCTGCACGGACCCTGTCGACCAGACAAGACATGCTGAGGCGATGTTTCATTGTCACTTATATGTCTCCGTGTGTAGCCAGGGAGTAAATTACTTAGTGACTAAGAGCACAGTGTGTGTACGTGTGGTGTTAAAACTTGGCGGTAACATGTGGTGAAAGAAATACTCAGAACCTTTAAGTGAAAGTAACAATACTACACTATGGAACTGATTCTCTCAAGGTTGTATCCATTATTAATGTAAAAAATACTTAAAGGGCCATAACAGTGTGTTAGCTCTTTGACTACAAATCACGTGTGACCGTTTTCAAATGCATTTTATACAGTTACATATTTGAATGTATTTTTTTTTAATTATTTTTTGTATTTTTTTTACCATCCCAGTAAGCCAACATGTCTGCGTGAAATGAAAATCAATTAGCGGACTCTTGAAACTTGGTTGAGACGTGTGATTCTTTAACAAATCTGCATGACATTAACACTGCATGGTAATACAAGAGCGTATATATTTCCAAAATCTCCCTACCCCACAACAATAATGTGACTTTCACAAGGAATTATGACGGTCTGAGCCTATTTGTTCCCACATTCAGAAATCTTAACATCAACCTATTGTATCGTTGAGTTATCGAGAACATTTTCGTGTTTTTGTGCTGAGAAATGTTGAAGATATCATCGTTAAAAGAAAACCTTAACAGAATGACAGTGAGGAAAAATATTTCCAGGCAGCGGGTCATGAAGTCCACCCACTGACTGATGCTCACGGCGACGTGCGGCGCCGCAGGAGTGTTAATATTAAGGTGAATGGACGGCCCTGCACCTTGAAAAATGACACAGGGGGAGTGAGAGCATATTGAAAGCAAACATTCACGCACTCGGATATCCATGATTCCTCAGGGATTTCAGAAGGAAAGCCAATAAAGAAGAACATGCTGGATAAGCATCTGTAAATAAGTAAATAGCACAACTAAATGAGCTTGATTTTTCACGGGTTCCCTTGCCCTCGTTCCCAGGGAGACCAAATTAACACAGACAACCGTGGCGGACTGGGGGACCTTAAAGAGCTGCCGCTATGGATGCCACCTCACCCCAAATGCTTTGTGACAGCATCACTGCCTCTCTCCAGCGGCAGCATCTGGGAGCAGGTGACATCCTATTGTGTGCCACTGATTAAACTCAAGGATGGATGGATGGATGGATAGATGGCGGTTTGTGGCCTTCCCCTCCCCTTCCACCTCGGCTGATGAGGAACCCTCTCTATTATGCTCCCCTCTAATTACAGAACGTCACGGGGCCTTGGCCGGAGACTACGAGTCCAAGCTGGCCGTCGCTTCACAGAAAGACAGGACAGGAAGTGAAGGGGGATCGAGGGGGGGGCTGGGATGTAGGAAGGAGTGGGAGGCGAAATAGGAAATGAGCAGACGGGGGCTCTGTTAATGAGGTGAGCGGCAAGAATGGAAAAGGTGAGAATCAATCAAGGGAGAAAGAGGAAATGGGGGTGGCCGGGTTGGAGATTGTTCGTCGGAAAAGAGAGGGGGGGGGGGCGGGCAGCGGGTAATGCATGGCAAGTAGAGTCTGGAGAGAAAAAGAGCGTGCAATTAGAGTCTGTTGAATAGAAAAGGGGTGATCAACACACGACGAGGGAGTAGGGAGAGAGGGAGAGAGAGAGAGAGAGAAAGAGAAAGATGAAGCAGGAGATTCATTACGGTTGTCATGAAAGCCAGTGTTTCCGGTGGCACTTACATGAATGCCTTTGTTGGGTTTTATGAATCTCAGTGTACATCACAATCATATCTCTACGAGCCTCATAGCAGCTCCCTGAAATGGACCACAGGCTGATGAACTTGTGATTAATACTAGGACACACTGAGTCTTGCATGCTTGCAAGCATCTTAGTTCGTGTTTATGACTTCAAAGGCCTTTCTAAATGGTTTATACATGTTTGAGATGCACTGAAGACCTGTCTTTCCCTCTCTGCGTGTTCCAAGCAGGACTGATGTCTTGCTTCCTTTTTCGAGAACGAAAAAAAGCCAAGCAAATCTGCAGAAGCTGGCATAGTCAAAATCTCTCTAAAAGAACTTCAGTCCCCACTTAAATTGTCACTCAGGACTTCGCTGCACTGTGGTGCAGTTCACCACGCTGCATCAAAAAATGGCTCTGCCATCAAAGAAAACAGGGTACAAAAAAAAAAAAAAAAACTTGAATTTCTCCAAGTCTTGGGTTTCCAGTGTTGCCTACAGTTACTTGTAAATAGCTTTTCATCATTTTTCCCCCCCTACCCTGGAGAGAGTAGGAACAACAAGAGGGAAGGTGAGGCTCTGTCATGTACTCTACAAGAGACGGAGAAGAGGTAGTCAGAACAATAGTAAGGGGGGGGTTGAGGGAGGGGTGTGGAAGGAAAACAAAGTGGATGAGAAAAAAATGGTGGGGCTTGTATTTGCATAGCTCCTTGAGACCGGAGAGGAGGCGATGTGAGGCGAAGGCAAACAGGAATATTTTTAGAGCTGAACTGACAGAGGAAATGTGAGATGTTTATGATTTTTTTAGTCACTGTTTCTTGCCTCAAACCTCTCCTCTGAGGCAGGAGCTCCGGGCAGTTGTAGCCCTCCTCTACACACCGTTTTTTTTTGGGGGGGGTTGTTTTATTTATTTATTTATTTTTTTTTGGAGATTGACAGACAGGGGGTTTAGGGATGCTTGACAAGAAAGATAGAAGCTGGGTAGCTATGGAAAAACAGGAAGAGTGCCATTGATTTCCCTCATGCTGAATTAGCAACGATCCTGTTGCCATTTTGTTCTCTCTTTTGTCTCTTGCTAATGGCATTTTAGGTTTTATTTGATAAGAGGTTTTATTCAATAAGATTCTCTCTTCATAAGTCCAGATTGAAGTTCAGATGCTTTGTTGCAGCTGAGGTGCACTTAGCTTTGGCCCTTGGAACCACAACATCCCACAGCACTTTGTATTTTTGCTGCATGTCAAAGCAACGTCAGGGAGGTGCTCGTCTTTCACTGCAGTGTTTTCGTGCTGTCAATCAACAATGGTTTGTCAGTCCAAGGTTGGCTTTGTTTTCTATGCTCATATTGACCACTGAGGTCATTGCCTGTTAATCCTCTCGGGATTTGGCACATTATTAAAGACGAAATAATTGATTTTTGGCCACTTTGGAGCGGAAGAGCTCCACTGCACGCTGAAATCAGAAAGCCTTGACATATTATCACCTTATAAAGTTGTTATGACAATCATGTTAGCAAACAGTTGGTAATTTATACATCCAGAGGACATGGAAGCAACATGAGTAATCATTTGGAGCCAAAATAAATCCAATATTCATTCTCCTTTTTATGTCTGTTTTGGTCTCAATCATCTCCTGAGAAAATTATCTGGACGTTTAACTCCGAAACTTGAAGGCCATACGACCAAACCATTAAGCTAAAAGAGACTGAAACCTTGTAGATCTGCAGCTTTTTTGAAGGTTTATCTATAAGCAACAGCTGTCACATTATGTAGTCATTTGATCCACTTTTCATATAAGATTATGGTGAGGCTTAACTTGCTCTCTTGTTCTAATGAGGAGTTGAAACTTATGCCTTTTTCAGTCACATATGCTACATCAATGATGAATATGAATGTACAAAACCCCCACCTGGACGTACAGACATCACAGTATCAGCAACAAGGAGCGGCTCCACTCACTGATTTTCCTTAATGCTGTCTGACTGAAATCTTCCCCATATTACAAGACCGTGTTACAAGGCTTTGATAGCAACGATGCTGAGATCAAACCCAGCAGCATGGAAATCTTCAGAGTGGATTAATGGAGGAATACATTAATTAGGACACTGTGTTCTTGTGTTCTTCTCCATGTAGTCTCCCTTTTAAGCCTGCTCTCCTCCTCTCCAGCTCTCTCTCATCGCTTTATCTCCTTTGCCTTTTTTTTTTTTGCCTTTCTCTGACTTTTGATCTTTTTAATCTGACAAGTAAAGTGAAGCGCTAGGCGGCGTTTGGTGGTGGTGGGCTGCTGGTCCAGCATCCTCCATAGCTTACTGGGAGGAGTACTGTCAAGGGTTCTCCAAAACAGGGTGGTTAGACAGATCATCACATAAATGAGAGGATGAGACTGACCTCACCAGAAACACGGCACAGCAGTGGTGGTTGTTTGTTCAAAAGTCTCAAATGACTCATGTTTACGATTTCCTGACAAACAACCTCCTGTGAAGATATAACACCACAAATGGTCTTAAGGAGGAGGCTGAGGTGGATTGTTGGGTCTATAAAGTTTGCATCTTAGGGAGTTCTCAAACCTGTGCAGTGTAGTCCAGTTGAATCGGTCTCTGGTTCATGTTTCCCCTTCATAAAGTTTGTTTGGGGAGGTCTGAAAACCTGCAGTCACACTCAAGTGCGGACCAAGATTGGAGAAAACATTCTCACATGGTTTTTAGTGATGCATTTTGGTTTGCTTGTATTTTTTTCTATGTGAAAAGAAACCTGGCCAAGTGTAAAATGCAACAAGTTTACCAACTCTAACACTGACTCCGAAGCAACTATAGGTTTGAAAACACCCATAAATACAAGAGAATACAGTTCATGTCCCATATCCCACCAATGCTTAATGTTGGTTCCTTTTAAACACAAAGATAACCTTTAATTAACCTTTACCAAGTAACTTAAGGGTGTTTTTCTATTGCCAGAACTTAAAAACATATGACCTGGAACTTCCCGTAACTTGACCCTTGGGCGAAGGTGGTTGGCTCTGTCTTGCTTTTCCATCGTATTTTACAAACTGGGAAGGATTGGCGTCATTTAAAAGGCGTCAGTTGTCCTGAGATGCGAGGTCACATTTGCTTGACCAATCACCGTTGACAGCCCAGTAGAAAAAAAAGTACTTACAACTCGTAAAGTAGTACCTCCTGAAGGATGCTGAAATTTAGCTCATCTCAAAGGAGGTGGATGACATTGGAAACACAAGTAGCCAGGACAACAGCTACAAGTTCAGTCATGGGTCAGTAAACCCCAGTAATGGAAAAAACCCATTAGATGCCTAAATTGAACCAGACTCTGTAGAGGTGGCAAAGCAGAAAATGCTGATATCAGTTGTTTTTTTTGAACAGGCACTTATAAACAACCTATTTTGCAGAAAGGTCACAAGACACAGCCGATGTGTTTGATAGCCTTGTGTTGGGTCAAAATGTCCTTGTCTAACCCTTTCAGCTCTGTCTTTGTTGCTCTGGGTGACAGCGTCAGCTAAAGGCCTGAAAATGTTAACAAAACCCCATTTGGAAATCCCCCATTCTTCTCTTCCTTCCTTCCATCCTTACCACCTTGAGGCCTTGCTTAAGTGGGACAGAGAGGATGGAAAAAAGGACCGTGAGGAAAAAGAAAAAAAACAATGGCCACCGAGGGAGGATGTTAATACTGTAACCTTTGGTGATTACACAGGATTTACAGGGTCCTTTTATCCAAATGGGTCTACTCCTGAAACACTCTCTGCTTGTAGCCCCAAAGTGTGCAGTGCATTTAGCTGTTTATGTCTCTCATTAACAACTACATCATCTGCTTTTGTTTGTTGCAAGTGTCAAATGTATTTAGCGAGCCATGGTTAGCGAGAAATGGAAACTATGTACAGTATTTGGACTGCCTGGAGTATACATATGGGCAGAGAAGAAGTGAATTACGCTGCCCGAGTGCTTGAAAAGTTTCTGTTGATACTTTGATATTTACTTTCACCATGAAACTGGGTCACCATTGCAAGTCCATTGCAACAGTTCTGAATCCTAGCTGACTAAATTATGTGAACAACAGCAACAACTCGGACAGGTTAGGACTCACAACTGCAAGAAACAACTGTGTGTGTAGCCTGCAGTTGTAGATTCCAGTGTTTTTATTATTTCTGTTCATCATAAAGTGAAAAATACATCACTTTCTTTGTAGCACTATGCAAGTGCTCAAACCAGAATTGGATCTGCTTTTAGTTGTGAGAACTTGTTGTGTTTGTCTTGTTTGTTACATCCATTAGAATTTTTACCACACTGGTAAAAAATTATAGGACAGTAATTTTCAATGAGGTCATTACAAAAATATTAAGTATTGTGAATGCACCTTTTGTAATATGGGTGGCCCCAGTATAGGAGCCAATCCCCAAAGCATTTCTGCATTGACGATGGTACAGAAAAGCTTAAAATTGTTTTTTTTGGAGACATCTCCACATCTAAACCCTTATGCACTCCCAACAAGGAGGCCTGGGTGCCAAAGGTGGAATTGCTTTTTCAACTCACTGAATTTGTTATATTTGCTTTGAATGCCCAAGGACGACACAGAATGGCAAGCCTGCAGGAGAAAAAGAAATGGAAGATGAGGGGTGATGAGTGAGGCGGAGAGAACAGACAAGTAAACAATAGTATATGTCTGAGAATCTCTGCTGTTTCAAGGCTCTGGGTGGCTCTGCAGTTCGCTACGGCCTCGGCAAAACCCGTCTTCGTACAGTCTCAAGGCCCGGATAGAGTTCGTCCACACACACAAATACTCACACACACACTCATACACACTCGTTGAGGGAGCTATTGCCATGGGAACCAACCCCTCTATGACTATTCCCTTCTCAGAAGAATAATAGGTACCAATCTTTCTCAGCCTCTCTCTCTTTCATTGTCAGTTTCACTCTTTCTTCTCTTTTTCTGGTCGCTATAAGCTCTCACCCTTTTCATCACCAGAACCAGCTCCCCTCTTTCCCCTCCTCCTCCTCCTCCTCCTCCTCCTCCACTTCCCTCTCCTCCATGTGCAGGAGCAAACACTCATGTCCTCCTCTTCCCCTCCTCTTCCTCGCTGCATGTCTTTGACTGTCATGAGTTTGATTTGTTATGCATAATCTATCCATGCTGGGATTTATACAGTTCTCACAAGTGAAAAGCAAAACATTATCTCAACCCAACCTGCACAAACACTGTCTTGGTTGTTTTCAAGCTGTAGCCAAAGAAGCACAGTGAAAGAGGGATTGTTTGTCATTTCAAGAAAGAAAAAGAGAACGATACAGCTAAAAATAGAAAATTCTTTAGTTGTCCCTTTGCTATTTTTCTCTAAAACATGGTCGGGTTTGAAGAAATTTCCCGTGAGTGACTCATTGCTTTCTGTGAACTTGCTCCAGGCAGGTCATTTTTTATTAAAGCCAGCCGAAGCCAAGTTCTTAGGTTTTCAGACACCCTATCGACATGTCCGTGTTGAACATTACCCAATCAATACTGCTGCAATTTTCTTGACCACCCATTACAACGGGAGTCAATTTGCCTTATAGAACTATCAGAGGGGATTTTTTTTTTCTTTTTCTTTGGTTTGTGGATACAGAACCAGCTGAATGTTGCTCTTGTGTTTTCCGTCTCGCCTGGAGGATTCATCCTAATACACTGTCTCAGGTCCAGGGCAATGCCAGGGGGTTGAATGACTTAGTATCTTCAGAAGCACAATCACTGTCACCTCGCTGGGGAGAGAGGGAAAATAATCTTTGCCTGAGATCTTGTAACTGAGCATTTCAGAGGGAAAAGATATTAGACTTGCAGCACAGGCTGCAATCAAGATGACATTGCTGTCATGAGAACTGAAAAACTCAGGCTTCGTCTACCACCATGCAGCCATGTTTACTGCCTGAAGTTTATATTACTGCCAATAAAAATGCCAAACTGGATTTCTGTTCAATACATGACATCATCCAAAATGGACCAAACTGTAAAAAAAAAAAATATCAGGAATTAAGCACTGAATGTCTCTTAAATACGGACACGTTCTCTTTCCTTCATCTTATTTGGAATCAAATCCTTCATATATAAATATTTCACTATGTCCTAAATCTGAGTCTTGTGTGTGTGTGTTTTTCTGTGACATCAAACAAGCACAGCATGACATGCGAGTAGAGCGAAATTAATATGGTTTAAAAATATCTACCTTTCAACTAGACGCATCCTAAATTTCCTGAGTATGAAATGTGGCATTTTGTTGTGTCTGTCTGTGGGTGTTTGTATATACATACAAAATATGAGAGGAGTACACATTTAAGGTTTACACCAGTCAAAGCTTGCCAATTACCTTAATCAAATTTCACACAGCACAGGGGGATTCACTGTGCCTGGATCAGATAGCAAACATAAGTTGATTAAAATACATGTTTGCTAAAGGACTGGAGCAAATGAAAACCAACACAGGCGCGGAAAACACACAGAGCGGTGGCTGAAAGCAAGGATTCGGAGAGTAACATCCTAAAAACTCTCAAACACAGTGTTTGCTAATGCATGGCATAACAGCGGGTGTGTCAGTGATGGACTGATTTTAATGGGTCAGTTCACTCAAATTACAGGCAACATATTTCCTCATTCGCCTGAAGTGGTATTAAGCTATGCAGATTTTGGTTTTGTGTGCACAAGGTTTGACATATTGCCCATGAAATGCTAGTAAGTAAATAATTTGTCAATAAAGGCTCATGAGTAAGCAGTTCTAAATGTTAGGAAGTCATGAATAAAGATTCACGGATCCAACTTTCTACTAAAACCTCACATCTGCAGAACAAATGTTAACAAAGTAATTTATTTAAGAGCTGCAACTATTTCGCATTCTAATAAGCCATCACCAAAGGCTAGTAAGTCATTTGCAATTTTAAATGTTAATGAATCATTTGTAAAAGGTTTTTTTTCCAACAATCCATCAAGTCTGCGGTTGTAAATGTTAAAGGGATATAGTAGATTCAGTTCTACTTCTTCAAATCTATCCCAATAGAATACATGCCCACATGTACATAGGCCTGCATTGAAAGAGTTATTTGTGGCTGTAACCACTCCCCTTCACACTGATAATGAATGCAATGCCATCAGAGTGTGACCACGACGGAAAAAATGTGGGACAAAATCACAGTCCTTATTCTGTGTAAAGAAGCTCATATGAGGATTAAAATCAAGTGGGTATCTTCCAAAGTTAGTCTTTCAGTACAAAATCCCCTCTCTGTGTTACTACCTCTCCACCGCTGCTCAGGCTCAGTGAGGAAACACTGTCCAGGGAAACACAAAGAAAGAATTTGTGCTCAAAAAGAGTCAAACTGCTGGAGCCTTGTACTTTATTAGCCTTAGCTGAACTTCAGAATGCATTTTTCCACAGAACTAGGACAGCTGATTTTATCCTTCATCTCTTACACTGGAGTCACATTAGGAAGTGATCACTTCACAGTCAGTATGAACAGGAGGAATGATTTACAGTGTCCAAAAACTTTTGGTTTACACACAGGCATGTGAGTACTGCTTTAAAAATCTGAATCGAACCTTTAATAGCATGTTAATAAATGGATTTTGGTCCAGATGCCCTTTGGATCTACCAAAGATTAACTATTAATTATTATGCTGGCTCCCCATATATACGTTGTTCTTATTAATGGCTTAGTAAATGATTTATTGTTAAAGCCATTACTTACAACTTATAAACCCATTATAAAGGGAACCTCATTAAAAAGTGATACCTGTATTTTTCAATGCTGTGGGTATTCATTCACATTGGGCTTTTGGAATTTGGAGGGAGAAATGTATATATTTTTTTTAAAAACCTGGCTGTATAAAGACATCATCAACATCTGGATACTTGAGAAAACATGTTTCTTTGTAATTCGGTTGAATTAACCATTTAAGCTAATGGTTACTTCACCTTTTGCCCTGTGTAATGATTCCCTTTTCGACGTGACATTGTAGCGTAGCGGAACCCAAACCACAATCGCTTCCACATTTTCAGCTGCCAAGCTGAAAGCTGGCCGGTGCACGATGCAGACATATAGAGTTTCTGTGGAGGAGTGTTTCCCCCTGTGCATGTGTGCGCATGTGTGTGCATGTGTGTGTGTACGTGTGTGCGCTCATGTCCTAAGTGTGGTGTAGCACGTATGCATGCTCATGTGTACAGTGCTACATGTTTTCATCGCATACACATACACTATGCATTTACTCTTTGATAAACATACTTGACATTGAGCACATGGCCATTATTTCTCAGTGTGTGTGTGTGTGTGTATGTGTGTGCACTCATGGCTCTTGTGTGTTTTTGTGCTCTTGTCAGTGAATCTGTTAATCTCATCTGGGTTTTTATGTGTATTTTGATCTGTTTGCATCTGTTGGTACCTTTACGTTGCACATCTGTATTTAGGATCTGCTTCTATAATTTTTTTTTTCTCTTTTGGGTTATTCTGTGTAATGCGTCTGTATGTGTGTTTATCTGTGTATGTTCTCCACGCTGTTGGTATGTGTGTTTATGTGTGTGTGTGTGTGTGTGTGTGCGTGAGACAGACAGACTGAGACAGAGAACTCCTGACCCACCAACACTGTAGATTTAACGCAGCCCAACGCTCCACAACTCACCAGCTGGAACTAATTAACAGCAGCTTCAGATTGAGCTCTCTCACTCACTTTCTCTCTCTCTCTCTCTCTCACACACACACACACACACACACACACACACTCCCTCGCTTTTTTTGTACTTTCCCCCTGGCTTTTCCTCTCTCTCATGCCCTCGTCTTCCTCCTCCCTGACATACCCCTGCCCTTCCCTCACCTCCTGCCATTCCTCAACTTGTTTTTCCCTTTAAACCTCCTCCTCTCATACATGCACTCACACATGCTTGGGTGAACTCATGTACGGGAGCACATAGGCTAAGGATGTAAACATCCACTCGTACGGACGGGCTCGTATCTCTATAGCACGCATGCACGCAGGGGAAACACACACTTTAACCCTTCACACACATACGGTAGCTCACAAATCACACACTCCCCTGTCTTTCTCCTTAGTGGGAGCGGTGTGATGCTGTACGCCGGGCACATCTTGAAACACTGTCAGGGTTCAGTCTGTGATTGGATCCAGGTAGACATTTTTGGCATTCTCAGCTCCACTCTGTACCATCTATCACGCATGTGACTTCAAAACAACCAGCCCTATTGATGTGCATGATGAATGGCCAGAGTGTACGTGTGTAAGCATGTGAAAGCGCGAAACATGTGTATGTTCGCGTTTTCACATGCATACACATGTATGGCAGTGTGTGTGTGTGTGTGTGTGTGTGGTAGCAGTGGATTTAGAGCTTGTTGTTGAACACGCTGCCCAGAAGCCAACTTGTGGCTTGCGGCATCGTCTAATGAATCAATTCTCTGTGGTAAACAATTGCCACCAGTCCAAGTTTACAATGGCTGCCTTCCAGGGCATCAAGCATGAGTACAGTAACACCATGTTAGGAACTTCGCATTCATGCACATGCTGAGAAGCTCTATCATAAACGCAAAGCAAACTTACCTCTCTCTCTGAATCTAGTCGAAAAGTTCACTGCGTGGACGCGAAGGCAGCAACTGAACCAGAGCTCCCAGCATAGAAACGCATTCTACTTGGAAGGAGACCAGCACAAAGAAAGGATGGAGGACGGGTTCAGATCCTGTCCGACAAGCTGACTGAGGTTGCCGTGGTGCTGGCTGACTGAAAGGAAACACAATCCTCTGGCAGGCAGCAGAGACACCAGAGCGTCTGTTGGCTCTACAGGCTCAGCAGCAGCAGCAGCAGCAGCTCCAGCTCCAGCTCCAGCTCCAGCGGTTTGCTTCGTCTTCCCCCTCGCCACCTAACGGAGCTCAAACACACTTGTACACTTGGTGTGTTTAGGTCATGCTCAAAGTATGCCTGTATACCGATGTTCTGCAAGCTCAGGGAAACCACATCCTGTCACATATTTACCTCCCTCTCCTGTTTCTCCCTCCCTTTCTCTCTTTTCAGTCTATGTTTCTATGTGGTATTCTCTATCTGTGTGTGTGCGTGCGTGTGTGTGTGTGTGTCTCTTTTCCTGTGTCTTTCTCTCGCTCCCCCGTGATTGTCTGAAGCAACTGAGCGCTCTGACCCAGCGTCTGTTCAGCACAGCCTCTCTGCCTCACTGTCTATCTCTCCGGCAGCCGCACTAGTTCCAGTCGACTGACTGAAGAATCCATCTGAGGAGAGGAGGGGGAGACAAGAGGGGAGGGAGAGGAAAAGGGAAGGAGGGAGGGCTGACAGCCAGGAGGTGGGGAGGGGGCTTCACTGGGAAATACCAGAGTTAGAGAGAGGGAGGTGGAGAAGAGGCAGGAGGAGGAAGGGTGGTGGGTGTTGTTTTGGGGAGTGAAGGACTACAGAAAGATGGGTGGACAGAAATAGTAATCAATAGTTTGTTTGGGAGAGAGATGGAGGGAAGTAGATAGAAAGCAGTAGAAGGCTTTGCCACATAGTCAATACGTGTGCACAAACACGCACGCATTCACATGTGCATGCTGTGGGAACGGCTGAAGTGTTTTTGGGAGCTGGTGATGAAAAGGGGTAAAGGGTATGATGGTGTTTTGTTGAATAAGGATGTTTGTGATCCTGAGCACTACACTCCTCTGTAGTGGTTATGCATATTTAATACATCCGGGTCAAGACCCCCTATAGCTCTGTATTTATTATTTAAGCTAGCTGTATGAGGGGCCACCATCACTCTGGAGAAACAGCAGACCTTTGATACATAAACTGTGATTTCCACAAACCATAACAACGAGTACTACTACTTAAACAACAACAGCAGCAGCAGCAGCAGCAGCAGAGATCCATGTCAGAAGAGAGCATCCTTGCTGGAAGCATTCGCTAATCAGCATCACTGCTGTCATCCGGGGAGACATTTCCTTCACTGTCTGTCTGCACCATTAACACTCTGCAACGCTTATCTATTGATGGTTACTGTCAATGACTGTTTGGTTGGATTCTGGTTGGGCGGAAAGAAATGTTGTATGGGATTTGATGACTGTGGAATATTTTTCAGTATTTCAGATTTTGAGATAACTTAAACTTTCAGTTCATCGATCCACTGTTTGCAGGCTGCTACTCCACCGTTTTGGTTCACTCTTGCTTCTGTCATCAG
The DNA here is from genome assembly GCA_029490765.1 of Euthynnus affinis. Taxonomy (NCBI): domain Eukaryota; kingdom Metazoa; phylum Chordata; class Actinopteri; order Scombriformes; family Scombridae; genus Euthynnus; species Euthynnus affinis. The sequence goes on along the minus strand of CM055847.1, from coordinate 7,320,529 downwards.
CAGGCAGCTGTTTTTTCTTAGAAAAAAACCTGCATTACCTAGTCAGCTCCAAACAGCATCCAGACAAAGTTAAAGTAGCGGCTAGGTGGTGAACATCGTGGAGCATTTAGCAGCTAATGAGCTAATAGCTAATAACCAAAACAGAGCTAAAAGGAGAGTAAATATGGGACTTACATTCATCAGATGGACAGAAAAACGACTCCAAATGAATTCAAATGTTGCTTTGTGTCTGCTGGTGTAAAATAGGCAACTGTTTGCTGTGATCACAGCTTGTTTTTGCTGCCCCCAAGTGGCCAAAAAAATCTAGTTTTACATGTTGTAATTACTCAAGGAGAAGCATTATATTGTCAACATTTCAGAAGGCAGAGTTGGTAGATTTATTGTTTCATGCTTTATTATTACAAAGAGAGTGATACACTGAGACACACTGACTCCTGTGTCTGGGAAGAGGTACAAGTAACCAACATGCTTTACAGCTGGGACCGAATTTCCACACTGATAATAACTAAACCATCTCCATGACAACTAATTAACTGAGCAAGGACATAATTAAGTTAGACATTGTGTTGGGATTATTTTTGTCATTTTAAAATGAAATTCATAACATATTGGACCTGTAGGTGATATTGGACTAATATGTAAATTATGTGACAACTGAAATTTGGTTCTTTTTGCTTATTTGCCTTAAAGTAATTACCTGAATGATTTTGGTTTTGGTTTTATCTTAACCTGAATAGGCTACTGGCTGCAGTATGGCCAGTTTTAATCTAATCTTGCTGCAGCCTCTTTTCAGCCATAAGGAAACATACAGATTTTTTTGTTTTGCTAGCACAAAGCAGCCATGTCACTCATTCAGAATAGGTGCTGAATGAGGATCTTTTTCAGTGATGATTATTTTAACAGGTGTCTGCATCTGTTTTTCACAGATGTTTCAAAAGCAATAGTGAAAAAGTGTTTTTTACCGTTACACAGAAATTATTAGGATATTTTTTAGCCGTGCTGGCAGCCATATGTTAACAAATGCTAGCATGCTAAGATAATGAACATGGTAAACATTATGCCCACTTAACATCAGCATTATTAGCATATTCTCCTTGTGAGCATGTTAGCATACTCCTGTAAATATGTAGCTCACAGCACTTCAACAACAGTGTGGCTCTGCAACTGGGTCAACATCTGCATCATAATACATAGACAATTATGACATGCATTTACCTGTTTCCTTTTCATTTGCATGAGTAAATAAGCAAACAAGCACTTCTTGTATGCGTATGAGAAAATTGTGCAAGTGCTCTATAGCGCATCATTAAATATTTCCCGTATCTGCCCCAAAAATATATAATATGTTCCTTGGCCAGTGTTCTGAGTTTTCATCAGATTTAACTTTTTTAATTTTATGTGATTATTTTTTTTTGTAAACAAACAAAGGAAAATGTGAAAGAAAGCATAGCATCGTTGGATGTAGACAGTGTGAAATTGAAATGCAAATAAAAATTATGCTTGTTAAAAAAAATATACTCATTGACAAGGTGAGAAAAACAAAAAAACTGAAAAACGAGAGAGACAAAGGAGGACATGCTTTTTGACGAGTTGCCATAATTAGCCTACTGATGAAGAGCTCTGCGAATTGTGATTAGACTTGATCGCCATCATGACATTGGGCTCTTCTCAAAGTCATTTTTAGCCTAATAGGGGATTCAATTGGTCAATTTCCAGGGTTATAGTTGTCTTTTCGAGGAGAGCTCTCCTTGTGGCATATAGATGTTGCCACGAGAACCTAACTCCAGGCTGCAAATTAATGATACATCTGTTTTAAAGATGGAGATTTCCCCCCTGTGTTTGCTATCAAACCAGGAGCCTCATTGCACCTTCACATCAAAAAGGTTCAATGCTGGAAGGGGGAAAGGGCTGTTCAGGCAAATCATATCTTTAAAACACCCATGGAGAGACCTGAGGTTGCAATTAAAGAACAAAAGAAAGTAAAATTGTTAATGTTGGCTGGATGCTTTTTTCCCAGCGCTTTTAACTTGACTTGAGGAGCACTAATGATCACCGACAGTTTAATTACGGAGAAGCTTTAACTCTGAATAATAGCTAAAAAAAAAATACTGTATTGAGGAAAAATGCCATTTACATGATGTCATCTTTAAATCTTACACTTCAGTGGGTTTATTGTTTAGCAGCACATTGGATGTGTTTAATGTCCCGTAACTTGGTGAAAACTTGACCTTACTGCTAAATCAGCCACAGAGGGCATTTTGCTGAATGTCTTCTGCTGATATTTTCCCACTGGAGGGAGTCATGGGACAACTGAAACGGGTCAAAAAATGTGAGATGAGTTGTAAAGACGAGCAGCCAAGCATAGTGTTTGTACAAGCTGGTGTTTATGGAAAGCTTCGGTCTCACGAGCGACTGAGGACTCAGACAGACTGCCGATTGGACAGGAGAGTGACCGAGGGAGCATGAATGAGTCTCCTTGTTTTGCAGTAAAATAATAACATTGTTCGTCACACAGTGGATTATATTTTAAGGTCTCATACAAAGAGCACTGTTGAGTTCTGTCAGTGGACCTCATCTGCTACCACGGCTCCTCCGTGACTAGAGATGTGACAGTGACCCCCAGTGTTTAATGTGGAAAATGAACTGCGCCTCTCATATGTCAAACAGAAAAGAATATCGACATTGTTTCCATTGTTGCCTTGCTTTTATAGTGCCACGTGCACTTTGTGACATCTTTAGATTACAGCATGATATCCTGTATTATCTTTACTACTATCAATATACTTTATTTTACCTCTCTGCATGCTTATATCCTATTTAATGTTTTTATTTAGTGAAGCATTCTTTTTTTAGGACTGCAGATGAAAAATAGCTTTTTGACAGCACTTTGGTATTGCACTTCCATAAAGTTGGAAGTTTATGTAAGAAAATAATGGTCAAAATCAAAGCTGCGGAGGCGGAGATTATCCGGTCTGTAACACGGGTCAAGCAGCAAAAACACTGAATTCTACATTTCCTCCTCTTTTTGATGGATGCTCCTTGTCTGTAACAGCTTTCTTCATAAATGTATAATCTCCAAGTCAGAGCCAAGATGATGTCATCAGAGATGTTTTCTCAGATTTGACAAAAAGCTGCAGAAGACATTATACAACTATTTCACAGTATATGTAATTCATATGTAATTCAAACACATGTTCCTGTTTAAAAGGTAAATGGCTGTATTTATATAGCATTTTTATCCAAAGCAGAACCTTACAAATGTGCTACTCATTTACCCATTTACACAATGATGGCAGTGAGCTACCATGCAAGGTGCTGGCCTAACCATCCGGAGCAGCTTGGGGTTCAGTATATTGCCCAAGGACACTTCGACATGTGAACAGGTGGAGCTGGGTATCAAACCAGCCGACCCTGTGATTAGTGGACGACTCGCTCTACCTCCTGAGGTATGGCCGCCTGTTTATTGGTTAGTTTCCTTGTTAATTAGATCATTAAATATATAAATAGATAACAACATGTTTTTGGAGGGGCTTATTTCTGAGGGAAAAATATAAAATCATCCTGTCTCAAAAATGATATGCCACTTTTATTTTTTGTTTGAGCCCAACTTGTGAATCATACCAGATACAAATACTGATGAAAGAGGTGTTTGAGTTAAAAAAAAAAAGAGGTTGTGTAAAATGGAGGCACTTTAGTGTTCCCAAAATGAAATGAAAAATGCAGTAGTGAAAATGAAAAATATCACGTACACTACTTTCATTTTTCACGCAGGTGTGAAAATTGAAGGTCACACGGACAGTAATGACGCAAAGTGATGATGATTTGAAATCTGATTTTACTTCTCACTACATAGCTGATTATGTAGGGAATACTGAATGAACTGAATGTGGAAGTGATTCAGGACAAAGTTTAAGTAGATTACTATTCTGTGCTAAAATACTGAAATGCATTAGCACAAAATAACTTTGAACAAGGCTTCAGTAATGATCCACAGGGATGGATGGTGCAGTGATTTTCAATCTGTATCTGTGTCTGTTGTCAGCTTATATAACATCTTAAAGTTTGTTAATACACAGTGTTTATGTTTTACGTATGATTTACATGATTTATATTATTTTATTGTTCAAAATGTATTAATACACCTTTTTTATTATTCATTTGGTTTTTAATGGAACCTGTAAAACTCTCATGCAGTGTGCATTCAGTATATTTTTCTGTAATGCAATGACCCCATAAAGTATTAAAAACATACTTATAATTTGCTTATAGCACTGTATAATTATGTTAGTTGTAGTTAGGTATGTAGTTAAACTTAAAAATATTCATAATATTTTACTTTATAACAATAATCATAACACATTATAAAGCATTTATAATTACTTATGAGGTCAGTTATTATAATATTTCATACTTTTCCCCAAAAATTAGATACCTGAATTCAGCACCAAGGGTGAACAATAAAGATTTCCAACAAAAGATTTCAACCTTTCCCACATAATTTCCACTGAGCCATGCTGCACTAGGCTGTCAGTTTTCTGCCCAGGGTGTCCGCCTGTAGCTGCACTGAGGGCTTTTCTGTAATGGCTACTATTACTTTAAATGGTGCGTGTCATGGGGTTATCCCATGCCCTCTAATAAGTAGGTTGCACACAGCTTTTACATGCAGCCCAGGGACATACAGTTCTATTTTAATTCCATCTTGCCAGCTGATAGGATTGTTGCTACTTGTGTTGTGCTATGCCATTGACTGTATTAGACATGGATGTAATCACAGCTCCCCAAAAATTGAATCCAAAACATCTCGATCGCCCTGGTAGCTGGCTGCAGAACAGGTCATTAGTACCGCCCCCTCCATGTTGGCAGATGTGACATGAGCTAAAATAAAAAAGTACATGTCAAAGCACTGGGCTTTGAAGCCAATTTGTAAAACACTGGATATGATCCATTTGGTTCAATCACCTTTCAAAAGTCACAAATAGTTTTATCCCCAATCAAGTTAGGGCTAAACTGGAAGTTAGCTGTCTCAGCCGACGGAAGTCTCTAGTGAGCACGTGCTGAAGGTGCATGGGACACATGAGGCCCATAGAGCGGGTGCAATATGCTTTCATACGGGTAATTTCCTTACAATGGAAAGTGGCTTCATGTGTCATGTGACACTTTGAAAAGGAATGAATGGGGCACTGGCTCCGACACTGTATCCAGTTCTTATTATACATCTATGAGATATTTTGGCTTTGCTTTTGCATAGTTGTAGGAAGTGGAGACAATGCCCCAGATAGCATATGGAAGTGGGCCACTTCAAGCAATGATGTGGCACTGCTGGCCTTCTTCTGGCACAAAATGAATGTGAGCCTGAAATGGCCCACATGTAAAATAGTAAACATGGCCCAAATATCTCAAATCAAATGTGGGCCTTTTTTGGTAAAAATGTGGTGCTCTCAGGTATGTGTATTCTGGTTGTGCGCCAGTTCTGGTTTATATGGTTTGCTCTTGATTGACATACAGCTTGCTTATGGCTTAGATCTGGGAAACAGGAGCACCATCAATCCATGCAGCATGTGGGCTGGATGAAAGTGCCGAAAGTGTCAGGTGTGGGCCGGATCAGGGCCACATCAATTTTGTTACCTGGGTGTTCATTCTTGACTCATGGGAAGAGTTTTTGTTTCAAGAAAAGCATATCTAGATGTATACAACGCCATGAGCACATAAAGCACTACACCCATGATATCCATCATCACACAGACCATTGACAGTGGAGAGCAAACTGACTACAGTTTACATTTCTTATTGTAGTTTACATTTAACTGGAACTGGGTTTCAACATTGTGTAGCTTTATCAAGATCCTTTGTGACATTTAAAATAACATTACATCATTTTTCTGATTGATGCCGAGCTTAACACTTAGCACTTTTTATATTAACAATGGATCAAACAACCAAATTCATGCGAAGGGTGTTGCTGACAACCCAATGAGAATTATAACCAGACTGCAGTTTCCCATCAGTTCCACAGAGCTTTATAGCGTCTTTCTGCTCATTGTGAGTTTACAGCCCACAACTTTACTGTGATTCAATCTCACCACCCTCATCAGCCCTGTTTTTCAGCCGCAGCAGGTAGCTATTTTCATTTAAAAAGCTTTTAAACCTTACTTTACACTATACCTGCCCACTAAACTTTCTTCTTGTTGCCCAAATGGCATCAAGACAAAGTTATCTGGTAAACATAGTGGAGCGTTTAGCAGCTGAAGAGACAGATATTTCCCTTAGGAGTTAGTGGAGAACAGACCAGAGCTAAAAGGAGAATGAATATTGGATTTACATTCATCACATGGTCAGAAACATGACTCCAAATGAATGCTAATGTTCCTCTGTGTCTGCAGGATGTCTAAAGGCAACTGTTTGCTTACACGTTCATCATATCAACTTCAAGGGTCATTCATGTTGAGTTCACAGCTTGTGTTGTCCCCAAGTAGAAATTAGTCAATGCAAGTTCAATATCTTAATTTTTTTCATTTTGCATCATTTTCATTTTCCAGTTTGAAACTGATTTTGTGATATTGCACTGATGAAACAATGTTCTTTACCATCATGAGCATGAAAGCAGTAGCAAAACATATTTTTCACAATCTACATTTAGTGTATTCGAATGGGAAACATGAAAACACAAAACTCATGACTCAAAAAGTAGACCTAAGCGTACTCCACAAAGCAAGCTCAAATAGAACTTGCTGGTCTTTTGACTACTGAGACTGTTTGACTCCAGCTACCAATTGTACCGCATTCCAAATATTACAATAGTACATTAAGCAGAGGGGCGATAGCAGAAGAATGCTTAGTGTGCATTAATCAAAAATCAACAGAGGGTAATTTATTATGTTCTGAACATACAAGGTCACTCCTAAGATAAAATTCCGCTTTGCCCACAAAAAGCTTCTAACAGTCAGCAGTCCAAGTTGTTTCTTTATTTTACATAGTTAATCACATTAGAATTGTACAACAAGCTGTACAGTCATTCCTCATGCTTCCTGAATGTACTGTACTAGTTTTCTAGATGCTTGTTAATAATACGTCTATATGAAACACTTTCTCACTGTCTTGAAATAAAGACTTGATTATTTACAGTGACGAGAAATGTGAAGTAGTCATTTTATTTTTCTTACAAATTTGGTCCTGTTTGCTCTTTTTTTTAAAACATCAATTGTGAATGAACCTGCGACCCATACTGTGATTTCTTACTCCTTTTGACATTATGTGGGTTTTTACTAGCCATAGCAAGCAGAAAATGAACTAGTTTAACATCTATTTTTTCCCCACAACAGTAGTATTTTAAATCTGCTGCTAGAAATGCTAAAACAGCATTTAAGGATAAGACTAGCAATATTCTTTATTCTTTATTCAATGAGCGATGCTGCACTGGGTGACATGTTCCTTCAACCCAAAGACAATGGTTACAGTAGTTTGTTTAAAAATGGCTCCAAAGACTAATAACAGCAATCACGTTTTCAGTCTCTGCAGAGCAGTTCCTAGCACAGTACACTCCATTGTGCATGTACGGGAGCTTTGCTAGCTTATTGTATGTCTGCTGTACAAGAAACTGCTCTCCTGAGACTGAAAATGTGATCGCTGTTATTAGCCATTTTTAAACAAAAGTGCCCAAACTCTTCAGGGTGAAGAAACCTGTCACCCAGTGCAGCAATGTGGTTCATTGATATGTTTTAATCGTTTTTGTGTAACAATGGAGGTCTACAGCACAGAGGATACATGCACAATATTTGTAAGTAGGATCAGCTCATTGTTGGTTTGGCTCTGCATATGAGATTTGCAGACAATGAGTAAAATATAGAAAATCACCAGTAATATCCTTTAAATTATTATGGGCCAGCACAATGCCGATATATAATCACCATATAAAGTCGCTGGGGTAAATGTGTTGGCAAATGATTGCCTATTTACACATCCAGCTGAGACAGAGCAATGTTAGCATTTCAAATATTAGCAAGTTGTGTTGTGCAGTGAGAGTGTACCAAAACAGATAAGTTGTAGGCTGAAAAAATGAAATAGTGAGCTGAAAGACACTAAAACGCTCTGCAGAGCTAAGGGTAACTGCAGAGTCAGGTGATTCTCTGTGGATTTGTCACTCTGAGCAACCTCCTTCACATTACATAGTCATTTAATCCATTATTGATTAAACAATATTCATTAGAGGATCTTTAATGTCCTCATTCCCTGTATGAGTTTCCCAGGAAAGACTTAACTTGACAATATAAAGATTTTTCTTAACTTGGCTTCAGGTTTTTAAAAAAAGCAGTTTTAACATTTGACACCAGAAAACAACAGATTTAATTTATCAATATGAAAATTATGTTGAATATTCCGTCATTCAATTGATTCATTTTGTATAATCAATTATGTTTTAAAATGACCTTCCCAAAGTTAGCAGTAAGTCATATGTTTCTTGTTTTTTGGATTATATAATAATTCCGATACGTTATCTCATGTTTAACCTTCAAACTATTTCAAAGACTGTCAGTTTGAGTTTGTCTTTTTAAGCAAACAAGAAATGGACAAAAACAAAGACATATTCAACTGGTTGTTCAACACAAGACACTTCACACACACATACATCCAAAAAATTGTAAAAACCTACATTTTCTGATCCCTGCTCCTACGTGTCAGAATTTCATTTCTAATATGTTATATTTTATGCCAAAACAAACAATGGGTGCGTCTTTAGCGTGCATGACCTGTACAACCTTAATCCATTTACATACAAGACTATACAGTTTTATCTTGTAAACTGTCAGTGCTCCATTTCTTTTATTTACCTTGACCTTAGAGGTCTTTCCATTCTACTGCATGCTGTGTAAACAGCAATGGATCAGGTAGTCACATACACCCTAGGGCTTAACAATTCCTTGTTTACTCCCCCATCAGTTTAACTCTTTTGAAGAAAAAACCTCTTCAGAGCTGCACGATAGACTTGTTTTTGTGCAACGTCACGGATATGCTGCATCATTAGCAGCCAGAGGGGACTGTACAGTACTGTGGCTGTATAATGAGCCACTGAGCTGGGTCTATAAAAGGAGGGAGATGAAAGTCCAAACTCACCTCCACCTCCTGAAGACCCAGAAGCAGCTGTGGCTCTCAGCGCAGACGATTCTGTTAATGTAAGATTTTTAAAAAATTCTTTGATGATATATAGATTCATTTAAGGAAACTCAATCCACATTTTTTCACTTTATTACTTTCTTTCCTCACAATTTTAGTGGACACACAATTTTAGAAAGGGAATATCAATTTAGGTCAAATTTTGTTACAAATAACAAAATATAATATTATATATAAATTAGTCTAGCTAGCATTTTTTCATCCGTTTGCTCTGTTTTTATTTGCACTGTACACAGGCATCTTCCTTTTGGTCTGGGAAAATGTTTGCTCTCCTGATTTGCGTCTTGACACTGCATCAAGTGCACTCTGCATGTGTCGTGGTAAGTAGAATTAGAATAAAATGAAAAAGAAATAACAGTGTAAACTGTTTAAAGAATATATCTTAGAAAGATGCAATGCAACATGTTATGCAGTGTTTCTGGAAAGCGACTATAGTTTTGAAGCACTAATAATTTATTGAATATTTCTATTTTGTGAGATTTTACTACATTGTGGAAGGAATCCAAGGCCGATGATATGAAAAAAAAATCTAATAAATATAATTTCTAGTATATTACAATATGTTGTAATATGAAAAATAGTTATTATTGATTATAATCACATTAGACTGTGGAAACAGAAACATTTTCAGCTGGAATTCACTGTATTCAGATGAATATCAAGTAATTGGAACCGTTTATACCGTTTAACTTAAGTGTTCGATACTTAAGATATCATCACTTTCAATAAAATTTTCAATTCAATTCATTTTTTATACCAATAATACACACTTTCAGATGGGTGAAATTTTCTGTGCTGAGCTTTTTTGTAGCATAATTCAATTGTGGTGTAAATACTTTCACATAAGTAAAAGATTCCATTATTTTTCATCCTTCTCATATTTCTTATACCAGACGATGTATCATCAGCATTAATCAAGAACTTGAATTTCTTTTCATTTCATGTACTTTGCTGCGTGTCATGGTGTATCTACAGCAAGGTAAGCACACTGTTAAAAGCATTAGGCGTATTGAATTCTTGCAAAGGCATTTCTTTTTTTTTCCCAGTATCAGCTCTGAAACTGTGCCAACAAGTTTTCTAATTAGATCGTGGGATTTCAAGCCATACTTTTCTCTTTTGTTATGTCAGGCCATTTTTGAGTAATTACACCAGGATATTTTTTGTGAGTCATATCGTATTAAGGTACCAGAGTAAATATCACTCTTTATTATGTCTTTAATCTTGTGTTTACCTATTGGTTTTAAGTCTGTGTGTATGTCTGGGTGTATGTCTATGTGTGTGTATGTGTCTGCAGATGTTTGCCCAGAAAACAAAGCGGTTCAGGCTGAGATCGTTGATAAGCACAACGCCTTCAGGAGAGAGGTTCAGCCTACTGCTTCTGACATGCTGTTGATGGTCAGTCCTGTTCTAACATAATAAAAATGGCTTAGATAATATTTGCTAATAATTCTCCTTTATTTGTTCTCCCTCACTTGCTGGAAGCAAAAAAAAACAATAAAGTAGGTGAGAGCTTATGCACATGACACCTGAAAATCATCAATAAAGCAATCATGAGAAAATCAGGGTTGTAATGTTTGGTGATTAAGAGCTGACTCTACCTTAATTCTCCCGATGCAGTAAATTCTTTCTCATTGTTGAAGCAAATAAAACCCAAAGACTATATAGATGTCATGAATGATGTATAAATGCTATTAAAAATGGGAAAATACATTTCGAGTATTGAATTTTAGTTTGAAAAGAACAAAGCCCAACACATAGAAACACATTCTACAGCCTTGGAAATCTGCCAGTCAGTAGAGAAGGAGAATAATGACATTATATTTCTTTTCTAAAAGACTTGGATGTCTGGAGGTGTAAGGTTTCTGCAGAAAAATGAAAAAAAAAATCATGTTTGTATTGGAACTCACTTTTGGCTTTAGCCTTTATAAAAAAAAAGCACACCAATTGCTCTCAAAGGGGAAGGCCATTTGAATCAAAGCCATTTCACATTTTAAGAGTTAAGAGTGGAACATATTTTGAAAATTCATCTTCGTCTTTCAAACCACAAGTGATCTGGTTTTCAAAACCAATATCTCGCACGAGAATGGATCATTGTGGATGTCAGTGTGGAATGAAAATTGTTTTTGTGTGTGTTTTTTTTTTCTCTTTTACAGAGCTACAGTGAGGAGGTAGCAGTCAGTGCTCAGGCCTGGGTGGATAAATGCATTTTAGGTCATGGACCACCAAGCACCCGCATGCTCAATGGTATTTTTCTTATGCCTGCATTCCTCCTTTCTCTTTCTTCCTTTACCTTACTCCATATATGCCAGGACCTTAAATAATACCTCAGAGAGATGCAGACAGTGTGAAGGTTCCCTGTGAACTGAACGACCTTGTGATTGATAGCTGGAGTCACAGTGAACATTATCTTATCTCCAGTCTTGACGCCTTCTGTTAATAACAAATTACACAGATCTGTTATCTTTAAGTAGATTATTGTTAATATGCATTTTAGTGATTGTGGTTTTTTTTTATCTAAATAAGTTCATCTACTTTGGACATGAAATTAAAACTGTGCATTTGCAGACACTCATTAATCAGTGCCGCTGTGTGTTTCTCACCAATGAGCAGGATATGAATTAGGTGAGAATCTGTTCTATTCATCCTCGCCTTCCTTGTGGACCAACGTCGTTAACGCCTGGCACAGTGAGGTGGCAAACTACCAGTATCCCAACGGATCAAAAAACCACAAAACTGTTGGTCACTACACACAGGTAACACTCACTGTGTTGACAAAGATTATAAGAATGCCGCAATGGTAGCATATTCAATACAGTAATGTCACTGTTTTGTTATCGTGTGGTTTCTACTTTTTAATTGGGTGGTTATGATCAATATTTCAATCAATAATCAATATCTTTATAATAACAATGGATCAAATGACTGTAAACAAAATGGGTTCCTGGTGCTGATGAACTCTACAGAGAATTATCACTCGGTGCTCGGAGCTCAGTGCTTTGGTTCTAAAGCCTGCGACTTTACCATTTTAATTCGGTCTCTCCGTAGTCTTTTATTTATACAACATACTCAGCACCAAACCACAGACAGAAAAATTTAGTGAACACAGTGGAGCATTTAGCAGCTAAAGATCTCCATATTTCCTTTGAGGCTTACTGGAGACCAAAAACTGAGCTAAAAGAAGAGTGAACATTGGATTTATTTTTATCAGGTGGTCAGAAATATGATTCCAAATGAATGATGATGTTGCTCCGTAACTGCTGGAAGTGTAAATAAGTAAATAACTACTAACAAGTTTGCCACATTGATTTAAAGGTGCAGTGTGTAGAATTTAATGGCATCTAGTTGAACAGGCTTAGCAAAAATGGACTATAATATTCATAAGTATGTTTTAATTAGTGTTTAATCACCTGAAAATAAGAATAATTGTTTCATTACTTTAGAATGAACCATTTATACCTACATAGGGAACAGGCCCTCTTCCACAGAGCCCGTCGTGTTGCACCACCATGTTTCTACAGTAGCCCATAGCGGACAAACCAAACACTGGCTCTAGAGAGGACCTTTTGTGTTTTTCACGAGTTTCGCAGCTACCGTAGGTTCTACTATATGTGTGGAAAGGGAGGGTTTGTTGCAATCTTCAACCTCACCACTAGATGCCACTAAATGCTACACACTGGTCCTTTAAAAGGTGATGATATCTCAATGTTGCGTTCGCAGTTTGTTTCAATTGCAAGTGGTCAGAAATGAGTTTTTTTGCAGGTTTTAAGTACAGTATATTGTAGGTTTATAGCTGTTGAATGTTTTCATGACACAGATGAGAGACTATCTCTGCAGATTCTGGCTTTGGACAAGCCTTTTTTTCACAATATTAACTGGAAACATTCACTCTATGATGTATTGTCTGTATAAGATGTTCAACAAATCTTATTTTTACCATGTGAAAAGATTTATATCCTTTAAAAACATTAGAGACAGTTCATTTTTCAAAACAAATACCACCTATTACCACCATAAACAGTCATTATTGTGTTTTAAGGAAATATGGTTGGACAATTTTAATAAATTTTGACACTTTCACTACAAATAAACCTACACATCACCATTTATTACCCATATGTTAGAGAAACTAATAGATCTGATCTTTAAGGAAAACACACAAATGAGTCATATTGAACAATCACTATACATAACTATAGGAAAGTTTCTAAATTAAAGTGACACTGAAAGCAACTGTGTTTTGTTTTGGTTGTCAGGTGGTGTGGAACAGCTCCTACAAAGTTGGCTGTGGAATGAAATTGTGCCCTAACAACATCTATTTCTACGGCTGCCATTATTACAGAGCGTATGTGACCCTCATTCACCCTCTTCTTCTTTTTTCTTTTTTTTTAACATGTGGCCTCAGGGAGAGCTGAACAGTAGTACACAAACACTTCTACATATTTAATCAGAGGTTAGTTCGGAATCAAACAGAGTGGAGTAAAAAAACAAATATTGTTCTCATTTATTTAACAGAGGGAACTTCAGAGGATGGCCACCTTACAAGGCTGGACCCCCATGTGCTTCTTGTCCCAATAACTGCGTAGACAAGCTCTGCAGTAAGTGTCACATATGTTAAAAAATACTCATAATATTCTTGGAGTGTTACCAGGAAAGATGAAACTCATATTACAACCTACTGAGGAAGAAAAAAAGATAATGAACTAACTTCTTAATTGCTTTGTCTATTCTTTATTTCAGCCAACCCCTGTCCTTACATAAACAAGTACATCAACTGTCCAAAGCTGAAAGTTACGACTGGATGTGAAAATAAGCTGGTGCATACCTGGTGCCCTGCTTCATGCAAATGCACCACTGAAATCATTCCAATAGCCTAAAGATGAACCCTTCAGTCTGCAAACTTGACTTTAACCTAAAACTGTTCACAGTTTGTACATCTTTATCGGTATTCTGTCTGTGAGGAATTGGGAAACCTGGAAATATCTGGCTTATTATTGATTGCCTTAAGTTAATGAGATGGTTTGGGAGCATTTTAAGCAATTCATTTCAAATCAAACCCCCTTAGGTCATTTCATCAGAGCTTTGAGAAATATTTCCAGTTTTGCATGCACATTATGTTGGATTTCATTCAACCTGCTGACCATACAGGACACCAGACTTCTGAGGGGGACATCTCCCAGTTGATGTTACAAATTGCAGAAATGCGTCAGCACATGCAGGAAGATAATATATATCAAATATATGAATTCTATATCTAATTATACAATAAGGAATATATTAAAAAGCCAGTGATGTATGTGGTAAATGGTATGATTTCATTATTTTGAATATAGGCATCTCAAAGAATTAAACATTGAGAATGCTTTCGCTTGTAGCAATTTGATGTCATTCTGCTTACCATGTCACGTGAATGTAGCAATATACTGTACAGTGGCCGTTAAGAGTTTTTTTCATATATTTACAAGGGGTGAACAAACAACATATGTTTCAAACTCTATGTAAACTCTTTTTTCAGAACTGAAAAATAAAGCTTTCTCTTTATATGTACCAAGTGTCCCTTTATTATCTACTTTTCCAATGTTAATACTTAATTTCGGCTGGATTTTCTACTATAAATCTTCTTCTTTATTCATATATTGTTATTATAGCCACCTGTGTTGCAGAGTGATAGAACATACCACACCGCCTGCTGCCGTACTTCAATATTAAGATATGTTGACAAGCTGCCATCTCAACATCATCACTTTAGAAAATTAATTTTCACTGTATATCGAAAGCAGCAAGATGAATCAACTTGAAACACCAGATGAACCATCTGATGCTAATCTTTACTTATAGTAAGTGTGTAAATGTGACAGATTGCTGATTTGAGTGACTATCAGCCTGCCCGATACTCAGCTGTGCATTATCAGACGAACCACAGCAATGTACTTAGCTGGGGTCACGGCTGCCATGGCTGTGGTTATGATTGTTTACTGACTAGTACAGCTGCTAACAGTAGGCTATGGTTATTGATGGGATTGGTATAAAGCTCAACAGACACTCAGTTGATAAAGTTGAGAATTAAAATTGCAATGTAGAGATTTTTACATGTTCCAACTAGATGTCAGATCATTAACAACAGCATTGCCTCCCTCAACACAGAGAGCATCTCCAGGTACAGTAAATGTGCCATTTTTAGTCTTTCACCACATGCCGGCATACAGATTTAGAGGGAAACTGCTTTAGTGCAGTGACTTGCATAACAGTTGCCAAGAGAAGGCTAGTGCCAACTCCTCTGTAACTATCAGAGCAGAGCCAAGACTTTCTGGAGCACTGAGTACACACACACACACACACTCACAAACAAACTACACTGAAAAATAAGAGATTTTTTTCATAAAAAACTTGACGTGATCAGGGTGAAATACTTCTAAAACTCCTAACCTGTCCCTTAAAGGATAGGTTTACAGTTTTTCAAGTCTGTCTGAAAGCAGGCTTGTCAGTCATGCATCTGAACAGTGACACATGTTTTTCTTGCTTTAATCATTCCTCTTGTTCATGATGGCCTTTAGATCCCCTCCGATCACGCTTTCAATGTAAGTGACAAATTCCCCAGTCCATGTTTTGAGCAAAAAAATATTAAAAAGTTTATCTAAAGATAGTATGAGGCTTCAGCAGTCTGAGTTAGTCAGCTAAAGGTTGGGGTGCCTTCCACAGTTACTGCTTTTTTAGTAAAAAAAACAAAACAAAAAAACAAAATTCATTTTGTCTCGACGGACAGTGTTTCCCTGTTTAGTTGCATTGGAAGGATAGTGACAAAAGGACAGAATTTGACACTAAAAGAAGTGTAAATTTGAAAGATATTGACTTTATTTAACTCATTTGGACAGCCTCATGTCTTGAAAAATTGTGAACCTATCCTTTAACAGTAGTTTACATTCAGAAGTACAGACTGCTTATAATTCCTGCTGAGAGGAAATACAGCTTTACAACAGTTGAAAAAAATAAAGTTTTAATTATCCAGGTGATAATATTAGGCTAATATAATAGGCTAACATTAGTTATACTATATCTATTAACATAACGTACCATATACAGCTACTGCCGTACAAACTGATATATAAAAAAAAAACAAAATTAACAATGCACTAGCATCTTCATTGAATCAATGAGCTGCAATGTCATGCTCTTATATCTCTTAACAGATTAATTCTAGCTGCTAAAATGAAGTGTAAAAGATAAGCAGAGTGTTGCAGAGTGTTATTAGCAAAAGATATAGACAGAATAAGGAGAAAATCTGCACTCTGCACTGCACAATTAACCAAAACTCAATAACCATTGTTAGTCAGCAGATGGCTCTGTTGTACAACTCACCGCACCTCCTGCTTCTGTATCTAACAATATTTACTTGATCTGCTTACATCTGAACCAGTGGCCTATGAATAAAACGCATTCAATCATGTAGAATAATGATATGCCTCATAACTCACCCTCTGTGCCTCGCATGCAGGGAGGCTGTAATATTACGATGTTTGTTATATGTTGTACTGTGTGCGTGAATGTTTCAAGGCTCTTCGCGAATTGATTACTTGTCATGATTCTGTTGGGTCACTTTTTCACACGACACCTTGTGTAACTGCCCAAAAAGCTGTTGTGCGATGAAAGCTATTACTTCACCAGTGAGATTGGTCCATCAACTCAATGTACTGTCCTCATAAAGAGGAAGGCCTGAGACACAATGTGACACCAAACAGAAAAAAAAAGGGAAAAAGTCATGTGAGCCTTTCTGGGAGATTATAACTGTCCTTGAGATATGTCATATGAAGCTTCTGAATAAAGGTGACAACAATATTAATAATAGAGAGAATAAGAGGTGCTCCGGCACAAGGAGAAAGTAATATTAAAAGCTTTATTTGTTTACACGAGAATATTGTTTTAAAACTAATGTTGAGTTCCCTGCACTTACTTTATGCAGAAATGATTTGGCACTTGGCCTTTATTGCTTAATATTAATAAGATCTTTCATATGGTTTGATAAATATATTAAGAGTCATTACAAAATAACACAAATATAAAATAAAAAGTTTCTGTTTATTGTTTTTGTGTGTATTTTCTTGCTGATTTCTGTGTTGTGTGCTGCTTTCTTGTTAACTTTTGTGTTCATCACTGGTTTTTTTCTTGTTGACTTTTGTGTTTAGTGCTGTGTTGTATGTATTTTTATTGTTGGATTTTGTGCTGTTAAGTATGTGCTCTCTTGTTGAGTGTTATGTTTTCGCTGTCAAAAATAACAATGACATCCACTGAGTGACCGACAATGATTTGGATAATTGAAATGTGTGGGTTTATTGAGATAGAGAGATTGTCAGTGGTGGAAAGTAGCTAAGTACTCAAGTACTGTGCTTAAGAATAATTTTGAGGTACTTGGGTATTTCCATTTGATGCTACTTTATATTTCCACTCCACTACAATTCAAAGGGAAATATTATACTTTCTACTCCACTACATTTATTTGACAGCTGTGGTGACTTTGAAGATTTGACACAAAGGACAACACAAAAAGCTTTTAAATACAACACATTGTTAAAAAGGAAACCAGTGGTTTCCAACCTTTTTCTTTGGACATCTTACAAAAAGCAGTGTGTAGTCAGTGCGTGACTTTCAGATGTCTATGAGTTGTTAACAGCTCAACCGAACAGTGATTTTCCCCTCTAAACTTATCACATGGTTTCATTTCAGTAAATGTTCAGATGATCTAATATTTCACACAAAACCAAAGATTAGAGAAGAAGTCCAAAAACTGAAAACAGATGTGTATGAGCACTTTGTTTTGTCTTCTTTCCGCTCACATTGATTCATCAGTGTTAATAATCTAATGATGTCATATATCATAATATATGAGTAAGAGGTTTGAAATGAAACTTTAAGTACATTTTGCTGCAAATTCTTATGCACTTTTAATTGAGTAGGATTTTTAATGCAGAGCTCTTTACTTGTAATGGAGCATTTTTACATTGCTGGATTAGGTGAAGGATTTGAACACTTCTGAACACCACTGGTGACTGGAGAAATGTATAGTTGGAACTGTGTGAAGCATCAAAGTCGTATTTGTTTTGTAGAAAACTGAACACGGGGGCGTGCTTTGACTGTCAGTAAAAAAAAATAATTAGGTCTGATTGACAGCACAGCCTGTTTTGCCCGTCGCTCGTTCCCGAGACGTACACAACTTTGTTCCTTAGAAACGTCTTCTCTCTTTCTCTCTCTCTCTCTCTCTCTCTGTGAAGGTTTATTAAGTGGCACTTATATGATCCAACCTAACAACAAATCACGGTTAAAGTTCATTAGACGGAACAACAACCGACTGTCGAGATTGACTGTGGAAGATATTGATTTCACTGACTATCCATGTGTGTAACAACCGGGCTTGCACTGACTGGACTTTTAAGTTGACTATGAAACTTCACCCAGCTAGCTAGCGAGTGAGGTTAGCCTGCTGTGGCTAACTAGCTCAACCCAGCACACAGTAAACGTAACAGACGGCAAACGGTAGTCTGGCTGCTCACTGTATCGACAACAACTTTAAAAGGAGGACCCGTCCTTCCTATGGGGAGACAAGGTAAGTGCATGGAGCAAGTTACATTAAGCTGGTTTTGTGGGCGAGTTGGTTTAACTGATAACTTAACATGCTGTTAACGCTATTTAACTTACCGGCCACTGCTAAGCCGGAGAGGGGTGGGTTATTATCAATGCACGTTAGTGAAAACAAAAGCAACACAGTCGTATATGTATGTATGGGACGAAAACAGTGGGGATATGGTGAAAACGGTCAACTTATTTAAAAAACGCAGTAAAACCCATACATGTAATTGTATAGCAAGGCACATTGGCTGTGTATCATGCGTTGAATCATGCTGCATTTACGGTGACAGCCTTCACTGAATCTAAGTTAACATCCGCTTTCAGTGGTTCACAAAATGTGAGTGCTGAACGCTTTGTGCTCTCTTCATATGACTGTACAAAGGCAAAATAGCTGCTGCCGCTACTATTAACGTTACCGGTGTTAATAATGTCACGTCCCCCCCTCACCTAATTATGCAAATCGGTGTGGTTTCTCTTCACAGAGCACAATGCACGGAGCAAGCCCCTCTGTCTGTAGGAACCTGACAGATATGTGCAACGAGAGATGATATGGCAGGATTTCGTTCACATGTTACAACGAGGCAATAGGCCAGGCAGGAAATTGGAGTAAAGCTGAAACATACGGCTTTGCTACCCAGCAGCTTGCCAGCGTGTGTGTGTGTGTATGTGTGTGTGTGAGTGAGTGTGTGTGCTTGAAGTGCCTATGGCGGAGTTTGGGGACGACGGCAGCCTCCCTCCATTGAATCTTGGGGATACGGCCGTGCCCAGCGACGAGGCAGCTGGCAAGACGCATTGCGAAGTGTCGGTCTTGAATGGAGACTGTGGGATATCACAAAATATGGTCGGTTCGGGTTCCTTCGTCGCACCTTGTAGCCAAGACGGGGTGGAAACCGCCAACACCTCTGTCGGATTGGATGCCAAATCTGAAATACCACGCAGGAGCAGCATTATCAAGGTAAACATTGAAGTTAAAGTCTCTGTGTGTTTATGCCATTCATTCAGGCGAGCTAGCCTGCACATAGGGTGTTGGAAGTTACCATGCAGGGGGGAAAAAAGCATTGGTCTAATTGAATTCGTCTCTTTTGTATATATTATGTGTCTGCTTTTCAGTAACCTTGCCTATAACATGATTACACATGACATTTTCAGTGAGATAGATGTATTTTTTTTTACAATGCAGGCCAATAGTGGGATCACCAGAAGCACATCCTGTACTTTGAATATTTTCATGGGATTTGTGTAGCAGAGTTTATTCCTTACTTAATCTTGAATGTCAGTAATCTGGCAATAACGTGTGTGCCTGCTGAGACAGGGTAAGATAAGAAAGACTTTAGTGTTCCCAAAAGGGGGAAAATGAAAGTGTTTAGTACAGCAGGGAAGTACAGGAATAAAGCAGAAATATATTTGTCAGTAAAATAATACAGACACATGACATCTGAGGTAATGTTTATGTGGCACTTGTGGAAACTTTAACAAATATGCATTATAATATGAGAAATAAATCCAAGAAATTGAAATGTCGCACATATCAGTTAAAAGAAAGCAAGATAAATAATTTTTTTTTTTTTTTTAAGAAATAAAGAAGACACATGGATTTTCAAATTGGATTGAGTAAATGGGATGAAGTGCACGTAGAGGGAGCACAGCCAGAATATTGCACTGGAGTAAGGATGAGACATAGCGGCTAATAATGTTGAATGATAATAGTAGTGACTGCTAATTTAGTATGTTGACCTCAAGTGTACATACTAGGGATGTCAGTTTTGCTTAATTTAGCTGTCCAGCAGTCGGTAGTCAGCCCTAGCTTGTCTGCCCTGGTTAACTTGACTTTTAGCTCATCCTTCCTCTCCTTAAAATGTTTTCAATGTGATTAGTCACAGTAGCTCTTGGCGGGCATAACATACTCGGGCTTGAGGTACTGAACTAGCTCTTTCGATCCTTCGCCCTCTACCACACTGATCGGCACTATATCAGTGTCAATCATTAAGCTCACCAACGGGGTGATGGCCTCAGACTGGTGCTCCCTGGCTAGCAGCAACATGATCTTTGGCTGAGAACTGCGAGCCATCCTCAGATATGGCAGCCGAGTGCTTGTTCTTAAAGTGGTACAGCATAGTGCTAGTACTGTTTTGGGTCAAATATAAGGCGACCCTAATTATAAAACACCCCCCCCCCCCTTTCCAACAATTGTTTTTTTATAACGTCATTTTTTGAATATAACTTATATCATAGTATAGTTACGCTCACACATTCTCCCTACAGGTTCTCTTCTCCTGCCGGTTAAACTGGTCTAAAAGTAAACACTTTAAGCGCTGACCGATTCTAACACTCTGACTATGAACAGACTTTTAAGACACTCGCTAGCCTAGCAATGTGAATGCTAGAAACTCAATGCTAAAAACTCATAACACAACACTGTGGAGGAGTCAGATTTACAGCGTTACTTTATCTATTCAGAAATCATATCTGTTGCTGTAAACATGTAATTATCCGGCTGTTAGCGGAGCATGTATGTAAATTAACCTATAGATCAACATCCATAACCAGTCAGAATATGAACATTTAGCGATTAACTGTTGACATTACAAGTACATACGCAGATGAACGATAGAGTTTACATATTCAAACTCAAACATTGTTAAAGTGTCGACCACTGTTTGTCTAATGTGAATATAGTAGGAAAACACTACATGTTAAACAAAGTGAGATGCGTAAGACTTTGTGTTTTAACAGTTAATGTTTCCTTATTTCCTTTCACATTTGAGAAAAGCTTTGGAGAAACATATTGGACGATCATCATTAAAGCTGTCTTCTTGTTGCTTGAAGAAAACATAGGTGGCCTGGTGGACGGAGAACATCCCTGAGCAAAACACTGAAGTCTTAAACTGCTTATGGTGTTGATCCTGGTTCCTCTTATGACTGAAATGCAAACATGTACATGTTTCACAGGGATATGAAAATAACAAACATATCTTTTTTTTTAAAAAGATAAATATTTAAGCATTTCATCAGAGTTGTTGTGATTTTCGCTACAAGTCTAAAGCTTTGCATCCTAGTTTACTAATCTCACGGGGGTGTAAGTTGGAAGTATTGCTTAAGGGCTACCAAAGATGATGACACTTCCTCACATTGCATCAATGTATTGTATGTTGAAAGCCTCTGAGACATTTTATGCAGCTAATGTCAGCAACTCTGTAATATAAGTCTTGCTTCTGCTGCTGTAGCTGTCATAATGTCAGTCATAAGACTGTAAAGGAGCAGATTTGAAGGTGGTGAAGGAGAGTAGCTTGGCTTTACTGAACAAAGGATTCATTATTCTTTGCATCAACTGTACTCTATGCCTACAGAACATTACTGTAGCATAGACCCCAAATGATCCCTGAAAGAGATGTCATAAGTGAATGCTTCTTGTTTTTATGTTGTTTACATTTTGCTTTCAGGCGTTTGGTAAATCAGTGGTCAGACTTAGAGATTTAATTCCCTCTAGAGTCAGCTAGTTTAAAAACGTGTGAATTAGTGTAAGGAGTCTGTCGAGGCCCACTTTTCAGATAGCGGTGTCTGGTGTGTTTAATGATTTTTGGTGACTTCATTGTTTACCATTGGTTACCATGTACAACATCAATACCATTATTAAGTCTATTATGGGAAGCCCCAGTGATATTCCTTTCAGACAGCAGAAACTCATGACGTGGGTCAACTCAATGCAAGTTCGACTCACGTTGGAGCCAATCATATGAGTCACCCAGCTTCTCACTGTTAGCAGAGACTCCAGTCTGCAATGTAGTTCCATACACTTTACTTATTAACCTGACAATTACATTAAATAATTACCAGAGAAAAGTTTAAGGGGCCCTACTGAGGTTTCTTTTAAAGAAACAACACTGTGTGTATCCTTGAGGCCTAAGTTTTGAATGTATTTCTTTCCACATTAAACATTTGCAAAGCCAAATTTGTTAGATTCTGCTTTGTTAACATCTGTGTTTAATAACTAGCAGTCTTCTTTTTCCCCTGACTCCTACAGGGATTATTGGAGTGTAAAACCATTGACAGGACAATGTATTGCATCACCTGCATATATGGATGCATTCATATATATGCATCCTCATTTGCATACATGAGACAAACAAAACAGGGACCCACTCATAAAAAAACTGCTCTAGTTCTACTAGACTTCAGAAACACCACAGGGTACCTTTTCAAGTTTCAGTTTCACCTCCCCTTCTGTCCATAGGCATGCTCCTTCTCTCTTGATCTCACTCTCTCGCCTCTCTACTTCTCTCTCTCTCTTTGTTTTCTTGGCAAGTCTGTTAAATAACAGTCTACATACGTAACAGACTGTTTGAAGTAGCCTTGTGATACAGTAGAGGGTAGGCCTGTCACGATAATTACATTATTGATTTACTCTGACCATGATATTTTTACCCTACCCCTAACCATCTCACTCCACATGCCTAAACCTACAGTAATCAATTGACCCCTTGGGTATCTTTGTTGGACCGAATGCATACTGTGTAAGCATGCCTGACAAGGACATTTAGTCTCTCCCAAAATTCATTCAAATCAGCTTGACCTATCGCATGCTCTTTAACCCATGAGTAAACTAAGCTAATACATAAAAATGGAGAAGGACACCAGCTAGCAAAAGCCAAGCTGATTGGATAATTACGACACGGAAGCATCCAAGAAGAAGTGTGAGGAAGTATTTTGGGGTCTACACCATAGATGGCAAAACCAATAAAGATACAGCTGCCTTTACTCTACAATGACAACAAATCTGAGGATTCACCAGGTAGCTTGCCATACAAGTGAGGCCTCATCTGAATGCCTACTTAAAACACAGTGCGATCTCAAGATACATAGTACACCTGTATAACGCCACATAGGGAAATATAAAGACTATACTGAACGGTAAGACTCTCAGACACTGGCGGATGGACATTGCTAGCCATATAGGCTTATAACAGTCACAGCAAATTGTATCTCCGACACATTATGGTATATGGGTTGTGTGCCAACAAATGACCTGTTAGTGCGAATTAGTTCGAACTTGACTTTTTGAGCCCTATAGTGCACTACATGTGTAAATACATCCTCTATGTAGCGCCTTCAAACATTCCACAATAGACCGAAAAAAGTAGTGACTCTACAGCTGATGGTGACGGTGCAAAATGAAGATGATTAGTCAGTGTCCGAATTTTTGATTCGCTGCTCACTATTGAGTAGACTAGTGTCTATTATATAGAGAGTAGTGAATGAGTGACTGAGGGACACAGCCACCGTGTTGGTCTGAATGGGGTGTTAGATCGCTCAGCTTTCAGCACATTCTCTGGCAGCAGAAAGGGTTCAGCTGCTCACCTTTTCGCCAACGAGCTTTACAGGAACACAAATTCTTGGCACACGGTGGGTGTTGAACTTTGACGTGGCCTCTGTCTGGAGATTGATGGGGGTAATATTGACATATCTTCCTTGTAAAGTTCCAAGTAATCTCTCACTACACAAGGACATGTCTCAGTTCGCAGGCCATTCGAGAGCGATTCCTTTCAGTGGGATGTGAGCTATAGGCTCTGTTCAGGGAGAGAACGAGTTGAAACTTATTGGAATAAAGCTGCATTCACACCAACTCCGGCAAATACGGCGCCTTCTCGCAGGGTTGTGCAGAGGTGTGGGCGTGTTTATATGTGCTTTACAATATAATGTTTTATTTCTCTGATTCACTGATCTCGCTACCACCGCTCCCTTTCTTTATTCATTCTCTAAGTTGCTCAATTACTGCTGCGCTCTCTCTCTCTCTCTCTCTCTCTCTCTCTTTCTCGTCTTTTTTTATGATTTGGGAGGCTGACAACAAAGTCAACAAGTAAATAATTTCCTCTTCCTGTGGGCATCCTCGGTCTGATCACTAGGTTACGTGATCGGCCACCACAGCGTGATGTCGGCTTGCGTTTCAGCAGAAGTTGAGTCTAGTTCAACTTCTTGCTGTACGGCTGCTGCATTTTTCGTTGCACCCCATGCAGTCCCCACTCTTGCAGCCTAAACGCACCCCCCCCCCCGTTCAAGTGAATGGGAATGGGTTTTTCCCCTCATTGCTGGATTTGGTGTGAATGCGACCGAAGAGAAATGTCAGAATATATTTCTGACTTCTCTTTTTTTTTTTTTTTTTTACATGTTCTCAAAACTTGTTAGCGAAAAGGACTCTTTAAATAGCTACTTTGAAACTACTTTGAAAACCTCTCATTGCTGTTCCTGGCAGGATTAATGCCCTGGTCCATTCTAGCGAATGTGTGCAGAGGTTTCCACATGGTGGTCCAGTGCCAGGGTAACCATGCAGACAAGAAATCATTCTGAAATGCTCAATGACCTAATTGCAATAAGTGCCATATCAGACTACACAATGAAAGCCTTCATTACAAGGCATATGAAATAAGCGAAATGCACAACGAGTCAGTTTGAAGTCATTTTGAGACGTTTGCTTAGCAACACAGCACACAGATGGATAAACATCCAATGAGTCACAGCAGATATGATGACTTCCGTTAAGTCAGAGCCAAAATGAATCTCATGTTAAGTTGGCATCAATAGAACATGGCCTCTTACCAAGTTTCAGGTTCATGCAGGAAGTGGAGTTCATAATAAGGGTTGGGAAAACAAAATCATCCATCATTTATAGCTCGAAACTTTTTTAGACTTTCCTATCCAGCTGTAAATCAAACAATAAGAATCGTACTCCGGCTTTACTGAAATGAAAGCGATTTTGACTTTAATCAGCCTGTTCTGCTTTTTCACGGCAATATGTAGAGACAGTGAACACACACATATATATATTTTAATTTGAAGCCAGGTGAAAAACCTAGCATGATAAGAATATGTGGCTTTGGATTGAGAAACTCAAAATGATTTCAACACTCAAAAACTCCAAATTCGCTATCTAAAGGCTATCAAGCAAATCAAATAAGAAGCAAGCTGTGCCCATGTCTGTATGCCAATTTTTTTTTTTTTTCTTAAAAGCAGTTTTCGTCTCTGACAGCTTTGACTGATCGAATATTGCAGAGAGAGAGATGGCGGTTGTGTTGGGTTGAACCAGTGTTAACAAGCAGCCTGTTTCACACTGTCAGTCAGAGCCCTCGGTTCTTGTTAAACTGCTTCTGTGAAGTGACGGGAGGATGTGGTCGGAACAGCACCGACCACATTCCCGTAGTAACAGCTGTAATTCTTCAGTACTTAACACCAACCTGGCACCTATAAAGGTTTCTGTTTCAACGTAAGTAATTGGCGATGGGTTGGGTGTGTATGGAGGTAAGGGGGTACGAGCTACCGGTACATTTAACCCCACAGTCATTGGTTTGTAAAATAACTGAATAGTGAACTTCTCTCATTTTTACATAAATATGGCAAAGGACAGTGTTTCCATGTTGTTGGAAGCAGTGTTTTTAGCTGTAATTTGGCATAGTGATGCATACAGACTCTCAATGAAAAAAAAAATGCTGTAGGAGTGGTTTGAGAAGTATTTATGGATGTTGTGATGTTTTGGAAACCGTTTTTAACTGACACGATTTCAAGTTGACCACAACCAGTGACCACATCCTCTCCACGAAAGATGAAACTACCAAACTTCTGACAGTCACCTTTCAAACCTACACTGGGTTTTACACTAGAAAGATAGCTTTTGGGTGGAGTACGACCGGAAATAAATGTTGAGTAATTTAGCACTCTCAAGGAGGTTATGTTTCAGTCTCCTTTTGGTTAGTTAGATGAATATTAAAAAAAACAAACAAACAAAAAAAAAACAATTTGAGAAACATACCAAGACACAAGTGATTACCGTTTGGTGTGGATCCAAGATTTTGTGACATTTCCTCATGAGTTACTACACATTTTTGAATGAAGAAGTCATCTACTCCATGTCTGCAAATCACCAGTTTGCTGATTTCTTAAAATATCAAATGAGGTAGTTTAACTGCTGTATTAAAGATAGAGCAATGCATGTTTATGTTATAGTGACTATATGATGGTTAAGACACTTACTCATAGCTGGAATAATAGCAAAGGTGTTAACCAAACCGTTTTAAAGTCAGCCTCTGTCTATGGTGTTTACTCTAGTCCATTTTAAACTCTGTCTTCACCAGTAAATCGTAACCATGCTGTATGTGGGTGGCCCGTGGCAGGAGAAATAATGAGTCCGTGGCTACCCTTTACTTCCCACCTCACGTCTCACCTCAGATCCTCTCGAGCAAAGAGGATCTTTCCATTGCTTGGTGAATAACAGTTTTTTCACAGCTCTGGTAGGGGAAGAAAACAAACTCAGCTTGTGATATCACCCTGTTAAAAGGGAAAACAATATGGTATTAATTATGCTGGACCATATTTCTCCATGGAAATAATCATATTGTATCACATTCAGTCTCCATTGCTCGCAGTAAAAGAAAAACACTGAATGTCCCTGTTTTTTGGCCACTTGGGGGAACAGGAACGAGTTGTGAACACATCATTGATACGCCTTTTAAGTTGATATGGCGAACCTATGGAGAGCAACATTTATAACTATTTATTTAATTATTTATAATCTGGTGAATTTAAGTCCAGTATTCACTCTCTTTTTAGTGTTTTGGTTTCTGCTAACTCTCGAATTATGTGGCTCTTTAGCTGCTAAATGCTGGACTATGTTCACCATCTGTAGGTTCATCACTACAAGCTCACTTTACACACTGTTATTTGATATATTGTTATGATATAAAAGACTGATTGTAGCTGTTTTTAAGATAACAGGAAAGAAAGCCAAAGTTGAATCGGTAGCGGCCTCTCAAATGGTATTTTTAGAGGTGAACCCTTGCACTAGTGATGAGCAGAGAAAGTAGGTTAAAAAAAAAAAAATCAAACCTACAGACAACCTTGCATCTTCTTTGTTGTGTTGGTAGCATTTCCTTCTGTTTCATTTTAACTACAGCTTTTTGTGCGAAAGGGTGATTTCACAGTCTTTCATTTCTATGTCAAATGTCAGAAATTTCCACAGTACATCTTTGCACGCTGAATAGTGCATTTACGTTCGACAGAAATGATTTTTAGATAATGATTAACACAGCTTCAAGACTTGAATCAGTGTTAGGTTGTAGATAAGTTTTGAATATTTTTGTTTTACAAATGCTTTCCTTTTCCTAGAGCCAAAGTATTTTAGTGATAAAATGTTACATCAACACTTTCACTGAAATTCTGCTTCCAGTGTACGATCTGTATATCAAGTACTTTATGTGTAGCACACTTTTAATGCAAATGTAGTCATCAGTGTTCATATTATAAATATTCCATTCTACAGTCTGATTAATTGTGATAATTAGTGTTGTATATGCTACGGTACATTTGTGCATGTGAGTAGCTTCACTGCAATGAGTAAGTTAACAGTCATTTCATGCCCTTATTTCCATTTTACAAGACAAAAATAGAGAATTAAAGCAAAGAAATGAATCAGAATTCCTCTTGAAATGACTGATGAAGGTGCCTGATGTGGAAAAAAAAAAAAAGTCTACTGCGCATTGTTTTTTACCGAAGTACGTGACATAAAGTTTTCCATTAAGAATATGGTGATGAAAATATTGTTGTGACTTGCATTGTCAAAGTAATTATTCATAATGTCACTCAAGAAACTGCCACTTGAGTGTAATGACTGACTCCGCTACCGTCATTTAGCCTAAATATGCCAAGCACAGATTGTTGTTTAACCCAAACTCAAGTTGTGCTTTTACCTCTGAAAGTGACTTTCTCAATATGTGCTTGAGCAGTGTACCTTTGCAATGCTTGGATGGAATCCAGTTGCCCTAAAACAATGCAGGCAGCTGGCAGTTTATGGGGTAATTCATTGAAGATATTTTGACAACCACACTTAACGCAAGCCCTTGCCGCTGTCTCCCTCCCTCCCTCCCACCCTCCCTTCCTCCCACCCTTGCTCATTGTGGCTGTATTTGTTCAAGGCGACTCGCAAGCAGCACTCAGTCGCTTACCTGAGTCATTGCCTATTCACAAGCTCAGGTGTCACTGATTTACTCAAGAACAGCTCACCTCACCCAGTTATTTTTTTTGAAGGAGAGTTCAAATGACTCGGCAGTGATCACAGTTCCACCACATTAATGGGAGAGGTGGTTCTTAACTTTTAATATTGCTTGCTTGAGTTGTTTTAATATTACGCTATAATAAGTAATGAAGCACAGGAAGGAGAATGAATATTAACACAGTTAACTAATTCAGTCTCTACAACACTATCATATATTGGAATCCATTCAATTGAGTCCGTGACTCTGACGTGAATGAAAGCGATTTAATAAGCTCCTCTGTTGACTGTATGTTTAGGATTTTACACACCTTTATTACAATTTCTGCTCTCACTGGGAATTTACTTAAGTGCTCTCTAGGAACGGACTGTGGAAGCCCAATATTTGCTTGTCAAACACAGTGCTAATTTTAAATGTTTTATAATTTAGCTGCACAAAAGTGCTGATGCATAATTAACATAATCTAGACAAGAGTGTTGACATGGTCTACTTTGTTAATTGCTGTAGACCAGCTCTTCATTTTCCATTGTCTTATTAGTGCTTAAACTTGGTTAGCTTCTTTGTCCAACCAACTTAAGATCTAGTTATAATTTCCTGCACGCACTTAATATTTGAATATTTGATAAGACTATCCATGCAAAGGTCTCTAATGGAAGAACGTCCCTGTGTACATTATACTGAGCACCATCTACACCGAATCTTCTTTCACTGTTACTTGATCACGTTTAGAAACTTATTATCTTATTGACTTTACAAACTAGAAAGCTTTGTTTGATTTAAACTCACAAACTGAAGCCCTGCCAAAGTCTAGGTTTGTTTGCAGGATACGTGTTACCATGTGTCCGCACTTATGTAATAACAGGCGCACAATCAATAATCAACATGTTGAATTAAGCTGATGAGTAAGATGATGTATTTTATTTAGTCATGTAACTGTTATATGAATGTGCATAGCAGTAGCATAATATCGACGATATCACTTTATTAAGATTATTAGTGATATATAAGATTAACATACTCTTATATTAATTGTGCTGATTTGGTGGAAATGACCAGGTATTCGTTATTCACGGGTTCCTCAACACTGTCTTGCACTACTGTTCAACCTTACGAGGGTTCTTAGATGAATCAGCTAATCTGTTTTTACAATAATAACAATATTGCCAGTGGAAATCTAATCAAATCGGCAACTAGTCTGCCATGTCTGAAGCCTGCCGGTGGGCTGAAACTGTCTCATCCAGGATGTCTTATCAGATGCTGAGCTGTGCTGATGCCTTTCTTTTTTTAATCTCAACTGTGACATGACAGTTTTGCTTGATCTTTTCAGCAATTTCAGTGTCGACCCGATCGAATAACGGAGCGGTGCACGCTGTGCTTTACAGCTGTGGCTTTGCACGACTCGTCAATAAATGGACTCGTCAATAAAATGAGTGAACAGCACCCTTATTTATATTTGTAGATGATCAAGATGATTTAGATACAGCTTCATAAGAGATGCACCGTTTGTAATTTTCTTTAGCGGCTGTGGCTTTCACTCTCTTTGCCTGATATACATCTGTTATATGTGTGGCTGTGTGTGGCTTTGGCTGTCTGCGAGCGACGTGCATATTGTGTTTGTGTGGCTACTTTCTGTGCGCTGTGTGTGTAACGTGCATGTTGTGTGTTAGTGGCTGCCGTGCTGTGTGCGTGACATACATGTCGTATGTGTTTGGCTGTCTGTGCTCGATGTGCATGTTGTGTGTGTGTGTGTGTGTTGCGACATGACCCATAGTGCGGCTGTGTGTGGGAAAAGTTGACCGTCAAAAAATCAGACATATGAGAGTTTGTTTTGAATGGTGGCCAGTCGATCGGTGCATCTCTACAGTTTTTGACTGTTTTTAGTCAGCTTGAATTGTAAAAATTGTTTTACACTCTGACCTATTTATAATGTACAGTAGTGTCAAAACCTTTGTCTGTTTAGGCTCCAAATTAATCAGTGTGCTTCAGTCCCTTCTGTTTCTCTAAGTCTGCTGTCCTCAAACTAAGAGGCACCTGGTTCAGTTGCTGTTGGTTGGAAGATGCGTGGAGAACCCTGTTTCTACTATTTATAAGGTGTTGTAGTGTACCTGGTTCCTTACTGTGTGCCACAGCCTAGTAACAATAAGGCTACAAACAGCTAATAACACAACACTTTACACCAGTAGTCTCTCAAGTCAGAAAGAATATCTGCTTGTTGGGAATATATAATTCTTAGTCCTCAAATATAATACAAGCCCCACTCTTTCAAACATTATTTGTAAAATGAGAATGTAGTAGCAGTGCTAGAGAGTTGAGGTTATTTCTTGTTTCAGTACTTCTCTACTATTGTTCAGTCCTGTATTGTCATCATTTTCAGGTGTAGCAGTTGATATCTCAGGCCTTTCCTTGCCCAACACGAAGCTAACACCATGTGTTAACTGAATGCAACGTGAGCGAGCATCAGCAATAAAATCAGATCGATTGCTTTGTTTTCTATGGGAGTGTCTTAACTGGCTGCAAGCGACGCGGCACGCTGTCTGGGCTGAACTTTTGTCAGATGCCCTGTTTCTGTTTATTACCTGTCCTACCAAGTACTGATCCGATGCCAGTGTTTAATTAATAGCTTGTATGCCTCACTGTGTGGGATCATTCTTTTATGTGTAATGCAAAACCACTGCTCTCCTGACTTCACAAAACAAAATGTAACAAATACATAGATATAAATAATCAATGGTCATTTATTAAAATAATGGTATCGTCACGACAC
This sequence comes from Euthynnus affinis, assembly GCA_029490765.1. Classification (NCBI taxonomy): domain Eukaryota; kingdom Metazoa; phylum Chordata; class Actinopteri; order Scombriformes; family Scombridae; genus Euthynnus; species Euthynnus affinis. The sequence goes on along the minus strand of CM055847.1, from coordinate 7,288,948 downwards.
CCGATCCAGCTATTTGAGTCTGTATTGGACTGATATCCAGTGTCAGTATCAGTCCATCTCTATTTGGTACTCAGTACATATTTTGTTTTCCATTACAGATAGTACTCCCTCTACGCAGGGCGGGGTTTGCAGTGATGACCATCGCTGATTGGTCAGTGCAGCTGAATGAACTTGTGTACCACTTTATTCATAAAACAAGGAAGGGGAGGACATTTCTCTCCTCTGATAATGTTAAAAGCTGTGTCCCCTGTGTCGTGTTTTTTTTTTAAAAAAAAGATGATAGAAGAAGAAGAAAGAGAGAGAGAGAGACAGAGCAGCAGTGGTCGAGCAAAAAGAGGGAGTGGTGGTTGAGAGAAAAGACCATGAACAAGAGAAATCTTCTGGTTGTTTAATGACCATCACTTTCTAAAGCCCAAATAAATAATGTTAACCATCAAACACTCAACAGATGATTTTACTGTGGAGACAGACACCCTTAATTTCATTTTCCTCCTCTGCATTTCTCCCTTTTATTCACTCATTAAATCCAAAGAACAACAGAACAAATCTGTGGTGTTTTCCCGTCATTTGTGAATGCTGGAAACTTTTTAGCTGAGGAGCGAGAGAGAGAGAGAGAGAGAGACAGCATGGTGGTGGTCGGGTAAGAAGGAGTATGAGAGACATGACTGACCAATCAGGTGGTCTTCAGTGTTTTCACGTCACCTTGGAACCTGGACGGAGACGATACCAAAAAAAATAGGTACCTGACACCAAATGCCAGGTATTATCTGCAACTTTTGCCTAATGGAAAACCAAAAAAAAAAGGCGAGTAGAGTCAAGTTGAGCCGGCACCATGTAGTGGAAAAGGGGCTTAAGAGTGACCTGACATTTTTTTGCAATTTAATGTCAGAGGAGACCAGCTTAACTTAGTCTAGTCTCATTCCATCAGAAGTAGGCCCATCACACTGATTGGGAAATGATGTGTTCACCAAGAAATTTGATTTTAAAGTGCCCCGTGCTCTACTTGCCGGTTGACATTTTCTTTCAAGGTCTCATTAAATATTTCATCCACGCTAAAACTGTTAGGAAACCAGTTGTAGAAGGTTATGTTGACATGGTTAAAACAGGCTTAGAGGACAGACTAAACAAGCAACACACAGCAGTAGCAGAGAAAGTCATTCAGCTGATATCTACAGATTTCCTCAGGCTTATAATTCATCAGCAGATGACCATCTGAATAGTGAGTAATCCTTTCCAGTAGCTATGGACTAATTAATGTATGGGTGTTTGTTTTCCTCTTTCGTAACCAGTCCCTAAAAGAACCATAAAAATTGTGAAACTCTTTTGTGTATCTGGCTGCACGTTATGTAATTCCATCAGTTGACCAGCCTGCCTTCATAATGACATGAAAATGTTGGCTTTGGTGACAGAGAAGTTATTCAGTATGCCCTTTAGGCATAGACCAGTCCGCAATTTAATAAAGCTTCAAAACTATGTAAAGGTATTAATATCAATAAATGAACAAATAAATATATTGTGGTTAATGGCTCAGTCAGTATTTGAAAACATGAGGCTCTCTCCAAAACCAAGAGCCAAAAAAACCCTTTGTTGCTATAGAAATGCTCATTTGACTGTACATTTCAAGAAACATTTTATGGTGTCACCACCTTAAAGTCTTGCATGAGTAATAGAATAATAGATTACTAATTACTGATCAACCTTTTCCCCTATTTGAGCCTTCTTACATTTAGTGTCTATGGATTGAAAGCGAGCTACGCTATTATGCTATGATGTTTTAATAGAAGTATTTTATGTTTTACATTCATGTCTTTTACTTTTATTAAGGCTCATACTTTAGATTTCTTCTTTATGAGACAACTGGATCTGGAATTGGGAGTATTGGCTGACACCTCAATCAAAAAAAAAAAAAAAGAGAGAGAGAAGGAGAGAACCAACAACCCCAGTTTACTGCTTTCAGGAAAGAGTTATTCATACTGATAAATGTGACTTTTCGGGGCCGTATGAGACGACACATATCTAAACTGAGCTGTACCCTTCTGTAACTGCTGATTCTAATTGTATTGCATGTGTTCATCACTGTGAATCCACACAGCAGCGTTACGTAATGAGAGTATTTGTCCCTAAGAGGTCAGACGATCCAGTGACTGAAGGCTGCTGTTCATTTAGTTCATCTGCACAACTGAGGCGGCCAAGATCTGTCAGCTGATTAGTCCATATACCAGTTACACACTCACAGACCAATATAATATACAATTCAATATATAAAGTGATCTCCATAGAGAAAACTAGATTTTTGTAAATTGAAACCATGATGTAATACCATAAAACAACAATCGACTGTACTGCTGTTTCATTCACTCTCAAGTCATTTTTAAAGGATTACTGTGTTAGGACCTCCTCAGGCTAATTGATTTCTATCGGGGACCAGCTTGGTAAGTCCTTTTGTTATTTACTGTCGAGTTGGGACTATTTGTCCTAAAAAAGGCACGTAGAAGCTGTGGGATACGTATGAGCTTCTTAGGTAACCATGCTGTTGTCTCAGCTTTCTTCAGTAGTCTGGAGGTTTTAAACCCAGACTTAGAAAATGATTCAAACAGCATCTTACTCTTGACAATAAGGACTTAGTGGTTTACATTATGCCACATTACATAATATATATATTGTGTTCATATATATGAGAAATTGTTTCACTTACAAAAAGAAAGTGTGCAGTGTGTCACAGTGAATCATTAGTGACCATGCAGTTGAAACAATGGAGATTTATTTTAAACAAAAGGGCTCCCAGGCTGGTTACATTTGTATTCAGATGAAATTCTGCTCACTGAATTGATTTATGTTATTGTGAATTGATGCCAATCCTGGTCTGGAGCTGAAGGGGGATTTATGCTGCAGTATGAATCAGGTGGTGCTTGTTGTTGGGGGACATGGGTAGAAGAGTGGAGCAGAGAGTAATGGGTCCCCTGTGATGTCCTGGGTTGTACAGACAGTTCATAACTGCTCACTGGGCCAGAAAACATGCGGGGACTCAGTCCATTAGGGGATTCGGATTCCTATGGGATCTGTGAGCAGTTGGATATCTTCCGTTTTACTTATTCACTCTCTCTCCATCTTGCTTTCTCATTGTCTCTTCCTGTGGTTGCCTCACTCTTAGCCTCTTTCACCCACTCACTCACTCACTTAACACACACACTCACTCTCACTAAGGATGCTGCCCCCCCCCGAAACCCGGTTCAGAATCGGAAGCGGTTCTATAACTTTTAAAAACCTGGGGTTATTTTAAGGTCAGTTCATTTATTAGTACTTTTTTTTACATTGTGGTGTAATTTATTATCACACTGCAGTCTCTCCTCTCTGTCTTCTCCTTTGCTCTCTGTGTCGGGGCTCAGCTCCTCCACACACACACACACACGCACACACACTAGAGCGGTGAGGCCGCAGTGGAGACAGTGAACCAGGTGAAGTGAAAGATAACGTTTCATGCCGGCCTTACTCCAAACGGCTTTTCAAGCAATTTCACTGTCGCAGACACATTTCAAATGTCAGAATAAAATCATCAGAGTTTTGCTAGAGTTGTGGCTCCATCTCCATCGTTTGGTGTGAGGTGGTCAAACCCAGCCTGAGCTGTCTTAATATAAAAAACAAACACATTTAATATAATCAATCAATAATAATATTATTATTAATAAGTTTTTAGCCCTGGCTCATGTAAATAGTGAAGTTCAATGAGCTGAATATTGTCACCAACTAGTCGGTGAACTCTGTATAGCACCAAACAGGAAGCTGTAAACTGGGTAGATAGTAAACATGGTGGGGACTCCGGGGAGGCCCAGCAACTTACTTTCTAACTTACTTTCTCTCAAACAGCAGGGTCATGTCCACATTCTGCGGTGTCTTCTCTTTTTTTTTTGAGAACAAACCGCTGCACACACAAGGGCAGCTGTGGCCAAAAGCTGCTTCTGTTTCTGCTCCATTGTTCAACAGTTTTTTTCTTCTTCTTGTACATTTCCACCAGGAGCAGGATGGGAAATAACATCTTAGGGAATCTTTTGTAGGAAAGGAATTTGAAAATAGTGACTCTGCAAGATCAGTCTTTGCAAAATCTAATAGTCTGTGACTTAAAACTCACTGGCATATGATACATTGTCTTTAGATGTGAGAAGTTGTCAGACTTTAGTCTTTTCAAAGTCTTCTAGTGTATGTAGGTATTACTCGCTTATTACTATTATTAAGTGCACTAAACTGTCAGGAGTAAAAAGTCAATACTTTATCAATAAACCTGTTCAACAAGCTTCAACATGTAGAAAGCAACGTTTTCATCTGTTCTGTCTGCAGTTTCCCATCCACAAATATGTTTCACAGAAGCAAAGCGCCCTAGTTCAGTGAATCGTTACAAACAAGCTAAAACAAAAGCTGTCTGTATGTAGTCTAACTCAATATCAGTCTGACAAGAGTATCATAAGGAACCGAGCCGATAGGGAGAATTGGTGAGAGTAGTAGTATCAATAAAATCCTAATGATACCATCGCTAACTCTCACACACTGTATTTATATCGAAACGTTATGTAAAGGCATAAAAGTAATTTCCCCTAACCCCTGACAGGGTGAGCCTGATTATCCTTATTTTATTTATTATGAAACGCCATGAAAACATCTAATATCCTTTTTTTTAATGTTTTACTGACTTGCCTTCCAAATGTACCAGGGGGTTTTCTTACTCTGACCATAGCTAAAAAGAAGAATAAACCCAGTAATGGATAATGAGCATAACCGCAGTTTTACAAAAAATTTCTCTCAACAATGAAAAAAAAAAAGACTTTAACCTTGAATCCTCTGATGGTGTGTATAAAAAGAAGCACTTTCACAATGGTTTCAAAGTGATTGTGCGGCAGCGTGTTTTTTGGAAGTTTATCCCCCAAAATGCTTTTTTTTTCTCTTTAGGGCCAGTACTTAACACAATAACACAAAACAATAGTTACACGCCAGCAGGGATTTGATAGGGTTGTTTATCAATACCAGTGACTCAGCACGTACTTACTGGTGCTGTAATTTCTGGCTTATGAAATGTACTTTCCAGTTGATACTTTATAGCAACCACACTGCCCTGTGGAATTTTAATACACTCCCAATCAAACAACGCTGGTAACTTGTTGATCCTTGAGGGTCCGTAAGTCTTAAAAAAGCCTATTAAAACCTTATAAACCTATTTTTGCTAGAATATAGCGAGGCATGCTTTGTAAGAAAGGTCCTAATTGAAGGCTGTGTGCACAGACATAAATTGGACATTTTTGGTAATCATATTTTGGAGCTTGTTTTGTATGATGTGTTTTGCTCTGGCCTGGCCAACAAAAAAAAAAAACATGATATTGGTTCACTTTGAAGATAAAAATTTATTGTTGGACTTCAAGAAACAGATTAACTGTTATAAATGTCTGGAAGAATATGTAGACTATAAAAAATATCTTGATATAACTATAAATAGATAATCTGATTATGTGAGCTTGCCTTTTCAAGTACCAATTAAGGACAAATAAAACCATATGTATTGTAAAAGAAAACACCCTGGCTGCCCATCTGACTACTACCAGAGGCAGAAAAAAAGGGACTGTTGCATAAGAAGCATTCTCCTCAGGAAATAATGAGAAATGGTTAAGACGGAGATGGGCGTGTGCAGTATTGTTTTCTAGTTTTGGTAAAGGAAATAAGGGGAAATCCTGAGGAGAATGCCTGGCATGGCAGCCCTGGCAATACAGCAGGAACCAGACACATACCACTAGCAAGCTGTGACCGAACTCAAGGTTAACATGAAGACAACATGTCCACATTCTTGCCCAGATCATAAGGATTATCTGCAGTCATGCATTTAGGTTTTAAGCTCCCCTTTTTATATAATGAACTCCCCTAAAGCAGCACACTGTGTAACAGAATGTGATTTATTATTTTACTTGACACAGTCCATTCATAGTTCAGAGAGGTGTAAGATTTTACCAATCATGGTAAATGTGTAAGTCTGCAATATTCTATCACACAGATGGGGTTTATAATGATTATTTTTGAAAAATCATTACATAATTTTTATTACCTAATTATTTCAATTTCAGACTTGCCTTTTGACAGGCTTCCCCGGATCCCTGTTTTATAAGATGTTTATTATTTCAATTGATTGTATTTGAGATGTTTTTCATGTGGGGGAGGACTTTGTTTAAACATCCTTTCCTTCTGGCCCCTCTGCATATCCATTTAGTTTTATTATTGTATGTCATCTACAATGATGTGTTAATTGTACAAACAAATAAACAATCTGATTAAGACTGCTCTGTGAGCCGCTGGCTGCATTGTGACCAGTCCCCATGTATTTAGCTGCATCTTTTCCAATTACAAACAACTATATACATGATTAGGGCTGAATGATTATTTTGACTGATATAGCAATAATTTTTTGAGACATTAGAGGTAATGATAATTTTTACATCATTATACTAATTTTCATTGAAAAACATTAAAATGATGGTTTTTGTGGGGATCTGTACCAGACAAAGATGTTTTCTTAAGTCTGTAGAATATGATCTGTAAGCCAGGATGACAATATTGCACCTCCTGTGATTTGAAAATTGCAGTAGGCCATATAGCGATTTAGATAAAATTTCAATTAATTGTTCAGCTCTATACGTGACGTACACAGCACAGCTGCGTTTCTCTCACAGCAACTGCTGAGCAATAGTAGTCTGGTGAGAGAACGGGGGAGACGATAAGCAGGCAGACAGGAGACAAAATTGGGTGATTACAATGGAAAAAGCTTCAAAAATTACAAAAAGGTGACAGGTACACTGTCACCTATCTTAGTTGGTGTAGTCAGATTTATTGTTGTACATTTTGTCAGCAGAGAAGGTTGATTTTCATTGCTGAATTAGTGAAGTAAAGGGAGGAACATGTATGTGTTACATAGGGGTGGGTGGGAAAAAAATCGACTTACAGTATATAAGAATCACGATTCTTTCCCTCTACGGATCTGAATCTATTCACAAATCCCAAATATGGATTTTTGTCAACACGTAAGTCATACATATAACCAATCTCTCTGTCTCTAGACACTGTTGAGTCCTGGTTCTCTTTCAGTTGGTGAAGCATGCAAATTTGAGTTTGATTACATAAGAGGCTGTGAAGGTTTTGAGCATTTCATTAAATCCCGAAGGGAAATTAACATCGAGAGTTTCTACTGGAGTGCAGCGTAAGGAATTCTTAACTTGGCAACATCATATAGTTGACAAAATGATGCATTCCTTTTTTATAAGTGGTACTATCAACCTGCCACATGATGATTAACAAGGGTTTGGGTTTGGCTGGTGCTAAACCTGTCAAATGAGTTTGAATAATCCAAAATATAAAATTGTCTCCTTATGCTGAAAGAACCTGCTGCAGTGGAAAGAGCAGGGTTCATTGAAAATGTCAAAAAATATGGCTGCTGTAGATGACTAGATTTGTGTGGGCGATATTCTCCTGAGGGAGATTCCCTGTTTTATCGCCATAATATACAGTGACAGGTACCTTGAGTCAACCAGCAAAGTTGCTGCTCTGATTCTGCTCAGCAAATGATCAGAGAGAACAAAAGGGGGGACCGATGAGCAAGGACCAAATATTCCAACACATCAGAGCAGGCAGCCTCGTGTTGTTGCTATATAAGGTAGAGATTTACATTTGTAAGACTCATATTGAATACTGACGTGAAATAGAAAGCAAAAAGGGGAATTCCTGTGTTCAGGTTTTATTTCAGTTGTGCGTAAAATTGGTTAAAAATAACTTATGTCGTGACAGGGCTAAAGGTTACTTGAGCTTGGCCCTAAATCTGAGTTGTAGAAGTTGTGGAAAAAAGAAACCGCAATGAACACATGAAACAGAATTTTGTTCTGTTATTGATTAATGCAAAGAAGTGTTGTTGTTTACCATATTCAGAGGTAATGTAATAATGTCCTGTGTAGGGCTGTGCGATATGACTATATATGTGTGAGTCTTTATAATTATATGACCTTATTAATCTATGTAAAGATTTTTATTTATATTCATGTTTATATTCATTTATTTCTTTGCAGGATGGCTCCAGACAGCGTAAAGAACGAAAGAAGACTGTATCATTCAGCAGCATGCCCACTGAGAAGAAAATCAGCAGCGCAAGCGACTGCATCAGTGCAATGGTGGACGGCTCTGAGCTGAAGAAAGTGCGATCCAACTCACGCATTTACCACCGTTACTTTCTGCTCGACGCTGACATGCAGTCTTTGAGATGGGAACCCTCAAAGAAGGAATCAGAGAAGGCCAAAATTGATGTAAAATCCATCAAGGAGGTTCGGACGGGGAAAAATACAGACACTTTTAGAACTAATGGAACCTATGATCAGATATCAGAAGACTGTGCATTCTCAATCATCTTTGGGGAGAACTATGAGTCGCTGGACTTGGTGGCAAACACTGCAGATGTAGCCAACATATGGATCACAGGGCTGAGGTACCTGATCTCCTATGGGAAACATACCTTAAATATGATAGAGAGCAGTCAGAACAACATGCGCTCATCTTGGCTTGGGGAACTTTTTGATGAAGCAGACAGTAACAACAGCAAACAAATAACAATATGTACCGCTGTGCAGCTAGTCAAAAAGTTGAGCCCGGGACTTAAAAATGTGAAAATAGAACTGAAGTTCAAGGAGATTCACAAAGCTAAGGACAAAGTAGGTTCTGATGTGACAAAAGATGAGTTCATTGAGGTCTTTCATGATCTTTGCACCAGACCAGAGATATATTTTCTTTTTGTTCAGTTCTCTAGTAACAAAGAATTTCTGGATACGAAGGACTTAATGATATTTCTGGAGGCGGAGCAGGGTATGGCACAAGTCAGTGAAGACACCAGCTTAGAGGTCATTCAGAAGTATGAACCATCTAAAGAGGGCCAGCACAAAGGTTGGCTCTCTCTTGATGGGTTTACCAACTATCTTATGTCTCCAGAGTGCCATATATTTGACCCAGAACACAAAACAGTATGTCAAGACATGAATCAGCCGTTGTCCCACTATTACATCAATGCATCCCACAACACGTACCTGATAGAAGATCAGTTCAGAGGTCCCTCTGATGTGACGGGATATATCCGTGCCCTCAAGATGGGCTGTCGCAGTGTAGAGCTGGATGTGTGGGATGGGCCTGATAACGAACCTGTCATTTACACCGGTCACACAATGACCTCACAGATTGTCTTTCGCAACGTCATTGACGTCATCAACAAATACGCTTTTGTTGCATCTGAGTTTCCATTGATACTGTGTTTGGAAAACCATTGCTCTTTAAAACAGCAGAGAGTCATGTTTCAACACCTAAAGAAGATCCTCGGTGATAAGATCAACCTAGATGCTCCTAAACCTGAGGACTGCTACCTCCCCTCCCCCTCTGAACTGAAGGGAAAGATCCTGCTGAAGGGTAAGAAACTGAGCACAAACTGCACTGCTTCAGAAGGCGAAGTGACAGATGAGGATGAAGGGGCAGAGATGTCTCAAAGGATGAGCATTGAGTCTGCAGAACAACAAACTATCGCACCCAAGAAATTCCAGCTGTCGAAGGACCTCTCTGATCTGGTGACCTTGTGTAAGTCTGTGGAGTTCAAAGACTTCCCAACATCTTTCCAGAGCCAGAAGCACTGGGAGCTCTGCTCTTTCAACGAGGTCTTTGCAAGTCGCTGTGCCAGTGACTTCCCAGGGGACTTTGTCAACTATAACAAGAAGTTCCTCGCACGAGTTTACCCCAGCCCCATGCGCATTGACTCCAGCAACATGAATCCACAAGATTTCTGGAAGTGTGGTTGCCAGATAGTGGCAATGAACTACCAGACCCCTGGCCTGATGATGGATTTAAACATTGGCTGGTTTCGTCAGAATGGGAACTGTGGTTATGTGCTGCGTCCAGCAATCATGAGGGAGCACGTTTCGTATTTTAGTGCCAACACTAAAGATTCAGTGCCTGGTGTTTCTCCACAGCTCTTGCACATCAAGATCATCAGTGGACAAAACTTCCCAAAACCCAAAGGCTCAGGTGCCAAAGGAGACGTAGTGGACCCCTATGTATATGTGGAAATACACGGCATTCCTGCTGACTGTGCCGAACAAAGGACTAAAACGGTCAACCAGAACGGGGACAACCCTCTGTTTGACGAGAGCTTTGAGTTTCAGATAAACCTCCCAGAGCTTGCAATGGTACGCTTTGTGGTGCTGGATGATGACTACATTGGTGACGAATTTATCGGCCAATACACGATCCCCTTTGAGTGTCTCCAGCCGGGTTTCCGCCACATACCGCTACAATCTCTGACAGGAGAGGTTCTGCCACATACCTTGCTGTTTGTTCATGTGGCCATAACCAATCGGAGAGGAGGTGGCAAACCACACAAAAGGGGACTGTCTGTACGAAAGGGAAAGAAGAGTCGAGAGTATGCAAGCATGAGAGTGCTATTGATCAAGGCTGTGGATGATGTCTTCAAAACAGCCTTGCTGCCACTGAGGGAGGCAACAGACTTCAGAGAAAACATGCAGGTAAGACATTTAAAATTAACCTCCATTAAATGCTCATTTGATGTGCTAGTGTCTCCATTTGTGTGCACTATTGAGCCAACGATATTATCATGGATATATGTGGTAACTGCATGAATCTTTTAGCATCTTCCAGCATGAGAATGTTTTCCTCGAAAAGGGTAGACTGAAGAAACTCTTAAATCAAGTAAAGGCTATAACCAGATTTACTACAAAGAAGCTTGAGCATCTGAAAAAAGCTCCCACACACAAGAGATACAAAAAACTACCAGGCTTGACTAAATCAGATTTGATCTAATCCAATAGTCAAGACCTATGAAAGGAGCCAAGATGAGAGATATTATGATAAGTTTCCTATTTGAACAGTAAAGCCATTAGGGGTGGGAACCTATGGGAATCTCACAATTAGATTCGATTCCGATTCTTTGGTGTTCAATCGCGATTGATTCTCAATTCAAAATCAATTCTCGATTGAATGAATAAAAGATGGGGCACTATTTTTAGTCTTGCTCCAGTATACTACGTGCCAAACCGTTCACTGGTGTCTTTAATCCACTGAAATACAATATGAAACATAACTGGCAATTAAGATAAACGGTCTACAACCTTTTTATCCTAAAAAGTTAACTGCATCAGTTAATGAATTAAATTATTTGAAAGCATCTTGCCGTCTCCCGCCTGTATGAGAATAACAAAACGAGGTGGAGTGCTCCACTGTGTTGTTATGAACGTTATGTCTCCGTCAGTACAGAGCAGCCTGTCTGCTGCACCGTTAGCTCTAGGGAAAGTCATCATCGTTCAAGTGGGCGCAGGGTTTTTGGAGGTGAAACAGACTGAGCACCAAGTTATTTTCTTTGCCCCAGAGTTGGGTCAAGTTATTAAATGCTGCAGTGTGTCGATCAGCCAGTCTTGTTTTTTACTGCTGGAGTTCGCTGCTCTGCTCCGCTAACGTTAGTCTCTAAGTGACAGCGTAGAAAGTTGACAATACACTTCTCATAAGCCTCTCAAAGGTAATTATTTAGATGTTAAATCAAAACATGCTTGCAGGCTCTGTCTATTGTAAAGATTATTTACAAGATAACTCTAGAGTGCGCGCGCTGTAGACTGTCTGGGTGCTGCTCTGTCCTCGCTGTTGAGTTCCGTTGAGTTTTTGTTCCATCAACATCATGTTATTAACTAACATTTGGAAAATCGATTGACATTTGTGAATTGATGCAGTATCATCCACGTCCGCATCGCGATGCATTTAAGAATCAATTTTTATCCCTCACCCCTAAAAGCCATTATAACATCTAATGTGTACATTGGAAAAGGTATTGATATATATAAATGTATTGCTATTAATCCTCTTGGAGTTCTGAGATTTTTGAGATGTGTTTAACCTAAAGGACTTTCTGTTTTTAATGGCTCCCAAACCAGAGCAAACCAGTGTCATTCTGTGTTTTTTTTCTTTCTTTCTTCGATATCATGCAAGCTTCACCACCACAGGGATCATGAAAAGTCAAATCTATGTCATATTTGAAGTCTTAGTAAAGAAACATGAGACATTATGAGAAACACTGTACTCAAGTGTCACAACACTCTGTGGTTGGTCTTGTGTTATTTCTTCAGGCATTGTATTAGGATTTATTTTGGTAGCTCTGTTTATATTGGAGTCATTGTGTGATAACAAGCCACTGGCCTTGAGACTATAACACACATCTTGGCCGTCCTGTCACAGTTTGTCCCTCCGGTTGTTTATGTTGGGTTTAAATTTGGCCTTTCACAGGAAGGTTAGGATTTGTGTGTGTGTGTGTGTGTGTTCCATTTCCATTTCCATGTGATACTGATGCAAGTCCGAGTGTTTACGAGTGGCTAACAAGTGCCAAAAGGAAAGTTCTCACAGGTAATGAGTGAGCTTCCAGCCACTTCCTCTGGCAGTGTGCTACTCTGTGGGGCTGCGGTTATATATTTAATGCAGATCAATGCCAGACTTTAGCATTAGTTATGTTTTTCTTGGCATGCCAGTATAACTGCACACAAGCACGGTCTTAATTTCTCTCTTCTCTCTGCAGAATGCCATAGTGTCCTTTAAAGAGCTGTGCGGCCTCTCAGCGGTGGCTAACCTTAAGCAGTGCATCCTGGCCCTTTCCCCTCGCCTGACTGGATCCGACAACAGCCCCCTTCTGGTGTTCAACCTCATTGACCAGTACCCTACCTTGGAGCCCCAAGGCCTGCTGCCAGAGGTCCTCAAGAAAGTCGTCACCACTTATGACATGGTGAGTAGTATTCAGGAAGAGTTCATTTGCACAGTAATAACACCTGGAAGCGAAAGTGATACAAGTAGATGAATCAGATAAATTAGTGTAATTAAAAACACAAGAGGAAGAGATATAAATTATTGATTTGCAAGTGTGGAATATAAAAGGGGTTCTTCTTCAGGCAGCATAACAGAGAGAAAAAAACATATTTTCTCAACATATGAACAGTAATTGAAGGGTGATTTATGAGTGTTGCTATCTATATTTATATCTATCTATCTGTGTGTCTGTGCATCCATCCATTAAAGGGGAGGAAAAGGAGACCTAACTAAGCTAACTAGCTTTGACTACAATCATATCAATAATTTCGCTTTGGACTTAATGGGGATAAACATAGATGGTTAGGTAATACCGGAGCTCTGTTTAGTAATCAAATCAATGTTTGCAAGTTATGCAACATGTCACCGAGGCTATTCCCAGACAACCATTGCCCTTAACACATCCTGTTCCCTTCCATTGATTCTACACACATTATAAGCCATAAGTCATCCAGCCAGCATTATTTCAGCCAGCAGGCAGAAGTCCCCCCTGCAAAATCCACTGGCAAGAGTACAGCAACAAGAATAACTTTGCATCCATTAAGTTTGTTTCTATCAGATTTATTTCCACACTTTTAAGATTTAGCATTATGTCCACTTCCTCTTCATCAAATACAGAGTAAAATATTCACAGCTGTTTTTGGTGCCACACATTTACAGCATGAATCACGGAAGACACTATTAGGTGAACGCATACTGGTGAGAACACGTTGTTTGCAGCATCGTATTAAACATTTTGTTTAATTCATTATTAATCTATTCTGTGACAATTTGAGTAGCACCTCAGAAAGTGTTCTTTACACAAAGATGAAGTGTTCAAAGAGGATCACATAACAGCTGTTAGGTGTACTACTTTTAACAACAACAAAAAAAATATGTATCGCCTTTCATACTGTGTTTGTTTATTCAAACAGTGCAAGCAATGTGATATTAGCTACTGGTAGAGGACACACAGGTTTTTTCAACTGTAGGAGACGCTAACTTTAAGAAAAATCAAATGTGTTGTCTACTCTGTTGAGCACAAAATGTTTTTCAGTGTATGTTTTTAAAAAAAAGATAAAAATACAACTAATACACAGCTCACCTGTAGCCAACCTGTTCCCAAACCACGGAGGTCTAGTCTAGATATGAGACTGCTTTCACAGCGTTCACTCTGTTGCTGGCAAATCATTTTTTCCACCTACAGTTATTAAGATCCTGCTTCAGTCCTGTATGATCCTCGATGATCCTCCCAGTCTGTTCATCATGAAGTCATTACCGATTAATAAAATATATATATATCAGGTTCATGTATGTTCCTCTAGATAAGCTATAAATCTGCTGCGGCTGCAAAATGATGCACTTTTGACATCTACCGCAACTGCTGGTCAACAGTTAATGTTCACGTGAAGAGAAAGTAAAACATGACACAGCGTTTTTTGTCAGAACTGGGGGTGGATTCATTTATTTGTTTGTCCTCGCCGCAAATGGTTTTCTGCAACCCTGACACATTTTTGTTCTTCCTTTTCTTTCGACACAGTTTACTCTGTTGTCTCTCACACACGTTAGATGTATTTACATTAGTGTCCCCCCCCCCCCCCCTTCTTGTGCAGTTGGTCATGTGGAGTAACACATGCTTATGACGCAGCTTAAGGAGAAATAAGTTGTTTGTTTTAGTGCAACAGATCTCCTTGCTATTGTAAACACTAACGAATTGTTGTCAAATAAAAATTAGACCGCGTTGAGATCGTTTTTCAATTAATCATGCAGTCCTAACATGCATAGAGAATCTGGGTGTGAAGGGAAAACACAACACAATTAAATGCTTCTGCACCCAACTGTGTTATTTGCACATTTCATCCCTTGGGACTCAAAGATGAAGATCTGAAAAGGCGGCTGATGCTGAAAAGACTCAGACAAAGACCGATTAAGGTGACCTCTTTGCTCTATTCAGACTCGGAGAGGATGGCTAGGTAATTGGCTCTGATGGAAAGAGCGCAGGGAAAATTGAGTTGGAGGGAAGAAAGGAGAAAATGACGGGTGTTTGGGGACCAAAATCGAATAAATTAAGAGCAAGGGGCTTAGGAGGTGTGAAGCTGCAGGCCTTGATCACCAACCAGAGTGCCAGAGGAGAACAGGGAGGTTCAGAGCTGAAGGAGAGCCGACAAGTACACAGGCATAAATAAAACGAGGAGAAGCAGACATAAAGAGTTGTAAAATAATGTATGGAACAGTACAATTAGAAATGCAGGCACTGTGTCAAAACCCACCACTGGGAGTAACCAGGCTTTCACTTCCTAATTGGTAAAAATAGAATCTGGGTCTCAGTCCCTGCCCATTTGTGTGCTGGGAAAAAGGTGGAGAAAGCAGCATGATGCCAGCTTGTGGTCTTAGATAATATGGCCTGATTTCTGTTTTTTGTTCACAACAAATGATTAAAGGGCACAATCTGTAGACGGAGATGCAAAATC
Organism: Euthynnus affinis; assembly: GCA_029490765.1. Lineage (NCBI taxonomy): Eukaryota > Metazoa > Chordata > Actinopteri > Scombriformes > Scombridae > Euthynnus > Euthynnus affinis. The sequence continues at coordinate 7,273,595 of CM055847.1, read as the reverse complement.
TGTGAAGAGCTGAACCGAGGCACCTTCAAAACACATTTGTTAGTCATTGTTTTAGTTTGGCAGTAACCCAAAAATAATGTTTCTATCAATGCACTATAATCCGTCTGTATATTTTAATAGCTTTGTTCTCATAATGAAGATCGGTTAGGTTTAAAATATATTCTTCTTTAGTGCTAACTAGCTACATACAGAATTGTATCACTAAGCTAGCATCACCTGAAAATAAAAGAGCATTTGTGTCTTTAGTCAATGCAGATAATAATAATGATAATAGAAGTAAACATACCACTTAGTGGAAGTAGTCTTCAGTGTGCGAATGGGCACAGTCCACCCACTTACCTTAGAATATGTCCTTAAATACATTTGAGATGCTGTGTCTGTCTGCCACCAAGACAGTAATTTCTTCAGCCATCAGGGTAATAATCACAGCGTGTGCGACAGCTCTAAGTGCCGCCGCTGCAGCTGCGGAGTGACACAGACAGCCATAATCACTTAGTCATGACTGCCGGTAGCACAACATGGTGATTCACTGGATGAGTTTGTGTAACTGTACCCCCCTAAAAAAAAAAGATGGTGTTATTTCATGTTTTTATATTGAAAACTAATCTCACTAGTTTCTGACTTCGCTTCCATGTCTACGGCTCTGTAGACATGGCTCCAAGCCTGTTGGTTCCCGCTGATGAGATGCGTCGGCAATGTAGTTTTTAGCAAAGGTTACACAAACAGGAGTCAATGGTGCGTGAGTTGGGGATTAATACATATTTGTTGTGATAGTGACTGCATACAGCTGCAGGACGGTGTATGGTGGATTGACTGACAATGAACTACAGTGGCTATGATCATTATAATGACGGAACATGTCGCCCAGTGCAACAGTGTGGCTAATTGTTGTGTTTTTAATAGTTTTTAGATCGCAATTGGTGCTATGGCACAGAATAAGCTATATCAGGATTTGGCTACACAGAAAGTACTTGAAAATAAAACTAAATTGTCAGATGAAGAAATAATAGTGTTTAAAACCTGTGTTGGTAGAATAAGTCACCTGTGTTTCTGAATGAAGTTTCCATTTACATTATCCCTCCAGGCTGTTCCTGACACCTCTTTGCATGTCTCTCTCTACTCTCTTTCTCTCCCTTTTTTTTTTTTCTTCTCCCTGCCCAGACACAGAGCTGGCATGCTCCAGAGATCGATCTCAGAGGCACGATGTTGGTCACTGCTCTTTTCCACAGAGTGGCTTTGTTACACTGAGCTTGAATAAAACTCTGTTTTTCTTTCCTTCCTTTCTGACTTGGCAGCTGAGCAGGCCAGCCTGATTTTGTGACATGCCCTTGTGGTGCACTTAAGTTACTTAGGGAGTGTACAAGTGAATGTACAACTCAATTACAACAATGCTGTATACACAAAGGCCCCAGTACCCAACAGGCACTAATTGAAGTCAAAAGCAGAGCAACCTTTTAACATTTCAAAGGCTATTTTGGGGTTACAATATAAAATATCATCTCCCTCAGATGAAATAATAATTAAACTATTACCAGGATAATAGAAGAGAACGATCCAGATGGTCTTTCAGGCATCCTGTTCACTTACCGGTTATTTACCTGTATCTGTGACAGCCTACATATGCATCATTAACCTCCTGGAACACCACTGTGCCGTTGTGCTTTTGTAAGGAAACCAAAGGTTGTTTTTTGCCGTAGTGTGGGGAGGGTGCAACGTTGGCATTTAATATGTAAATGGGTTTGCAAAGCCTTTTACCCCATAGATATAAAACACTAGATGTGACATGATGTCATTATTCATGGGATAACCGTCCGCCATCTTACCTGGGAATTGTTTACAGTCACCACCTATAGACAGCAACTGGTTGTTTGTTGGCTGTGCAGCACTTAATTGATTTACTAAAAGGACGAAAGAGACCAGAGAGACTGGCATCACTTTCCACATGTCAGTATAGAGTAGATGAGTTATTTTTTACATATGGGTCAACTAAAACTACAAAAAGTTACCTTACCATTAGCTGCTAAGTAATGGACCAGCTGCCAATGCATGAATAACAACATGAATAACAACAGTAGCCTATATCAGTTCAGTTCAGGCACTTTATTATCCCCGATGGGAAACTTGACTTGCATTCAGGGGCGCAAGATAAAACAAATAACACAAGTACAAAAATATTTCTTGTAAATACAATATGCAGAACACAATAATACAACAAAACAATCTATAAAATGCTAAATTACATGTGCAAACGAAGCAAGGATATTGCACAATGGAATTTTTACTCCTAGTGCACTTGAACTGGGCGACTCTTAAATCTACAGCCTGAGGGAAGAGTTTCAAACTCAAAGTGAAGGGAGTGGTTTGTGCAGTCTAATATAGACCTGGCCTTGCAGAGAACCTGCAGGTCAAAGATAGTTGTTAGAGGGGTCTGTTGGTTGGACACTGATCACATTACCAACTACCTTCACAATACAGCTCAGGTTCGTTTTTATGTTTGATGTTCATGATAACAGACCAAGCAATCATAGAAAAAGTAAAAACAGATTCAATAAATGACTTGTAATACAAAGACATCATTTTCCTATCTATGTGAAAAGCATTTAACTTCCTTTAAAGGAATTACAAACATTACTGATCCCTTCTTACAGATCATATCACAATTGGCATCAAACTTCAGGTTTTTATCAGGTTATCGGTTTCCAAGATATTTATAATGTGCTACAAACTTGATGCCAAGTCCTTTCATGAAGCCATATCCTTGGTCTATGTGGCATTTCACACCATTTGACAAACTCATCTACCAGCGGCCCATGCTCAGATTCATCTTTATGGAGCAGGCTGATGATAACTGTATCATCAGCGAATTTCAGGATGTGTGCCTGTCCACACGCTGGCTTCTACAGTCATGGGTGTAAAGAATGTATAGCAAAGGAGACAAGACGCAGCCCTGAGGAGAGTCAGTGGAAGATGAGCTCTGTTCTGACAGAAAGCCATTTACTCTCACCCTCTGAGACCTACATGTTAAAAAAAAACTACAACCCAGCCGCCAAAATTTCAAGATTAAAACGAATAAGCAACTTCCTAGCTAAAACATATGGCTGGATAGTATTAAATGTAGACAAGGAATCCAAAAATAAAAGTCTAACATGGGTGCCAGGACCTTCTAGGTGTTTATACAGGGAGTTGAGTAATGTGATTGAGGCATCCTCTACTCCCATCCCAGCCATATATACAAACTGCCTCCCCCACCATATTCAACAGTTCCCTTTTGACCAGCCTTTATAATGACTTCATGACAAGTTTTTCGCTCTTTAGGGGTTCTGCTTTTAGCCGCCGGGACAACAATGGACTCCTTCCAAAACACTGGAACCCCTCGCTGCTCCAGAGACATCCTAAATATATAACAGAACACCTCACCAGACCTCTGAACAATACTTAGGAAGTCTTCCTGTGAATACAATCCGGCCCTGGGCTCTTACTTGTCTTATTTCTCTAAGTACCGCCTTAACATCATGAGCATCAAACATCTGGTTTGACTTTGTCTATGCATATTTCTCTAAGTTCATCTGCAAAGTCACGGGTATCAAATCTTAAATAAAAAGTATTTAGTGCTTCAGTTAGGTCTTTGTTGCTGTCATAGCCTGCAATGCTAACTGGCTTGATTTCAGTTTTTTGCTGCCCTGTCATTTTCCTCATTCCATCCCACGCTGCCTTCAAGTTATTGCTGCATAAATTTTCCTCTAACTTATTTTTATATTGTAACTCAGCCTTCTTCATTTCTGCTCTGACCTCTCTGCTTGCCTCTCTTTTTTTTTTTTTTTTTTGTCTCATTACCTTTAAAGAAGGTCCTATGTTTTCTATCGAGCACATTTTTCAGGGATGTAGCAGCCCATGGCTTGTTATTAGGATAAACTATTACATACTTCTTAGGGATGACAGTGTCCTCACAAAATGCATACAGTGTCCGTGAGTGATCGTCAATATCTGAAGCAGAGTCCTTAAACACACTTGCACACTCCAAAGTTGTTGACTGTCAGATCGGAGGCGGTGTCTGTAGACATGAGCCATGTCTCACTGAAGGCCTTAACACAGGCATCTCTGTACTAGTGGAGATGGTTCGTGTTTACCTGCAACTCAATCTTGTTTCTGAGCAACTGAACATTTGCACCGCAGTGTCTTGACGTTTTAATTTCAGTCAGACGCCTCCTCTTTTCACTCGTCTCCTCACTTTAGCGGAGTAATCTCTGTCCTGTTTGTGAGTCTTGAGTTGTGAGTTCTAGAGATCTCCAGGTTCAATCTCGAATCAAAAGCGGATCCGTATGCATGCCCATATGGTTTGGGGTCATCCCATTGCGTTAAGAACTCCTCAAAAATATCGTCTTGCTGGTTTGCGTGGTTGAGGTTAGAAGCTCTAGGCGTGATACAGATATAAAGTCCATAGTATAACCACATTAAGTATCTCCCTGATGACTACTTGCATAAACAGTCACAGATGGTCCAGTATGCACACACACACACACACACACACAAAAAAAAAGAAACACAGTAAAAACAATGATGGCAAACAACTTAAGATGACAAGAACGCACAAACACACCTGCTGCTGGTCGCTACAAGAGCAACACCTTCTTCCTCTTTATTGTGTACGATGAAGCGTTGAGATAAGTTTACAGTTTCAGAGAAATGAGTGTAGATGAGGCACAATATGACTAAACTTTGACATGCATATCATGCATACGGTAGTGACATTATTGATGTGTGAAAATAATCTATTGCATACACATTGCAGTGTATGCAATAGATTATTTACATGAATAAATGCAACCTAATAGTGGTTAAAGATGTTAACCACTAGTGAGTTAGTTGACACAATTTCATGTTTTTGTTCCGTTTTACAAACAAAGCTTTACATAAACATGCATAAAAAAAAAAACAGTCACAATTCTGAGGTGTGCGTGAGAGAGACGGAGAGAAAAATATCTTGCCTCATGTACTATTTATGACATTAATAAATATATGAATATATTACAGTAGGTGTGTTTCTCTTCTGTTCCTGCCAATATAGGCCATAATACAGAATCTATTTAGTATTACTACATAAAAGATATCGCTTAATGTAGTATATTCGCTATTCAGAATACCAAAGATAGTTCTTACATATTGTTTTATGGCAAAATTGAAAAAAATAAAATAATTCTCTGGAATATAAAAGCACAATTATGAAATTATGAATGATTTGTGCTCATGGGACTATAATATTTATAATCCTACAAGAATCTTTGTTTTTTTTTGGTCTTGTGCTGCATCGCTATTAGAAAAATAAAAGGGTTATAAAGACAACATAAACATCTTTCACCAAAGGTTCCAATCAGAGCAAGTTTAAAACTCATCCCAGGTAAGATTGCCGCCATATGGTTCAATCCCAGGATGGCAAGTCATCATGACACGTTGTATGAGACCATGAGAGTTTTACCATTCTGTAGGTCAGCAGACTTTGTGCACTCAGTTAAGGCTGAACACCAGAGGAGCTAAAGTTAGCATCTTTCACAACTGTAATTTCACAGTTGTGGTGTGATTTAAAATAACTCAGATCTTAATGTTTATGTTAAGTTTTACATTGTCTTTTCATAATAAAACGACACTGATGATCTGCTTTTTCTTTTGGAAGAGATGCTTTCAAAACCAAACATCAAGATTTGACATTCATGTTTTTCATTTTGAAGACACTGCTACTGCTTGAAAGTTTTCTTTTACTTTTAATAAAACACCGTGATTGCTTGTGTCTCCTTCCCTCTAATTTTGGCTTTCGAAAAATGCAATTCAGCGACCTCGCCCACCGACGTGCCTGTAATAACAGCTTGTTTTTTCTGAGCCCTCCCTGGATAGAAACACCCGCCCGGCCACCAGACGGAGACTGCTCCCTGCTTTTATTGTGGGATGCTAGTTTTGCTGATGTGGAAAATAAAAGCCAATATATGAACAAAATGTTTGTGTCCTTTCAGGTGATCCAGACCAGCAAGGCCCTGCTGGAGAACTACAAAGGGGTGTATGAGAGGATTTTACAAGCCCAAAAAGCAGGTAAGAGACGGTCAGAGTGCAAAGGAGAAAAAAAAGACAGAATTAGCCATCAGTAAACACGGTTTGTTGCAGCCACTCTGCATCTCTCTGAAGTCACAAACCCAGATCACCCAATCTGAAATTAGGTAGAACTGATTATACTTATTTGCATAAGTACGATTACCATTTGATTCATGTTCAAGTATGTGATCCAGACACTGTTTTCCTTTTGAAAAGCTGCGGCTCAGACAGAGGTGTTTAATTCACACCAGTAACAGCCTCTGTGCTGTATTCTAATTACAAGGTTTGGTTTTAAGGTTCAGAGAGATGAGTAGGTGGAGTCACCACCTAGCGCTGGAGCAACATCAAAGCTAACAGATGGCACCTCATCTATAGGGTTTCTCCACCAGACACTCCACACCAGTTAGACCCTCATATGTGTGTTTAATGGTTTTATTAGCCTTTTGTAACACAATGACTTAAAGGGAAAATTGCCTGTGTAGTAGAAATGTGCAATTACTTTTTTTTTTTTTTTTGAATTGGTGCTTTTGACTAGAGTAAACTGAGAAAAAGGGTGAATCCTACGACAACCACAATGCATCGTGCACATCCCGTCCAATCAGAATGAGTCACTCTACTCACTGAGTGTGTTTGCAGCCAGCAGAGCGAGCAGTTAGTGAGCAGCAGCATTATATGTCTTAACTGGGGCTTATTTTCATTCACAAAATGTTTTTCCTCGCCGAGTCCGGATATATCGTATCGGGGTGCAAGGTTCACAACACGAACGGCGTGCTGGACTCATTTACGTTATGTGGATCAATGCAAACTCACCGAGTGCTGCGCGGCGCCGCTGGATGCAGCCTCAGGGGTTACAGGTGGCGATGTGAATGCGGCGCCTCTCTCTCGGATGCTGCTGCTGTCCCGCGCTCGCGTCCTCCTCCATATTCTATCTGCACTATATTCAGCCTCTTAAGCTGTGCTGCTCTGACATTATATCATAAAACTAGTTGTTTGTTTCTGTTAATGTTCAGCAAATGAAGTCAGGCTGTAACAGTGGTGCTTGCTTCCTCTTCCAGATTGTTGTGTCTGATATCACATCCTCATATCTGCCCTAATGCAGCCTCACATCATGAAACGAGTTTTCTAAATATACTGATAAGAAGATTGAATATACTGAGTTGATTTGTTTTTGTTTTATTTATTTTTTTTCATAGACCAGACTCAGGTCGGACTTCACTTCTCTCCTTTCATTGTTGCTCATACACACAGAGCACACACAGGCCACTGTATGAAATAATGTTATATTGATTATACTATAAATATCATAAGTATCATTGCATGTGAGAGTCGACCATGTAGTGCATCGTTCTTCAGATTCTGTAAAGTTACATCAAAGAAAGGCTGTAAATATTTACTAATTGTATTAGTAGTAGGTTGGCTTGGCTGTATTCTCTACTGCATGCTTCTCTGTAATGGACGGTCGGTATTAATATTTGTGGCGTGGTAGTTATGTTTGAGGCCTGTAACAAGTTTACTTCAATAAAATATAACATCTAGCATTTTAATAGTGACAGCACTGACAAAATATGTGTGGCTCAACAGATTACCCTCATGTCTGCATGTATCAGAGAGAGCTTAATGGTGTCAGTCTCAGCTGAAAAACTGCAGACTTTGTCGAGCTGGGCCAGGCTAGGACTTGGAATATTGCAGGCCAGGACCGGACTATGGCTGCAGTTTTTTGGCCCCATGCAGAGTTCTGCTCCAAAGTCACGATGACACGTTTTCGCGTCCCCCCCCGGCGGACTTTTGCTGGCAAATGAGTGAGGGAGCTCTGTGTGCAGGCGACATGGAAGGAAGTTAAAAAATGGTTCATTTGCATGTACGACCCAAAGTTAATCTGTTCGGCTTTTCTAGGGAAGCAAAGTTTGATTGGCAGGTCATCAGTGGGGGCTCTGCTGGAATCAAAAATATGCACAGACAGTCTCAGGAGGGAAACTATCAGAATAGGATGCTGTTCAGTGTTATTAGTGCTCCTGCTCTTTTCAGAGGTCAGTCTGCCACAATTCCTGTTTTATGAAAGTGTTCCAGTCCACATCAACAAATGGGCGAAACCTGTTAATAAGAAGAAAATTCAATTTTGACAGTAATGAGCTTCATAATGTAGCACTTTTTTTGCGATGAATTCCATCCAAGTTGCATAGAAGGCTAATTTATCACTGAGTGCGCCTGCTGGAAGCGCTAAGTGAGAGTGGAAGGGAGGAAAGACGGACCATCATTACCAAGGCTCGGCTTTATTGGTTTCCAGATGGATGACTTATAAAATATTCATTGTCTATTGTCTTGGCACATCAGAGAAGAGGAGGAGTGCGTCTTTTTAACCAAAGCGAATCAAAGGCTTCCTCTGTTTTTTCCTCGGAGTTTTCATTTCAATCACCTTCCAGCCTTTAACAATCACCAGCCAGGGGCTTCGGGATAACGATGTGCTTGAACTTACTGACATCAGAAAGACCCCCGAAGCTTCTGCTCAGATCTGTACGGCGAAGAACTTTTTTTAAATTTTTTTTTTTTAATGTTTTTCCGTTTCCTGTTTGGTTCAGATTCAGCAGTAGATGTGCAAAACAATTTATTTTATACGGCTTCTGTCTGGAATTAATCAAGTCAACATGACATCGTTTCATCTGTACAGCCTTTAATGCGCATTAATGTTACACCATCAGTTTGCTTAGTGCTGGTCAAGTTCTACCTGTTGCCTTTCCTTCTCCGCACATACAACCACTCTCGCTTTCAGTGAAATAATCCGAGTTTCAAGTTGAAAATTGAAAGTATTTAAGCCTGTTTTTGGTTCTCTTTTTACTTCTGTGTGTACAAAATGGCATTTCAAAGTTCCACGTCAGGGCAGATAACGCTCCATTTCATTTCATTTAGAAACAACAGGATCTGATGTAACTATCCTTTGTGTTCGCCCTTATTGATGAATGCCTTGTCAGAGTGAATCATTCTTTTTTTTTTTTTTTTCATAGGAAACAATAGTCAAATGAATGAGCAGGGGAAGCGCTCACGCAGACCAAACCCCTCTCCTCTCAAAAGCTTCCACAGAAGCTTTGTGGGGTTTTTGGTCTCAAAGCACCATTATATATCATTATCTAAAATCAGCTGGAGAAAATTCAACAGCCAACAATCGCAAAGTAGGACACAACAGATGGCAAACTGATGAACTTGAACACTGATTTATGTTCCATCCTGAACTGACATAATTTCATCCCAGTGGTGTGTGTGTGTATGTGTTGCTTGTGCACGTGGGTTAGCGCTCATGTACATGTTTGTATTTGAGTGTGTGCGGCGTGGTTTCGTGTACTGTGTAGAAACTGGGTCAGTACAAACCCAATTCCCTCTTTACAGTGAGGGGAACGCTTCAGCAGCAACAGCTATTAAACTTGTGAATAATCCATCACATCAGCTTAGACAGGACCTACATTTCCCTTTTAAATAAAAAAAAAAAAAAAAAACCAAAACACCAAAGCGAAAGCCTCGGCAGCGTCGGTGAACACAGTCAGGTGTTTGCAGCTCAAACACGGATGTCACTTCCCTTCATCCGACACTCACTTAGGCTCCTATTAGCATTCAGGGCAGCTGGATGGCTGGACTTGCCGCTGCAGACTAACAAGACCAGTACCAGAAGATGTTCTTAAATGCCAAATGAAAAATGATGGTATTCAGCCGCACAGAGTGGAGCTGCTGTGACATTTTGCAGAATACAAAGCGAAGAGCCAATGTTTGTGTAACACATGTTACAGTAGTTATTGACGTAGATCAAACAGTCTAACAAGATCTTTGTCCTTTTGGCTTTGTTCATTCAGTATGTAGGGCAGTGAATTACTATTCTTAATTATTGATTACATATTTTATTCTTGGCTTAAATGCTTTTTTTTTAGTTAGAAATATTTGACTTTTTATCCTTTATATTTGTTTTCTACTCAACTTTAATTTCACATATGAGGTTCTAAACAAAATAGTTCATACTGGAGTTGGAGCAAGAGTTGGATTTTGAGAAGATCACGAGTCGCTTCAGTCGTTAAAGAAAACATTTTACAAAACATTTCACTGGATGCAACTTCTCAAATGTGAGGATTTGTTGCTTTACTTTGTTATATATATGATAGTAGATTGACTCTTTGGACAATGTGATCATTGTGCACTGAGAAACATTTTTAATCAGTAATGAAAATAATTGGTAGACGCAGCCCTAGTTGTCATTATTATTATCATTATTATTATTAATCGATCATGCGGCTTTTCCTTAGTGACGCATGTCTGATAACATGCGTTATTGATGGCATTTTGTGGTCTCTGTAGATATAATCATCTCTTGTTGAAAGAATTATCAATTATCAGTCCAATGGATGATTCGGGTCAGGCTCCTCTGATCTGCCACCGCACACTGTAGCTCTGTTACATGCTGTGAGACACGAGAGCATCAGCCCTTTATTGTACATTCGCCGTCTTGCAGCATTACCTCACAAGGACCAGAGTCTGAAATGCCTCGCTAAGAATGAGCTTCCCCCTTTCTTGCCTGCCAGACTCCATAAAATGTTGCTAGGCAACCTCCAGTGTGAGTTAACTGTGTGTGTGTTTGTGTGTGTGTGTGTGTATATATGAGAGAGATAGAGGAAGCTGTGCACCTTCTCCAGCACAGTCATGATTCACGTGCACACCAGCAGCAGCAGCTCTGTAGTTACAAAATAACAACCTGAAATTGAAGAGAGAAATCATTTTAAGTGTCAGTTAGAATTAGTTACTAATTAGTTGGTGGGGGCAAAAAAAGTGCATTTGTGGTTTAGAAGCAGAGATGTGGTGTGTGTGTGAGTGTGTGTGTGTGTGGTTCAAAGACAATAAATGTGTCAGTAAACGCTGTCAGTCGTCTGAGGACATATTCACGCCTGAGGTCTGGTAGCAGACTTCTGTCCTCAGCTGAGAGGCTCTAAAACAGACCAAACACACACCTATTATGGCAATTTCACACGAATGGGGTCTCTCTCTCTCTCTCTCTCTCTCGCTCGCGTGCATGCCATGTTTCCATGGCAACAGCACCAACAGGGGCCAGGAAAGACTCTAGCTGATATCAGTGCTCGAAGCGGAAACGTGCGAGTTCTCGGTAGGAGTTCCCGTTGCAGAAGTGTGTTAAACTGTTACGTTCTTATCACATAGTAGGAACTCTGCTCTTTTTCTCCCTTTCTTTTTTTTTTTTCCCTCCGTATTTAGCTCACAGACCGGCTTGCCTGTTGCTTGCAGAGTCAGTGCAGCACTGTAAAGCTAAACTCAACATTAAACATGTCCTTACTCAGACCCAGTCATGCAAAAGGGAGAGAAAAAAAAAAAAAAAGAAAGGGAGAGGAAAAGAGGAGGTGGGGAAAGCTCCTCGGGAGACAAATCCCTCCTCTGTTCGCTGCCTTGATGCTAATCCACAGTGAAAGAACGTCATGTCTGTCTGCCTACACTGCGTCTCTCCTCTGCCTTTCTCTCTCTGTTTCCGGGGCTTCTTTTCTTCTTTTCCTTCTCATCCTGCCTCACCGCTTCCTTCTTCAACCCCTGTGTTTTGTTTTTCTTCCTCTCCTCCTTTGAGTTATCTTGCCTTTTTGTTTCTGCTTCATTTTTTTTCCCATTTGAAGGCTCTTTTTTTTTTTCCCACCAATTTTTCTCCTACTCTTGACATCCCATCAGCACCTCATTGGGATGTGTCAGTGTGCTTTATCCTCCACTTACTAACATTTCACTTCAGGATATAGATTTCGTTTTTCATGAATGCGAATCAAAGCGTTGCTGAACATTCTCAGCTCGCTGTTCTCGGTTGACAACACGATGGAAATAAACGCAACACTGCATGAGAATAAAAAGCAGATAGGATGCATCTGCCTTTGTCTGCTGTCCAGTAACCCGACGCTTGCTGAAAAATAACTCATTTGGTCACATTTCATCAAATCTGCCTCTCTATAAAATAGTGAGAAATATAGTTTCACTTCTTATGTCTTCAAGTTGCCTCCTAAAAAAAGAAAAATCAGAAATTCACAGCTATTTTTTTTTATTTTGACAAGACTTGACATGCAGCGAACATGCAATAAGATCTAGTGTGATCCGTCCCCACACCGCAGACACACACACAGTAAGGAGAGAGGAATTCTTCTCCGGTGCCAGAAAAGGTCGTCGACTTCCACAGAGTGCAGCCCCAAAGTGCAGGAGCAGACTTTGAAACGTTGACAGTGCACACCGCCACCATCTTTGCTCTAAATGTGTTTCCTCACAGTGACAACAGGCTTAGCGCCCAGGCCTCTAACCAGCCTCCAGTCACCTCACAGCTGCTCTTCTGTTTCACAAACCATCATGAATTCCAAACCTGAAAGACCCGACTCTCATCTCTCATCTCTCTCTCTCTTTCCTTTCAGCGATGGAATTTCACGAGAACCTCTATGACTTGGCCGTGAAGGAAGGGTTGAAGGGCAGGAAGCTGCACAAGGCGGTGGAGAGCTTCACGTGGAACATCACCATACTGAAGGTGCAATTTTCATTCACAGCGGGGAGAACACTGGCGACTACTGTGCTCCCTCTGATATGCGACACCCTGTTTGTTTCTGTTTGAGTGGCGTGAAGTTGCCATTTTACACACTATAATTTGAAATGGTTACATCTCACATGCCTGCAACACGTATGTAGAGGTCAGGGTCAGTGACCTTTGAGCAGTTTTTCTCATGAACATTTTTTTTTATAACAGGCAAAATGTGGTTTGCAGTATTTTGGAAATGCAAGAAGGAGAGTTGCATCATTACTTCTCTCCCGAGAGTGCAAATGTTATTGTTGTTTTTAGTCTCTAAACAAACCACGGTAACCATTACCTTCAGGGCGAAGGAACATGTCGCCCTGTGCAGCGTTGTGACCCACTGACGTGTTTTTTAATAGGTTTTGGACAATAACTGTGTACGACACAGAGGAATAAGATATGAAAGACAAATTCAACTCTCAAAATTTTACTGATTTCTAGAGTTACTTTATTTCTCAAGGCACAAAATGTCCATATATACAAAGAACCTTGTGAAACATGTCAAACAGTCTCTACCGAAGGAAAATTATTATACTTACTGTCATGTTCATATTCCTGTCAAGTAATCAGAAACATTGCTTTTTGCTATTGCCTCTAAATGGAAAACCTGATTTATATGGATGGAGCCAATTTGACAATATTGGTCTGAATAGTTTCAGTATTTGACATGTATGTTTATATATATATATATATATATAATCACTATCAAATGATATGTAATACAAAGTTGTTCATTAATTCAACTTTTTTTGTTAGTTAGTAATTACAAGTTATTTGGAATTGATCAAAAAATGCAATTTTTGATTATACTGAAATATTGATATTGTTTTGTAAAAGACACACACAGCATGATGTCATCACTATACAATTTGACTGGTGGTTGATGGGTAATAGTAACTTTATTTGTGTAGCACCCTTCACGCAAAGATGCAGTTCAAACAAAACAGGATGAGATGAAAATAAACACTAAATAAAAAAGTTTGATGATCAAAATAAATAATAACAGTAAGTGGGGGAAAAAAATCAATCAAGCAAACAAAAACAGTTTCAACAGTGATCACAATACAGTAAAACATTAACAATGATGCCAGTAAAGTTTTACCTCAAAGTAAAAATCCACATTAAGTTTAATAAGAAAGCTTATTTATATATCACTCATCAAAACCAGAGATCACAAACAAGAAACAAAATGAAAAGGCACAAACACAAACACAACCAACCACATAAAGACACAGTTTGTCCAAACTGAACAAGGGAATAAAAATAGATTTTCAGAAGCCATATTAAAAAAAATAAATAAATAAACCGAACATTGAAAATGAAATATTGAAAAGTGATTATCCTAAAGCCTTTTGAAATAAAATGTGCTTTCAGAAGCGATTTCGAAAGATACTGATGAAGCATCCTAATGACTTGTAACGGGGCTCAGGCCTGTTAATTACCAGAGAAGTCTTCTGCTACACTGAATCAAATTTAAGATTAATGAAGAATGAAAAAACCTTCTGATGAGCTCCTGTAACAGGTGAACTGTCAAACCGAGTCCGATGAGATCGATGTTTGCATGCAGGAGGTGAGGTTATCCTACAGTCAGCTTGGACTTATTCATTTCTGGTTGAATCACTAGTCTGTCTCGTCATAGCGACTGTGCAACTCGTGTATTTATCACGCCTTTTCATTTCAACCTCCACTGCCAGCACAAGGGGTAATTATTGATGAATAACCTTCTGCATATTTATTTGTGGCATTTGCACGTGTTAATTAAGATAACCTCACCAGTAGCTCAGCTATAATTTATACTTTGTCCCCAGTTGAGCCAAGCAAGCGTGTAACTGCTGCAAAATTCATTGTGTGCTGCATTATCTGTTTAATCTGGGGCTTCTGCTTCTATGGATCTTATTGTTGGCAGCCGCACTACTTACTGTATATAGACTGGAGATTTTTTTTAACGATCATTAAAAGTACATTAAGTCATCTGACTGAAGGTTGTGAAGATTGAAAAATGGCTGCTATCCAAAAAAAAAGAAAAAAAAAGCTTTGTATTCTGAATAAAAGGGTCTTAAAAAGCTCTTTTCATCTAGTTGTTAAAGTAATGGCTTCTTGTCATTCTGCCTTTCATGTTCGTCGCTCTGTCTTCACCCCCTCAGGGTCAGGCGGACCTACTGAAGCACGCCAGGAGCGAAGTCCAGGAGAGCCTCAAGCAGATCCACTACGCCGCTCTCACCTGTAACCTGAGTAAAGGCGGAGCGGCGGGCAGCTCCTCCGGCTCCTCCGACTCCAAGGGCAGACGCAGCCTGGAGGCCATCCCCGAGAAGGCCACCGCGGAGGAGGAGCTCACCGACGAGGACAACTAAAAGACCTACGAACCCCCTCCCACTCCTCCTCCTCCTCCCCTGGTGTTCTTCTGGCACCCACGTTCAGACCTCTTCTCTGTTCCTGCCTCCTGAGTTCAAAAAAAAAAACCCAAAGCTCTCTCTTCTTCTTCCATCCTTAACCACTGTGTGTCTTTAACCCTGGCATCGTCGCTCCACGCACACAACCCGTGATTTTCCACATTCCACTGAGTACATTTCTACATCCCAAGCACAGCTGTAACCTCTCACAGACTTCAATGATAAAAAAAAAAATGCCACCACTATCCCAGGGACACATCCCACCCCAGTTCAAACCACAGAACGCTCTCAACCTAGGTTTTTTCCCCAAGTCTTAACATGTTCAGGTGTCGTATTAAAAGCTGGAAACATTAGCTTCACATGGGATGCTGACTCGCCGTTATAGGAATATATGATATTTACTAAAAAATCTTAACATCCTGCAAAAAAAAAAAAAAAAAAAAAATAGTTGAAAGAATATGTAGAAACGCTGGTAGTATAACGCCTTTAATAATTATTGGGCCCCAGACTTAAATCAGTCACTTTCCCCGATCATCAAACTCTTTATCTACAGTTTAGATTCCAGCAGTTTGTTGCCCTTCATTCTTCAACGTCTCTCATTTCCTGGGTGAGCTGGGAGAGCCGAGCGAACGACCAGCCACGTGACCGTTTTAAGACACTGACTTACTGCTCAGAGACAGTGCACTTTTACTCAGCGGACCCGAGGAGACAAAAAAAAAGAAAGAAAAAAGGAAAAAAAAAAAAAAGCCCTTGGATTGTTGTAAGAGATTTCTTAAAGCACAATTTTTGGAGCTATGAATGTAAAAGGACAGAGAGAGAGAGAGAGAGTGATTGGAACAAGAAGGAAAGTAAGAAAAAACAAAAAAAGGGGGAGAAAACGTGATCATTGAGAGTAGAGTTGTTTACAATACCGAACTTGTCCATGTTCTTGTCTGCCAAAATAGTATAATATACTATGTGTATATATGGAGTTTCCTGTTACCTTTTTTCTGCAGAGTGCATCATTTTATTATTGTATACTTGGAAATAAGATTTATTTTATAAAAGATATATGAACATGTCTGGAAAAAAATACAAAAAAAAAAGAAGAAAGTTTTATTTGCCTGTAGATATCTGATAATGAGGGTCGTCACTAGAAGAAGTGGCCTCCAAGTCCGTCCCACCCCCCTCCCCCTTACCCCCTCCCCTTACCCACCCAGCGGAGAAGCTCATACATGTGGAGACAGAAGGACAAATAAGAGAATGTATTCAAACCGTTTGTTGTGTGCAAACAACAGCGAAAAGTCTCAAATATCACAACCAGCAACTGCATGAGAAGGAGCCACAACTGGATGCTGATAACAAAACAAAACAAAACAAAACATAAAAGTTTGGACACGTTTTTCGTATTTTAACATTTCATTTGGGGATATGTATGGCCTTTTATTTTTTTGTGGCATGGTCCTCCAATTTCAAGAGTTTACTCACATTATCCTCTGAGTGCCATGTATTTCACCAAAAATTCACAGATTACATTTTCTTCTTAAAGTCTGCAACCCATAAAAAGTGACTGTTTTTGATTTAGAAAAAGAAAAAAAAAAATTCCAGGTGTGTTCCCAAACACTTCCCAGCTCCGTCTGGTTTGAGAACTCGTTCCTTTTGTTTATTTTCTAATCATTTGGTTGAGTTATGTCACCGAGCAGACTCAGATTTGGATGCATCTCACAGGAAAGCAACACGATACGACTGGATTGCAGACTTTGAATGGGAGGTCATGTATAAAAATAATAATAAAAAAAAAGACTATGATTCAATTTTAATCGTGCAGTCGAAGCTATTACTCGTATAAAGATGTGTTTCCTCGTCCAGTATTTAGGGGCTTTTGCTGTGTTTCATCTCGCAGTCAGTCACTGTTTAATGCCAAGTGTGGATCGTCTGTTTAAAGTATTCTCACTTCCAGCACTCTAGGATCCTGTCTAAATCCAGCTGTGCAGGATAAACACATTTTGGACTACTTGAGTGGTTCCTGTCTGCCCTACAAATCAAATGACTCATGACACCTTTCCTTAGAATTCAAACTCAGGTCTGCTTGAAAAGGATGTTCACTTCAGAGTATGTAATAATAATAGCTTTCATAATCATTTCTGTTGATAAAGTAGCGTTTAATCCACATTTCCCCCGTGATTTAATTGTGCCTCATTACTGCTAAACTAAAAACCTACTCTATCAGTCCACAAGTAGGAAGTGAGAAGAGTTGTCTCGTAACACGCCTTCACCACACGCTGCTTCAGTAGTGTCTTCGCTTGCGATTCATTTAGCAGTCCATAATCGTGTCTTTTAATCCAAAATCTTAGATTAGAAAACGAGTTATATTCATTTACTCTCCACTGATTGGACAAAGAATACCTGAAAATTTATGCTACGTTATAATCTTATAATATAATCTTAACATGATTTGTGAGGTCCTTTTTTTAAAAGTAAGGCTGAATGATTGGAAAACATACATAGTATTAAAAAGATTATGGCTGTAGTCTGTAGCAAGATTGCAATCTCTCTATATGAATAAGGAGTTCTCAGTCAGCTTTTTTTAAAGTCAGTCAAGAGAAAAGTCGACTCATCCAGTTCTCAATGGAAAACAAACTATATTGGCATCATTTATTTCCTGATAACAGCTACATACTGCAGTTTTGGTAATACTGACAAACTGCTGGTAAGTGACACCTGACAATTAGAGCTGCAACAATGAGTCTAGACAGAAAATTAGAAAATTAAAATGATTTTGATAATCAATCATTTCAGTGCCAATCTTTTCCAGCTTCTTAAAAGGTGAGAATTTGCTGTTTTTCTTTGACATGTGTAGCAGTCAACTGAACATCTGGAGATTAGTTGGACTAAACGAGCAGATCAAAGGTCACTGCAGGTTCGAAGAAACTTTTCCCCCATTTTTTAACATCTCACAGACCAAATGATCAAATAAATGGTAGATTAATCAACAATAAAATCATCACCACTGCCCACAGCTGTGCACTGCTTGAGGTAATGTTCAGCCTCACAGTTCAAAGTAGAGGTTTTTCCCCCCCTGAACAGTGAAGTTGCACAGAGTGGTATGTCGTCTTTAAACAAAACCTCTTTGGCTGACTAAATAATAGAGACCCTACATGCAGGGAGCATATTAACCAGACAAAAGGCAAGAGTTCCTTTTTTTTTGTTGTTGTTGTTGTTTGCCAACTGACTAAATAAACTCAAGCAGAATACATCTGCAACAGTCACAGTTACAGCCGGTGAAATCAACAACAGTCGCCAACTTCAACTTCCACCGGTTTCAGCTTGTTAAGACACTTCTGTAAGTTATTATTAAAACCGCAGCTCTTCCCCTTTTTAACACCGTGATTTCAATTACAAAACAGTACCTTGTTCAGCTCTATTTAGAAACTATAACCAAAAAAAAAAAAACCCAAAAAAAGCCCAGAAGAAAAAAATCTACGTAATCATTAGCCTTAAAAAAAAACATGAATTTCCAAACATATTTCTTATTCTCTTGACACCAGGCAGTTGGACTGTGACATGAAGCTCAAGCATTTTTTTTTTTATATTATTCTTTTTTTTTTTTAATGTCTGTCTGCAGCTTTTTTATTTTTCCCCTCAGTGCTCAAAATGTGCTTTTTGGTTTTAAATTCTGTCCACTCCTCCTCCAGATCGCACGACAAGTCAAAAAAAACATCTCTGAATTTCAGTGCTGTGACAGTTGACGTATTTATAATTGTTGAAAGAATGGAACAAAAAAGAAAAAAGAAAAAAAAAAAAGAAGCATTTCAACTGTACTCCGGTTTCATCTCTTTATCTGTCAAGTCCAAAAGAATTAAAAAAGAAACCCTCTGAATAAACAATGTTGGATAGATCATGTGTCTGACGTCTTGTGTAAATCAGCTATTTGAATACGTAATGTTCTGTTTTTCATCACTTTGCCTCCGACTAAATTCTCAGCACGTACACTCTCTCTCTCCTTCTCTCTCTCTCTCTCGCACGCCACAAACAGATTTCGTCCAGGTCACACCAGCAGCTCGTTCCCAAGCAGCAGTTACATCCGTGAAATCCCATCATCTGCTCTCTTACTGCCCACTGATTAGCTCTCTCTCCTCCCTGCAGCAACCGGGTCGATGCTCCGCCCGGCCTCCGCTCTTCAACTCTCCTCCCTTCAGGCTGCACCATGTTGGACTGACCTTCCCGCTCCGGTCAGCGCTGCTGTTACTCCCCGTTTCCCCCATTGTTTGCTGCTATGAAAAGTAATTCAAATCCCAGCTTCTCACAGAGTCACTTTTTTGTTTCCTTTCCACTCCCTCTTATTGAAAGAATAAGAAAATCACTCTTGGGTAAAAATGTCAATCTCGGGTCAAAGGAATATTTCAGCTATTTTTTCCTTCTTTCAAGTCAGAATATTGGTTTCTAATCCAGCAATTAAACTTAAACCCTGCTGCTTTTATTCCGAGTAACCGAATTAGAACAGTGCGGATTTACTTAATGCAAAACATATATATGTATTAGTCATGTTTGCTGAATGTAATTATTTATTTTCAAGGACAGAGACTAGTCCTGACTTTCCCAGCTGTTTTTTCCAAAGCTGGAGGAGCGCAGGCATCAGTATTGATTAGCTCCCTGTGTGTTGAGTGGAGCAGAGAGTGCCTGGGGAAATAAAGCATCAGCTCGCTTCTGATAGATCCGCCTCAAGCACGCACACGCAGAGGTTACAAGCGAGAAGCAGGCACGTTTTTTTTTTTTTTTTACGAACATGCCAGCTGTGTAGTTACTGGCCAGAACACATAAACTTTATTTGTATAAAGAGTTTTAAAGAGCTAAAAAGCTTTCGCATGGTGTAAATTGTATTTAGGGCCTCCTGACTGTAAAAGCTGCCTCATCATTTGACTGTAATCCAGAACGTGGGAGCAGTCAAAGAGATTTGTGGAGCAATTATGAATTTGTGCCTTTTAAAAAAAAAAAAAGGAACATTGTTAAGACATTATATAGATGTCCGGCTTTAATTGGATCATTGTGGGGATGATTTTTAAAGTGGATCATGGTGTCGGAGTGGGACGTCTTAAAAGATTTAGAGGAATCTCATGGCAGGAATGGAACATTATATTCATAAGTATGTTTTAATTAGTGTACAATCACCTGAAAATGAGAAGTGTTTCAGTGATTGGACATTCAAACAAGTCATTCAACATGATCAATGTTTAACCTACAACTGACCCACTTTGTCTTTCATCAATCTGCACATCCCCTTCTGTTTTTCCAACTGCCAGCAGCCAGTGTAGATTTAAATATATAGATGTTTATATATATATATACACATATGGGAGTTAGCCTTTATGATATCTCCTCTTATCTGCAGTTAAAAGCCTACCTGTCGTATCACTGACGAACTGATAAGCCATACAAACATGACTGTTTCTGACGCTCTGTTGCCTCAACAGACGGCTCTGCAATCAGCTAAATGCATGTAAGGAACATGTAAACTGACCAGAATGGCCCTCTAATGCACTCTTTAAAGAGCTTTTTGACGAGCGTTAGCGTGTCACATCATGTTGATACAGTAAAATGGATTTTATGATCCTCAGGAGAGTTACAACCGAGGGTTTCTGTTTGCGCTTTTCAAGCCATAGATTGCTCTCATTGGGAATCATTAAACATTGTTCTAGGATGCCGGTGTTGCGGGTCTTTCTGAAATGTTATTCAGTTTTTTAAAACTAATTACTCTTTCTGAGCGCCATTTAGTTAATAAATCATTCCGTGTAGCTCCCGACTGCTTCTTCGTGGAAGGAAATGACAACAGTGCACATTTAGTTGAGCAAACATGAAGTGAGAAGTACGTTTCTGTAATGTGAGAATGCAATTATAGCGGCGGTTCCTGTGTCAAAACACACTCCACGCCTAAATGAGTCAAACTCGGGTGTTCGAGATTGTAAGAAAGCGAATGGTATTATCACCATTTGAAGGTTTTGAGTTCTAAAAAATCGTGGAGGGGGAGAAAAACAGCTTGAGTGTCACCGTGGAGGGTTTTCAACAGTAAACACTGTCTGGAATAAATCAGCCACGACGCAGACGGCAGACAAGGCCGCTGCAAGGACTCACGCGTTCCCAAAAGTAAGCAACAGCGGCGCAGTAAAGATGAATGGACGGACGGATGGACGGGTCTGGTCCTGAGCATTGTGTCTGAACTTAAATCATTGTCTGCATGTTTACAGCAGAGCGGTGGCACTGAAATGAGCTGTGTGGAAAATGTTTGGACAAGATGTAAAACAAAGAAAGACCGTGCAGCTCATGCTCTCAGTAAAGTGTTTGTGTTTAGATGATCTCAGTGTATCCTGTGGTAGATCCAGCGCTGGCAGAACAGTGCGTGTGACTGCTGCTGCTGCTGCTGCTGGTGTTGGCGGTGCCTGCGGTTCTCTGCAGGCAAATGGGGTTGATACACCATGACAGCCTCCAGATACCTTTTACAGATGCGGTCACAAATGGAGTAAAGGTCAGCGAATGCATCACACTCAAACTGCGTCCCTTCTTCTCACTAACGCCCCCGTTCCTTGTCCTCTTCCTGCGTTCGTTCCCTCGGGTTATTGATCCTCCGTCCCTTCCGTCGAACACACCGTCCTCATCTCGGATACGTGGCCTGCATTTGGCCTCATCAGCCCGGGAGTGAAATGACATTTAAGTCCAGCAGCAAGTCCGTGTGAAAGTGTACAATGTTGCCGGTGACCTGCGAGGCGTGTCCGTAGGGTATATCGTCAAAAATAATGGAAAATGATAGCATAGGCCACATTTTCCCCAAGGTAAAATGGTCAGGCAGTTCTGAAGTTATTAATTTCTTTAACAGGAAAAAAAAATGCAAAGTAATGTTAATCTGTTGTGAGCCTGCAGGAGATTTTTTTCTCAATCATCTTTTAGTCTATAAAATATCAAAGAATAATGAAAAATGCCCGTTATAATCTCTCAGAGCTCAAGGTGGCTTCTTCAAATTCCTGGTTTTAACAAACTATCGGTCCAAAAACCCAAAAATACTCAGTTTACTATCATATATGACAACGAAAAGCAGCAAATCTTCACATCTGGGAAGTTGAAATAATAGAATGTTGAGCGTTTTTTGCTTGATAAATGTGAATCAGCTAATCAATTAACCAAATAACCATTTTAACTGTAGACTAAACAAAACATTAACATAAAACATTTACAGCTAAGAGGCTGGTTTGCACTGGTTTGAACTGGTCATACTGGATGATTTACACACAGATATAATGAAAAGGTCACAAGGATCATTTTTTATCCACTGATACATTTCTTTATTGATTTTTTTTTTTTAAGCCAGGATGAAAAGTGCTCGTTTAAACAAACTTCAATGCTTTCAGGTCCTTTCAGAGAAGATTTAATGTCACTACTGCTGAAACTGAATCTACAGAAAACTAACCGTCCATTTGGATTATCAACTAAATTACTGTTAAAGTAACCTACTGAGGAATACGATTAGGAGTCTACAGCCATGCTAGTGGCTCGGTGAGGCTGTACTTGGGCACAGCTGTGCTTTAAGCTAAATGCTAACATTAGCTAACAAACTCACAAGGTGAATGCTAAAATGCTGATGCTAAACAAATAAAATTTTTACTGTACACACAGTATGTGTAGCTGAGGCAGATGGGAATGTTTGAAATTTGTTTGAAAGTATGATGTCATAACCCAAGGTACTGGATAGTTTGGATTTTATACTCGATGGTAGCGCTTACTGAGTGGGACATAAATATATGAACCAAATTTCATGGTAATCCATCCAATCATTGTTGAGAAATTTCACCATTAAAAAAAAAAAGCCACAAATGTGACATCATGGCTCAAACTGATTCACTGCTTTTTTCTGCTTTATATCCCTGAAAATTGAAAATCTTTGGGTTTCGGACTGTTGGGTGAACGATATTAGCAATTTGAAGATGTCACCTTGGGCTCTTTTGTTGAAATTGTGATTGACATTTGACATTTTTACAAACTAGTTGATTAATCAAAAACCTAATTGACTGATTAATTAATAATAAAGCAATCCTCAGGTTTATTCAAGCATCAAAGTCACAGCTGCCAAAGCAGATGAACGTATGATTATCTGTGGTTGTTATCGGTTTATTATCCATTTTCTGCAACTACTGAAAATAACCCCAAAAGGTTTCATGGGTATAAAGAGACAGACGCTGACATGTGATACGCAGCCGTTCATCATGTTAGGACAGCCAAGCATGATGGCGTGGAGTGATGCCTGTCATAAATCACACCGCCCCTGGTTGTATCTACACATGCAGATACTTCTGTTTGGAGATATCGGCTGCTGAGACTTTCGCCTCCACTCCGGTACCGCAGAGGTCAAAGAAAATGTGTCAGTGGTGCTCAGACAATGATGTTTTTAAAAACTCAACAGCAAAGCATCTTCCAGAACAATGACTCAGTAGCTAAAAACAAACCCACAGACCTCAGTTGTCTTTAAAAAAAAAACTATTTAAAAAGGATAAGAAGTTGTGAAAATGGTCCGCAGTGAGGTCTGTTGATCAAGCGTAACCAGGACATTGTTTCTGGAAACACATGTTGCTGTTGAGTCTTTTAAATGTCTTCAATGTTTTGAGCACCACATTTATACAAGATCTATCAATTTCCATTGTCCTAGGGTGGCAGCAGAAGTCTAAAAAAAAAAAAACATAACATCTGCATGGTGCCACTGTGCAGGTAAAAGAGAAATGTTTTTGTGATACTGTGTGAATTGACCCGTGAAGAACAGGGGAAGTGGTTTAGGAGTGCAGGTAAATACCATTATGCTTAGCTAAGGTTACAGATAACCTTAATCAAATTTGTTTTGACCCACAGGAGCTGATGCACTACCCAAACAAAATATCATTTCATTGTGCTGAATGTGCTTAACATACAGTAGTTCTTATAAACATCCTATTTAAAATGGAAGAGGAGCTTTAATCCTCAATCACTGACAAAAGAAGAGGTATATCTATATCAGGATCTTTGAGTAAACATTGCTCAAAGCTTCTGAGGGGGCATCAGTGACCCTTATTAACCTCTACTGCCAATCAGAAACGACTGCAACTGCACTGTCACTTCTTCTTGTATAAGTTTTTGCAACAGCCTGCCATCCCGGGGTTGTTAATATAAAAACAACAAAATCTCACACTAACAGGGGCCAAACATATAAAAAGCTAATATATAAATAGCTGGGTGAAGAACCCTTGTCTTGTATTTACACATGGCCTGTGATTCCTGGCAGTGGGTTGGGAAGGTTTTACTCCTCAACAAAACACAGACCAGAAATTACGTTACGAAAGCCAGATATCTCAGCACTGAGTCAGCCATATTGATCGACAGCTCTGTTCAAGATATACTATGGTCCTTTTCAGCTACAGGATGGCAAAAAAGCTGCTTTAGATTAGCCTTTCATAGGAAACTGCACCAACTAAGTTACCTGGAAATCACTGCATACTTCTGCTACATCTGTACTTCTTTCCGTGCCTTCTGCTCAGGAATCTCATAGCCTCGAGACATCC
The DNA here is from genome assembly GCA_029490765.1 of Euthynnus affinis. Lineage (NCBI taxonomy): Eukaryota > Metazoa > Chordata > Actinopteri > Scombriformes > Scombridae > Euthynnus > Euthynnus affinis. The sequence continues at coordinate 7,249,008 of CM055847.1, read as the reverse complement.
ATGTCTGGTGTACATCAACAACAACGCACACACTCTATGGAAGACTTACCTTTTCCACCCTTCATATCTTTTCTGAGTGAATATTTTATGCTCTGCTGGTCACTAAACTGCCTGTCCCTGAGCGTCATCTTTCCCCCCCTTTGTGTGGAAGCAAGTGGTTTCTCTTCTACAGCACTTAGTGCCTTTGCAGCAGATTGAGCGTTGCCATGATCATGAACGAGTCATGAGCCCCACGGCGCAGTTAAAGAAGAAACAGAGGAGGCACATACAAGCAGTGTTCAGAGGAGCTTCACTAAACGCAGACATGCTCAGAGGTTGTCTTAAGGCTGAAAGACAGGCCTTTTCTTTCAGAGACAGTGAGGAATGTCCTAGAAATTGGGCGGCTGCCGTGGATAATACAGCAACCAATAACCCTGTTTCCCTCAGCTGGAATGATGAGATACTGTTTGGCATGCTTATCTCAAGAGATACTTAATGGAAGGAACATTTATATCGCCGATAGCCATCAGAGCATTCTGTTTTACAAGTTGCCTTCTTAAACCATTAAGAGTTTTATGTCCTCGAGCACAGGGTTTTGTTTTACACTGGGAAAAGGATACTGAATAGGTTCAGTCTGAGCAACTGATGTTTTAGGCTATAAAACATTAAATTAGCACATGGTTTTATGTTTATCTACCAATCTTTGATGGTTTTTAAAATTATGTTTAGTGATAACCATGATCTCTAGGTAACTAGATTCAAAGATTGAAATGAAATTTCAAGATTTTAGGTTCCACTTAAAGGGAAAGTTCATCCCAAACTCAAAAATACATATTTGTTTATATATTCCTCTCCTACCTTTAGTGCTATTTATCCATCTAGAGTTTTAGAGAGAAATCAGCTGCCTTCTGTTGAATACAATGGAAGTGGATGGTACTCTGCTTGTGGTGCTCAAAGCACCAAATAAATACACTCGAAAAACTTAACAGCAGTGTTGTTCTCCAGAAATCATGATGCGCTTACTCAAGACAATCCACAGACCTTGCTGTGAGCAGTTTCATGTAGGAACTATTTTCTTGATACCGAACTACACTTGCCAACCGTCTCACCGCACAGAAGGAAGCATTCATCTACTCATAGTTGGTGGCTGTAGTTCGGACTGTGCCCTTTAAGAAGAACTTTTAACAGTGTTACATGCAGAGTATGTTTAGTGCCATTATAAGCCAATGTGTTGAATATTTTTTTCTGATTAATTGTATACAATTAATTGTACAATATAGTGAAAACATTTGATGAGAGTCAAGGAGATTCTTCAAATAGTTTCTTTGTCTGACAGAATGTTTTTGCTCGGTAGTGGCTTAATTAATTATCTGTATATTACATTGGTCTTTTGTCAATCAACTGATCGATCGGTTTAATCCTTTTCCCAATAAATAGTTACATCTTGTAATTCTCTGTAAAACCACAAATTGGCATTTTACATTTCTGTCTGTGCACAGATTAAACAAACAAGATATAATGTGTCAATTAATGAGCTCTAGATGCTAGTGGGTGTATGAACTTTGGACAGAGCAACTCCAGCCGCTTCCATTCATTATGCTAAGCTAATCACCTCCGAGCTCCATGATTAATACACAGACATGAGACAGATATTGATCTTCATATCTCAATTTCTGAAAGGAAGCGCATTTGTCCAAGTGTCCAACTATTCCTTTAATAGATATGGTACGTTTTGTCCAAAATACATCCAATAAATTCCATTATTGAGTAATTTGTTTTGGAGTAATCATCATATATATGATCCACGCGGCTGCTAAAAAAAGTGTACATTTTGCAGGCTGAGGTTTCAGGAAGGAAGTAGTGTTGAATGACCTGTTGTTAGGAACAATGTCACACTGCAGCCCACAGTATTTCTCAGTGTGACACAATAACGACTTGTTCTTGCCATTGAACATTGTGGCTCTGTTTGGACTGGTGCCATAACTGCGCTGTCAGGATTTTGCTTCCCCTCACCAGCTCCCCAAACAAACTCTGACTATACTCTGCCTCTCTCTACCACATAATGGCGCCTTCTTCTCGTACAATGCAGTCACTAAACTATGTGTAGTGACAGCGGCTGATGTAACGCTGCGGTCATTGAGGCCGTTCGTCTCGCCTGGCTTGCTCAGAGGCACGTTGGCAGAGTCTGAGCTGAGATTTCTCATCGACTGTTTGGAGCTGCTTGTGTGCCTGACACCATAACTCATGCTCGCCTTGCCTGGATGTAATGGTTAAGAGGAACATTGTACAGTACAGCACTAATGGCGGAGGAATGACATCCATTCTCAGTCAAAGCAGATTGAGGTTGAGCCATCCGTTACGAAAGAGGGATAGCCTCGTTTCCTTTGACTTGATTAGAGTGGTCGGCCAACCAATAAACTCAGGGACAGATATTAATGTAATTGCTGAAGCAGCTGGTTCCTGTCTGAGTTATGATCCATTGTTTGAGGGGAAAAACCAGCGAGAGGGGAATCGGAGAGAAGGGAAAGAGTATAACCATTTGTTAAGAGAGAGAAAAAGAGGAAGTCCACAAAATTGTGTTTGCACAACAGACACAGTGTGTCTGAGTGTGAAGGCCTATCAGCGATTGTACTTCAACAACTAAATGCCCCTTTTATACTCTGATGAATATTGCTGTCTACCCTTCACTGAAACTGTCAGTGACTCATCGCTACAATGCACAGCACATCATACCTGAGAGCTCTTGAAGTCGAACATTCCCAACTGTCCTTGCCAAGGTCTTTCCTAAGCGACTGAGCTCCTAATTGTGTTTTCTTCAGATATTTGTTGCTTTGTTGGAAGCTTTCATTTAGACATTGTTAAAAGGCTTAGCGAGGCTTTATTGTGATTATCACGCGGATATTCCGTTGTAGCTAAGGGCTGTAAGGCTTTCACCCTTGTACTCATAGTAATTTCTTGGGTGTAATGTTTTGACCATGAATATTAACTCATTCTTGATAGGTGCATCAAGTTTATTTGTTTGTCTTTACAATACTTCTTACATTTTTTTTTGTAGAAAAAGAACCTTACTATGACTGCAACAAACTTTCATCATTATGGATTACTCTGCTGATTATTTTCTCAATTAGTTGTGTGTCAGAAAATGGTTTAAAAAATGCCCAAGATGAAACCTATAATGTCCTGTATTGTCCCAACCAATAGTCGACCCAAAGATATTCAGTTTACTGACATAGAAGACTAAAAACAACAGAAAATATTCACATTTATAAAGCTGGAACCAGAGAATTTTGAAATTTCTTTAAAAAAAATGACTCATAACAATGAATCAATGTCAAAATAGTTGCAGATTAATTGTCTGTCAATCAGATAATCAGTTAATTGACTAATCTTTACAGCTCTAAACCTGATTCACACTGCTTGGATCTTCTGCATTTAACTATTTGTTTATGTAAACAGACAGACAAAAAACAGAACTAAAATGAACAGAAAATGTCTGAAATACCTTCAGATCCAGGCTTCCACTCTTCTTTGAGGGGAGTCGAAGCCTGTTCTTCTACTGCCACCTGGTGGTTAAAGAGGAGTAATGCAAATGTAGTGCAGTCACAGGGGAGTTAGACACTTATGCAGAGCTGCACACATCAGCTGCACCCTGTCCACACAGCATTTCCTATTCTAAATATGGCCATGACCTGTTTTAATGTTTAATGTTTGCAGTCTGCAGGCAAGCAGAGGCCACCGTCAGCACATTTCAGATGCAGCTAAATGTCTGCAGCACAGTGAGACTAGCCATAGGTATCATAATAATGCACATGTGCTTTTAACAAACGTTTATCAGATCTATTAACACTTAAAAAATGTAAAACTTTATCCTCAAGATGATAATTCTTCATGGACAACTGAGTCCACTAGAAGCCAAATAATGCTAGATTTGCTCATGTATGGACACTGTTATATAAAATATGTGTAATCAACAGAACAGAATCTGTAATATACCTAAATGCGCACATAAATATGATTTCCACTAGATGGCAGGTAAAGCTCATGGACTCGACGCCTGGGTCTCTTTTCCCCCCGAAGCTGCTCATGAGTTTTCCATCTAATCATGTCTTATTCTGCTGGGAGCTGCCTCCCGGAGTATCACACCTGCCCACTTCCTTTTTTGCCTTCATGCCAGGGGAATGCAGTAACCTGCTCCCACAATGCACCGCAGCTCCCCTCCGTGAGGAAACACTGTAGTGGTGCTGTGAGCATATGGCACTTTCTTAAAAAAATAAAAAAATAAAAAAAAAAAATAAAAAAAGAAGAAGCCAAAAATTAACCTTTACTATGAAATGCTGTATGTTAATTCTGACAGGCACTGAGGCTCATGGGGAGAGAGGGATGTTGAAGGCTATGGGACGTCATTTTTTTTGACGTTTTAAACTTTGCCTCTGAGGAGATTGATGCAGCTCATTTTCATATGCAAACAAGTGTAAACTGGGATTCCAAACTTTTTTATTGAGATGGTAACAAATGTGAAACTTCAACCATCACTCCTCTGAGGGAAGGTCTATACTGACAACTTGCAATTAATTAAATTTGGATGTAATCATAATTCATTTGATTAAAACAAAAAAAAAATATGAGACTTTGGTGTTATTCTCTGAATCCTTACTCACAAGAGAAGAATTTGTTGATAAATTAGATGTTTTTTTTTCTTTTCAGTACCACATAGCTGCCCAGATAAATGTAATTCAGCTAAAAGTCTATTTATTTAAATACTTTAAGTCTTAATAGTGGACGCTTTCACTGCAGATTTTGCAGATTTGGGAATATGTGCTGCTGTAGAGTTTGATTAGAATGAAATCCTGCTTAATGGGCCTCTTCTAGCCACACTGCTTCAGGCTACTGCAACAAACAAAGAATATCTGAATATGTGAATATCATCATCATCACTGCTTTGTGATAAACATGACATTTTGATATTTCAAATGATAAGAAGACTTTTAGAGTGATGTGTATTATCTTTATCTGGAGTAGAGTATCAGTATCCCCCCATCTTTCTTTACTTATCACATCCTCGGCCCTTTGTTTACTGCAAACCACACTGTGCTGCATTGTTTGTCAGGCTGAGGGAGCCTTGATGGAATCAGAGTCCATTAACATGGAAGGCAGCGTCGAGGTGACTTTAGCTCCTAATTAAAAACAGATGTGTCCATTTAATAGTCTTAATACTTTGTGGGAGAGCGAGACAATCACCGCAGAAATATCTATTTGCCTCATTAAATCGGGAAGCTTGATCATGATGAGAAGCAGGGTAATGAATGAAGACAGACATGTTTACCGGGTTGTTTAAACAGTGTTTGCTGGGAGGAGAGAGGGTGGAATCTAGATGGACTGTTGTTTGGTGGCGGGGTGAGGAGGAGGGAGTCCTCAGCTAGTTGCAGACTGATATGATGAATGGTGTGTAAACTTAGGTAAAAACAAGGAGGAGACATAAGAAACTGGAACAACTCAGTGTCAACAGTCATTGACTTTCAGTCCAAGTTAAAAAATATCAAGCCCCGCAGGTAGGTTAGTTTGGTGAAGCGGCGTTGGATCACTGCTTATGGGTGTTGTTTTCCTTCAGTAATGCATTAAAAGGGACATATCATGCTTTTAGTGATTTTCTGTTACTTTTATACTGTTATGATTTTGGATGTCTGTTGGGCAAAGGTCCAAAATGTGAGGTAAATGTAAGGGGCAGGCTCTGAACACACTGTTTTCAATGTTATCTCTACTTCCTCCTTGAGATGACTACTACTTCCTCCTTGAGATGACATCAGATCAATCACACATGCCCATAAATGGCCATCAGATCCATAGTCTTAGTTGCTACGCTTGTTGCTAAGGTTATTGCCCCGGAGCTAAAACGGCCTGTTTCAGAGAGAGGCTGAACTGAGGGGCCACATAAAGGGCCAGTATAAGATAAATAAGAAGTTATTTGAACTGTAAATCATGCAAACATATTCCAGTAGAGCCTCAGGATATAAATATAGACCCGAGAATGTGCATGATACATCCCCCTTAAGGTAATATGACTAGCTAATCACAGTACAACCTGAAACTTCAAATTCATCTGAAGTCAATGGTGGTTAAACACTTTTGCACCACATTTGAGCCGAAACTGTCAGCACATCGATTAAAAGCCACCAATGCTTAAGTATTGCACTTTCGTTAAGTCGTGAGACTCACGAGAGACCAATTTCAAAAAGAAAGACTGAAATATTCTGACTAGTATGGATCAAGTTCCAAAACCAATGGATCCTACACGTCCTATTATTCAACAAAATAGTCATTCATTAAACTCTCCACACCTTGTACATGCCCATTTCTTTCGAACGCCACACCTCCAGTTTGTAACGCAGGCTCTCTGTTAATAATTGAACTGTCAAGCCTAATCTGAGATAACCCTGATGACATCATTAGGGTTATCTGCAGAGTGTCCCTTTAAGATGCAGTTCCTCTAGTGGCCACTATGTGCTACAAAAGCTCTGTGAACTGAAAAAAACTCCAATTTCTTACTTGAAAAATAAAGTGATGGTACAATTTAGTCTCAACAGATTAAAAAAAAACAGTTTTTTTTTAAAAGATAACAAGGTTTAAAGAGAAACAGCTTAAGGATTGTGTTTGAATGATCGATTGGTCTATCATCAGGTCATACTCAGCTATGGTGGCTGCCACTTGCTCCCCCTCAGCTGCATCATGGATCCTTCCTTTTTGCCAAAATTTGGGTTTTCTGGCTTCAGTAACTGCCAAGATGGCACCAAGCAGTGATCCTAAATCCAGACTTCAAAACCTCCCAGATCATCTGGGACATCACAGATGCTGCATCCATGTTTTTCTACAGTGTATGTTTCAAACACAATCTACAACACTTCTTACTGTCTTATTTGCTTTGTTAAGTTCACTTTACATCTGGGAATTATTTAAACTATACCAAAACAGCATCATTTACATAAACACTTGAAATTATTGAATTATTTACTTGGATGCAAATCACACGCTTTTTTTTTTTTTTTTACTGTCCCTTGTTGCTGTAGTTGCTGTTGTTTATCAATTAGTTGCAACCTACTGAAAGTCATGTGAGATATTATCAGCATTTTGGCTGATAAACCGAGGTCAAATTAACTGATGAAACTTACTTTCTTACAATGATGGTGAATGAAAAAGTTTCATGTGTTAAGACCAGTCATTGTTTGAAATGCTGGTTTACTCACACAGTATATTCTAAATCAGTCTTTCGACCCCTGAGGATGGAGCCAATATGCAGTTGAATCTCATCAAATAAGGAGTAAAGTATTTGCCTCTTTGGACTATATGAACTTTTATGTTGTAAGGATATCTGCTAAAATACCCAACATCATGCTATGGCTGTATGGGCTATTTTCAGTGCTAATTAAACTGGTTTTGGGGGTTTTCTCGATTTATTAACTGTTTATTTTGTCCAAAACTAGGGGTGTGTGGTCCAGTAAGGGCACCGCAATTCAAACTGTGAAATATATATATTTTAATGAACAATCGAAAAAGAAGAAGAAACATGCGATGACTGATGAAAAAGCTCTCTTTGCCTGCACTGATCGCACAGACCACACCGATATCAGCCAAACGTTAGTCTCAGTAAGACAGCGAGAACATCAACCCCTAAGTGTAAAAGTAGTGTTACTGGCATTAGTAACTGTAATATAATTACTGCATTTCAAACAGTCAACCCTTACACTACTCATTAAAAAGTAAGAACATTACTGTTATACATTACACATAATGCGTTTTTGCCCAAAACCGCTAGCCAACAGCAGCTAGCAAAATACACAGCTACCTAGGGCTATGGCCCCATCTAGTGGCAAAGTCATGCCACAACACTGTCCAACACCAACACAAAACCCAACATTGATACATCTACAATGATATAAAACACTTAAAAGGTTAAGCCTTTTGCTTCATGAATGACTCCACTGGCTCATGTTCTATTGATCGACTAAATGTTTAACAGGCTGTTGGCAAAGCAAGTTGCCTTGTCAACGGTTTCAGAATTATTGTGGTATTAGTGTACATCATATGCATGTCAAGATCATTTAATTTATAATACATCCACTGTTTAGTAAGGCACATGCACACAAGCACACACACAAAAACACACACACACACACACAAATATAGGCATGCACAAAAGCAGAAACCTAAGCCCAGCTGACTGGTTGAGCAGTGTGAATGCACTCTTGTTTGTATGACAAGGACAAAGATGTGTGTGGACACTTTAGCCTTGCTCAGGGATCCGCTGTCACATCCCATCATCAGAGCGGCGCGTTTACACCAGCTGCTGCTCCAGGACGGCTCACTAAGTGGGTGGTGAACCTTCTACAGGTCGACAGTGGTGCTCATGTTAGGATCAGTGTCAGCGTTGCTGTTCCAGCCACTGCATGGTGAAAAATCCTGCATCTTTTAAAAGCCCATAAATTAAAATTGTTTCTGAATCATGATAAGGATTTGATTCACATGGAAAATATTGAGGACAAACATACCGGGAATAGAGTTTCTATTGCGAAAAAGCAGAACTTGCACCTGAGTAAATAAAACAACAGAAGCAGACAAATAACAAAACTGATGCTATATCAATATAATATGTGAGATCAGACGTGCACATATTTGTGTATGCATAATAGGCCATGATTACATTTTTGGCATTTAGTCTGATTCCAAATGATTACAACCATTAAGCATTTGATGTTGAATAGAAATGTTGCGGGTTCTAATGGATTTATGGATGTAACAAAAGCTAATTACCACTTTCGCTGTTCAATTTTAAAAGGTTTATAGGATAAGCTAGGGCAGTATAGAATTGGTAGGTTGATATACTAATGACGGAGGAACCCGACCTAAAGAGCAGCTGAACCAAGACCTTGTTATTTCCAGACATTTCATTTCAAGCGACCACCCTTTTTCATTCATCATCATGTGGATTTACATTTATATTTTCTAAATCTTGTCTGATGTAGGTTTATGAGACTGAACACTGACAGGTTATCATTCATAAAGCTAAGCGCTGGGATGTCAGGTGCTCCCCAGTGATGTTTCTTGCATCCTGCACTTGCATTCAGTGTAAAAAAAACAAAAAAAAAAAAAAACAAGAGCTTGGCAGCACGTTACTCATCCAGTGGATAGGTTGTTGGTGAAGTTGTTAGCGTAGATAATGAGCTAATTGGCACTGGACGGATCTGCTGTGTGTGCTGGAAAATAAAAAGATCCCATGAGACTTGAACCTACCTCCAATTGGGAGATGGTGGGGCTGTGTGTGTGTGTTTGGATGTGTGAGTGTGTTCTCAGTGGTGTAGTTTCTAATGTAGCGTAAGAGAAATGGGAATAGGAAGACATGTGAAACAGACACATTAGCAAAGGTCAAAAGGGAGGTTGAAGGTTAAAGGCACCAAAGAGGAGAGTGAAAAGAAAACATGATGATGTTGCATGAAGGTGAAGGTCAAGGGCATATCTGGGACTGACGCTGTCAAACTGTGCTAGGTTATCAACACAACAGCAGATTGACGTAAAAGCCTCATAACCTTTTTGATTTCAATATTACCAATGAAAAACTTTGATTTAAACATTTCATATGGCCCTCTAGGATCTGATGAAACAGAGGTGGAAACCAAATGAATGAAGTGTTAATGATTTTATTTTAGCATTAGTTGTCACTGTTAAATGAGTAGCATTAGCAATAGTTTTACTCACATTAAGCCTTTTGATTGTTGTTTGATCATTTTATATCATCTTTACAATGATGTTTCATCCAACCATCAGCCTGCACTCCGAACTCATTTAAATAGATGTTTCCATCTCAGTCCGATCTTTGTCAGGCCAACATTTTTTACCATGTATCCACATCATATAAATTCTGTCTTAAATTTTTCCCGCAAAGTGCCATTATACTTTCTGCATCCGCATGGCTGCAAGGGTTTGTGTGTCGTAAATTTTGTCATCTACCGAGGTCAACGAGTATACACCGGCAACGTGTGTCTGCAAAACTGGAAGTATATTAGACACTTAAACATCTGCCAACAATAGCCCAAAGTCAAAGATACATTTACTAATAAAATAATATCCACAAGGTTGAATAATTCACGTAAGGGCACATGGAAAAAAGAAAAGTCGACTGAAGTGCATCCTTAAGGAAAGTTATGTTAATAGACATTTTTGGTTTACCACAGAGCCGTGGATAAATCATCTTTTGCTGCATAAAAGTATTGTGCTGCTTCCACTTTTACCACTTCTATTGTTGGATGTGTTTTGGTTTATTGAAGAAATGAGCTAAATGGCAGTGCTCACCTTGTCTAACAACTCACTGTCCATTCACTGACAAAAAAGTATAATATATTTTGATGTTACTTTCATTTACCAAGGTTAGTTTTCTTCTGTTGTGAAAATTTAAGTATATTTTTGTCAAATAAAGAAAAAAAACACTGAAACACTGGAGAACAGTTTTGTTTCCAATAAGTTGACTTTTCAGGGATATAACAACAGTCTCATAATCCTCATAATAAGCAGGGAATGACTCTGACTTTCCATTATTTAACAGGCCAATATTGGTACACTGATATCGATCCAACTCCACTCTAAATGTCAACCTTCCCTGGAGGAAAGCTCTATCAGCTCTCAGGGACCCAGACGGAGTTGACTGTAAACATGACTGCACGAGCGGGGACCCAACTGTCTTCTGAGGGGTAATTATTATTATTAGCGCTCTGAGCTGCAGTGCGTCCCCACGAGGTCTCCAGAACAATGAACATCCACATGGCTGCTGTGACAAACGCTCGTCTAGGTATCCGAATGAGTCAGCGAGACGTTAATACCCAGGCTAATAATGGCTGCCAAGTGGAGCTAACACCGAGCTAATAGTAGCGGTGAGGGACAGGCAGGCGCCACCATGGGGATGCATCTCACTCAAACTTGGCCATCCAGAGGCCTCATCCTCAGGCTATAATTAGTAGCCAGTGACAACAAGGCGCAACAGAGGAGAAGCAGCATGCCAAGCAGGTACACAAGGGTCTGTACAACAATAATAATTACCAGTCACCAAAACAATCAACTCCCAGTGCTGAATATTCTATTACATACGATATGTGCTAAGTTTTAACAAACAATACAGATCATGACCAAGTTCAACAACAACCAAAATGCATTCAAAGTGTGTTCACAGTCTGAAAAGCTTTGGAAACTATATTTATAACTGTACAATCTAATGCAGTTCAATATATGAGCAACAGTAAAACTTTTGAGAAGCCTGTAAAGGACAGTTTTTGGGTTTCAAGAGAGATGTTTACTCAACTTTACTCACTGTAGTTTATGGTGTTAAGTCTGGTGATTTTCTATATTTTGTGATTGCCAATAAATCCCATGAAAAGACCCACATCAACAATAAACTGATCCTACTGACACATATTTCCTTATAGTCTATTCCTTTGTCCAAAAACTATGACAAACACATAACTGAGCCACACCTTTGCACTGGTTGACATGTTCCTTCATGACAATGAACATGTTTATTGTTCTTGATCATACGTGCACCACCCTTTTACTATAAATACTCACGAGTGAACCGAATCTGTGGCTGAAAACAGTCCCCAACAAACACGCTATTATGTTTTCTAGAGATTTACGTCTTCAATAGGAAACAATGGGCTTGATGCAGAGTGCCAGACAGGGTAAGAAGTCGGAAAGTATTGAGTATTTTGGTCTTTTTATGCGATTTGATGACAATAACAAAAATATAGATTATCACCAGCCTTATCCTTGGACGAATAAAACAGAAGTACACTATAAAAATATGGCTATCACCATACAACGCAATTCAATAAAACAATGCTGTAAACAAAAGCCTCATAAATTATTGTCACCTTAAATATCACTATATCAACACCTCTCTAACACAGTCTCAGCAAAACATCACACATCATAAGCTTCATACAGGTAGCTTTTTTGTGACATGCACAACAACATGTTAACAACATGGCTGTTGGATTCTATTATACTGTACAAGTGCTCATGATATTATAATATATAAATAGAAGCTGCTAAATATGACTTCTGATGCCTTATTTGAAATCATGGGTTATGCCATATACCACTGGATCAGCTCCCGTATAACACCAAATTATCTGCTAGGAAAAAAAGTGTTAAAACAAGGAAGTGATTAAGTGTTGTCTGCCACTACATGAGTTCAAACAGACAGGAGGTGACACTATGCAGACACTTCAAGGCAAAATAACAACAGGTAATGTGAGGTCAAATAGTCTTGATAGAGTTTATACTCTTTGTGCATTGTTCTTTGCTTTCCTTTGTTACTTTGACTTCTTCTCTGAATCGAGCTTCTAGTTCATATAATGAAACTCAATCTGACGGGGAAAAAATGTGTCAACTGTGAAACAATAACCTAATTTAATAATCTAACAAAAAAAAACAAGATAAAGAAGAAGAAAAAAGTTACCAAGGTTTTGTACTCTGAATTTGCAAAGAAATAAGGAATCTAACCAGCTCACTGTTTGTTCATTTTGTACCAAATAGCTTTTTTTTTTTTCCCAGTGACGAGTACAGAAATGAGCATATAGCAAGTGCAAATGTTTTAACAGCAATCTAACAAAAATGAGGCAGAAGCCCATTATCCTTCTTCAAAATACATATCAGGCCTTTACCAAGACACAATCTCTATCCTCACTGATGGTCTAAGACGCAATTACCACATCCAATAAAACAGCAGACATTTTCATATTTCATTGTCCCCCGAGTACGAGACTCAGTTGTGGAATTATTGACCTGCTATGTTCAACTGGCTGAGTGTAGTTTTAAATATGAATGCCACACGTCTTATGTGCACTACATTAGAATCCTCTCTGTCTTGTAATGTGGAAGTAAATGGGGTCTTAAGGACATCAAACATGTTTTAAAGTAAAGTAGATGGGATGAGGAACTGACCCCATCCTGTCTATTTTTCAAGTGCCCTCTAATCCCACATAAAAGCTGTTTGAATCCTCGCTTTCAGAAGAAAACCTTGAAACATTTTTTTTTTTTTGAGAAGGAACAGTTGAAAATGATGTCATTGATTGATATCTAATATGAAATGAAATTGTCCTGAATGAAAACCAGGTGCACACAGAGACGAGAAATACAGTTAAGTAAGTGCAAAAAGTATTTTTCTATTGGTTAACATTTTATTGTTCAGTAAATTTTAAACTGTAAGCCTCGTTCCTCCGTCCTAATAATTTCTATTAGATGTGTTACCTGTATTGCATTATGCATTATGTATTGTATATTTTGTGTGTTGTGAAAATCTAACAACCTTGCCCTAAACAGAGAATTGTTATGAAAGTATAATTTTCAGGGAGCTTTATCAATTTTTAATATATTATATACATTTTAACTGAGCGATATTTGACTTCTCTACATGCAAAGCTACATCCAAAACCATAAAACAAAGCACTTGTAAACATGTTCCTGATTTGTCTAACTTTTCTTGACTTTCTTTCATTCAGTACCTTATCAAATATAGAACAAATACACTGCACATACAGTATATAGTCCTGTATTGACTGTGATAAAAGGAAGTGTTAGTTGACAAAGCTCTGTGTTTGGAGACCTCCCAATGCGGCTGTTGCTGCAACACAGTATCTAAAGCCGACCCCTTGCTGCACCGAGCCCAGGGGCTGATGGGAGTTCTCTGGGGAACCATTAGCGAACGGATCGGCAATGTGGCGTGCAGGGAGCGAGCGCAATTTATGGGAGAGCGCCGAAACTCACAACACTCTAACAACACCTGTCACCCCTGCGCCTAATGAGAAACACAATTAGCAATTAACAGTGCGATCTGTCAGGGCTAATACCTGCCTCCCTGCGCGCACACACACACACACACATACACACAAATGCACAGCAGGGAGGAGGAACTAGACCCCCTTCATCAGCACTTCCATGCAGGTATGAGATGAGCCCAAACAAGCGGATCAATTAGACAGGTGATGTAATGTTGTGAAACCTAAGCTGATACCTCAGTGGCAGATTTTCTAAACAGTGTCCTCGATGATGCTCCACAGTGACTTTTAAGACAGGAATTAAGTGTGGTTTTTATCACTCGGTGGGGAACTTAACTTTGGAGTTGGATGCGCTGCATACTGGCCGTAGATCATACAGCGCGGGCCATTAAACTGTGTGTGCGGGAAGTTTGTCAAAATACACTTCCCCGCTAGATTTTGGGTGCTCTATTCTTCCTGTAAAACAACTGCTGCCGTGGGGATTAAGAGAAGAAGAACTCAAGTGAATATAAACAGCACGGCCGGTTAGTTGTTTCCTCAAGGACACCGACTTCCAAAACACTTATCAATAATCAATTTATTAGATTCCTTGCACCTCCTGGTATTTCTTACTGATTCTTTCTGAGGAAGCTTCTAGTGGTGTGCAGGTTATCAGCAAAGTCCTCCAGACAATAAAGGAGGATTGTAATGCACAGACCTTGTACATAATTAATAGTTAAGATGTGCACATTGTTGTTTCATGTATATACATACATTAAGCAGTCCATATCATCATGTTAGCATTCAAGACTTTTGTTTGTTCTCATGGAAGTGAAATTTTCTGTCGATATTACTTATGCTGCAGTGGAGAAATCTGCTAAATCTTTAATGAGTCTCAATAAACGGGGAAAACAAGCCTACTGCTGTTACTGGAAGCCTAAATACAACTAAATGAATGCTGCATTTTCAGCTACTTTACTATCTTGATGCATTTCTGCGCATATTTGCTCTGTAATTATGATATAGAATAAAAGAGAGAGGTCAAAGGTCAAGTTTGGTGACTGCTTGGAAGAGGTTTCAATGCTCAAAAGATACATCTTCAGGGCAGATGACAGATGCCAAACAAAAGGTTTATATCTACCTGGTTTATATTCAAGTTTAGCAATGTTCAAGTCCAATTTAAATTTCTATTTTTGCATACAGACATCATGAAAATTTCTAGTAAACACTCTAACACATATCCCGCCTCGCACACACCAGCATAAACACTGGCTGTCTTCTAATTGGATTACACCAGTAAGTGTGTTTGTGTGTGTGTGTGTGTGTGTGTGTGTGTGTGAGTGTGTGTGTGGCATCTCCAGCATAGTAATTGTGTCAGCCTTGTTGGTCAGTAGGGAATTGAAGTGTTAAATCCAATTCTGAATTTGTATCTCTCGTACAGAGGAGGGGGAGATGTAGCGTGAGTACCAACCATATGTCACCGTCCCCAATTCAGAGGGATTGAATATGGATGAGACACAACTCGGGGTCCTGGCGTCGCCACTGGTAGCAGGTTTGGGTTGTAACTGTGTACGCTCATTTGTTATCAGCAAGGAAGTGGAGTTGTAGACACCGGCACAAACTGACAAAGATTTTCCTTAATTAAGATAAAACTGATTCAGTGGCTTTGACCCTAAAGTTTCTCTTGTACTGTAGTGCAAAAAAAAAAAAAAAAAAAAAAAGCATTTCATGGATTGGTGTTTGTATCTTTTTATACAGGAGAACTGCTCATATGCATTTTTGGATGTTACCTAAATAAGCTGACAGAAAAAAGCTGCATAACTGCAGAGAATAAAAAAAACAAACATTGGGCCTCATGCATGAATGTTTATTTTTGCTCTTATATTTGTTCTTGGATGAAGCAATAAGAGGACAATAAGAAAATCTTTACATGGGATTCAACAAACTCTCTTAACTGCCTGAAGTTGATGTAAATCGCTGATGAATGTCACCTGTTCATAAGTAGGTGCACGTTTGTGAGATCGGATCATTAGCATAATCCACGCCCTTAAAATTGCCGTACAAGGCTCCATGTTCCGCTGCCGTTTGTGGGCGAGTTTCATTCACAAAACATTACCAAAGAGTAAAAAACACCGCCCGACTTTGAGCAATCAGAAGACAAACACATAACAAACTGTGTCTTGTTGTGACAGTAGGAGACCCGAAACAATTAGAAAATATGAACCAAGCGAACATGTCATCAGCTCAGCTCTGCACTGTGACAGAAATAAAGAAGGAATGCTTTGACGTGAAGTTAAATGCAAAAAAAAAAGAAAAAAAATATCTTTCTAAAGCAAAGAGGGCAAGAGATGTGACAGTAACAGAGATATTAGAGGAGACTATTATAATCTACAGGTGATGTTACACTGTCAGCTGCAACACAAGATGATACTGGACAGAGACCCGCAGAGACACATGAGGAAGCTGTTGGAGCGAGAGAAGTTTCCTAGCAACTACTGAAATGTAGAAATGGCAGCCAAGATGATGAAAATATGGTAAACAGAATATACATTTTGCATTAAGTTTGTTTTACTTATATGTTACGTTTTTTGTTGATTTCAGCATCATATTCAAACTAAAGACATAATTGTAAGTCAAAGACAGGCAGAGACGACATGTACAACAGGTCTGGACCTTCTTAAAATCACTCGTACATGCATTTTAAGAGCAAATTTGTTCGTGCGAGTGCTTCTTGCACGAGGCCCCAAATAAATCTTAAATCTCTTTCAGTTCTAATTTCCGTGACAGAAATGTGCCTTCGAGTTTTGTCACAACTAAACATCTGATGAAGTCCAATATTTCACTTTCTTTCAGTTGTTTTCTCATTTTTATCCAGGCTTCGTGCCAAGTTACCATGATTCCAAAATTATGTCAGCGGTCTCAGGTGAATGATGTAAAATTTAATTACTGTGATGGAAACAATTCAAATTAGAGCACTGAAATACAAGTTGCATGTAGGTTGTGTGCCTTGTGACTCAATTCGGGTGGAATGTGTCTATGTGGTTTGTGTAATGTAACTGTGCAGCTTTGCACTCTTCAAACTGCTTATGAACATTAAAACATCACATCTGTCTGAGGGGAGAAACTGATTGGGACAGTATGAGTGCCTTTTCTTACCTTGGGAACACGGCTATGTATTTCTCCTTAAGTTATAATATGTTAAAATGTGTTATTGCTTTATATTAAGCCCAAAAATGATAACTAATAAGCTAAGTAATCTACTGCTGACTGCTATAGCAATCCATGCTATAGCTAACGGAGGCTTTGTCTGTAGTCTTTTCCTAACTTCATCAAAAGAAAAGCTAACGTCACAGTCCGCCAGCACATGTCAATCAAACGGCACACTTCCCTGTTTGATTGACAAGTGATCTCTGGGGAAGTGCAGTGCAGAAACATAACAGTTGACACCAAACGTTGCCGTATAAGCCAAAAAACAAAACATGACTCTTGTGAGTTAACAAAAAGACAAACAAAAATAACAAAAAGGTGTTAATAACAATATTTTTTTTTCTAATATTCCCAGTTCACTTGGTGTTCTTCATTCAGTGTCTCCGATGGTGTTTTTTTTAATTACAGTCAGTATGTGCAGACTAATTGGCTGGTGGTTCAAGTAATGAAAATTTTACGTAAACCATGAATCTCAGTATTACAATACTCTGGGAAATTAGCATTTTTGATAAAGCTACTATTTCAAAGAATGAAAACTGCTAGCTTTGATGTCATCAAGAGACAAGACGTGTGTATCTGCTTCAGTGACACTGATGTTTTTGTTTTCCATTTTTAAACTGGGGAAGTCTGACTGCTCATAAAAACTATTCTCAGAAACGCTCTGCTTCACATTCAGTCTTTTGCATGCATTTACATACTGGAGTCGGGCAGAATGGCCAAAGTCTTAGTAGGCATTAAGATAAAAAATGGCATTGTGTGGAGATAAAAAAGCTGGTGTTGGTGGGGTCGTGTTGCATCAGGTACAAGTGAGACTATTAATTATAGTTTAGGAAGGCTGGTTTGAGTGTAATGCATCCATGACTTTGAAGGTTTAGCAAAAAAAGCAAAACAATGTGCAGCAGTTTATAATACTATGGAGAGCCACAAAAATCTGAATATTCTCTAGTTTCCATAGTCTTCTATGATGATAAACTGAATATCTTTGCTTTCTGGACTGTTTGTCAGGACATTTTAGTTTGCATCTTGTGCTTGATTGACATTTTTTTTTACCATTATATGTCATTTTAAAGACCAAATGACTAATTGATCAATCAACAAAATAACCCACAGACTAATCAATAATGAAATAATCGATAGTTGACAACTGTGCTGTGACAATCTCCAGGTGAACAACAGAATTACCTCATTTATGTTACAAAGGATCCACAAGTCAAAGCATTAACCGTCATTGACTTTCAATGATTAAAAAACTTAAAGTCACACTGCTTTGACCTGCTATGACACTTCATGTGGCGTTACTATTAAAAGCTTTAACAGTCATGTAAGTTGTTAACACCCTTGCATTATGACAAAGCAAACTGTCAATCTGACATTCAATTTGTGCATCAATTTCATTTATTCCCCGTTATTCATTTCAGCTGGAAATGTCTCAATGTCACCTTAAGTTATTGATGATTAGTGGAGTAAGTGGATATGCATCGCCTTACTCATATGAGGTCATTTCTTGCTCATTTTTCCTATTAAGATCGGTGATGACAACCAGCTAACTGCTCTAAAATACATGTCTGACCTCTGGGCTCCCATTAGCATCTAAGGTACGGCCGGTGTAGCTGACGTGTTTGTACTTTAACAAAAACATTGTAGTTATGCTTTAGTAAATGTAATCATATACTCCATGACATCACCTGGGGGTTTCCACTGCTGTGTCCAAATCAGTTTCCTGACTTATTTCTGTTCTGTTTCTACCCGAGAGACAGTTACATATACTGTATATACACTAATATAGAACATGTGAAGTAATCTTAAGGAGTTTACTTGGCTTTACGATGTCCCTCCCTTTACAGAGCTCACAATCTCATTTATTCTTCTTCTTACAATTACTGAGATATTTTGGCCATTTTAGTTGATCTAGAGTTCCGCCTGGTTTTCCCAACAACCCATGAAAAGCATCATATCCACTAATAACACCAGGCTAACCGTAGTGGTGTCAGTATGCAGTAAAAAACTGCTCCACTGTGCCTAATACCACCTCTTAAAAAGACAATAACAGCCCGCTGTTTCCAGTCGATTAATGTTTAAAGAAAAGGTGACACTGCTGAAAGTAGCAGATATGGTTATTGTTGTGAATTTTTAATATACTCACAGACTTAATGGAAGCTTATGGAGTAAATCAGTAAAAATGTCTGTTAAGAATTTTTCTCTGACTATAAAAGTTCACAATAGGGCAATACAAACAAGAATATTTTTTACAAACAAGATCGTCACAGTGTTTTACAGTGCTAAACCTTAGCATTACTGTTACATGGAACAGCTTGCTGTTACCAGTCCTATAGCGACAGGTAAAGCGACAAGATGATTGTACCTACAATCCATGCTGCTCTTGTCCTTTCACTTGTACACTTTAAATCAGATACTTACAGCAAATGTTATGAAAACCCTCCAATGTGGCAGACAATCGGTGCATTAAATCAAGTGAAAGCCTTGCATAAATTGGCACATGCATGTAGAACAATACAAAACAGAAACACATTTGCGCAACACAACATGTATTGGTATAAGATAATAACATGGTTAGCAATGGATGGGAAGTTAGTGAATGTCCAAAAAAATAGGTATAGCGCTCAAATGACCCACTAAAAGCCTGCTTCTTGTGCAGAGTCTCACAAATAGAAGGCTCAACCAGCATGTTAGTAAAAGGTGAAGACTAAAGGTGGAGACTAGATTACACTGTGTGGTTAGAACAAGGAGACTAAACCACCCATTGTGGTCAGTGGTTTGAGCGAGAGTGTGAACAAACACACAAACGCACGTACACACTCACCTCCTTTTCCTTAAGACCAAGGAGTGTGAGCAAAGTTTGCTTTTGTAATTGCCCTACTCCTGCAGACTGTTTGACAGGCAAACAGCGGTGTGGTCTGGGTTTTACATGTGCCAGAAACTCTTCAACAAGCAGTGATTAACCAGAGGCAAGGTTGTGTCAAACTGCAAATTCACTGTCAAGAGCAAAGCGCGAGTGCAACCTTTCTTTTATTCTGTCGGCGAGAATAAAAGAAAGGTTGTGGGAAACGGCCATTTCACCTGAGCAACAGAGAGACTATAATTCTGCTTCTCATGGTGTAGTCTGCTAAGGCGCAACAGGTGTTTGCTGGCATAATTTAAAGCAGGCTGTTCAATGGATGATTATTAGTTCTCAACTTCACCTTTCTGGAAAAATCTGATGCAAAAAATGGGTGTTAATGCCTTATATACAGCACCTTGAATTGCCCCTGTGTCTGAAATGTGCTTACCTTGCCTTGCTGTTGTCAAGATTGAAGAATTATGAGAGGCACTGAGTCACATCACCATCTAAACACTTTCCTTAGTTCATCTATTGGTCATGTATGCCGTGGGCTTAAGGCATGCCCTATACAATGTTTATTTTTTGCCCTTCTCTGTTTAAAATCCGCCTCACAACAGGAGTGGTATCAGCCAATCAGACTGCTAGACGCTCAGGCCTGCACTCCGCGTTGTTGAGGTTTGTGAGCTGTGCACATCGGCCCCTATGATAACCTGACATGTACATGCGTCCTCACAGAAGCATAATTCAAGGTTCAATTGATTTAGAGCGGTTCTTTTCCTGACTTAAATCTTGTTGCACAAAAGGAGTTGGTGAAATGTAGTTTGGCATTGTGAGGCTGGAGTGATTCAGGGTTGTGATTAATGTTCGATGGTTAGAGCCAGCAGCACAGTGCAGCTCAGTGGCCAATGGCAATGTGTTGTAATGTTTTTTGAGCATTTTAATAATTTAACATTACACTGTAAAAAAAGGATTTGTTGACTCAACTTGATTCAGTCAAGTCATCTTGTTGCTTGGACTGAGTTATGTTATATCAACGTAATGTCAAGTTTATTACACTTAAATAAAGGAGTTGATACAACATGCAGTTTGCCGAACTCAACTTCCTGTGTCAAATAATTTGGATTAGAAAAGATTAGTTAAGAGAACTGAAAAAAGATGTTGGTTTATCCGGTTTTTACAAGTTTTTTTATTATCAAGTTGCATAAGTTTACAGAAGTTGATAGAAAAACTTACCAGGAGAAGCAAACTAATACCTATGAAGCTACTATACATCTACATGAGAACTAGCTGAGTCCAAACTAAACATTAACTCGTGAAAAAATAGCTGAAAAGACGTATTTCAATATGGACGTTTATAACAAGCTCAAGAACTGTATTTCATCTCTTAAGCACCCAAACTCAATAAGTGTTCAGTGTTGCTTTAAAAAATGAAATAACTGTGTCAATGGATGTCGACAAGTAAAAAAAGACTCTCATTTTGCCCAGGGCTGCTTAAAAACTGAAATTACAGTGTCTCACACATAAAAAGAAGAGCAAGAAGAGAAGAGCTTGCTTTGGGGGGGAAAAAAACGACTCTCTAATTAATTGACATGTTCAACAGAGTCCATTCTGAGGAGTGCTCAGAGTCGCTGCAGTTAAATACAGAAAGACACACGTAGAAAAAAAAGATCTCTCTAACTGAGAAACTTGATCAAATGTCAGTCAGAATATGAAAACATACTTCAAAGATTACTCAAATGTCCACTCTGTTCATGGTTGCTTTACAACATAAAACACACATTAAGAGACACATTTCCCCCAAATAGAGCGACAGAGATCAGTCAGGACATGAAAAACGTAAAATAAACTGGTGTGAACCACAGAAGGGCGTTACATTTCTTGTCCTCTTACTAAATAGTGCAATGTGAAAAATGAGAATGCTTCCTTTGGGACATATGCAAAGACATCTTCCTAGGTCATCCCTCTAACTGAGCATTTTATTCTTCAGAGAGTGGACCCTGGGAGTGCACGAGTCCAACCCAATTCCCATGAACAGGTGCTGAATCACCACAGAAGTGTATTTCAACTCTTTTGGATAGTCAAGGTTCAGCACATACAGCAGTCCCATCAGGTTCACAAAAGTGACATCACCCAGATGACGTATGACAATCTTTTCCTTGATCACAAGGGCAACATCATTGTAAGAAGCCAGAAGGGTTTCCTTCACATCGTCAACAACTAAAAGGATTCCAGTCACCGATGGAAATTTTCAACGCAAAGGACACTGAAATTGGTTGCAGTCTGTTGGTTGAAAGGGAAAGATTCAATGATGGAATTCAGATCATCTATTGTAAAGTACCGTTTGCATATCAGGGACTTTATACATAGACATAACTCCCTTGGCATTGTTCCTTCAAAAAGGTTGTGCATAGAATCCAGGGGGGAAGCGCTGCATTATGTGGAAATGAGAAAGTCTATCGAGAATACAGTCTCTCTTTACCCCATTCAGGCAAACTAACTGATGTCTGTTCAATTCCAGGGGGTCGTGTTTGTGAGCTTCAACTGTCTGGAGTGGAAACACTCTCTCCTTCACCTTGTGAATGTCAATATCTTGTAAACTAAGCAAACAAAACCGGCAAAATTTGTCAAAAACTCTTTTGAAATCCAGCGAGCGAGTGGGCCCCCAAGTTGTCTGCGGACACTAGGGCAATTCTTCGTACATGCAAAATATTCTCTTTGCAATAGACCGCCTCTGTATGTTTTATAATGAGACAAGTGTCCAACAGTTTCCATGTGTTCTGTGTCCAAGACTTTATCACACGTTGTTACAATTAAACAGCTCTGCCAAGAATTTCAAAATTTGAATAGAAACACATTTCTATCCGGAAGATGCATCTAAAAACATATTCAATCGGCTCAATCACTTGAAAATTATTTTTGTAAAAAGTTGTTCTTTTAAATTCAGAGCCAAAAGTCCTGTCCTTGTTATAGCAGTGGTGACTGTACTGTTTACTGTACAATTGTGCTTAATCAGTACACTTTCAATTACTTTTGGTGTGCATACTTCCTCGACTGAGCTAATACTACAAAGTTCATTTATGATTTCCTGAGTTTCTGACTTAGACTCATGTAAAACTATTTGCATACACAGTAAGAGAGATGCAACTTTGTGTTGAAGCAAATCATGCAGGTGTTGATCCTCTCTGTAATCATCTGTTGTTAAGTCTAGATGGCCTGAATGAGTCTCAAAGTCTGTACTTTCAGAGTTTGAAATGCCTGAAGTTTTATACAAATTTGAACGAAAATTGTCAGTGGTACAGATGGTGATGTTTCCTGCTCTTATGTGTATGAAAAGTACCGTATACGCTGGACTGAAAACTACTGTGTGTTTATTTTTTAGATATGCAAAATACTGTGTATCTCTACAAGTCTCTGAGAAATTGCACAGTTCACAATTTAACTTTGCGGTCACCCATTCTGAACAGGCTTGACTATGGTCTTTAGTTGAATGTTTTTTCAGAGACGATTCAGTCCTGAAGGAGCACAAACAGTCTGCGTAGACACAGGGAAGAGGACAGTTCCTTGCCTGATGAGAGTGCTTCAGTTTGTAATGGACAATTAGTGTGCGTTGGCTGGTTGGGGAGTAATTACAACACTTGCAGGACCACCTCATTGAGGGGCAATTGCCCCACACTGCACAGCCTGCACTGAAGTGATTGTGAACAGAAAAAAAGAAAAAGAAAAACTTTAACTTCTATGGTTATCAGCACAAAACACAGTAGAATGAGAGTCCAAGTACTCTTCTCTAAGAAAACTGTTTTTGCAATCCAGATTTTAATGCATCCAGACGTGTGGACACTGTTCAGTTTATTAGAAAGCAGGAGGAGAAGGCGTCACCTTTTATTTTACAATATATCCATTCAACAGATATTTTTTATCCAAAGTGAAGTACTGGTGAAGTCACAAAGGGGAGCACGAGGGTGAGCTGACCTTTCAGTCAAAGGAGAGCCCAAAAAGTGAGTGCAAGAAACAGATCGTAGCATAATTGAATTGCACAGATTTTGCAGCCGCTAAACAAATAAGACAAAAAAAAAAACTGTGTCACTCACGAAGCACCTGCAAAGGGTGAAATGTACCTCTAACTGCGCTTCCAAGCAAATAGTGTCTCAGTGCTATTTTGCTATTTGCACATATTTAAATTAGGTAATAAGCATACATTTGGCGCAAAATCTGCCCCTTTCTATGCAAATGAGCCTCATTGCAAAAACAGTCCAATTACAAAGACCAGCGCTAATAGCCACACGCAGTTAGAGTGAAATTATTAGCAGCTTCAGAGAGTTGGTGGTAACTGAAGTGCGTTTATAAGGGGTGTAATGCCCAGACTTTCCAGTGATCATGGCAGCAGTGATTGCAGTCAGGCGAAGGTATCGTCATGCCAGGCGTGCTCGAGAGCAGATATTTCAAAGGAGAATATAACTTTTTGATTTAACCGAGACTGAAATTATTCGTAGATACAGGCTGCTCGGTCGAACAGTTCTTGCTGTACTTGATGACATCAAGGATGACGTTGAGCCTGCCTACCAAAGATGCCATGCAATACCTGGCATTGTCAAACTGCTTTCAACACTCGAGGTTCTTGTATCTGGCCCCTTCCAGACACCTATCACAGGTGCTTCTGGGCTATCACACCCATCCATTAGCAGGGTCATGAGGGATGTTGTACAAGCCATTGCTCATAGAGTGGTGAGACACATCAGATTTCCTCTAAACAGACAGGAAATTGAGGGAACAAATGTTGCAAGCTTCCCCATGGGTGCTGTTGACTGCACACACAACTCTCTAGTTCCATCATGGGACAAGGAACATGTTTTTATAAATAGGAAGCACATGCATTCAATCAATGTCCAGGTAGTTTGCAATGCCAATAACATCATCCCAAATGTGGTCACCAAATTCTCCCAGGTCCGTCCATGACAGCTAGATTTTTAGGAACAGCAGTGTTTACAGAATGGTGTAAAACATGAATGACAACCGCTGGCTGCTGGGTAAGAAAGTTGTTTTGAGAAAATGTTTGTGCTGTAACATTGATAGCCAAGGTATGGGAAAAATGATGTGCTTTTGTATTGTAGGTGACAGCAGCTACCAACTGCAACCACGGATGATAACTCCTGTGTGCAATACAATGATGACAGAGAAGCAGTTTACAACCAGGCACACATCAGAACGCAGTGTGATTGAGTGCAACTTTGGCATTCATAGCAGTGGAACAATGCTGTATAGTCCTCCCAAAGTATGCCAGATTATAGTTTTGTGCTGCATCCTTTACAATATAGCCACGAGATCCCGTCTGCGTCATGTGGAGCACAAAGATGATCAACACTCAGAAGAAGAAGAGGAGCCACCTGCCTCACCGCCTCATTTGTGGGCAGACGAGGGCAGGCATGCCAGACAAAACGTCATTCAACATTGTTTCTAATAACATGCTGCGTTTTCAGTAATTCATAATTCCACCTTTGTATGACCTAAACAATAAAACTGTCCCCTCCTGAACTGTTCTTGAGGTAGACCTCTGCCTGTTTGTGCGTCATTGGATGGTATTTTTTTCTTCCGTCCTCCTCTTCAAATCGTGCCAGTCTACAGTCTGAAGGTGGGCATTTGGAGAAACCAACAGCACTAACTGACTAACACAATTGCTCTCTGTCAAATTTAAATTCCTTACCTGAAGTTTTGAAGAATGCTTCTGCACCTCATTGGTCAGGACTTGTTTTGTTGTAGTTTTCTCTGCTACTGTCCTACCTAGTGTGTTCTTGGCGCAGAGGCAACATTGATAATTTGCCACATCGATAACTGCAATCAAACAAGGGCAATTGTACTCAAAACTTTATGGGCATGTTTGTGCTGTTATATCATTAGTGCAAAATCTTTACCTTAAGATGATACCAAATAGCAGCTACAATTCATTCTTTGAAAAAAAAAAACATATCAACAATCACAAATGTGCTTTAAATATGTTATTTTGCCTCAACTGCATAAAGGGAGGGAGATGATCAAACAAACTATTTTTATATATTTATCACATAATGGAACTGTTCAGTGTGAGAAAGTTTCTGAGCGACAGAGAAAACCAGAGCGTCCCTGTAACCATAGAAACAGACTAGCTCTCCTGGCACAGACAGTGGACAGACGGAGAAGGGAGAGAGACTAAGTTGGTCACACTGGTGTGATCACTCCAAAAGACGTGAACCAGCCTTTATTACAAGGCACATGACACATAACTTTAACTGAGCGAGCGATCTATCAGACAGCCACCTTCAGCTGTATTCAAAAGCAGCTGCTATCTATGTACACAGATGATCCTGACATAGATGTTTATTTAACAAAAGAAATTCAACGTTGCTGTCATGTGCTCTCTCGAACTAAGACATCTGCTACTTGCCCCTCAAAAAGAACAACAGATGTGTAACGTTATATTGAGCGTACATAACCTACTTACATACAAATGGGATGCTGATTTAATGCATTAAAAATGAATATTTTATCTTTATTAACTTAAACATATACCTGATGACTGGTAATGCGTTGAAGAGAAGTTTTGTGGAGCGAGCAGCACTAGCTGTTGAACATGCATGTACTATAACGGAGTGTCACGGGGAAAATGAAGCCATAATTTGCAAAAAGTATCAAAACTCGAAAGGTTCAGAGTGCGCGACACTGCACTTCCTGTGACTAGAACATCATATTGTAGGGGATAAAATGCAGAGGCTGATGTATTTAATTTAACAGATTAAATTAACTGAACAGATTATTTTGAGTTTTCAAGTCTTTTTTCAAGTTGAAGTTCATCTTACTTTGTTGTAATGGCAATGAGTTCACTCGTACATCACACGTGATAACAGCTGACTAAAACCTCAAATCCTTTTTTTACAGTGTGCCAAACTGTTTACTCCTAAATGCCTTTCTTTAGTGGTTGTTTGTGGTGGAAAAGGTGAAAAGACTCAGTCATGTTTTGCGCTTAAGTTTGGATTTGTTACTTCATGTGGGAAGAGACAACTTTAAAAAAAAACAAAAACAAAAAATGGTGCTCTGTGTTGTAGTCTAATTATGTGACTAACGCTGTGACAGGTGGATTATTGCTTTAAGGAAGTTTAACCTTTTCTGACGAGGAAAGAGTTTTTTTTTTTTTAGAGATGCCCTGCTTCACAACTGGGAGCTGCCCTGCACAACCACAGTCCTTTGCTGCTGGCCACTCAGCAGCTCCACTGACGTAAATGGAGCTTTGAGCCTTTGTGTAAGTGCCTTGATCAAGGGCATGTGTGTGATAATTGCTGAGGGAGAGCAGAGCGTTGATCGTTTACTTCCCCTGCTCAGATCTTCGCTTCTGGTCAGGGGATCTGAACCAGCGGGCTACTGATAACATATTCTAGGGCTATTCAAGTGTAAAAGAGCTACACTCAGTTTGAAGACAGTGGCCTAAAGGACAGAACGGAGTACCGGTGGCATTGAAGGCCTTATAGAGTTTTATTCTTCATAAACATCATATAAATGCTCATTACTGCTGAACGTGGAGATGGATTGTAATTTTGTCTTGAGCTTCATAATTCTAAGTTTTGTCGAAGTGCATTTGGTGTAAACACTGGTAAGTGCCTGCTACGATTCAAGAAATAACTCCTCCCACCCTTTGCAACTTACATTTTGCTCATTACAGTAATCGTACATAAGTACACACTCCTAATACTGAAAGCAACCCTCAGTCTACACCACACACGATGCTCCGTATCATCATCCAGCAGGATTTACATGGATCACTAGCAGCATTTTCGTCAAAACAAAATGTTGCTTCAGCTCAGACGTGGCCCTCAGAGACATGTTCAGACTGTTCGGGAGTCAGATTTTGATCTGATTTGACATTCTGATGGAAATCTGAGAGTGAGAGAGTGCAGCAAAATCAGCGATACACACCGATTTTCTCCTGAACAAACACACCAAATTAATCTGGTATAGGAGTACGTACGCTGTGGTGACACCCCAAAACAAGAACTATCAGAAACAGTTATCTGATTAAACTCATGCAAAGATGTTTCATGCACTCTAAAACTAACTAAATAACATTAGTTCAAAGCAAGACATCCACTTTCTCTCCTTTTTTTTTGTTTAAAAAAAGACGATCTTAGCAAATACACAGCACTGCAAGGATTTCTAAAACTGTTGAATTGAATGTATTAAGGCCAAAAGTATCTTAACACTAGTACTGAAGTTCCCACAGTGCTGACAAGTAGTGTAACTACAGTATATCAGGAAGCTCAGTGTGTCAGTTCCTCTTCACCATCATTATCTCTCATCTCCTGGCAAACTCGGGCCATATTTATCAAGTCTGCTGCAGCGCTATACCATCAACACTCGTCTCTGCCCTGCTCCTCTTCCACTCCGGCTCATCATCCTCCACTCCCCCCCTCCCCTCCACCCCACCCCACCCTCCTCCCCTCGCCTCTTTCTAGCCTTCCTTCTTTTTCCAGCCCAAGAGAGGAGACATGGCCATAAATCTCAGAGTAGCTAATGAACTGCATTTAACAATAAAATGCACTGGAAATGGAACATTTCATTTACAAGAAGATCAATGGCAGTGACAAACACCCTTCTCGGAGCGACTAGTTAGCGGGATGATGTTCCGCAGGCAATCCAATCAATCATCGCACACCGACGCTGAGATCAATCAAACGAGGAAAAGGAATAAAAAAAAAAAAAAAAAAAAAAGGCTTGAAGCTTTTCCCTTTATACTGTATTCATGGTCTTTATTTAAATTGGGCTACTAATCACTCAATGAAGAGTCCACCTTCTTGTCCTCTTATTTCTTGCACTCTATGAATACTGTCGCTGTCTCTTCTTCTTTATATCGTACTCTCTCATTCTGTTTCTCCCTCTTTCTCTCTCTCCCTCTCTCGATCTCACCCTCCGAGTACTGGGGAAGACAGTTGAGAGGCAAGAGGAGGAGAGTGAATGATAACCATCCGGGGAGTCAAGTGCTCCATCACCGCCATCCCCATCTGCGACCCGACAAGTTCATAATGCCAGGCATCTGCTTTCATTTATAAAGGCCTCACTTAGCCCTCACACACACTCACAGTCTCTCCAGCTCTTTCGCTATGCCCTCCTCTCCTCCTCCTCCTCCTCCTCCTCCTCTTGCTTTTTCTCTCGTCACTCTTTTTCTCCCCATCCGGCTGGCTGAGAGGGAGAGCGCCTCTTGTCCCCTTCCTCACCTAATCCTCCTCATCTCCTCCTCTTCTTCTGCTCAAGCCCTCTCAGGGTTTTTTTTTTCCTTTTTCCTCCGTTTGTCCTCCACAGTGACATCCATTTCTTTCCCCCTCTAGTTCTCTATCTTCTCTCACCCACCATTCCACTCAAATGCAAGAGATACACAAACTATAAAGTAGCACAATTTTTTTTCACCTTAATTGGCATAAAATGATTTTTAAAAAAAACTTAATATTTTCTGTAAAAACTGTCACAAAGTTAAGACATACTAAAGAAAACTTTATTTAAATTTAATATAAATCTCATTGACTGTAGAAAATACATCTTTAAATTAAAAAAAAAAAAGAAATCTAACTTAACACCTCACATGAACACTTAATGTTTTATGATTTCTTAAACTTTGCAACTGACACACTGAAATGAAAAATGAATGTTGAGATGTTTAACGTGTTAACAGTATCCTAAAATTGACTGCTTTCATTGAAATATACGTGCAATATTATTATGAGCTTTTCTGATGTTTAGATGAGCTGAAACAATTAGCCACCAACAATATTGATAATAAATTAGCGAGTGGTTTAATCAAGCAAAAACTGTAAATATTCTCAGGTTCCAGCGTCTCATGTGTGAGGATTTGATGCTTTTGTGTGTTTCATATTTATCATACATTGAATATATCTGGGTTTTGAACTGTCAATCAAAACAAGACATCTGAGGATGTTACTCTGGGCTCAAAATGTTCTCACTTTTTTTTTCCACATTTCACATTTAACAGATTGCATGACAATGAAAAAAAAAATCATTAGCTGCAGCTATAATCTGCAGTGATGACAGTTTGAGTCCATCTTGTCGAAGCTGTTGATCAGCAGCATTCAGCGCGCAAAGTGTGCGGTCGATACAGTCTGCGAGACAGGAGCCGCGTTGTTGATTTGAGTGGGCAGTTAGGCTTTTTATCATATGAATAATACGGTCCAACTGTCAGTTTCAGTTAGAGAAGACTCATTATCTACTGTACATGCATACTTCAACATGAAAGTTTGACAGAGGAGACATCTGCGACCATTAGGTGGTGCACTTCTCTCACTGTACATGGGAGGGACCTCAGGAGAAGACAAAAAATAAAGAGAGAGAGAGAGAGAAGAAAAACTTGCCTTGCCCATTATGAAGTAAATTTTCTGAAATGGTTTTTATCATGAAAAATAAAATGCAACATCTGTTGTAAATATATTTGGATACATTAGTGTGTCCTCTGAGGGCTGCATGGAAATCACAGGCAGTGTGTGTATATGTGTGTGTGCGCAAATGAGCACACGCACTCATTTGAGCGTGTGTGTGTGTGTGCTACATTTATGCAATGATGTGGCCACACACACAGTTTTTTTTAGTTTTTTTTTTAGCAAAAGACAGAGCAGAGTGGTGGACTGAAGAGTGGACTTCTCTTTTCCTGAAGGCTTTTGTTATATACCTCATGAATACCTTTGATGGAGCACTTCACCATTAAACTTCTGTCTGCAGAAGTAAAACATTCTGCAATGAGGAAGACAGATCCTGAATGTAAAGAAGCAGAAACAGAGAGAATGTGGCTTATTATAGTAACTACATTTTATAGTAGACTTAATATATACACAAAGCCTCAAACTTTTGCTTCATGGAGGGATTTTCATCAAACAATAACTATTCGGTTTGGAAAGAGTGTAAAATGATTGTCTGTTTAAATGTTATCATTTTTGGATGCACTTCTTAATTACAGTGCAATAAATAAACATGGCATCACAGTAATTAGATATTTTTTAGCTATGACCTAACTTGATTACAATGTTTAACTATAAAATACCGTAGTTTATGCATTATGTTTCAGCTATCGGCTTCTGAAATGCTCCAAAAACGAAGATTTATGGATAATACAGTTGTCGGTTGACAAGATCATAGTCTATGTTATACCAGTGTTGAGAACAGTTATCACAGAAAATCTTCCTGTATAAGACATTTACACGTGTCTACACAAGACAGAGGCAGAAGTACTGGCAGTCGCTGTGACTAGTTTAAATATAGACTCAGACTCATCAGTCTACTGGTCCTTCTAGTGCTCAGCAAACAATCAAAAGCTAAGAAAGGAAAAGGCTGATATAAATGTTTTCATCAAGGTGCAGAAAGAAACTAAGAAAGCACAAGATCCTCATTTTTAGATAGATAGATAGATAGATAGATAGATAGATAGATAGATAGATAGATAGATAGATAGATAGATAGATAGATAGATAGATAGATAGATAGATAGATAGATAGATAGATAGATAGATAGATGTCTGTAATAACTAAAAATCCATGTTGGTGAAAATAAGTTGGTATCTAAGGGATAACCAGTCTTTGTAGGTTTTCAATAATAAGCTTGAGAGCCATGAAAATCAAGGCAAACATGCCCCCAATAAACCCTTTTTTATACTTTATTTTAGTGCATAATTATTCTTCAATCAAACTGATAAAAATTGAAATTAGTCAAGGAACAGTAAATTATTCGACAACTACACAACTACGTTTCATTTATCAAGAAAAAACTGCCAAACATGTTCAGTTTTTTTTCACAGTTTTACATGACTATAATATATTTGAGTTCAGTCGCACAAAACAAGCCATTAGCAGATGTTACCTTGAGCTCTGGGAACTTGTGATGGATTCTCTTTATTTTCTGACATTTCACAGATTAAAGCATTAATCAATTAATCCAGAAAATAATTGAGAGATTAACTGATAATGAAAAGTCATTAGTTGCAGCTCTACATTAATATTTTCTTAATGGAACCATCATTTTCAAAATGTCCATCAAGACACACTGGAACACATTATCTGTTGAGACAATAATAACCCAGGGGAAGATTAATAGTGAGAACATGTAGGATACCCTTGCAAAAGCAATATATGTATGTATCATTACTTTTATCATTGAAACTGGCTAAGACTTACTATGTTGTAATGCTTCTTCATAGATGTATGCATCACTGTAACTGATCCCTCACTGTATAAAGCAGTGCTGGCTGATGACATAAAGGGGGACAGGAAGAAAACCAACCCACAGCCTCATGTTATTTTACACTAGATGGCTACTTATGTTCAAGTTATGTTATGTTCTTATGTTCAAATGCAGGGCTGTGAAGAGACCTTTAGAGGGGCAGGTGCTCAAAGTTAAAAAGGGGCACATTGAACAAGATTTTAAAACCCCTATACACCAACATAATTTATAGCATAACCTGTTGAATTATAGCAACCCGTATTCAAACAGAATGTAATATGGTATCTCTCAACAAACCACATGACACTATATCATTGTCCCCCACTGGATGAAATCAGAGAGGGGAGGTAACAAAAACCTCCGAATGGTGAAAAGGCTGCTCCTCTAAAGACATTTATACATATCATTTCTAAACAAAGATATCTATAGTGTTGTTCTATTGTGACAATGGATTTATGTTCTCATCAAAAACAGACAACATATCACATGATTTAAACGTGTTTCTTATGTATTTTCTGAGTATACAGAAATAAAATGCCACAAAGTTTATAAGTTCTGAATACTAGAAAGACTGAACACTAAAAACATTCACAGATCTTAAAGTGAAGGTTCACATCAAAAAGTATTAACGCATGTATTAAATACATCACTTACACACTCTTATGGCCAACAAAGCTGACATGTTAAAACTGTTGTTATTGTAGTTGCTTTAAGCTTATTACTCAATATACAGCTCCACTTAAAAATGATCAAGAATGAAGAAACTGTCACAAGCAAGTGGCCAGACCTCCAGCTCACTCATTCACGCAACATCAACAGGTGACTGAACAACCACTCAATTAAAAACTGGATCAATTCTAATTGAATCAGACTCTTTCCATCTTTAACGGCTCCAGTGTCCAGGCAACCTACCTACAGCATATTACATGATCTCTTTGCTGCATTCTTGTTAAGGAAATTAATTCACACAACAGCCACAGAGACATTTAACCATCAGAGAACGAATTAACAACCAAAGAGACAGAGAGAGAAAAGATGTATCTGACTTATATTCATATATGAAGTTAACTTCAAATATATTAGTATGAACTTATAGTAGAACTTTGTCACTGCTGGCTAACCAGTCTTATATCATTAGCAACAAAGGCAAACAAGCTAATGTTCCTGGTCGCTCCATTTAAATTATGTTAAGTGTTAAATTATGTCCATGCATTCGACACCAGTGACTGCTGCTGCCATGACCCCCCAATCCAAATCTATTCTCACTGTTAGCTTAACAACAGTCCTTCAGGGCTGCTACAGTAAGCTAACTGTTGTGTTGGCTAACACAAGTCACTTCCTACTACATGATAAAAGAAGGGAAACGTACACTGAAGACAGGAAACGTTGGAAGTCAATACTCCGAGTTGCTATTCCCAACTTCCAACCTAAATGCGTCCCAGTGCATCTGCTTGGGAAAACATGGACGCAAACGTTCGATGGAGTGCCATGTACATGCAGGGTTTCATTCCAACCTCTCCGTTACATCACTTGCTGCAGTGTTGGGTTGGATGTACATGGCCCTCCAAAGATCAGTTTGCTGCAGGCATCCATGTTTTCCTGAGCAGATGCACTGGGATTACACTTAGCTTGGAAGTAAGGAATACAGACTCAGAACTAGAAGTAGAGAACTGAAGATAAAATTTAACTATAATTGTTATTAATACTGTATTCTGGTTAGGGAGGACGTCCTCCCTTGCAGTATCATTTTATGTGTTTTAGCCAATCATATATTAGAATGAAAAAAAAATAAGTACATTAAATGTATGTAAGAGATACCGTTCTAAGGAGGACAGCAGAAGCCCGTCCTCCTCAGTTCCCCACCACCCCAACACACAGAGTGCCCCTTCCCCTTTTGCCTGACATGAAGCATTTTAATCAGAATTTCAATAATGGATTTTTTCCAAAGAAGAGAGAAAAATATTTATAAATGATACTGAGATTTGGTTGATTTCAACCAATTACTGTTTTTTCATATTTTGATCTCCCTCGTGCTTCTTGAAAATAGAGGAGGAGAAACCTCCTCTGCCTCTATGGACAAGCCTCCTCTGGAATAAAGACTTCATTGATATGTTCATGTTTAACACGGCATTATCTTTCACTGGCTCTGCTGCGATCATTTACCGGGGGCTAAGCGTCCTTGTGACAGTGTTGTTGACAATTGACAGCTCCCTCCCTCGGTGCTACTGTCTCCCCCCAGCTGGCTGGCTCTAACGCTAATGGCCGCCCTCAGTAGGCGCCAGCGGGTCGCTGGTGCCTTTGCCGTCATCATTAAGCACCATTGGTTTAATGAACGCGGCGTTTAGGAGTGCTTGGACCTTCATGCTCCGCCGCCTCATTAAGTGGAAAGCAAACTAATATGGGGAGCAACCTAGAGCTCACCTCTAGAGATGAGAGAGTGAGAGAGAGAGAGAGAGAGAGGGGAGGCAAACACACACAGACACACACACTCAGACTTGATGTCTGGAGGAGGCCTTTGATGATGGAGAGCGCTTGAACCAAGTTGTAAATGATAAGAGAACAATGGTTGTTAAAGCTGTAAAAGCTAGCAGCAAAGCTAGCAGTATTAGCTGTGATTTAAACAGTGGGAGTAGTAGTTACAGAAATTCCAGTAGCTGGTAGTTGTAGAAGCATCAGTAGCAGCAGGAGTTAAAGTTTTAGGAGTCAGTGTAGTCAAAATATTGTGTGTTTGTGGGAAAGGTAATGAGTGAATAGATTAAGCAAAGGATAATACAGCCTGATTAGCGCTGAGATGATTAGACCATTAATTGATTAGACAGTCGACAAAATTAAATCATCAAGTATTTTGATAATTGAATAACTGCCTTAAGTCCCCCTCTACTCATATTTTAAAACTTGTATATGTTTTAAAACATGTCTGGAAGGGATCTTTAATCTGTCTAAGTTGTCCTGCCAACCGATGAAGAACTAGCATTTTGCATGGCCATTACATGGAAATATTCAAGTCTAACAAGGTTAATATAAATAGTAATAACCTGAATTAACAAAAGGTTTTAAAATATAAAGACATAAGCCTACAGAGTATCAGCCTACATACATCATTCAAAATCCAGACACAGCACCCTGATTTCAGTCATGACCCAATTTCAGTCGCAAGTCTTCGGTTTTCAGAGGAGCTGTGAATGAGGGAGACTTCACAACCTGCCGCCCACTCCCACAGGTGGCTGTGCCAAAATCTGCCCACACCTTGCCATCCATCCTGCCATTTTGTCCATCCACGCATCCCCTCCTGCCCCTCCACTTCCTGCCTCCTCTTCTTTCCTCATCTCCTCTTCCCCAGGGTGGGCCTGGGTGGAGATAATTCCCTCTCAACACAAGAACAATTAAGGGCTCGGCTCAAGGCTTTATGGTCAGAGGAGCAGCTGCTTTTTGCCATTCCTGGGTCCATAACTGTCTGAAATGACAACGTGGGGGATAGAAGAGCGTTTCCCAGCCCCTCCTTCTGACTCTATACAAGGACCATAATTCTTTTCTGCCTATTCAGCATATATCACACACCTCTGGAAGACAACTATAAACAGGTAACGTCATAGAGTGTTTGATGTCTGTGTGACAGATTGGAGTTGTTGGCTGGCTATAATAATTTCTTGCAGCAGGCAGATGCTGACGAGACCCAAATAATTAGGCTGGTTATGTAAACATGAGTAGATGGAGCTGAGGAACCACATTTTTTCTTACAATGCGCCCAACATCCATACTAAGACTGGAAGTTCGCCTAAATCAACAAAAATGTTGTTGACTAAATACCACTGCTGACCATCGACATTCAAACTTAACCCTATGATTAAGAAGTTAACTACTAAGGTGCATTTCTGTAAGAAAAATCCAATAACAGAGCTTAAAATTATTCTACGTGCGCCACTCATGATGTAAACAAATTAAAGATTATGCTTTTAAAAAAAAAAACACTGCAATTTTCAACTTGAATTAATTCACTTTCATATTCTGAGTCAATTTTGGATGAATTCAACAATGATGATGCCATGTTTTTTGTTTTCTCAACTGCAACAATGAAGCATTTCAAGGAAGAAATTCCCCCAAATCAGGTTGGAATAATAAAAATCTGTGGCCATAAACTAATCAACTAATAGCATTTTTTCATTATCTGGGTAGCTCCTGTGTTTCTATGTCAAAGAACAATGGGATGTCATTAAAATAAAAACTTGGGGAAAATGGGAACTCAGTAGGGAAAAAAAAATCCTCTGGAACCAGATGGTTTCTCTCAGTTCAAAACTCCATTAAGGGTACCTAAGTGACTGGATATTTACTGCAGTGCTGGCCAGTAAAAACTGAACACCACAAGATGGAACAATACTCACTTTGTTAGTGCTCAACAGAAACATATCCAATGAGTGTTAACCACTGGCACAGTCCCTCATGGGAACTGTAGTTGTGAATACTAACAAAAATAATTGTTGCTTTAACTTCATTAATGAGGGCTATTCAAATTATACTAATTAATGCATTAATAGACACTGTTGAAACCCCAAGAAACATTTTCAGCCTACTAACCTTCAGCGCAGTATGAAAACTAACAACTTCATTTTTAAAAACCACGCTTCTTTGGCTTTACCCATTCAATGCTTAATTAAACCAATAAAATATTTTCACTCTCACTCTAGAGAAATGCACGTATAAAAATGAAGCTCCAGTGTGGTGAGGTGTGGGCATCTGTGCCTGAATGTGCATGTGTGTGTAAGTGTGTTTGCATGCGATGTAGGCTACATGTCTGTGAATGAGTGAGAGAATGAGAGAGAGAGAGAGAGAGAAAGAGAGTTGTGAAAAAGAGAACTGAATGGGTGGGAAGTGGGGAGTGAAAAAATAGCTTGGTCTTTGGCTGTGACATCTGAAGTGTTGATAAGCGATAGTGAGGGAGGTGTGAATGGTGTTAACAGGGTGCCCTGGAGAGGCTAACTGCTTAAATGGAGAGTCTAGTCATTATGGAGACCCTCGGAGTCATTAGAGAAAACAGTGAAATGATAATATACAACAAGTGACTCTGCAAACCTCGTCCAACTTTTCTGAAAATACTGCTCAAAGACAAATTCAACAAGTATTTATAGACAAGAAAGGTAACAAAACTACCTGTCCAGAGTAACCTGTGTTAGCAAGGGAGCAGGCTCTGAGTGACTACAGTGTACGTCAGGGGTCCAAAAGGCATTTTTCCTGCACACAGTCATTGGAAAAGAAGCAGCTGTGAAACGGTGGATTTTTTTGAGTGTCATAACCCCCATGAAATGACTTTCACTATCAGAATTTGATCCATTCAGTCCGATAACATTTGGACAGTC
Source organism: Euthynnus affinis (assembly GCA_029490765.1). Classification (NCBI taxonomy): domain Eukaryota; kingdom Metazoa; phylum Chordata; class Actinopteri; order Scombriformes; family Scombridae; genus Euthynnus; species Euthynnus affinis. The sequence continues at coordinate 7,211,604 of CM055847.1, read as the reverse complement.
TAGAAGAGCCGCGCAATTAAATCATTTCATACAATGGTCTGGTTGAATACTTGATTCTGATTGGCTGCAGGGCGTCCATTAATTCCTGATAATGGACACCGACTAAGTATTTCCAATGAAACTGTCTGTTCACCGTTCTAAATGAATGCACTGGCTAAAATGAGTAACCATGGCAACAGAGACGCAGTCAAAGCCTCTGTTTACAATGTATTGCAACACGTTAACAAGCTAACATCTAATTACCACAATGAGTCACTTCAACTTCTAACTTTGATGAGTGGGATGCAGCTGACTAAAAGAGAAGTAGAAAAGAAAAAGGGAGAAACGTCACAAGCTAGTTAACACCAGGAGAGTTATTTAACAAGGCATGCTGACACCTCAACATTAGAAATAAAGTAAATGAAAAAAATAATATGAATATCTTATTTACAGAGTTTGTCAACGCCTCATCCTCTGAACACCACTGGATGGCGACTATAACACACAAGCTGCAAGAAGTACACCATCCCTCTGAACTTACTGACATTTTTACATAAACAATCATCTCACATCTGTTCACTGTTCAACTCGCTACGTAGGCTGCGGCCGACATTTATTCGTCAAAATCTTGACATTGATTTGGGGACAATGACGTGGCTGGATAGCTAGCTTGTCAAATTATATTTACTGTCAACCATATGCAATGTTATTGACTTTGAATCTTGCTAGCATAACATTAGCTTTCTCGCTCATAGCTGAGCCAAAGGGCTCTATGAGCTGAGCAGACTAGAAATATCTCCCATTGCCAAGTCATATCTAAGGTTCATCCTATATACTGGAGTAGTGAACAATGTTTCCATTGCATAATAACCTTATGGGATGGTAATGATTGTTCATGGTTTTAGTTAAAGCTATAATATGTAATTATTCCACATTAAAATGTCTAAAAACAACTAGACCTATGTTGAGTTATGTACTTACATTATCCCAAATGTTTCCAACAATTTTCAAACCCAGAAAAATCTGTAATTTTATCAAAGTGATGGACTGTTTCATTTGGTTGCATGTCAATGGCGTCATACCTCCTCTACCATAGAGTAAACACACATGAGATGCATATGTCGGCGCTGTGTTTGTCCACTACAATGGCGTCTATCAAAGAGTAACTTACACACATACAAGATAATACATTGGTGTTGTGGTTGGTCCACACAAACTGTTATAAATTGTTATTCAGTTTTAAGCCACAGTTTCATGATAAATTTAGGTCATTTTCAACTGTATCTTTTAGCCGGAGGAAGAATTTTAGTCATTGGACATCTGGATCTTAAGTTATAAGAGAAATAAACCTAACAAGTGTTAGCAGCAGCTCGGCTAACAGCCTGTACCAGATGTCCGGTGGTCACCAAACTTCGGAGAAGCGCTGATTTTTTATGTAAAACAGCTTTAATTAATATTTTAATGATTTTAATCTGCGTGTACATTTGTTTTTGGAGAGGAGGAGACCTCCGCAGATTATTCGGCTCCCAGGAGAAACCGGCCGAACGTCTGGATCTAAAGTTATAAGAGGAATAAACAGAACAAGTGTTTGTAGCAGCTCAGCTAAATGTAGAAGCTGCTGAGAATCCTCAGTGACATGTCAAATTCCCTAAGTCTCCTTAGAAAGTACAGCTGCTATTGTGTTTTCTTGACCAGCTGACACGTCCAGATGAAGTCATCACTGATGTGGACCGGGAATTTCAAGCTACTGACCTCGGACTCATGGACTGTCAGCAGTTGATGAGGCCTCCTCTCCTTCCTCATGTCCACTATCATCTCCTTGGTTTTATCTGTGTTGAGAGAGAGGTTGATGTTGTCACACCGTGTCACCAGACTTGCAACCTCTCTCCTGTATGCTGTTTCATCGATCCAAGTGATCGGACCAATGACTGTGGTGTCATCAGCAAATTTCAGCATGGTTTCATCCTTGTGTGAGGCGACACAGTTGTAGGTGAATAGTGTGTAGAGCATGGGGCTGAGGACACATCGTTGTGGGGTGGCTGGACTGTGGCCTGTGCAAGCGACAAGTTAAAGATGGAGGTAAAAATATCAGCCAATTCTGTAGCACATGTCTTGAGGCCCCATCCGGAGAGTGATGAGAGAGAGTCAGTGGGGGTTCTTGCATGTTCTGAGTGTGTGTGAGCCTCCTCTGTATTTCACTGTTGGAGGTCGGTCTTGAAGCATGAACAGAATATATTAAGCTGTTCAGGGAGATGGTGGTTTTGGTTATTTCCATGGTGGTGCCTTTATAGTCTAATCTGTGATCTGTTGTAGACCTTGCCACATGCACCTGGCATCAGCAGTAGACTAGTAGCCTTCAAACTTCTGTTTGTGTTGCTGTTTTGCCTCTCTGACAGTCTGTACTTTGGTGTTTTGTACTCCACTTCATTGCCTGATCTAAATGCAAGACAACGAGCATGCAGCATGTGTCATATTTGACTGTACATCCAGGGCTTCTGATTTGTATATTTTCTGACCTGTATGCTATAGTGTCAATGCAAGTAGTGATGTAATCAGTTACACATTCGCCATACTCCTCTATGTTCATAGAAGAATCCTCTTTTGTGGCTGCAGCTTTAAACATATCCCAGTCTATGTGTGCAAAACAGTCCTGCATAATACTCTCAGCATCCTGGGACCAAATTTTGACTTGTTTACTCCGCTTTTGTCTGCTTCAATCTTTGTCTGTAGGCTGGGTACAGGAGCAGAGAGATGCGGTCTAAGAGTCTAAAGTGAGCTTTGTAGGCTTCCCAGATGTTGCTGTACACTTGGGCCAGGGTATTGTGGTGTCTTGTGGGGATATTCACATGCTGGCAATATTTTGGTCGCACCGCCTGTAGATTGCAGTGGTTTAAGTCTACCACAACAATGAGAAGAGCATCAGGGTGTTGAGTTTCCTGAGCACTGATTACATCAGTGAAGTAAACCGAGCACTGCTTAAGAGTGCACTTGTGTACTGTCTTTATGTCTCCACACCTCAAGTTGTTCACAAAAATGCTTCATATCCCCTTTAGCTTTACTGGAGGCAAGAGTGTGGTCTCGTCGTTGAACAGTGAGTCTATAGCTTCATTGCTGAGTCCGGAGACAGCACGTTGGCTAGAAGGAGGCTTGGTAGCAGTGATTTATTAGCACAAGCTTTTGGCCTAGCATGAAGGCTTCCTCTCTAGACTCGCTTATGCCTCAACGGGGGTTTCCTTCTTACCCTTCTCGTGGGCGGCAGCAGCTGGTATACCTGAAGCGAACAATGTAATCCAGGTCCGTACGTATAAGACCAGTGAATACTGTGTTGTGCTGCAGTGTATCGATGTCCAACAGTCATGAGACAACAGTGCATCACATTTATGGAAGGTACAAAGAAATAAAAATAAATAAAAATACAAACAAAAACTCGGCATTCAAGAGTGGAGCATGCAATGACGTCTGCCATGGCATCATCATTTTACTGCTTATACAAGAAATGATTTATCAATTTATAGATAAGGGGTGTATTTATTTGATTTGGTTTGCTGCCTTATTTTCTCTTATTGACTGATTGATTCATTAATTTTTCAGCATGTGCAGATAAGGATTTTGGAGCCAAAAGTCAGAGTTCCTATTGAAAAGATTGATGGCAATGCTGCCTCAAGTATCTGTGCAGTGCTGTTCCATTAAACAGAGACTGGTGGTCAAGAACAGGAACTTACCTTCTCATAGATCACTGCCATGACCACTGATGCAGTATACCACAGCATATTTATACCTTATTTACTCCCTGTGCCTATCTATGATTACTCCTTCCTATCCCACTGATGATCTCTATTGCCATGTCTCCTCAGTCTGCTCATTATTTTTCAAATGGAGGTCACCCAGCTCAAGGAAAGACATCTTCATTAGGACTTGACCAGAAAAGTTGGATCTCTCTTGGACTGTTTTGGCAGAGGGAGCCCAGACAACCGGAATAGCCCTCTAATGCTACAGATGTCCTATTGATTGACTCACTGTCAGAATCAATAAAGTTGGGTTTTCAAAATGCCTGGGCTAACGCTGAGACGTTAAGGTTGCTCCTGGATAAACAGGGAGATTTATGGGCCCAACAGCAGAGTGAATTGCTGAATAGTAAATCACAGCCCACAGGATGCTATAAAGAGGAGTGCTTGAGGAGTACTCATTGAATTTTTAAAGGTCTGATATTGCTCATTACAATACCAGTCTATGATTTCATGCTACTTTTTTAAATTCTTTTTTATATCAGGTCCAGCTGATTTAGTAAGATATTTAACACTTGTTTTACCCACAAACAGGCACTCAGACATGAATCACTGACTTTCCTTTTTCCACAGAAACAATCAATAATCCTGCCCCTGCATTTTGCAGACAATACAGAGTTTTGTGCTGCAATGTGTGCACATGTATTGTTGAGTTTTGTATTTTGTGCTTAAACGTATGTGTATGTATTGTTGACTCTGGTGCAGTTGCATATGTATTTTACTGTTGAGTTTTATGTATTTCAAAAGTCTATCCAGCGAAGGGCATTGCAAATTATCTTAGGCTATAAATGTGTGTACATACAGCAGCCTGGTTCACAAATTATAACCCACAGCTATTGTACAAAAGCTCCTGAGAGAGCAACACCCCGGCACATGAAGGGTTAACCTCAAACACTCATTGTTCACACTGACTGGGGCATGTGGCCTCATTCAGCTACCTGAAATGCCCCCACCACACCCCAGAACTACTCACAGCCAAGGTCCCCATGACAGGCGAGTCACTGTATTCATTAATTATCAACTCCATTTTTCACTGCAAAACTGTAAACAAGATGGGGAAATGGGGAGCTAGAGAGCGATTAGCGAGGTAAAGGAGGCTGAGGGAACGAGAGAATAAGGAAAGAGAGAGAAAAGAGGGAGCATGAGGCCAAAGACAGGGGAAGAAGGTGAGTGAGAATAAGACAAGGCTAAACGGAGGACCAAACATGGGGGACAAGGAAGAGTATGTGACACAGTTTTTACAGGGTTTGTATTTTTTTTTTTCAAGCAAGGGATGTTGCAGAGGCATCCCAGTGCCTGTTCCCCTCCTAATTATTCCAATTATCATGGCACACTATGAAAACGTGATTAATAACACAGAGGATATTGTTGTGGCAATTAGCCATATGGTGGTGGGACTCTGCTCTGTCACGATTTTGCCATTAGCATCTACTTATGTTTGTCAGAGGCGTGCAGCCATGACAAGCTCAAGTTCTGCTCACCTTGCACTCCCCACTGAGAGGCACACGCTGGGGGTGGGGGGAGCTGGGTATTCCTCCTGGCTTCTCGCCTGAGTGAATTTTTTATGCGGCATCCGGTCGGACTGGGGACAAAATGTCAACCAGCGTCTGGGACGGCCCATCAAACTCTGGTGCTCCTGGGAAAGGGAGGGGAGGGGAGGAGGGAGGAGGCACGAGACAAGAAGAATTATTTGTGCTTGTGTGTTGTTCAAAAGGAAAAACAAAATATGTCGATGCACATATGAGCCAGCTCTCTTTTTGCTCTTTACTGTAAATTTCTCTCAAACATGCACATGAACAGACACACTGACGTGCACCGACAACACACATTAGGTCATGGCCAGTCAAATGAGTAGAGTTGACTAAGTCCGTCTCAACAGTAAGCAGTTTTTACAGCGAGAGCCCCCTTGTTAAGACCTGTTGGTATTCTCCAGATGGCAATAAAAATGCATGAGGTCTGCTGGAACCGTGGAGAAGAGCTCAGCCACTTAAGCAGGAAAAACAAAACCTCAGAGGAAAAAAAAAGCAGGTAGTGTGTCGCCAAGCTGATACTCCAAGGACTGAGGAGAGAGCTTCAGATGAGTGCAGCGCCACTACGGCTGCTGGTGTGCACTTCCGAGAACTGAGGATGTGCATCTTGTTATCTATCTTATCAACTTAAGATGTGTCATCTTGTTATGCCACACAAGCTGCCATTTGACTGTCAAGAGTAATACTCTGTGGATGTTTGAATATCATTTCAAAGACGCCAAAGTGAGAAAGATGAACAGGGTGCAGTGTTGCTTACTTTGGAAAGAAATGAATGAGGTTTAGTTAGCCCCTAAAAAAGTGACACACTTAATTGAAACAAAATGGCAAACAATGACAAAAAAATGTTCTGCACTTTATAAAGAACAGAGGCTAACTGACAATAGATTTTGTCTTAAAATCATACGCTAACTGGATTAAGTTAGTTGGACTGTTATAGCTGCTTTTTATGCTTGTTAACATAAATTGTAATGTAGAATTATTGATACAAGGACAAACCTGCCCAAACTATATTCTTAGAGCCGTTTTGGATACAGTTACATTACTTTAATATAGAACATTACAATTTATATATACCAACACTTTACAACCAATTTAAAAAGTTTAACAAATTTCTAATGTACTCTTTACACAATCAGGCAAATAAAAGATTAACTTAAGTATATATGATAAAACGTTCCCATTTAAAGGTGCAGTGTGTACAATTTCATGGCATATAGTGGAACAGACTTGGCAGAAATGGAGTATAATATTCATAAGTATGTATGTATGTAATTAGTGTATAATCACCTGAAAATAATACCTTTAAAAACCTTTTATATCTACATAGGGAGCAGGTTCTGTTCCACGGAGCCTGCCATGTTACTCCGCCATGTTTCTACAGTAGCCCAGAACGGACAAACCAAACACTGGGTCTAGAGATGACCTTTTCCGTTTTTTGGGAGCTTTGCCGCCACTGTAGATTCTCACTTCTACATGCTTAGAAATTTTAAAAAGATGTTAACTTACATATATAATACTCAACACGGGAGCTTGGTATTAACCAGAAATGAAATAAACTATCATCCAGGATGGCAACTAACAATTATTTTCATTATTGATTAATCAGTTGATTATTTCCTTCATTAATCAATTAGTTGTTGGGGCTATAAAATGTCTGAAAATGGTGACAAATGTCAATCACCATTTCCTTAAGCCCAAGATGCAACCTAAAATGTCTTGTTCTGTCCCAACCGACAGTCCACAACCCAAAGATATTCAGTTTAATATCATAGAGAACTAAAGAAACTGAAACTGAAACCAGAGAATTTTGGCATTATTTTGTTTTAAAAATGACTCAAAATGATTTTACGATTATCAGAATAGATGCTGATTAATTTTCTGTTTGTTCTCAAATGGGCATACACATACCCCTAGGGGTACGTTGGGGTACTGCAGGGGGTATGTGAGATTTTTCAACGTTAATTCAAAAAATATCAGTCATGCATAATTCCTAAAATAATTATACTATAATAAGTTCAATTAATTCCCCTTGTTTGAGGACACAGATTGCCTTGCAAAGCTATGCTATCTGGCAGATATATTCAGCAAACTGAACAAACTGAATGTGTGTCTGCAGAGAAAGGACACCAGCATTCTTGACTTGTGTAACAAGGTGGGTGGTTTCCTGAAGAAAGCGGAGCTGAGGAAAACGGCATGTGCAGAGGGAGATTTCACCTGCTTTCCTCAGGTGGATACTTTCTTCTCCAGCGAGGATGTGGAGAGAGCTCTGGTGAAGTCAATCACAGAGGGACATTTGGCCCTGACTGATTGGTGGTTTTCATTCTTACGTCCCTGATAAGGAGGAGAAATCTGCACAGCTGGATTGGGAGAGAAACCCATTTCTCTTTTCTGAAGCAAAGAGAAGAAAAGCTTCCTGTCAGTCATCAGGAAAAGTTTGACACATCCACTCTCACACAGTTTTGGGTATGTCTGAAGAAGGAACACCATGGAGCTTGGAAAGAAATCGTTGGAGCAGCTCTTACCCTTCGGATCCACATATCTGTGTGAAAACTGCTCATCTGCAATGACTCTGATCAAAACAAAGCAAAGGAAACAGATTGTGCCTGGAAAAGAGTTTGATCACCGCAGTCGCCTCCCTGCCACCCAGAATGACAAAGATCCTCAGTGAAGCACAGGCCCATGTTTCTCACTAAATTGTAAGTGGAACTTATCAAAAAGACGAATGAACCCCTAGTGTTATTGCATGATGACAAAAAAATGGTTTGCCATGAATTCAGTGATGGATTTTAAACATTTGAAATGCAGCTAAGCACTTAAGTATTTTTCAGTTACAAAGTTATTGTTCAAACCAGACAGTGATGGCTCTATATTGTACGTCTTTACATAGACATTTTTGTTCTACCTAAATGTTTTGCACTGGTCAGGGGGTAGTTGGCTGAAAAAAAGTTCAAAGGGGTTACATTATTGAAAAAAAAGTTTGAGAACCACTGATCCTCTCTGTCATTGTATGCCTGATTTAGAAAATTCTTCGGGGTTTTGTTGAGCTGCGGTGCTCAACAACACAGAGAAATAAGTAAGGGAACAAGGCAGGAGTACCTGACAGCAGCATGGATGGCCAAATTATCTTAAGGCCTTAATATGGGCAGAGGAGTGCAGCTGAAGAGGAGGGATATGGGACTTTTCATAGCCATAATTAAAACAGCAAGATAGATTCAGTAATTGAATGAAAAATCAGGATCTGAGCAACATCTGTGCCAACCACATAAATCATTTCAACGAGAGGCTTGAAATGCCATAAAACCCGTGTGACTAGGAGTCAGAGAGCCTGTCAAATGCATCTCAGGGCACTGCACGGATGACAAGATAACAGACATTAGACCTGCCACTTTAATTCACTTTTTTTAAAATAAACAAGTGGTAGAATAAAAAAAAAAACAGCACATGACCAGATTGTCAAAGTACAGGGCTTCAGACATGAATAATACGCCACTATATATATATGTAAACTAAAAGTCAAATGTTTTTGTTTTTTATCTCTATCTTTGAGGGGAAAACACAGCTTAAAATGATGCACATGCTACATGGCAGGGCCTCACACATACTACAACACAAAGGAAACAATATAGATGATCAACTGTGAGACTTCCTGTCCAATGACTAGCAGGCGGCTGGAATTCTTCACTGGAGTAGTAGCAGTACAAACAGGGTCACATACGCTGCTTGTGCCAAAGCCACATCAAATAATAAGTGAAAAGGTCACTGTGCCGTCTGCATTATTTCCTGATTTGCAGGTGCAACAAAACATCAATGATCACAACATAAACCACAAACTGCCAAATCGCAGTAAAGAATGCAAGCAACATATTTTGGCAGTTTCACATCGGCATTGTGGGCCTTCATATTTGTACTAGTGTGGGATATGGATGTGAACTGGTGGTTTAAAAGTTTCATAACTCTGCAGTGAGGCAAACAACATTTTTCTTTTTGATTCAATCAGATTTTTTTTTTCATTTCCTAACTACTAGCTAAATTTTACAATCATTAAATAAACATGATGTTCTTTAACATTATAGGTAAACTATTTTAATGATTGCACCATTCAACACTAGTCAAACTACTTATAACTGTTTGTTGCAACCTTACACCAGTGTTGGCCTCACATTTCAGTCTTATTAGCAGAAATGGTCCTACGGTAGTAACAGTAACACTAATGGTAGTATTACTGGTTTAACTATTACATCTACTGTCACTAGTAGTACCAATAACGCAGGCGGTAGAAACAGTAGCATAATAGACTAACATGAACATTTTTAGCATTGTTTTTCCTTTTACTGATGTGTTTCCATTATTCTGTCCACCTCATTTAAATCAGTTAGGGAAAGTTCAATACTTGAAACCCTCCTTGGTGTACAGCAATACAATGACCACAAAACACAGCCTCAAAAATTACCTTAAACTGGGGCTTCAACTAGTGATTACTTTCATTTTCAATGAATCTGTTGATTATTTTCTTGATTATTTGATTAGTTGTTTGGTCTATAAAATATTAAAAAATAATGAAAAATGATGAAATGCAACATGTCAACAACCCAAAAACATTCAGATTCCTGTCTTTACAGAAACCAGAAAATATTCACTTTTGAGAAACTGGAACCAGAAAAGTTTGGCTTTTTTCCTTAAAAAACGACTCACAGCAATTAATCAATTAAGAAATGACATGATGGTTAATTTTCTCTTGGTCGACTAATCGTTGCAGCTCTAGAAACATCACTTTTCTATAAAAATAAATACAATAAAATATGAACATTATAAGGCTGTTGCATTTGACTGCATACGTTTTAGCTAGGTGTGCCTAATAAACTGGCAACTGAGTATATCAGCACATTATATAAGACACATATAAGACAAAAATTTTGCTAATCAAAGGTGAACACAAACATACCTTTTTGTCCAGCAGCTCATCCATCCATCAGGTAGCTTCTCGGTTAGCTTCACAACGAGGCTGCTTCAACTCGTTTTTCCACATCTTCATATCTTACTGCTCACTGAAGACCTGGCAGCTTAATTTAGTTTGAATCTTGGTGTCTCAAAAATCCAGCATCTTCCAGTAATCTAGGTCAAATATGTAGCATCATTAACATACAGCTGGATGGCCAACCTGGCTGTGTTGGTCTCCCTTGGTTACACAGGTGGGAAAGCTGCGTCCCATCAGCAGGTTATATCATACATTAAAAACGTCTTCGCGTTTTTTTCAGCGCTGTTCTGCAAAGTTTACTTACTGTAAAAGTTTTACTCAACTACCTGTTCTTCTATGACGAGCTAAAATCCAGCCATATCATGGATTTCATGTTTGTTTGTTAAGTAAACTGCGTGATTAACGCTCGCTTCCGGTGTGATGACCAAAAAAAAAAATAAAGAGAATAAAAAATATTTTCATGTATCATATATTTCACATAATTTCTTAACTATACTTGTGAAGAAAATAAAAACAAAAGTAAATAGTCAATGTCTCCTTAGCTGCATTTTAGAAAAATATGCAATAATTTAAAGGATCAGTATGAAGGATTTAGCAGCATCTAGCTGTGAGGTTGCAGATTGCAACCAACTGAATACCCAGTCCCCTTCTCTTCCAAGCGTGTAGGAGAACCTATGGTGGCCACGAAACTCATAAAAAACATGAAAGGCCCTCTCTAGAGCCAGTGTTTGATTTGTCCGTTCTGGGATACTGTAGAAACATGGCAGACTTTGTGGAAGAGGCACAGATGTATTTTAAGGGCTCGATACCAGATAAAAAATGGCGCCCATTCAGTGAATATGTAGTGTTTCCACAGCTGGCCCCGCCTGTAAGTTCCCCTGGGCCCATGATTTTTATACTGTGATGATGTCACAGATTTTTAAATTGCTTTTCTCAGCTCGAGGAAAATTTTACAAATATAAAACCTTGGAAATTCATAATAGGAAGAATCATAATTGACATTGTTTGCAGTTAGAGGTGCGCTGTCAATAGTTTTACAGACATTTCTTTTACAATGGTGATCTATGGGAAAAATGCTTTTTGGGCCTCACAGGGATTTTTTGCTGCAATACCACAAGTGACCACTGGGAAAAATTGGCTTTAAGGTTGAGCAGCGGAGTCTGTCCAGCTCTTATTATACATCCATGGGAAGAGGACCCGATCCCTATGCAGATATAAAAGGTTCATTCTAAGGTTACAAAAACACAACGATTCTCATTTTCAGGTGATTACACACTAATTAAATCATACTTGTGAATATTATATTCCATTTCTACCAAGTCCGTTCCATTAGATGCCACTAAATTCTACACACTGGACCTTTAATTCAAAGCATGACACTGATTTTTGCCAGGGCTAGGAACTCTGGTTTAGGCTTTAATAACCATGGGCTTCATATTAATTCGTACACTCCGTTATCTGTCAGTTTCTTCTCTGTATCTCCCCCTCTCTGTAACTGGTACACATAAGAGATGTAAATTACAGATTGTAACTAAACTGGAGAAATTTAGGGGTTAGGGTCATATTTTTTCAAGTCCATCTTAAAACAATATTCACATGCCCATACGTATGTACACTGAAACAATTTTTGCTTGATGTAATCACTCTTCTTGTTCACCATGGTTATTAAACGATCCCCTCCTAAGATGGTTTCAGTAAAATGTGAAAAGTAAAAATACGTTGCAAGGCTTATCTGAGGTTATATGAGGTTTCAGCTGTCTGAGTTAATCAAATCTTCCAAAGTTACTGTTGTTTTAGTGTATAATTCCCTCTGTGTTTCCACATAGTTTCTGTGATGAGCTGTAGGATTTACATTTACATTAATTCATTTGGCAAACACTTTTGTCCAAAGCGACGTACAAATGAGGTACAATCCAAGCTACAGTAGATCAAGGAGAAGCCTTCAAAAATAATTGCCTCAACACTCAGTGCCACCTTCCACCTGACGTAAGTGCCATAAGGCTTTCAAGTATGTTAAGTAACATGTATGGATTGAATGCATGATGGATTACTGCCTCACAGTGGCAGTAGGACAAGTCTTCGTTCATTTGCAGATCGTAGTGAAGGCACATAAACCTGAACGAGGAAGTGGCCACTCTGTAGGTGAGCATTAGTGACTTGAACATAATGCAAGCAGCAACAAGGATCCAGCAGAAAGCAGTGAGAAGTGGAGTGACATGAGCTGTTTTAGGCTGGTTGAAGACCGGACATGCTGCTGCATTTTGGAGCATTTGCAGAGGTTTTACTGTGAATGCTGGCAGCCCAGCCCTGTAGAAGGAGTTGAACAGCATATTCAGTGAGATGAGGCCTGATCATTTTGATGTTTTATAGTCTGAAGTGAAAAGAGTGACAGATGCAACATGCTCAGTAAAAATTAGTTGGTCGTCAATCATGACGCCCAGATTTCTAGCAGACTTCGTTGGGGAGACTGAGGCGGAACTGAGCTGGTTGTGGTATACACATGCAGTAACACATTTCACAGTAAATATATGCAACATGAGAGTGGAGTTCATGGTAAATTGACACATGAATATTCTGTCTGGGAGGCAATCTAACTTCTTACTGTTACTTAGTTACTAACCTACCTACTGTACATGTTGCATCTCCAGACATGACCTCTTCAGATTCCTGCACACAGTATGTCTGATCTGACTTTTTTTTTTAATAAAGTGGTGATTAATTCAAAGAACACTTGCATCAAATTCAGGGAAAAAGTGTGGAGCTGTTAAAACTTGAGCTGTATGGGAATCAGTTGTCTCAAAACGACTTGTAATTTCAATAGTAGACCATAATTTGCTTTATTTTCATGCCAACAACCATTTTTGTAGGAGTGCTGTAGGTGTCAATCTTTTCAAATGTTGGATATCCAATTTAGGGATCACTCTCTTCCATCTGACACTTGCAGTTGACTTAAATCTGCACCGCCTCCCTACACTAATCTCATTTCCTTCATAGGAGTCTGGGACTTCATACATATCTTTATTTTCATTTTGCTGTCCCACCTGGCCACAAAGAAAGTTCCTAAATCACAGTTTCTTGGAGTTAAATAGTAAATGTATAATCTAAAGTGGGAGAAAACCCACTTAGCTCTGTGTTGTAGCAGTGGGTGGCTTCAAAGGCATTCCCTTGCCATTTTAGAGACAATTTCACCTGAGACAAAGTGCAACCCTCATTAATAAAAGATTCCTCACTGCCCAGAGCAATGTAAGACTCATTTAAAGTCCTCCATCAACTCAACAGGGACACTCTGCTCACAGGGAGATATGGTGACTACTTAGAGAAACTGGGATTTAGATTCACTTTATGACAAAATTAAATAGTGTAAAAAAAAAATCATTAAAAAAAAAAAAAGCCTGACACCTACTCTAAAAATGTTTGTTGTCATTTTGAGTTAATGAAAGCCACATGAGTTTCTTTGTCTCAAACTTTGCTCAGTAATAATTTCCCAAACATATTTCTGCAGATATCACGTAGCTCTTTGTGATCAAGACCTCAGTCACACACACTAATACAGTTGAAAGGCATGTTCTCTGGGTAGACATGATCCCTCCTCTAATTATTCAATAATCTAATGACACAATTGGTCATGGTGAGCAACACCACGCGCTGACACCAGATGGTGGCTTTTGCGATGAAACCCCCCACACACCCTCTGTGCATCCTCATTTTGGTTCAAGTCAGAGAGAGGCCTCGTCTGTGCTCTTCAACTTGCCAAAGATGATTTGAGGAAATTGTCTCTGAAATTCTCTGTTAATTTTGGAAACAAAAATCACCACCTCACTGTTCAGTGCCTACGAAACTGCAGACAGCAACCATGCAATTGATCTTATTTTGTCAACTGAGATCATTTTAGTTTTGTGCGATCAATCATTTTGTAGCAGCAGGTGCACTTGTCATGTCAAGTCTTGTTCTGGAGCGAGACTTGACATCTGCAGATATAAGAGCTGTTTTCAAGCAGCCTTACAACATTCATTGACTGTTCTATCTGCAGCTTCAGCGACTGAGTGATGTGATGACCTTGATCTGAGGCAGCCTCCTCAGGGCTGCTCCAGGGCAGAGGGACAGAATGTCAGGAAAAGTTTGTGCAAGACGCCGTTACTAAAGGAGTGTGTGAGTACGAGTGAGTGTACGAGTATGCATTTGTGCGCCGCATGGCTTTTACTTGCTCGTGTCACCTTCTTGTCGGCCTTCGTGGCGTGCATGTAGTCATTTTTAAAGGTGCATTTTAAGTACCTATGACATTGGTGCCTGCCAAAGTCAGAAAGATGTGACTTAATTGCATGAACTACAAAACCTAGAAATCCTCTGATGTGACGTCAACTGTACACAACACATGTTCATCTGTCAGTCAATACTAACTGTATACAGTATATACTAATATTCATAGTTAACTGTTTTGCAGTTAGTATACAATAAATCAACTTACTTTACAGTTTTATATATATAGGGAATTCCTTTTTTTATTTTCTGCAGCTGTGAGTTGCTCCTATATTTCCTTTGTGCATTGTATTGCGATACAATAGTGTACATCAACAGCACATTGAAAAAAACAAGCTTTTTTTGGATTACAATGTCAACACACAATGTATTGAAAACTTATAGTTAAATATAATATGGATTTGAGAATCGGTTAGTAATTTTGGGATACAAAAAGGAAAAAGAACACAATCTAACATTTATACATCCTGCTCTCTCTGAACAAAGCACTCAGTCACTGCTGTTCAGTAGACAGTATTTAATTCTCAGTCTATGTTTCTGTGGGCAAAGAATCATACAGTACCTGGCATCAGAAGTTCATCTGGGCTAATAAGTCACATTTAGATCATTATGGTAGTGGTGAAATATACATACAGATCTTGCCCAGCACAGCTTTAAAGGGTCACTGCATCCAACTTAGGATCACTTACAAAGAAATGTAATATTCTTACTTAGCCTTTGTGTCATTTACATTCATGTTAACACACAATACTCAGTTTTTGCATGCCAAGGTTTTTGAAAAGTGTTTCTGAGATTTGTGAATGGATTTTCTTTTGTGGTGCTCATAACTTGACATCTTTATGCAGCCATTTCTTGGTTATTTTAGATAAACCACCTCACTGTGAACAGTTTTCATTGGAAATAGTTTGAGCACATCAGCACACACAGTAAAACTCCAAATTTTCTGCATCACTAAATGCTTCTAAGAACAAGCCAGTTGAACATTTGTCAGACATCTTGGTGTTCGGTTATTCACAGACTTAAATTCTTTTGCAGTCCTTGGATATACATTTCACTTCAAACTTATCAACACACAGTTCTTTTTTTTTTTTTCCAAAACATGTCAAAATGTTTTACATTCCAACAAAGGACATAAACGCAGATAAAAACAAAAGCTAAAGCATTAAGACATGCTTGATCATCAGCATTAATTGGATCGTGAGGGAGGATAGGAAACTTTGTTGCCATAAAAATCAAAATAAATAATTGCTAGGTGAAACTCCGGGAGAATGCATTCTCTATCTGCTTGATAATAAATCCTGAAATAATGACATGCTTACCCATAAATGACTAAACAAGGGGCCATTAAGGCATGCATGACTTCTCCTGATGTCTGTGTAGCAGATGTTAATAATTTTTCCATAATGGAGAAGTAGAGAGGGAAGGGGGGGGGAAACTGCTCTGTTCAATCATATCAAAGAAAATGTCAAATAAGGGTCAGCAATCTAAACACACCAAATCATGAGAATTGTATCCACTATTTCAGATCTCTCTCTTTTTTTTAAATTAGGTTGAAAAAGCGTTGTGTTGACGGTTAGACATGAGGAAGGTAACTTAACAGCTCAAAGCAGACGTAGATGTTATCACTCCTCACAGTGTATCTGCACATCTCTTTGGTTTTGCCAGTTTCTCCTTGTTGTTTTCAGATCTTAATGGGAGATATTTTCACGTTCAGGTCCAATGTGACGATGCAGCTGATCAGCCTCAAATGTGAGCTCCTTATCGCACACAGATTGGTTCTGCCAGCAGTGAGACGCGGGATTATCAGTCTATTAGATTCATACTGGCATATGGCACAGATCACATTAAATGCTGATCTTGATTCACCCTACCTAAAACATATTATTTCTTAAGGCTTCACTGTAATCTTATCAGCCAGACTGTCAGATAACAGCCTGTCTGCTCACAAAAATATCTGTCTCCTCTTTTGTGATCAGATGCTATCTTTTCCATTGTCTTAATTAAGCACTTTGTCACTTTTTGTTTGTTGGGCATTAACAAAGTGTCTTATTTCAGGATAAATAGTGTAATTGACACAAGAAGTAAAAAAAAAAAAAAATCACTTCTGAATTTCACTGAGCAAGTTTTGACATTGTTCTTTACTTGGGTATCTACATTAAATACAGAAATGACTTCAAACATCATCACTGCTATATTAATCAGAGCAATATTGTCGCCTTGAATGTTATGCTTTGTTTATATTGCCTTTCATTCTGACATTTTATGATTGCTGTTGTAATTAGAGCAGGTAGATTATCGGAGCGTGTTATGAGACTTGCTGCTTTATCACCTAATATAAATCCAGAATATTTATCCTGCTTCTGTGATGAACAACAGTAGTTTTTATTGACAAAGAAAATAAAAACTTTGAGCTAAAGTACTCTGTATTACTAAAACCTGCTGTTTTCTCTCAACATTTTCCCATTGATGCTTATTAACCACTAGAAGGTCTCATATTTTATTGTAAAAACCGAGACAAAATCACTTTAGACATGAACTTTAAACTGTGGACAAACTAAATGTTATATGACATTTCTTTCATCGAATGAATTCTTTGAATCTGAGCAACGGACGTAGAAACAGGGGGGCTTCTGCTGTGAGCAGTTACATGACAGAAGATTTCAGCAACAGCTACCAGCAACCTTGAAGCTTCTCCTGGTTTCTGTTCAAATGACAGGCGAGACAGTTTCACAAGTCTTAACAGTCTCACCATATGTGCTTTGATTTTCCTCTGTTCGACAGCTTTGTTTTGACTTTTCAAATTCTGCCAAGAAAATAAAAATATAAAGCAAAAGACACACACTTGACATCTGTAAATAGATTAATGATGTTAGCTTGGAATTACAGATAAAAAAGACATTAAACTCCAACCTTGATCTTTTAAGTGCACTATTCACTGCAATATGTATTTATTTTAGAGAAGGAACGCTTTTTTCAACAAACAAGACAAATAAAGCTTTTTGAGTTATAATTCAAAAATCATCTAAAAGGTCTAAATGTCAGTCTTTGTATCAAGATTCATCTGAGAGCTCTGTGTTGAAGGGCGGTCCTACAAACTTGCACTTTGACCTAGAAAATGTAATATCTTACTGAATATTCACTTACTTTTAACACTTTCACATACTTAATTCATTAATTGGCAGCATTCCCCAAATCAGCTCCAAAGTACTGTGTATGTTTTCATAAATGACTTAATGTGTGCCTGCCAATCTGCTATAACTACATTGTGGAACGCAGGTACACTGTTTTGGATGTTATACAGATATTATTCAGAATATCTGTATCTACTAAAGTTAAACTCACTGAACACTTAGTGTGTACAGTTGTTTGAATGATACAAGTATTCAATGTTGATGTAAGGGAAAAAATTGAAAGGACATTTCAAAAACAACATACCACAAATTACAAAAGGTTATGCAAAAAAAACGTTAGACTAAACAACCCAATAGTGAATATTTTAGCATAATTGAATATGTCCCATTCTACTAACTCTGAAAATGTATTATTAAAAAATATATTATATAAACGTAAATGTTATTTTGGAAGTTAAGTTACTTCCTGTTTCCATAGTTGATTGCTTTTGATTGGGCAGAACTGCAGATGTACCCAGCCAATTTACACATTAAGGACCTCACACACAAACGTAACTAGTGATGCATTTACGAACAGCTGGTGCAACCAAATCCTGTTCTCCCAAACTGTACACAGCCAGATTGAAAATTTGAGAACATGTTCTGACCCCCTTGTTCCTTCTTCGAACATGACGTTGTTATTTATTTACTTATTTCTTTTTATTTGTTACTTTGCTATCCATTGTTTTGTTCCTGGCAGCTGTGCATTTCAATATTTGACTCGAGCATGTCAAACAGAGGGTGGAAAAGCAGTATCTTAAGATCGTCTCTTCTCTGTTTCATTGCGTTCGCTTGTTCAGTTTGCACTATGAGGGCTCCTGATCCTCTCTTTTATAGTGGAAGCAGAACAAGCAACAAACTCAATAAGTCAAGTTATCTAAAGTTAATAAAATAGAAATAGGATTGCAAAGAAGACTCATGTAATTGCCACTTGTGATCAAGTCATATGAAGCCCGATTTTCTGTTGTCTTGGTGATTATGATGACATTTAAGAGGAGCGTGTTGGAGGGCTTGACTGACACGTAAGGACAAGGTTGTTCACTCTACAAGCAAGATGACTGCAAGTAGACCTACAAAATTTAGCAAAAAAAGAATATGGAATATCAATATCAATAATAAATGTGGAAAAAACAAGACCCTTTAATGTGCTCCCAAAAATCCCACCAATATTCAACTAGTCTCTAAAACAGGAACATCATATTAAACCTGTCTTTATGAATAAAATGTCTTTGCATTCAACAAAATAAATTATTGTAAATGTATTATACTTGAGAAATGAAACAGATTCAGATTTAGATTTTGCATTGAAGGTGAAGTCAAAACACATTGGAGTCAATGATAGAATATATTGTGAAGCAAAAGTCCTTTATTTGCCGAAAACTGCATTTGAGTTTATTATTCAGTGTATCCAAAGTACTCTGCAATTTGAAAGCTACACAGTGCCAAAGTAAAATATTAACAAACACCAGATTCACTGCTGTAGCAGCAAAAGTCATGAAAATGAATAAGAAAATTACCTTTCAGTTATGTGCTGTACTGTGCTCAGAGAAAAAAAAAAAAACTACTGTTCAATTTGCAGCGACTGCAGCGACCTTGAGAAGCTCCTGAGAACCTCAGGAAGTTCTTCCCACTGAGATTTGGCTGCACTGCTGCTGGATATCAGAGTGTGTATTAGACACTGATCTGTTTAATTACAGTCTGAGTCGCACGCCATCTGTAAGAGCACCTCATTGCCTCTCTGCACTATCCAAACGACTTAAAGAATCCAGAGATATTGTACTCCAAGGACATGCTTAATTGAGTTCTGAGCACAAAGTGCACTGCAGTATTCTTCGACTTCAGTGATGTAAGCTTGGCCAAGCAGCCAGTTTCGAGTGCTTTGTGGTGATATGAATTGATCGGGAATTGCTTGTGATTGTCAACTACATGCAAAACAGGGTTCTGAACAAAGCACGATTACAGATTTGCTTAACTCCTCGGTAAAAACTCGATTTGTGCGACAGAGCGGGTCATAGCGAACAAGGGTAAAAATAACCCCAAACATGTAACAATATTGTTTCTGGAGGCATGAAAACAGACGTTTTGCAAATGGATTTGGAAGGAGTGGGATGAGGCGAGAGGGCTAAATCTGTCTTGTTCATTTGTGACGGACTTGGCGTGAAGCAGTGACTTGAGCTTGGATAAAGAAAAGACAGTTGCAGCAGAATTCTGCCAGTCTTTGGTTCTCTGTGTTCGGCATCCCCCCCCCCCCCCCCTCGCTACTGCCACCACCACCGCCACTCCATCACACACACCCACACACCCCCTTACCTTCTTACCTTCCAACACACTGCCGAACCTGGTGCTCCGCAGTCACCCATTAATCCCTGCATGTCGGATCCCAGCCAGGTAATTACTGTTTAAAAATATTTCATCCCATTCTTTCCCTCCCAAAAAAGAGACAAATGGAAACAAAGGCAACACAGTTCTGAACAATGACAATGAGGTGCTTTAAATGCATTCTCTTTTCTCTGGTGGAAACGGTGGATTTGTTTGCACACAGTACAAGGTGTCTGAAACCAAATCTGCAGCTATTTCATATTTAAATGCAGCTGTCACGCTCTAGTTTTTACACCCGGTTTGGAAAGTTGGTGCTGCTTCTTCCAGAGAGAGAAAAAAAAGCCTCTGTTTGTCATGCAATAAAACCTGTTTGTTGGTTCACTGCCAGGCAACTTCCAACCTAAATAATTTGAAGAGGGATATAATTATGAAATATTTCAGTACATTTACAATTTGAAGACCAGACTATAAGATTGCCTTTTTGCTCACATGGATTGTTATATTAATACTTTTTACATTTAATAAGTCATGTTTAAAATTACCATGACAGCCTGTCACAACTACTGAGCTCTCACACAAAGATGACACCGTTTGTTGAGGATAAGTGGAGTTGACATAAGATAATATCATAACAGACACGTCTAACAAGCTGGGAAGGTCCATCCATTAAAGACAGAATTTCATATTATCTGATGAGGGTAATCTACAGCATGTTACTCAGCTCTTTTAACACTATGAGTCAGATTAAGCTAGACAAGAATTAGTTTGTATGATGGGTTGTCTGACCATGAGAGCAAAAGTCTTTATAGTTGTTCAAACAGCCACACTCAAAGGCGAAGTGATAAGGTGGTCATCGTAGAGAGGCAAAATGTGATAATAGTTTAAATATGGGGACAATGAATGCTTTAAAGATATTCATTGTATTGCACTCTGAGGTTATACACATGAGGAATAGGCTTTGTCACATCTGAGCACCAATCACTGTGTGTGAATGTCCACTTTTGTTGGACACATTCCCCCCACCATTTCCAACATTGGAAAGGCGGATGGGTGTTCTGACGCTGTTTGAACGTCCGACAAACACTATACTGGTACACTACTATACATTATACAGGAAAACTTTTAGGGTGAGGACTTACCGATGTGTTTGGCAAACGTAACATGTAGAACATGAAAGAGCTGCTAAGTTGTCCTAAACTCTAGCATCATCTTCCATGCAGTGGGGAGATGTTATTAATGTAGTTAGCAAGCATGCTTGGCCTCAGAACGTTTGGTTACTACTGTAGGTAGTAAGCTAGTTAGCCAGACATGCTAACAATCGCAATTTGTTGGTGCAGATAAACACACGTTTTAATTGATTCCTTACATTTTTGTTTTTGGTTGTGGAAAAGACAACTTCCAAACTTTATATGCCAAGCTATCATTGGACAATTACTGTTTGGGAAAAAAGAAAGTTTTAGCAAATGGTCACTGCAGATGAAATTTTCTACAACAGTAGCCTATGTGCTGTTGTTGGACGACATTGGCGTTATGCATTGCTAACTGCAATTGTATCTTTTTGGTTACTGCCACTAGGGGGTTCCAAAGTCAGAAACGGTCAAAGTTAACACATAGTGGCTTTAACTTTGCTATAAAATGAGGCATATACTTTATATTTTAGTTCCCTTTAACGTCTTGAGAATGAAATGTTGTACCTGTTGTTCTCTTAGATTTCATAGCACATGACATTCTGACAGAGCACCTGCCTCCAATAAGAGTTAATGCTGCTGCAAAACCACCATTTTTGCATAAATCTAATTTCTACTTCTGTGTATTACTCTACTTTTGCTTGATAGGTTAATGGGCTTAAAATATGTCAAAATCCATGTCAATTTGAGATTTTTTTTAAATCTTCTGAGCAATTTTTGAATTTGATTTTTTTATTCTTCCAGTTGATGTATATAAGAGTTCAGTAATATATGACAACAAAGCGACACATCCAACTACTTCTCTCTTTTTCCCTTTGTTTTAATATTCACACCTGTCCACCACATATCACACTTCTCAACATAATAAAGTGCAAAGCCACTTTTCAAGTGTAACCTGCAATTAGTGAGGTGACAGTGTCAAATTTTTTGTTCTTTCACACTAAATAGTAAAATGCTTGTGTTGTGACATGATGTCCCTAAGAATAGAGAGAGGAGGTGGGGGGTGAGAAATCAATACGTTGGCAGTGTCAGGAGATGTAGTTAATATGCGGCTGGGTGGGTGTAGTGAAGGATGGGGGGGGGGCATTAAAATACATCCACTCATCTGTCATCGTATGAACCTGCAAACACGACAGCATGTTAATGCCGGCGTTTCTCTTGGCAGGGCTTGTTTGTCTCTTCAGGTTCCAGTAAGAGATTAATATGTTCTTCACTTCATTATTTACTGAATTTCAGTTTAAAAAAAGAATGATGACTGAATAAATGATCAAACTGTGTCATGAAATTCGGATGTTTGTCGAGGTCCCCTGGTAAAACCACGAGTTAAAGGTACAATCAATGATCTAATTTCACATTGACTATGTGCATTGTGAAAGGTGTCGCTTGTAGTGACGAATCCACAGAGAATTATTTGGTGCATGGTATTTTAGCATCTTTCGACACATTGTTTGGTTTTACAGCCCGCAACTGTTTTGGTTCAGTCTCACAACTCTAATCAGTGTCGTTTCCAGCTGCAGCAGGCAGCTCTGATAATCTGGCTGTAATCTACCTTCCCAGCACTAAACAGCAGATTGACAAAGTTAGGGGTTACATGGTGAACATAGTCGAGCATTTAGCTGCTAAAAAACTGTTTTTTTCCCTCAGGAGTTGGTAGTGACCAGACCATAGGTAAAAGGAGAGTGAATACTGGACTTACACTTGTCAGGTGGCCACAAATATGACATTAATACAGCTTTAAATTCTTCATTAATTGAGAAATGCACACATATACATTCAAGTCAGACTTCACAAACACTAAGATCTCTGCACACATGAATATGTGACAGCTGTGTCACAGGAAAGTACAACCTGAGTAAAAATGAGGAAACTAATGCAAAATATGTGAGCCAAATAAAAAGACAGACTGTTCTTTTAAAGTAAAAATCCCAGACAGTGATTGAAATTTTGGTTTGTTTGTTTTTTTTCACAAAAGCAGCCATGTGCTTTTTTATTACAGTTTATAGTCTACAGTGCTTCACATATTGTATTATAAGGGCAGAATATTGTTGTGTTGTGAGTTAATGGACGGCAGAAATTTAACAAAATATCCCAGCTGTTGGCAGCAAAAAAAAAAAAAAAAAGAAAAAAGGCTATGTTAACTTTTCAGCACACAACAGATATTAAAAAGGTTTAATAAACCCAAGGCGCATAAAATGTAAGTGTTTCCCAATGCATAAAGGACTATGTAATCCTTAAAGTAAAAACATGAGCATAATTAATATAATTTGCATACAGTTTCTGGTCATTTTTCTTCACAGGTGTATTCTAAAAACAAAACAGGCTGTATATAATTAGACAGTGAATATGGACAAAAGAGACGTCTTATGGCATATGGCAGGGTCAGATGGAGAAGGAAAATCTTGTCATACAGCGGCGGAAATCTATTAACTTGCATACATATGGATTTATGACAACAACTGGCATAAGGAATCATGAATAACTTACAGACGGATGTTCTTATATAAGCATCAATTGTTAATTGAAGAAGCTGTCACACTCCCTGGGGCTGTCAACATAGTTTTATAAGCATTCAAACTCAGCTTTATCAAATTAATGGTCTATTCAGTGCTGCCTGATTCTCCTGTAATCCATCTTTTGCGCTTTCTGCAGAAAAAAAAAACCCAACTAAAATTTTGTTCCTGAGACACATCATTCACAGAGCCTGTGAGTGGCCATAGAGAGAAAAAATGTATCGAGGTCACATTTTACT
Source organism: Euthynnus affinis (assembly GCA_029490765.1). Lineage (NCBI taxonomy): Eukaryota > Metazoa > Chordata > Actinopteri > Scombriformes > Scombridae > Euthynnus > Euthynnus affinis. The sequence goes on along the minus strand of CM055847.1, from coordinate 7,187,654 downwards.
ACACCAAGCACTAGAAATGCTATTGCGTGCACACAAGATACAATTCATTCCCACATTTTGATTAATTTGTGGGCACAACATACAGTTCATTCCTGCCTTTTTGGTTAATTTGTGCACTTGCATCTTCTTTCCTGACGTGGATACCTCGCTCCAAACACTTTGCATACATCCAATGGTAACCATGGAATTTTCCAGGGCCTTCCAATTGGCCAACTATAAAGTCGACAGCATCCTCCAAGTGAGCATAATGCCAGTGATATAACTCTTAATATACCCCTTAATTGCCTTTTACTAACAAAAAAAGTGTTGTCAACATGTGTTGAAAACTCATCCCCAATCCAAAGTAAAGCTTAATTAAAGAGTCTCTATCCATAGCTATCTACAACCAAGGATAAGTGCCTTAAGCAGGTGGTGGCTGGAATGAATGACTTGGCCTTGTGGCTTGCCAAAATTGTTTAATTATTTAATTTGAGTGGACAAATTTACCAAAATGTGGGAATGAGTTGAATCTTGTGTGCACAGACTAACCAAAGAGGCGGGAAAAATTGTACCTTGTGCGCACACAATAGCATTTCAAGTGCTTGATGTAGTAAAACATGGCCTCTATAATATTTTTTTCTCTCTATGGCCACTCTGGGGCTCCATAATTCACTATAAGGGGATTTGAGTTTTTACTGACATTGGCCCAGCAAAGATGCTGGCACTACACTGTCTTGCCTCAGGTGATTTCCCCGCACCCCAAGACACTGAATGACGACGACCTCTGTTGCATTTTTCATGTCTTGTCTCTGTAAACAGAGGTGGCGGAGTCAGCAAGAATGGCCTGGTTGTGCAGTGGAGCTCAGGTGTGCTGACAGGTAGATCTCTACAGGCCATATGGGTCTCGCTGGGGAAATCATGAGCCACCCTCGTCTCTCAAAATGAACATTTTTACTTCATAGAAGAAGAAAGAGATGGGGGGGGGGAAACACACTCCACACAGAGGAGGTCTGTTCTATGAAGCAAGATGATGGGAGACAATGAAGTGGACTATCTGGGGTGTCTAATTCTTTGTCGAACAACTTCAGCTTTCTGCAGTGAGAATGTTGTTAACTTGTCCTTGATTTTAAATCCTGATCGGTGTAATTTTCAGAGAGATGTGTCACCCTGCTAATTCCATATTCAAAAATGGCACCAATTGATGCAGCTTGGCATAAAAAAGCTTACTCTCTCTCTCTCTGGTTTCCTCCTGTGTTTTGTGGCCCCAGTGCACAGACACATTAAAGTGCTGTCAGACTGGATTTTGTTCCTTATACATGTCACTGAGGATGGATGTGACACAAATTTTCTTCCAATTGTGAATTTTTGAGGCTCTCCAATGCCCACCCAGTTTTAGGGAGAGAAGGGATTGACCTCTAGCATAGAAAATATTTATTGTTTATACCATTTTTTAAATATATATATATATATATCTTCATAGCAAAATATTCAAGCAGCAGATAAGGAGGGAGGCTCATTGACTGCAGGAAATGCAAGGACATAAAGGTTAATGACAGTAAACTGTTTGATAAGAGGTGTATACTTTACAGTTTATAGCATGCTGTTGTTAGCTTGCTAACCATACTAGCTACTGTAGTTTATGCTTTCAACCTGACTCACACTATTTCCTGTCCTGTCCTGCCTGCTCCTCATGGTACCCAGTCTGAACGCCCCGAGCAGCTCTCGCCTGGACAGCCCAGACGCTGGGATGACATCATGCACATAAAAAAAGGCTTTTTCTAAGCTCTGGGAATATATTTTAGAAAACTTACATTTTTATCTTTTAATTTCATCATTCAAGGAGAATTGACCTTTGCCATTTGTGGCACCTTGTCAACTTTCACAGCTGTTGTTTTTATAATGACACTTAATCATACATGTTCTGACTATGTTTACTATCAGGCATTACCCATGATGCACTGTAACTTGTATATGAAGACTCTATAGAGCTATATTTATTTTACCTTTGTGAGATGTTGCAGAACAGGTATTAATACACAGTTATGAGTCACAGAAGTTATGAGGTGTTCTCTGCAGGTCCTTAAAAAGTCTTGACTGTCTTAATTTCCAGTGACTGCAAGTCATCAGTTTGACTTACACATCATTTATCTTCCAAACAGAGGTGACACACAGCTTCATGAACACCACTTAAATCAGTCACTGTTGAAGATACATTAAGTGTCTTCAGCAGTGACTGATTTCCACTAAAAAGATAGTGGGGCCTTTAAAAAATAAAGAAAGAAAGAACAGAATGGAAAATATCAGTAAAGAGACAAACTGAGCCTCTTATGTTATTGCACATGTCTTTAAGTTTTTCTTTGAGTGTTTTTGTAACCTTCTGTGCACTTCCTGTGAAAACAAAGTAAAGCAACCAGCGTCTTACACCATTTTCCTCAAAACTGATCATTGTCAGTGACTGACATTATGCCATGCTGTCAAATATAAATGTGAGAATGACAGACTGAATCAAATATTCTATACAGTGTGAAGGAGTTTTAAGTTGTAAGCTGGAGTATTTGCCTTGTCATCTGTGAGAGAGAATAACATGCAGTGATCAATCCATCTGTATTAGAAGCTCAGTTTGAAAAGGGAGGAAAAGAAAGTCTGGTACAAACACCGGCCAAATCAGAGGATAGCAGCAAAAACAGAGTGATAGCTGCGTGTTTGAACTTGGTAATTGGTTGGGCACTCGGTAGGCAATACAACAGAAGACCTACGGAGTGTGGTGTGTGTTTCCCAGCCCCACTGTGCAGCCTCACAGAGTACAAAGGCAGAGAATGAACTTCAGAGGGTTTTAATGCCTGAAGAGAAGAATATGGACATTAAATTATCAGGGGAAAACAGCAGGGTGTGAAAAAAGAGCCTTCTAAAGCCTGCAAACGCAAACGTACATACAGGCTGCTTCTGACACGGAAACCTGGCCAAATTCACAGGCTCCTTTATTCTGAGCTTCACACTGATACTTTCAGTGTGTGTGTGTGTGTGTGTGTGTGTGTGTGTGTGTGTGTGTGTGTGTCTCCCTCTGTGTATTTGACTGTGTGTGTGTATGTGTGTGAATGTACTGAATGTGTGCATATGCTTTACTTTTTAAATCTGAATTTAAAGCAATTGGCTACCATAGTGCACATCCACACATTCCTTTCTTACATTGAAAAATGGTAATATTTGTAAATATGCACAATCTTTTAAAAGCTCGACTTATAATAAATCTGTATTTCATTTACTGCATCTAAGAAAACAGCCTTGTGGACATTTAATGTTTAACAAATCACAAAATGATTTATTTCATTACAGGTCTATTGCTTCGGATTCATAAAATGTGCCCATAAACCAAGAAAATCACCCTTATTAGACCCGCTGTCACATGTGCATTCATCAGATGAGCAGCCACAGGTTTTGTGTAATATTGTTCATTTGTTCTGGTTTTGTGCTTTAGAAAAAGGGATCATTAAAATAACATGACTTCCTTTTTATTTCTTAATAAAATGTTCTTTTTAAACTTTGTAAAATACTAATATCCAATATAATATTCATCTTGTTGTGACATTGTATTAAAAAAATTAGATGTAACAAAAACAAATTTAATTCCCATCACTGCGTCCAGCATTGTGTTTGTGAGGATTGACAGGTAGAGCTCGAAACTGGTTTGAAACAGCTTGGAAAACACACCGTTGTGTATTACACGGCAACAAGGCCTTTGAGGGCCTCTCCAAATAGTCTGGATTACAAAGTGAGCGAAAAATAAGTACAATGGGAAATAAAAGACTATAGCTAAATGAAAAGAATCACTCTTGAGAGTTACCGCTTTACACACACACACCTTATTAATCTTTAATATCTTGTCTTACTCCCCCCCTTTCTTTCCACCTCTCCCTCTCCAGTTTATCTCTTCTAAAGCAATTATACCCAAGAGGACCGAGCACATAGGACATGCTCCCACTACCTAGAGCAATAATATATCATTACATACTAAACATATAGCAGCCACGCAAACAGCCTTTATTGCTACTCCAGGGCGAGTGCTATTTATAAGCACTAGCATAGCCACAGAGATCTTTCCTCTACCTGCGCTACATTTGTTTGTTTGGATACCGTTTCATATTTCTTCCGCTTTTCTCAAAGTACCTGTAGTCTGAGATGATGGCTGTCACTTTGTCCATTTTTGCCATTTAATTTCAGTAGCTTCATATTGACATTAGGGGGTGCTGGAATTCTTCAGAGTTGAGTGATGAGATGTTGAATTTGAAGCAGTGTTGAACTGACTACAGTATGTGATATTATTTGTAAAATGTCCAGTGTTTATGGCAGTTTTTAAATATAGATTCAAAAACATAAGAAAAGCTTTTAAAATGAACTTTTTTGTTTGCTTTTACACTAAATTAATGTCAAATGAAAATTGATTGCATACATACATATTTTTAAAAGGTGTCAACCATCATTCATATAGTCTTGAGGCCCAATAATTATCATGATGTTTGCACAATATTGCTAAAATAGAGGAGAAAATAACAACCCAGAAAGTCCTTGATTTATTTCAAAATAAAAGGCTTTATATGTGAATAAGTAAAATATTTTGGAAGGATTCTTCTCAACAGACAAACCTGCTCTGCCGTCCAAACTGGAATCAAACATCTTTCAACTCTTTTATACTTGCTGGAAAAAAAAAAAACTTCCACTAAGTAACTTATTCAATACAACTCATGAATTATTTAAGAGAACACATTTCCCCTTGTTTATTTATATATACATATGTATAAAATATCATTTATTCTAAGAGGGTCTATAAATCAAAAGTATTCCCAGAGAATAACAGATAAGTGAGGTTATTGTGCAATGAGGCCAGCTGGTGGTAATAATTTAATGACGTTTTACAGGCGCTATAAAGACAGCAAACAGATGTGGCATTAAGGATTATAAAGTTGGTAAAACTTTTAACAAGTGCTATGTATTTCGGCGGTACAACAGCACAACCCCCAGAATAAAAGGAATTTACACCTCCTTCAATTCCAAAGCTATCAATCACACGCGTGTTATTCCCCTGGGAGCGTCTTTACATGCATATTTATCAGCTCAACATGCTAATTCCTGCTGCTATACGCCCGCCAGGCACGTCTCCAGGCGTGTTTATGACTCGTAATTGTTGATATCCTTTGATATATTTCTCTCAACTAAGACATCATTTGGTTTTTGTGGTCGAAAGTCAATGAGGCACAATGACCCGAGCTTTCAATTCAAATTTACAGTTCAATATCTATTATATGCTATTCAGTGCCTGAGAGGAAGCCTCTTTCAAAGCAGAGGGGGGATTGATCTGTACTGTACAGCACTTATCAGCAGTAAAGCTCATCTCAAGGTTAGTTAATTGATTTGAAAATAAAATAAGCAAAATTAAATTATTATTGCATGGAAGAGGCACTATGTTTCATGCTATTTAGCTGGATTTTGCTTAGTACCTGAGGGGGAAATAAATAAGTAAAATGCATGTTTGTTGTAAACTTCCATAACTTGGATGTTACTCACAGAAGTTCTGAATAGTTTATCATCTTTTGCCAAACAATTAACTGTGGAAAAGTTTCTGCTGTAGACGACACGTGTGCCATATTGTTGCAAGATCCAAGTTCATCAGCATGCATTTACATTGCTAAAGAGCATATACTGTATGGCAGATGAAGCATTTCGGCATAAATTCAGCAACACGTCGGAGAATGAGTGGGAGATCTTTCTTGCTCGCGCTCCCTCTTCCCTTTCTGTCTTTTTTTTTTTTCTTTATCTTTCTTCCAGTCCCTCTTCCTCTCCCCTTCCTTTTCGCTTTTCCCACAGACACCTGCCGCCAAGCGCACACCTCCAGGGAACCAACATCTGAGAAACACAATTTGAGCATTTCAGCGCCACAAAGAAAAGACAAACAATGCTGGAAAAACGAGGGGATAAACACGCGCCGAGCTGATGCTGGACAAACATGTCGCGTTCCCTCCAATTCACAAATGGCCCTGCCACATTCAGCGCTCACAGGTGTGGAAATTCAAGGACAAACTTGATTGCGCCCATAGCCACTGTTGTTGTTACTGGGTTTGTTTGCTTGTCGTGCTTGTCTCTTTACTATTGTTTGACAGATTCGCTCCTTCAGGGATGCGGTCCTTTAAAATGACAAGAGAAGGGATGGGGTGCTCTTAAAAGACAAGAACAAGGGAATTAGTCTTCGTCAAATGGTGAGCTTAGAGGATGAAATCAACAAGCAGTGTAGTCGGGTTCACAGGCCAAGTTGGAGAAGCAGTAGTTCAGGGGAAGTGAGTGTTTCATTAATGTCTTCTGGTCTGAGAAAGCTACAAAAGAGAATTTGTCAGGTTTATTGACAGTAATTGTAAGTTAGACCAGCAAACTCCATCTCCAACCTTCTTGGTAAAGTCATCGCCCTCATTTGTGACAACTACCCTATTATATCTTTTGCTGCGCAGCAAAAGGAGAAATAAAAGCCTTTTCAGACAGTTCATAGATTTTCAAAGAAAAAAACAGAAGTGGCTCTCGGTCAGTCTTTGAGTGGAGAGTCGTTCCTTACAATATGGACATTGTCAGTGGCTCATAAAAGACAAATAAGTAGGTGTCACTGCAAAAATTACTTTCCATGATGAACTGCAGAGCCATCATCAGCAATGACACAGCGTCATTCACATCAACAACACAGGTGCATGAAAAATGGAATGGGCTGGCAGGAAAATGAATTATTAATGACACATTTAAGTATTATAACAGAAAATCAATGAGCATACCTGGTGTAATTAACATGCACAATGTTTTCCATAATCCAGCACAGTATAATTATGCCTCTCTATTCCAGAACACGTTAGCATTAGCTTTTTCTAAAGCACACAACACCTGTTTATTTGGTTTGCTTGTTCTCTGCCTTCCTTTTTTCCCTGTAATGATAAAGAGACTGCAGAATGTTATTTAGCTCCGCGCCGGTGTTGTATGTGGACCTGCAGTCATTTGAAGCTGGCCGCAGACCTTAAGCTCAAAACCAAAAAGGATCAACACTGTGTTGCAAAATTGCCTGTTTTAACAAAATGGCTTTGTGTTTCCTCAGCAATTTATTTATTATTATTCATTTTGAAGTTAGTACAAATGACTCTGTACAAGTGAAGTCACATAAATGGAATTTTACAAACCCTCGGTGCTTATTTTTCTAGTTAATCATACAACATTTACCACTAAACATCTACATTTTACGTATTTCATGTGCTCCTATTGATTCAGATTGAAGGGTTGGAGTGTGGGCTTATCTCTGTATACTGTTACATGTCCCCTAATCACTGATTACCACCGTCTGTTTGTGCTGTGACCAGTGGCAGTGTATAAGATTTCCCATCGTTCCTGAAGGATGCTGCTGAACAGCTTGAGCAGAATCCAGCGCGGGACTGGGATTTTTGGCAAGTCAAACTTTATCAGCACAAACATGCGCAAAATTAAAACAAACACAACCCAGACTGCTAATTACCATCCGCTTGGACCTCTGTCCCCTGTTTTTCTCAGAGAGACACAAAATGGCCGACTGCACCGTGCACTTCCCTAAAAATCGGAGGAAGCTGCTGCTGTTTCCTCTGTCCAAGGGACAACCCTTGTCGCCTGGATAATACAGGTTGACACACTGGTAGCCACAGTGATTTTTCAAACCTATTATTTCATGTGCAAAGTTATAAATTACACGACTGACACCAGTCTGGTATCTTCTGGGCCATGTGGCCTGAATCAACGCCAAATCCTGTGCCACTAATTTTACTAATTGCCTGAGCCTGGCCAACACTTTTCATTGGTGTGGAGCCTACAGTGTCACAGGAAGCTAATGAGAGCTAAATAATGTATGTGAACCTCTCTAATTGCTTCATTTCTCATTTTGCTTACCAATTCTCATATCATAGTTAGGATGCCTTTTTTTTTGCTGATGATTCTAACAGTGGTTAATACTAATAACTGCACAAGTCTGTCATAGGGCAGATCCTGGGAAAATGAAGCTTGTCACAGCATTGTATTATATTGTATAATAGAGAAACAGACAATGGCTGGGTGTGTATTTATACATATATTATTTATCGAATAATCCTCTCTTTCTGCGTGAAACATTCAGAAAGAATATGAACTCCAACCAGCCCTCTTCGGGTAAACACAGCATTATTTTGGATGCGCTCATTGATGCATACAGCATCATCAGGTAAGGCTGTGTATGCCAGCATGTGCCACCTGGGGCTGTGTGTGTTGATGTATTTTTTATACATACTCTATTTTGTGTGTGTGTGTGTGTGTGTGTGTGTGTGTCTGTGATGGTGTATATAGTGTATATACAGATTATGTTTGTATTTGTGTATGTTCTCTGTGTGTAATTTTAGCTCACACAGACATGGATATAGGTGTCTGATGGTATAGTATGTGTGTGCCTGAGAGTGTGTGTGTGTGTGTGTGTGTGTAGTTGTGTTGTTTCCCTCTTTGGCTGGGTTCCCACTGCAGCACCCGTTGGCCACCTCTCCTCCCAGTCCTATCAACAGGGAAGCTGTAATTTACTAGCAAATTTGATCATCCAAATAGCTGAATATTTAATGGTATTAAAGCACAGGGTAAAAAAGCTGTATTATTTATTTACTCCCTATAGTGTAACCTCTATTCAGGCAACGCCAGGTGGTCCTGTAAATATACTCTATCTGACACTCGTGTTGAATTATTGACCAATAATTTATCATAATTCCTGTCACTGAAAACTCAATAATGCTCTCCAGGACCTCACCGCCTCCTCCCGCCTGTGACCCAGGCACAGACGGGTGGCCTATCAAGGTGGTGAGAAGGTCGATGCTTTGTAAAGACAACATGGCTCGACTAAATCATGTTTACTGTACATCAAAGCTGCAGTCAAGAACAAAACCAAAACCAGTAAAGTCTGAATCAGAGGTCCAAAAAAAAGCAGATTTATGTCAAAATAACTTTGTGAAACAATCAGGATTTGATTTATCAATGCAAGGAAGAACATAAAGCTCTTTAACTTTAAATAACTTATAATAATAGTGAAGGTTCTGATTGCAAAGAAACATATTTAGCACTTAACAGAAGAATTTCCTGAAATTGCGCATCATTTAAACTACATTTTGTTTTCTCCTCTTTACAAATGACCTTATCCAGACAAGTCCGAGTCAAAACATGCTCAAGTCTAAAACGTCAAGAAAGTGTTCATAAAGACCAGATTCGCCATAACAAAGACAACAAGGGTGGTTTTCAAGCTGTCAAGATGTTTATTTCTAACCACAACAGCTTCAAAACCACCTGCAGCTGCATCCTTCCACTTTATGTGACGGATATAATGTGAGAGCTCGAAGTGAAATGCAGGTGGCACACAGGGCTGATGTAGTTTTTGGAGTTTGTAATGTGCTTTTTTTTTCTCCCCCACTTCAGTTTAAGACCACATTAACACCTCACCTATATAGGCACGTCTATAGGAAATAATCTAAAAAAAATTTAATGTAAAATTCTGAAAGTCTGAAATGCACACGATGTGTTGGTGACACAAAAATCTTTTCTTTTTTTTTTTTTTTATCTATGGTTAGGTTTCATTTCAGCAATTCAAAGCTTAGTTTCAGTTATAGGTAATAACAGTTTGGTTAAATGGCATTGTAAATTTAGGTAGCTGTATTTATTCCTACTCATTGTAACTTGTATTGAAATGTATTTCTCACCACTTTTTATACACAGACACAAATGACTTATATTTACAATGAATATAATATGAATTTCACATATTTTGGTTTATACAATAATGTCAATCACAGGCCACAGAGAGTGTAAGAAATGACTTGATTCTGTTTTTTGACACAATGATGATACTGTAACATTTTATTAACCAACAATTCTGCTGAGATACAGGCTGTGACACTGCAAGAATATAGTTTAGTGTTAGTGTTTTAAAAGCACAATTAGTTTAAAACTTTTACACCATATTCTTGAGATTTAAAATATATTTCAGATTCTACAATGTTGCAATAGTTAAGAGAAATAATTTCCTGATCCTTCATGTAATAACCTGTATAGGTGGGAATTACTTCCTAGCTGACAGTGTAGTTATTTGAAACAAACTGTTTGGTCCTGATCAATAAACTGATCTTTACTCACACTGGATCATGTAAAATTAAAACTCTTCATTTAGTCTGGCTGGTTCTCTGAATTCTCTATGATTCAACTGCACATTTTTCTACGCTCATCTGTCTCTTGTAAAGGACTTTGCCTCATCTGAGACGCCTTGTTTCACTTAAGTGCAGGATAAATAAGGATTAATTAATTGATTGATTGATGAAAGGGGATCTTGTGGCACATTAGAACAACAAAAGCCTGCGAGTGAGCATTGTTTAGGGATCATGAAAAATAGTGGTATGCTGAAAGAAATGTCTAAAAATACAAAATACTCTTATTATCCATTAATGACAACACAGTGCAATAGTCATAGTCTCTAATGCAACACCCTAACAGAATGTCACTGGCAGCGAACACAACACCGCATCCCTTAATAGGATTGTGCCTGTATAGCAATTTGTCAAGCCAAAATATCCAGTATTTATGAGACAAATATAGCACATTGGAACAAGTAAGAGACAGAGAAATCACAAAATAGTCAACAGGATTAACCAAAGCATAAACTAAATGCTCCTTGATGTGTCATCGATAAAAGGATTTTTGATTATTCGTCGCCATAAAATGTGTGGCAAGATTGTCATGCCGTCATTGTATTACTGTATCCTCTTTATCTGTATGTCAATCTAGCCGCATTAGAATCTGGGCGCTGTTTTCTCCCCCGTCTTGTTTTTTTTTTTTTAATGGATTTAACACACAGTCTGCATTTAGAGTGCAAAAAACAGATTACCTCATAGCCTCGGGTCGACGTTGTGTTAATAAATGGTGAACTTCCATAATTGTACCCTTGCCAAAGATACAATGTCATCTTCAGTTAATTCATCTGCAATCAATACGATGAATTTTTGACATTTTGCACACATTAGTCACCATGAATCATTTTATTCACAAACAACAGCGACAAAACCCAGCGGATAACCACAACTCTTCTAACGCTTCTAATACAGTAGTAATACTGTAGTTTTATATTTGTGTGATTAAACTAAACTCAGAAACTTTGAATTGCTTTTCTTGGAGAAGTTTAAAGTAGACTGAGAAGTTTTCGTAGGTAAAAGCTTTTCTAATCAGTATTTATATATCAGCAATGAATCAAATCATTTTCAATTCACATGGATGAATTAATGTGTGCTTTTTTTTAGCATCCTTTAGCTATACCACTGATGAAATCACTGTTTTGCTATGACAAATGTTAACTACTAGCTGGTGAATATACTGTATCAGCTATTAATCAGCCAGATATATATCTGAGAGGTTGGTGTAGACCAAAAAAGAGCTAAAATAAGAGTGAATATTGGACTCACATAGCTGGAAACATGATTGAATGATAGGGTAGCTCTGTGTCTGCTGGGTAGGTAAATAGGGAACTATTAGCTAACACATCAAAACAACTTTATAAGACGATACTTTGTCATTCTTGTTTTTACAGTTTGTTGCACTGCCTCCAAGTGGCCAAAAAAAAAGTCACTTAATTCAGGTTGAACTTCCATGTTAAGGTGTGTTCAGGCTGAACACAAAGCAAGCTTACAGAGCAGTACGACTGCTGACGAAGTCAACAGAAAGACATGAGTGGGTGTGGTGCAAATTGAGTTGAGCCATAAATCGGGGCTTACCCGGACGCTTTATGACTTCACGTCATGAACATGTAGAGACAAGAAAAAAAAATTAGTCGAGAATTTTAAAATTACTACAAGGAACTATTAACTGGTTATGAATCATGATGTCTCTGATGCTTCTATATGACCTACATAAGCAAAGAAGACCATCAGCAGTAAGAGACAAAGTGCTTTGTTTTGTCTAGCAAGCGGCAGTGTAGCAAGAATGATGGAGTGAATCTGAAAGAGCAATAAAGCGTTATTTTCTGAGTGTTTTACAGCTGTTATGTTCTAAAGCACAAAAAAACACACCTTCATACAACCCTGCAAGAAAAGACCACATTGTCAGATTTGGTAAGTTTGGTAAATGCAGCCTTAAATGCGTGTGTACATAGCCACAAACAGATACATTACCTCATGACTATGCATCCTGCAAACAAATGTGTTTAAAACATAAAAATAGCACTCGCTTCCAAAACTAATGCACACGATAGTCAAGATCTTTACAATACAACGCGATGATGCTCGCAGGAAATGTCGCAGTCTTCATTCTGGGAAAACAGTACTGCTTTTGTCCACAGGGGCTGCTAAATGAAAGCTCCTTGTAGTAACTTTAAGGAAAATAGAATACAGGAGCTGTCACAAAAACACACAGATTCAAACTCTCCAAACATGTCGGTAATTCCTTGTTTAACAGGTTCACATCTGTGCACCTTTACACTTCATAATATACCAGTGTACAACTGGAAGAAGCTGTATTTCAGCCCAGGCAATTACTCCTTCCAAAAGCTTTCAGTGCCTTTTCAGTAAAACGGTTCAATTTATTTTGGATTTTTTGAGCTGTACAGTATCAGCTTGATGTTTATTAATTAGTTGTGTGGTTCTGAAATGGCAATAAATAAATGAAATTTAAAAATGATGATGTCTAACAATAAACCTTTATTTATCAAAAGCCCAAAGAAAATTTCCATTTCAAATCTGTCATAGGAGCTCGACAAAGTCACTGGACTAATCTGCTAAAGGTAGTAAGGTCAGTAATAAATAAAGATGTGTTTCATGATGCAGAAGTTCTCACATGTTAAATTATAAAAGAAGAGATCGTCCCCAGTCTGCAGTCATCAGGAGGTGAAACGCAAAGACAAAAAGCATTTTCAGTTGAAAGCAAAAAGAAAAAAAAAGTACATTTAAAACAACAACTTGATCTAAGCCCTTGACAAGTGAAATAAATGTTTTGAATAATTTAACTAAAGCAAACATTTCTTGTTAATTTCAGGCTAATTATATAGCCGTGCTAGTGGAGGGAGTTGATAATTTAAGCTCTCGGGCTCCACTTGTCACAACGACTCTTTGAAGCTTCAGTTACTGCCACAAATAATGTGTGCACTTACTTAATAAAAATTAGCCTTGCAATCAGGCGAGTTCAAAGGGAATTCTGGGTGGCAGTGGATTAGGCGGTCGACATAACATTACAATGGATGTGGATTGTTGTTGCAAAGGAGTGCTAACCCAAATCGTACTGGTCACATTACAGCCTGTTTTATGTTATTCAGATGATAGCAATGGGGGAATAAGGGGATCATGAACAAATCTATGCTGCTTTAGCTCTATGGGTGAGACCCAGGCAATATTCATGGCTCTAAACTGCGAGCTAAAGGAGCCTAAATAACTGGCAGAAAGGGGTATTTAATGAGCCAACATCAATGATCTCATAGGCAGTGCAGCCAACATTATCAAGAGGATGCAGGTGAGTACGAGTGGATACAAGCATGGTATGTTTGGATAGAAGACACCATGTCCCACAATGATCTCTACAAATTTGATGGGAAATGACTCAGACCTAGCATGACGCTGCTGATCAGTCAGGATGCTGTGTGCATTTTTTTATAAGCAACACATTTATGCGCGGAGCAAATTCAGCCTCAAGCAGAACAAGCAGAACCTGGACTGGTGAAATGACAACGTGTCTCCTTAAAGAGAAAACAAATTCTTTTCAAAATACAGTTTTGTAAGATTGCCATTGAACCTAAACATCCAAATAAAGTAAAGTACTTTTACCTTATTTAGTAACTATTGTTATAACTGCTGATGAAGCACAATTATTGAAACAGACTCCTGTCATTTCATCATTTAGGAGTGCACATACTGTAAGTTGTTTTGGCAAACTGCAGCTAATTGCTCTTTGTATTTAGAGAAGCTGCATAACGGGAATATGCAATCTATTGCAATTCAATGCCACAACTCAAATTATATTGAACAAATGATATCCTTAAAATTATGATTTTTGTTGAACCTCTCTCAATGCAAATTTAGGATTGTATTTAACTGTATTATATTGGGATACTGTATGGATCAAGTTAGATTCAAATCCCTAAACGGTACAATGTGAGGATAGAAGTCGTATGTTTTAACTGTGTAAGAAGGATGGTTAAAATGTGTGGTGTGAGTTAACTCAAGACAAGGCAAGTTTATTTCGTATAGCACATTTTAACAATAAGGCAAGTGCTTTACATAACACTTATAAGGCATCAGGACAGAATGCAAAAGCAACACAAGGCAATAAAAAGACATTTAAATACAATTAAAAAGTGTTTAATTGTAAATGAAATACACTAAAATAGAGTAAGACTGATAAAACAGGAGAGTAAAAGTTATAATGCAGTTTATGATATTAATCAAAAGCCTGAAATTTGATTTAAAATAAAGGCTGCAGCAAACAGAAGCTGTGAAACAGGCTGTAATGTAATCTAACTGGCTAATAGTCCCCCATTTATGTATGTCCACTAAAAGCATTTGTTTTTGACACGGACAGGCTCAGACTCTTATTCTGAGTATCTGACAACATTATGGAAAGGACCCTGGTCTGTTTGTTATTGTGTCTAGCCAAGTCTCGCTCAAGGAGAGGTCTCCTTCTGAAATCTCACGAGAGTTGCTGTCAAAATCAGCCAAATATTCAGCCATGACGGAGTCGGAGAAAAGAGTACTGGGACGAGTTTGTTGTGTCGGAGTACAGAAAGGGTAGCTTATTGTCATCTGAAAGATTTTCAATGTCATGGCTGAATATTTAGCTGATTTCAACAACAACTCAACTCCCGTGAGATTTCAGAACGAGACAATCTCGAGCAAGACACAATAACAAACATATTGGCTCAAGTGAAAGGTAAAGAAAAACATTTTATTTCTCTGTAGGATCCATTCCATAATGTTGTCAGACACTTAGAATAACAGACTGAGCCTGCCAGTGGCAAAAACAAGCACTTTTAGTGGATGTACATTGATTGGGCGCAACTGCCCCGAAGGTTTACATTGCAGCCTGCTTTGTGGCAACCAGCTGCAGTGCTCTCGCTTAACAATGGACCAATTTCAAAAAAATGTTGTCCCCATTAGTCATTTACATACAAAATACTGAAGTTTCCCTTTAAGCGCTTCTTTTTTTGTCTGTGCATTAGATTTTTTTTTTTACTAGTATGAATATTTTAATTTGGAAAAAATCTGTAACCTGTTGGTATTGATAAGTTCAGAATACAACTAGCCATGAACTGTCTCCTGGAGAGTTATTTGAGTTTACAATAAAGGAAGTGTTAGAAACAATACATCCTGCATTTGAGAAATGTTTCACAGTACAGTTAAAAATAAGCTAATACTACAGATTAGAATAGACATGCTCAGCCAGTCAAATGCTACTTTGTGACATCTTGACTCCAAGTTTTGAAATAACATTTTCTCTTAGTATTACTAGTTATGTTTTGTGCATCAGCTGAACTTGCCATGTCCTGTTTTTCTTGCTTGTATCAACAATGTTTTTTGTTGTCTCTGAATGTCTGAATATCTGATGAGGTGAAAGGAAAAGATGATATGAGGTGTGTAGTGGAAAGGTCAGAGGTCAGGAGACATTAACTGTATATACAATCATGATATTACAAGTTGTGAAAAAGAAACAAACCGCTTGATTTGTTGAAGCTCCATGTATTGGGTATTACTTGTAAGCATATGTTTGCTACATTTCTTATGCTTGGACCCTAATGATTTTCACATGGATGAATTAATGAGTGAGCAATTGATGCACTCAAAATAAGACCTTTAACTACAATTAGCCTTACATAACTAGTAAGGTTACTGTATGTGATAACACTTATAAATTAACTTAAAAGAAAGAGGACTTAGAGGGAAGAGGAATGAGTAATTATGTATAATAAGTATGGTCTGATCATCTATTAGACAAACACTTTCTCAAACGCGTAGAGAAATGTGAAAAGTTGAAATAATCTTCTAATAAAAGAGCAAGAAAAAAAAGCTGTCAATAAAAGCTACAACAGCAGACGTGTCAGACAACAACAAACAGGGACCTAATGAAAATCCTACAGTAACAAAGATGCTATCCCTCCTGGCAAACATATATAAAAGCCTCAGGGTGCTGATAAACTAAAACAGTGTGGATGGGCAACACTCCCAGCAGTTATCAACAAAATGAAAAATCACATCAAATGTTTCCTGGCAACAGGAAGTCCCTCAGTGTTCGAAGCAACAGTCTTGAGGCAACTCCAAGGATGTTGTTGCTCCTCATATCAACCAAAAATTAGTTTTTTTGTTTATCACTGCTGCTTGATTTATCTTCGAAGTGGTTTAAGAATAACTCAACTGCAGCTTATTCATTTCTTTCTCATATTTCTGACAGGTCCAGTCGTTTCTCTTTGAGCATCTGCACCGAGAAAGTATGTGACAGCTGTTTGTCTGATTGGACATTCCAAGTGTTTCATTTACAGTTTGCATGCCATGTTGCGAAACTGATTTTGACACGTTTCCATGTTGATATGTTCCTAGTTAACTGCACATATTGTTTATTTGCCTTTCAATTTGAGAGCGAGGTTGAGAGGGAAAGAGTCAGTAAATGAGAGACATGAATATTCAGCCAGGTACATTGATATGTGGATGCTAATGATATATGTGTTGCTCATTTAAAGAAGCTGACTCACATGACATACCAGTAATTTGTCTGATAGATAGATGGATAGATAGATAGATAGATAGATAGATAGATAGATAGATAGATAGATAGATAGATAGATAGATAGATAGATAGATAGATAGATAGATAGATAGATAGATAGATAGATAGATAGATAAGAAATCTTGTAGCTCTACAGACATGAATCTTGAGTGCAGAAGTAGATGATGCATAATCTATCCTCGACTATGACACATTTACTGCAAATGGTGACGCAATCAGCTCTTGTGGTTTAAAGCTAAAGATAAACCAGGTCAACTGAATATTCCTTGTGGCTTGTGGTAAGGCTTTGACTTATACATTATATAGTCACAGTGTGCCCTGCCTACACAAAGCCCCGTCTGCATGCACTGCAGTCTGCTGCATTTCTTTGTACCTCCAGAGTTGCTCCCAACTCGGCCTTTTTACCCTGTGCTCCGTTCACAGCTGCAGGTGGCGTTTCTGTACAATATTTAACAGATTCACACATGCATTCACCTCCCCATGGACCCTCCACCCCGCTATCCCAGCGGGTCCCTGCATGGCGTTTGAGCTCTGAACAGCATTACCATCAGTCCAGTGTAAATAACATGAAGTGGCAACTCATAAATAGTTAATGATGCAAAAAATCCATGAAGTCGCTCCCTCGGCTCTCTGAGCACTGTGCTGCTGCCGGTTGCTGCATTTCCTGAAGGGTCTTGTGGGGCGCCCAGTGTTGGTTTGAATCATTGCCGGTGCCGTGACAAATTCACAGAGCGATTAGTAACAGGTGGTAAAACGCCACAGCAGGTTATTCAAGGCAGGCTGATATCACAGAGCTAAAGGTAATTATAAATGTTTGCACTGCATGTCAATAGAACTAGACATGAACATAAGACTTGAGCAGCAAATAAGCAATGAGCGCTTTGTTGTTATGCTCAAAGGAGCTTGCTGCGCCGGACAAACTGCAGGTCTGCATGTCTAGAAATAGAGCACAGTGGGGGATTTTGAATGGGATCCACTGCTGCTACTTTTTGAATAATGCAAGTAGTCAAATCATCCTCAGTCCTCAGTTTCTATTGCTTTGCTTTGCTATTAAATGACCTCTTCAACTCTTCCACCAGTTGCTGATCAGAATCATGTGTTTTTTTTTAAATAAGTGTATGAATATCAACAAATTCAAATACAGAGATGGTGTCACAGGAAATAAACAGTCCTGTCTTACCTCTTTTAGCATTGCATGGCAAAATATTCAGTGTCATATTAGCATTAATACTGCACTACAATGGAAGTGGAAGTGTTACAATTACTGTTGCCGGGACCCTGGCTTCAGCTTCGTTTGAATGACCTCGTCACTGTCGGCCAGGGTGCATTTCATTATCAAATGGTTCGATGCCATCTTGTCAATATTGTATGGAATGATTCAAGGTTTCATTAAGGCTTGTTAAATTCTTAGACCACATAAACCCATATAGCACTTTTTAAAAATTGCCTATAATACGTCTCTTGAATTAGTTCCCACATTTGTTGCATCTTAGGGATAGAACAAATAAGAGGATATAAATTTAGTCTACCATCACAGATTTGGCCTTATCGTGGCAACTATCCTTTCAGTATTTCTGGATGTATTATGCTATTGTGGACAATGATGCAGCTCAATGAGCAGGACTGCTTTATATCAGATAAATGGCATATATTGGATTTTTATGTGATCTTTGCACCAATTTGTTAAAGTGCCTTGTTTTTGTCTAGAATTTAATTTAACTGAATAGCCAAAAACATTTTTGTTTGTTTCTTGTGTCTTGTTTCTGAACAAATTTTTCAGAAAATCTACTTTATGATATACGTGTATGGCAATATAAAATTACAAATACAATGAATACTACTATCTCTATATCCCTATATGGATTTAACCTTATATATATGATATGCACTTTCAGATGTAAATAAAGAAAAGGAGACTATTTGAATAATATTTTAAATTAAGATTTGTGTTTGTGAATGTCAAAACAACTCTCATGATTCTGTTCACCTCCGACTCATTCTCTCCTTCCTTTCTTTACTTCCTCCCAGTTACTTTCTGGTAGGAGCTATTAGCTTTAGCCAAATTATAATTTACCTTTATGCTTTGTGCTAATGACATTAGGATTGATAACAGCAGAGGCACCTATTAAATGAAATACAATCCAAGATGATAGCTCTGTATTAAGTACCACTAAACATAAATACTACCTCTGTCAAGTTTTCAATCTCAGAGAGACATTGATTCAACTGTAAAGTATTGCTTTTGCTTTTGCTGTCATGACAGTAGTATTATCACGGTAGATTGTATTATATTGTACAGATGTTTCTGTTATTGTGTCCACCCCAAGTTCTTCCAAATGTCTAAATGTGTCTGCGGTCCTTGAGCGTTTTTATTTCAGGGGGTGGAGAGCTGCCAGCTTGGAATCTGCAGCCAAAACAAGAAGGCAGTGTCTAGGGAACAGAATAAATAAATGAATAAGTTAATAATAAAAGATCTGACTCCATGAAACTGCACCCAGCCCGAGATAACATGACCACCATGCTCACCCAGGCGGAGTCTGAGCTGGTCCCAGACTGTGTTTGAACCTGGACCTCGTCCTCCAGGACCAGCACACATTCCCCTTGATGCAGCACATTAGTTTCATCGCTGAATTGGATCTCCTCATGCACACAGCAAGTTTCCCCATCAGCTGCCTGTCTGTCAGTGTGAGGATGGTAATTCAGAAGGGAAGGAGGCTGGGGAACAGCTGCTCTCGCAACAGCCAATAATAATGAAAAAAAAAAATACTAACCTTAAAAACTGCAGAGATGGGAGTTTGGGAATGTATACAGCTTTCTTACCTGACAAGCAGTACATTTAAATAATAAGTAATAATCATAATACATTTAATTTGTACCGCACTTTCCATTCATAATGAAACTTAAAGTGCTACAGTATAAATAACATAGAACACACAACAAGAAAATATTAATAAGAGCTAAGATGAAAAAGCCTTCCTCAATAAAAAAAAAAAGGTTTTTAGGCCTTTTCTAAAGAGATTGTAGGGTCTGTGCTGCTCTCAGATGGTTAGGAAGCATGGTGCAACAGAGCAGAAGGCTCAATCCCCCATGGTGCACAGCTTAGTACTGGGAGCCTGGAGGAGCAAGCTGCTGGCAGATCAGAGGGTGCGGGTGGAGGTTTGTGGCATGATCAGTTCTTGTAGGTTGGGATATGCATGTCCATTGATGGATTTGAAATGGTGTTATATGTTTGTGTTTTCACACTCTTATGTACTGGAACTTCTGGATGCTCCTATCTTGAGGAGATAAAGGCATGGAGATGTTTCTCTGCACCTGACAGAGTTAGAGACTGGCAGAGTTTAGAGATGTTTTTGAGATGGTAGAAAGAGGTTTTGCATAAATGTCTTCTATGGCAATCAAAAGTCAGCTGAGGGTCAAACTTAACATTAGTGATTAGTGATTGTGGAGGAAAGAGGGGTGGGGGTGGGAGAGGGGACGGGGTGCTCATCCAGGCCTTTATTTTCTTAAGACAGGTGCGAGGCATGACATGGCTGCAGAAGTGCTTGGTGTAGTTTTGATGCAGAGCTGGGTATCATCAGCATAGCAATGTGGGAGCATGTAGAGGGTAAACAAGATGGGACAGAGAATCGATGGAGGTTCGAGTTAGGTCTATAGCTGACAAGAACTTCTGGATCCAGGATGGGCTTCTTCTCGTTTGAAGCAAGGGGGTGACAATTTGGGTAATCAGGTCATTGAGAATGGGGATGTATGATTTGAATGGAGGTGTGGGAATGGGGTCCAGGGCACCAGCGCAGGGTTTCATCAGGATTTCTTCAATGTGGCTCTGCCTGATGCTAGTAAAATGGGGTAGAGATGGCGGAGAACAGATGTTGTTGACCTTGGCTCTGAAAAAGTCAATGAAGCTGTTGCATCATTCTTCTGTAACCTCAATTGGGGAAGATGATTGCAGCTTCAGGAGATGATTTATGATGGAAAAAATATGTTTAGAGTCGCCAGGACTGTTATCAATTAGCTTGGAGTTCACAGAAGGCCAGTTTGTAGACAGCGAGCCCAGAATGTCTGAAGTGTTGCTCCAGGACACGTCCTGCTGTTTTTATTTTCTGTCAGTCATGAGTGAACCAGGGAGCAGAGCATGAAAAATTGACCTTGTGTCTTGACGGGGGCATGAAGATCAAAGACACTGATCAGAGATGTATTGTTGAGTACAACTAGTCCACTAATGCAGAAGCTTGGCAGGTGATGTGCTAGGGGTCCATAGTCATAGGTCAATGGGTCAGTGCTTTTCCAATTTCGAAAAACTATTTGATGCTTAGATTTAGTATGGGGTGACAGGAATGTCAAATGAACTGAGAGCACCTTGTGGTCAGACAGACCCAGATTATCAGATATGTAGTAACCTACATGGTTACTACATGACCAGGTCAAGTGTGTGCCCCCTGGTGGGAGTAAGGACATCGACATGCTGCTCCAGGCCAAGACACTCAGTCAGACTCAGGAACTCCACTGCAAAATGAGAGGAGGGGTTGTGGACATTTTTATTCATATCAACAACAATGATAATGTTGGTTGACATGGAGCAGAGTGAGCTCAGGAGTTCGTTTATCTCGTTTGGTTTGGAGGGGTGGTGGTGGCGGTAGATGAGAAACACTGTCATAGAGTATGGAGGTTTATATTTTAGAGCAAGGCATTCAATAGAAGAAAAATCTGACACTGCATGTAAGACAGTTTGAGTTCAGTCCAGTGTATGAATGCTAAACCACCACCGTGGCCTGAGCTGCAGGCTTTTTCCATACAACTATGGCCATAAGGGCAGGCCTCATTAAGCACAGAGTAGTCCCCTGGTTCATGCCAGGTTTCAGTTAGGGACACGAAATCAAGCCCCTTGTCCAAGATGTGGTCATGTATGAGGATGGATTTATCGGTGATTGTATATTAAATATTTCCATGGTGGATGGTGACAGAGCTGAGAATGGAAGTCTCTGCAAAATCTGCAGTACACTGCGATCCACTCCATATTTTGTATCTCGCCTGGTACATGGTAGTATTTCACTGTTTCCAACGATGACGCCCGAGTTTGTTTTGCTTCTATTTTCCACACTGAAACCACGGCGCGAGTCTCTATGGATGTAACACGGCCTGTTTCCTGAAATCCCAAACTCTTGGCAGCAGGTTAAAAACCTTTAAAAATCCTTAGGAAGATGCATAAACTCTGTAGATGTGTAGCAGTGTAGGACATCATAATAAAAGAAGTTGCATCATTTGGGCAGAATGCATCGGCAACAACCACATTCACACAGTGGAGAACATTACAGCAAACATGAGGGGACCTCCACAGAGCACATGGGAGCCGGACGGGGCTTCATGGCACACCTGAACTGGTGGAGGAAGAGACGGTTGCTGTCCTCTAGAGAAGAAGAGCAGGCAGGAAGCACTTTACATTGAAAAATCCAAAATCTGTAAAAAAACAGTTGAAAAGATGGACTGTACTTTACTTTAGTTAATCCAAAGTCAAATCCACCAGTTTGATAGTACGTATTCCAACTCTGGGAGCGATCAAAACACGCAGACATAAAACAAAACAAAAAAAAAAAAGCTCAAAGGCCACATCACATGACATGAGCAGCGGAGTTCACGGTCAATTGTCCATTTAGCAAAGAGGAGCAGCAGCCAGTGTGTGCCAGCGTTCCCTCATAATGCAGAGTAGCCTCTCTCCCACCGCAACACAAGCACCAAAACCAATCTTGTACTTTTGGTTTCCCATCATACATCTGATCGGTCATTCAGAAACACAAAACACAAATAAGTGAAGTCGACCATCTGCTTGTTAGTGGCAACTATGAAAGTGCCTGTTTTTAAATAAACAATAAAATTACTTTGACGGGCCAGAGACCACCTGAATGGAAAATCAAATATTTTGTGTTATTTAAGGTAGGTTTCTGTCAAAGATAAAAAACAAAGCTTGTCTTTAATTTATTACAGCAACACACACAATACTTGTGTCGTCCTCATTTTCTAAATCAATAATCAGCCCAGCATGCTTCATTAACAGTGACCAATCAGAGACAAGCTGGGGATCTCATTTTACAACATGAGCATTCTGAAGACATAAACCATCTGTTACTTGTAGGAACAGAAAAATCTAATTAATCCATTCTTATCATGCATTCAGATTTTAAAGCAATTAAAGATGTTCTCAGTCTAATCGCAGACACAGAAGTAGCTTGGTAATGAGGAAGGCAAACTCTTAGGTGAACTTTCCAGGGTTCTCAACGGCGCGTTTGGAAACTTTACAAGTCTCGCACACTCCAGTGAGCCGTTAGCTTGTACAATACAGATGTTGGCAACAACAATGAATTTTTTATTAAGCATTTAATCATTGCACAAACCCAGATTTCCCATAATAGAGGGCTCAAATTCAAAATCCTGGGATGCCAAATCATCTACAGTGTAATGTTTTCTTTTTTAATATAAGAAATAAACAGCTGCCAAACAAGCGCAACTGGTTTTAAGATTATATAAAACCCAATGATGAACTAGAATGTTGAATTTACCTTAATTAAGCTTGGGGAGTTCTGCTTGCCCAGAATGCTAATTTGAGCTCAGATGTGATGCCGGAGCTTTGGTAACCTCAGAAGGCTGGGGCATCAAACCCATGCAACCAGAGCTTATTACAGCATGATGCTGTCCAATTAAAGCTAAAGTATGGATGGCTTTAAGACAAAACACAATATGGAGCAATTCTTAATTCTCAAATTGACTCCTTAACCTCTATCATTAACTTACAGTACATATGGGGGATAACAGACACTCTGCTACCTGTAACAGTCAGCTGTCCAGTGAATCTGCCGTTCAGAGCACTTTTCTATCAGTTTCATCAGCTGCAAACAGGAACAATTATAATAAAAAATAGCCATATTGTTAATAAATCCGAAACTTGCAGTCTGTATGCATGATAATGCCAGGTAGTTTTCAAGAAAGTGACTGACAAGGAGCAGTTAAGTGTCTCACATTCATGTATTTGCATTAAAATGTGACAATCCACCGATGTGAAGGATTTCTTTAATAAAAGTCTTTCCTTGCACTCCTGTCAGGCCTTCCCATGACAGCCACTACAGTCACCTATTTCACCACAGACCACCACAAACCCTAATGATATACTGGGGGGCTACACACATGAAGATTTAGTGTATTTACAGGCAAATTACCATTCAAAGATGTGGAAGCATTGATGGGGCAACACATCAGTGTACTCACATCTTGTTTTGTTTTCCTGCTTATGTGCCACCTCAATTTGGGTCTTAAAATTTGCCTTACAACAGGCAAGAATGACCTATGTTGAATTATAGTGTTCTTTCAGGGAAAATTTTTTGTTGCTCACAAAATATATTTAGTTTTTCCTTCCTTCTTTTGTCTTCTACTTCAATTATTGTAATTATCAAGGCTATATTACGAGTTTAGTCCCTTTCCCTCCACCCCAGCACAATTTTCATGTGCACTCACATTTGTGGCCCCAGTTGAAATTCATGAAGTCCCCCCAGTGCTGGGGTTTGCTGGGCTGGCGACCAAGCCAAGAGCGCAATGAGCTCATTGTTACGCTCCGACTGCTGCTCTCGATTTCAGAGCTATCAACAGCTGTCGATCGGAGATGTCCTGGACCCCTTCCATCAATCACCGGCCCCATCATCAGGAGACAAAACAAATAACAGTCAGCCAAATGTACAGCCCAGAGTCAAACCAGGTGCAACCAAACAACCAGACGCAAACATAATTCAACTTTGGAATAAAAACAAGGGTCTTTATATAGTTGTTGACAGACTGTTAAAAAGGTCAAAAGTTCAACAGTGCGTGAAGTTTGTGTACTGGTTCTAGTGGAGCACCACACCAAAGCTGCCAGCTTGAGTATATAAATTAATAATTATTAGTGAATAAATTAACTCACTGCTCTGTCAGAGGCTTCAAATGTTTAAATGTATGTTACTACTGCATAAAAGCAACAAAATTGTCGTGCTCTTCATTTTGATACCTTAAGAAAGCATTTTTTTTTCAAATGTATTTAATACGCTCTATTAAAACTGTATGAATGATGAGATCAACTTCATATCATGTTAAAAATGTTCAGTTTTGTAATGTGTCTAAACCTATCCAGTATACTGTAGGTCTATTTCTATCTACAGTGGTGGAGTTACAGTATTTTGACAGTACTGAACACCAGTGTGTTGAAATAACACATCCATATCTCTTATGCATCTTGTATACTATACGCCTCTTCCTCTCTGTCCTGTGCTGCAGGTCACTACACAAGCTAACTTGATAATTCAGAGACCAACTGCTGAGGAAGAGTAATAAGTAGGTGCATGGTTCTTACGAACAGAGTGGAGGTAAATAAATCATCACCCAATCCTTTCCCGCCACTAACCCTTGCACCATCTGTTAGCATCAAAATTATACTGTATAGTATAGTATAGTTGTGCATTTTCTGGTGTACTGAGAGGGTGAAATCTTAAAATACCTGGGTGTAAATTTGACTGGACAGATAACACAAATGCACTATATGAGAAAGGACAGAGCAGACTTTATCTACTGAGGAGTCTGAGGTCTTTTGGAGTGCAGTGGGGACTCCTGAGGACCCTTTTCTGACTCTGTGGTGGCATCAGCCAGCTTCTATGGAGTAGTCTGCTGAGGCAGCAGCGTCTTGACTGCTGACAGGAAGAGACTTAACAGACTGGTTAAGGAGGCCAGCTCTGTCCTGGGATGCCCCGTTAATCCAGTGGAGGTGGTGGGTGAAAGGAGAATGATGGCTAAGCTATCATCCCTGATGAAGAACCTGTCCCACCCCATGCAGGCCACTCTGACAGAACTGGGCAGTGATAGGCTGCTTCACCCGCGGTGTGTGAAGGAGAGATACTGCAGGTCCTTCCTGCTGCTGTCAGACTTTACAATCAACACTGCTCCCGGCAGACCACACACACATACTAAACTGTGCAATATCAATATTTTCTATGTGCAATAATGTGAATTAAACCGTTCAGTCTGTCTAGTTATTATATTTTGCTTTTTTTTACTGTTTACTTATTTATTATATTTTGCTTTTATACTGATGCATTTGATGCTGTAACACTGTAAATGTTATATGGGACTAATAAAGTATTATCTTATCTTATCTTATATGACACAAAGATACATAATTGATAGTTAAGCAACAATCTAATTTAAACAGACAAACTGGATGCTCTTGCCGTTAGGGAGCTCTAATTACAGGCTAAATTTTAAGATAGAATGAAATATTTAAACAGGAAAATGATCTTTCACTCTCCAGTCCAGTCCTGAATGCATTAATATGTATATGTGAAGAGCATTCGAGTGGGACCTACAAGATGTAATTTTCCTTCATCAAAGCGGTTACTAATTGTTAAGTTTTCTGCCGTGCCATATGTGCAGTGTCGCTATATCAGAAATGCAAAACAGACTTTATTCTTTACCTTTCTCGGGTCCATAGAAGTGTTTGCTCTTTCTGAAAAGTCAGAGCATGTACTGTGCCACTGGCTTCGCATTAAGGAGAACCTGTGTGTTCTCATCATCAGTTAACCAGCTGCTTTGTGTATCCCTGTGCAGCCTACCTGACCCTAGTGACCCCCATTTATATTAGTTACATCATCGTAATGTATGAGTGCATTATGCAAAACCCTCCGCCTCTTGATTTTACAACAGAGCTGATCTCTGCACGTACAGACCAACAGATGCGGGCACACACACACACACAGACAGGCAGACACACACACACACACACACACACACACACACACACATAGAGGGTAACATGATGTTTCCCTCAAGGTCTATCAATTCCTATGTGTAGCAACCACAGATTCCAAGCCACCATCAAAATCCAAACAAGATCCGTCAGCAATTAAGGGAATACGGGGGGACATTAGAAAGACGAGCTGCTATCCGGCCTACATTCCCATTCCCTGCACAGCGGGCAATGGGATGAGTCTGGCATGGAGGCACTCATGGAAGACCCACGCATACCCTGGGTCATCTATATTCCACCCATGTTATGGCAATATTGATATTGGCAGGCAGGCTGCTGATATTGGGTACGTAATGATGCAATTAAAACAGGAGCCATTTTACTATTATTGGCAAGAATGTGTGTCTCCCCCCCTCCCATTTTAGGAGGCAAATATGATTTGGAAGCAATGCAGAGAGATCCGGAGAGAACCCACTCGTAATAAAGGAATTCATCTTGTCATATCAATGTCGTTTTTGCTTCATCTGTTAATGCAGTTTATTAGGGGAAGAAACTGAACTTTTTGTGGTGGCTCGCATATTTACATAAATCTATCATGCATGCAGCGGTCTATGTTCTCTTCAGATCACAAAGTACAGCGCCATAATTCACCTTGCAACAAACCATTGAGCCGAGTCTTATGTTTTGCTTAACTGCACTCAAGTTGAGAATCAAATATATAATGAGAGAGAAATGCTTTTCTTATCCATTATTGAAGTCATCTGCAAAGATATGAGATCTGAAAAAGAGCCCAGAATGAAAGAAAAATGCAAATCAGCCCAATAATATTGGTTTATGCACAGGTTATATACCTTGGAAATAAAAGACCTGAGTGCTTTTAGAGCCATATGTTGCTCCTTTGTTCCAAGAGGGGAGATGCCTTCATGTCACTTATGTTTCTGATTAGCAAAATGATTTATGCCACAATCACTCAAAAATTCAGACAGCGAATGTGAAAATGCATTGTGACTCCACCAGATGTGCACAATAAAACAAGATTCCCATTGTAATCTGGGGTACTTAGTTTATATGAAGCTAATATAAGGCATACTTGGATGTGGCAAAGTCACTCTTTTTAAAATTTGACTATAAATGATTGCAAATAAATTGTGTGTTTTATGCTGGATGGCATGAGTGGGTTGATAAATTAGGAACAGTTTTGTACCCTGACTTATCTACAAGACAAACCTGGTGGAGATCACAGGGATTAATTGCTTCAGAGGTGTGGAACGCCGCTTTCCCATTCTTCCCTGCGCATTCCGCGCCTAAACAATGATTAATCACCCTTTAACTATTCTCCAGAGGATGCCGGCATTTGCCAAGCCTGGCCTTATCCGCCGAAATCCGCCTGTGCAGGTTGGGGAAGGTACTTGCCAGGTACAGCGAAGGCAACCTGTCCTCATCCGTTATCAGATTAGGGAAGTGTCAGGGAGCAGACGCACAGGAGCAACGCTGTTGTTCCTCGCAGATCCCAAACCACTGCCCACCAACTCCTCCCCCAAAACATTGCCCCCCCATTTTACTTCCTCTACACACAGCCCCCGACCACCCCCTCCACCCTGCCCGCCTCAGCTGCCACTCACTCCAAAACCATCAGCCCCTTCAACGCTTCCCATCCAGTCACGTGGCCAGGCTGCTCTGGCAGCTTGGAGTGCTGCTGATCTTCTGCCAGCACTGAGGGCTGTGAATCAGATCACGTGCCTCCAACTTCTGTAGAGAGTATAAAGTACCCTTCAAAAAGGCCTCTCTTATGATGAACAAATCTGAAATCACTGTGTGTAAATCTATGTACTGATAAAGGCTGTACATCTACCATCGACATGTGAAGCTATATCCACATTGTAACGAGACAGGCCCGTGAACAGAACATCTTGAAATCCCTTATCACCTGCAAATACTGATGCCCATTACTGATGGTATTTAATTACTGATACCCATTAAACATCCATTATTCATTGCATTTGACACATTGCATTCGGTTGTAGTGACGTAGCTGCTGTTTCAAAGTATTTTCACATTGAGATTAGTGAATTTAGTTAATTAGTTAGTTAGTTAGAGAGTAACTATGTTATTTGACTAATCCCAATAGGAAATGTAAGTTTTGTAAGAGCATCTTTTGTTCATTGTCGTATATTCATCAGTTTGGCAGCCCACTTATAATATGGTAGAGATTCCTCATTGACTTTTGATGAAATATAATTTTCTTACCTTTTCGTTGTTCATTTTATAAAATCTTTAATTTTATTTTAACAAATCTTTCCCCACATTTCCCTCACCATCTAATACTGAAGATGTGGCCGTTCCTCCAACTTTAAAAGTAAAATTTACCACCTGCTGATATTGTTGTTTTTGCTGACCTCCAGTAGTTTAACCTTGCTGTAGTGATGTAGAGATGTACTTCAGGGTGTGGTCAGTACACTGTGACATCACTGCTGGGTGTGGTTAATGACGCAACAGACTTTCAACCAAAGAGGGCACTAAAACACTGATTTTCGACTTCATATTGTTGAACAAATAGACTGACTGACTGACTGACTAGTTACTCTCTCTGGTTTATACTGCAACAAGTGAGTTGCAGAACTTACAGCCAAACTCTAAAGGAGAAGTGTTCAATGTTGAGTGTTCAGTTGCTAAATATGTAACAACCCATCCTCAGACAAAAAGATAAAGATGTCATAGTGAATAAGAGTGAGAAAGAGGCTTCAGAGCGAATTTAGAATCATAGATCCCAGCAGAAACCAACGAGAGAGATGTAATCAATAAGTCAGAAACCTCACCTGACCTGCGGACACATGTGACAACTTTGCTCTGGTCAGTTAGCGAAACAAGGTTTTTAATATTTCATGCCACCTGAAGCGAGTGCCTGCTTGCACTAATGCAGAAGACAGATAAACAGACCGGCAGTCCCTTGCTGATCTTTCTCATGACCATGACTCATAAGTGCAGGCTTTATCTCCATATCGACTCAATATCTCAAATGGATAACTTGTGTTGCCTCTGATTTGCGTTGGAAGAGGAGTGAGGCGTGAAAGCTGCGGTAAAGGCAGGGACACCTCTTACTAATGCTGTTTGAGTTGCCTGGAGGCCCTGAGGGGCTGCCTCACACTCTGTCTCTGTCCCTCTGTTCCCCTTCACAGATGGACCACACTCCACCACTGTCTACTTAACGCTTCCCTGCTCTCTATCAGCTGTCAGATGAAATGTTATCACTCTGCCATACAACCAAAATAGCAATTACTCCACAGGAGCTTCGCCACGAATGTTGAAAGGAACATATTTGCAAAAGTGCAAATGTGCTGCGGTACATGATCATGTTTTGATTAGGCAGTTTTAACTGTTGCCAAATGTTGTCTAGACAGGGTGTGTATTTGTTGATAAAAAAACATTTATTCAATTTAACAGAGTAACAAATGATAATATACACTATTAATTTCCCTTTTATTCCCAGACTTAGCAAAACAAACTTTAAAGGTCACATGTTTTTGTGATAATCTGTCATTTATATACTGTTATAATGTCAGATGTCCATGTTAAACATTGTCAGAGTTCTAAAACTTGAGGTGAACCTATGTATAAATGCTACCTCTAAGGCTTCAGTCTGCTTTGAACACTCATTTGCAAAGTTACCTGTACTTCCCCATCGAACTGACGTCTGATTGTTAGTGTGTGTCCACAAATAGCCATCCATTCATTAGCCTTTGTTGCTAAGGTTGTTGCTAAGGTTGTTCCATAGGTGGTTCACATATTTCGGATCAGGTATGGGCACGAACATGTGCGGATGTATTTGAGAAATCTATATTTTGAGTAAGGAACGATAAAAAGAACTGAAATCCAACGACTATTGTTTCTTTACGTAACCTCTGAAGCTGGAGAAGTCTGCAGAGAGCCAACTGCTGGGAGGTAACCAATCAGGATATAGTGGCTTCATTGAGAGGGGAACCTTTCAGACAGAGACTTAGCTAAAGGGCTGCATAAAGGCCAGTATAAGATAAATATATATTTGAACTGTAAATCATACAAAGATATTCCAGTAGAGCCCCAGAATATAAATATAGACCAGGAAATGTGCATGTAGTGTCCTCTTTAGCGGATAAGACTGATGTGATTCTATATTTTTATTACTGTCGACAAATCCCATTAAAAACACAAAATCCAACAACGCATTAGTTTCCAACTTTTCTACCCTCAGCCCCAAGCCCAATACTTCATACTGAAGATGAAAATCTTCAGAAATATATAATTAATTCTTCAAAAAGGCTCTGTAATTTGCTGAAACAGCTGGGCACTGTACTTTTTAGCAAACATTGCTCAAACAGGAGTAAATAGTGCATTTGTTGGGGACTATTTATGGCAGCAGTAGTGACTCACAATAAATGCCAGTGCGCATGTTCATTGTAATAAAGGAGCATGTCACCCACCCATGTATGAGTGTGCAATACTCATTAAGCTTCAGGGTTGAGTCGTTTTAACCTGTCATCAACGACAGGTGCCAATCAATTCATTACCGGCAGCTGGAACAAGTGCTTCCCTCTGGTAACAGAGGTGCCCTCCGAGCTGCCTTGCTGAAAGTCTCAAAAAGTCATTTATCAACATGAAATCTAAGGAAGTACATAAACTAAGCAAAGATGTAGAGACTGTAGACTTTACTTAACCTTTTGTCTCTTTTGTCTACTACCACTATCTGGAGACAAGGAAATATATTTACACATTGTGAGCTGTGTTGATAATTCTAAACAATTATATCTAACCAGCATGTAATATTGCCAGTCTTATCCTTTAAGTTTTCACTTCCACTGAAAAAGTGTAGAGTGGAATTGTTACTTTACAAATAACAGATGTGGCAGATTCTCTCCACGTTAGTGTAATCATTACAACAATTTATTCACAAACATTTAATTTAACCAGCGTTACTCAAGAACTCAAAAATAAAAATCATAAGTGAGTCCATCACTGCCACAAAAATGAAATTTCCAGTTATTATCATGTAATCAAAGGTTTGAGGAAGTATGTCAGTGTGACAGGTTCTTCTGAAAATCTTATTTCTCATTGAAACTTACATTCAATCACCAAAGTAATATCAAATGTACTCTATATTCAACTGAATAATATCAGTCAAAACTCTCATCATACAAGGACCCGCGTCAACCAATGTAACCAATTCCCGTAAATTAGGAGCTAGGATCTAAACACTTTCACTCATAAAATAAGAAAAAAGTTTCCCCTTCTGACAAAATCACCTCATATATTCTTTACTTTTTCATGAATGAGATGTTGTCTCTCTCTGATATTTGCCTGCTCTATATTCAAAAAAGCATGTTTCATCCCCTGTGGTGTAAAGATGTTTGGATACCAGATTACTAAAATTTGTGAAACATAAATGTTTGAAAAGGGATAAAGTTTGGATTTACACAATGACCATATAGATGAAGGCGTCTGAAAAGTGATACAAATCATTAGAGTAGCACCAAAGTAAATGCATCACACACATTAAAGACAACTTTGATACATTCACTTACACATTTAAATATAGATATATATACATTTCAATGAGAAACACATACCATTGGGAGAAAATGAGGTATAATTGGAGAGTATGTCAATGTGTATTTTGTCTTGTTTATTGCAACTATATTGTGACTAAACATAAAAGATCAGAGTTATCCTTCAAAACAAATATGTATCTTTGGCCGTTCTTGTCAGAAGGGCACCTACCCGCAAACAGCACCTACAATGTAAGGTGTAAATGTTTATGTTGGAAGTGTATGCTGAAGTGATTGAAAAATAAATAAATAAAGAAGATAGTCAATCCACATAAGCTGACAGGCTAAATTGCCTATATAGTGAACTAGTGTTTCATCAGTTAAGTCCCCTATAAGTACATTGCTGTACTCTATAAATGATCGACAAGACCCTCGTTATTCCATTTGTACTCTATGAGCTTCCTACTTATCTGTACCCCAGCACTGGTGAGTACCCTTTCACCATTTTTCTATAATGTAATCCATATATTTTATATAATCTACATTGACCTCTCCATCTGACACTAGACATTTCCCCAAAGCCCCCTCTATTACGTCGTTGAACCCTGTACTGTACAGTTTTGGTGGCGTATCGTGACGATGAAATACTGTAGGTTCTGCAGAATATCAGTGTCGTTAACACCATTTTCCCAAACCTTTACAAAAATAACATAGTAGAGTATCATTTTTTCTCCTTGCATCTTAAATGCTCAATAGTGACTCACCTGTTCCTGATAATCTTGTTTTCTTCTACTGTACATTTATCATTTGGAGTACCAGTATGGAACTGGTAAATATTTTCTTGGTTGTAGCATCTGTCCCAAGTGATATAAAACCTAATTGAATGACTGCTGTATTTTATCCTGAAGAAGGCAGTGCGTTGAAATTTCTATGTTCATCTGTTAAATAAATTAATCAGAGTTATGAGTGTGTGCCTTTCTAACTTGTTTTGATGTCTGCCTGCAAGCCAGCACCTCACTAGGTGTGTGTTTTCCCTCTATTTTCTATTAAGTATTTTATTGGTACTTGATCTATACAACAGAATTACACTGTAAATTGCAGGCTGTATTGAAGTGTTATAATTTTTACCAAAGCAACTGAGAAAAACTGTCACCAGTGATCTCTGCAATTATTACAAATCACCGAGTCTCCTCAGATTGTACTAACCCCATGTGGAATGACTAATAGAGACCAGATGGATGAGCATTGATCAGATTACTTTCAGGATAAAGAACATAGCCCTCGTGCAATTTAGGGATTTTAAAATGCTTAATTCAAAGCACCATGAACTGTGTAGTACACCTAGTTTACCTCGACAAGCCTCACTCCCGGGAGAAGGCCTGCAGGAGCTTGTGATCTGTAACTCTGTAATTATTCACTTGACAAGGTCTTCCTTGTACTACATTGTGCATTAGGCTCATTTAAACATGTGACAAAACACGAGCATTTTTGACAAGTCTCACATATGTTAACAATGGCGATGTGTTGCCTCGACACTGTATTAAAAAAAAGAAAGAAAGAAAAAAGATATTTACACCTAGACACACATTCTCATAATGTTATAATATGCAATCTGTTATATTCAAATAAACAAGAAGTAAAATGCGAATGTACAACAGTGTTAATCAGTTAGATCTATACTTGTCAGATGTGGGAGGAGGTGACAGACTTGCTTTTATTCGTTTATTTATTTATTTTACAGATTATCACATTTTCGTCACACCGGGCTCTTAAAACAGCTCAATCAATCAATCTGCATCCATCTGTCAGTCAGTCAATCAATCAAGATAGACAGAAAGAAAAAAAAGGGAAAGACAGTGTCATAAATTCTGCGATATGGACTGTAAATATATCTTCTTATTTCCAGCATCTAATTTTGTCTGAATGTGCTGTCCTCCCACTCTGTCATTGGCTAATAAGCTCCTCTACACACTGTGATTACAGATGCTCTCTGACTGGTGCTCCATTGCAGCAGATGTAGAGCTCTGTTTGCTCAACACTTTCCAACCTTAAAGGCCAAACCTTAAATGAGCTGCGGTATATGGCCAAAGGTATGTGGACAGTTTCAGCTGTGTCCTTGTCAATTTCGGGCAGTAACAGATTGTATAATGACTCGTTCCAGTAATGTGATAACTTTTATCAGTAACAAGTCATGTAGGTGATTACAATTTGACATTCAGTAATTAAAATACACTAGTCCCAGTAATTCTTACTCTGGCAATTTGTGGGTCAACTTGTTTGCTGTCTTACTGGGAATAGGAATGAAAGTTGATATCAGATTGTTCTCTCTGTGTGTTTTTGGACATTTTAGTGTGATCAAGGAGCGGATGGTGTGGGGAGGCAGCTAGCTTCTACTGAAGAGTAGAAATGTGATCCCCGGTAACTCAAAAGATATATTAGTTAATGTGTTTCTATTTTATGTAACCTTTATGTAACCATGAAAACCTCAGTGAGACTAAAAAATATATTTCTCAGGAGCGGCAATAAACAAATAACACAAGAATGTATATATATGTGTCAAAAATACATAACAATATCAGAGTGGAAACACTACAATGTAAATCATGATGAATTTTCTCATGCACTAGAAAATATCTGTCTAAACAAAGTCTTTGGTGTTGTTTAAAGGATATCACTTCACTTCAAGTCCCCCTATTGAGCATTTATAAGCAGCATACAAGCATATAATCATGTACATTTAATGAAAGGTACAATAAATGGTCTTATATCTGCTTATAACTTCATTAAAGTGTGTTATAAATGATATATAGTGCTTTATATAGTGCTTATAAATGCTAGATAGGGTTACTTAAAGTAAAGAGCAACCATTTAAAGACATGTTTGACGGAGCTGGGCTGAGTAACGAAAGGTAATGTAACTAATTTGGAATAATGTTATTACAATGAGCAATATGTAATGAGCAATTGGTCACATTTTTCAGATAACTTGCCCAACACTGCGCCCTTGTCCCAGTTTTGATAACTTATTCTGTATCATTATTTCATCTATTTTTCTTCTCTAAACAAATACACTGTTCCTTGAAAAGGGCAGCTCATTGTCTCAGGCATGGCAGAGACCAAAGTTTGGGTAAAGTTGTCACTTTCTGCTCCAAAGAATCGTGGGACCAGCAGCTGGCAGGTGCAGCAGTTTATCACAAACCCAGAAATAATCGAAAGTGACAACTGGCAGCACCACAAATGATTTATTAGTCTTTTACTCAGCTCCTAACCATCCTCGGGGCTGGAATCAATTATTCACCAACTATGTGTCTTCAAATCATTAATTCTACTGTGTAGAGCCAAACGCCGTCCCACTTCATGTACCTCCTCGTGTACCAGACCTTGGACTTGTTCCACCAGGTTCTGCTCCGTCTGGAAGACATCTGCATGTGGGCATCCAGCAGAGATACAGTCAAACGTGTCGGTCTTGAACAGGGACACACTGAGTTGTTTGAAGCCCTCAGAGGACGTGCAACCACACAAAGATATTTAGAAATGTGTCAGATTAATTCATTTTACTGCTAGAAACATCTAGATTTAATATTCAAGTGATTGAAATTCATGACTTGTGCAGCAGAAATTATAAGCTCAGAAACAACAGATATCAGCGTACAAACCAAGTATTAATTTATCTGATGCGACTTTCATTAAAAATTGGATATCAGCCAGTCAGTGTTGTCCTCTTTCATATGATGAATATTACACATACTGGATAGCTTTGTGATTTTAATTATGGGTCTTAATATGTAATCCTGCAGGGTTTAATATTTTTAATATTTAGGTTTAGCATCACTTGATCAAAAATATTGTATTAAAGACAATCTGCTGATGAACATAAATCACAGAGAAACACTTTAAGTAGAGCAATGGTTTGGCATAAAATTTGTGTTTTGAAAGGTTAATTCAGGTTGAACCATTGTTCCAACAAAATAGCCATGTATCAAAAATGAGACATTATTACACACGTGTCATCTTTTGCCATCATTTGTCACATCTTTCACCTGGAATCACCTCAAATCAGAAAAACATCACCTACCTAGAGATATTATTATTATTATTTGAATCATCTTTTTGTTTTCAGCTGTTTACTTTTCAATGATAAGGGTGTTGTTTTCTATATTTCCATCATCAACAATTCTCATGAAAAGACCAAAACCTAAAATTAATTCATCCCGACTTCCATATACTGTCTGTGGCACTCAGCCACAAGCCCATAGGCTCCTACATACAGCTTGGTAATTTCCTTAATCAGCTGGGCGACGTAGTTTTCCACAAAATTTCCTCAAAGAGGAGTTGATAGTCTATTTTTTAGGGATTATTTCCCCCTGTGAATATTTTCAATACCTTTTTTTTTTTTAAGTTATTTTCACATATGCAGCTTTGCTATTTCCTGTTTCAACAACAGATTATGTAGAAGACGTTTAATCCTAACAGAAAAGGAAAAGCTAAACTAAAAAGACTTAAACTGAACTATGAAAGAAAGAATGAAAAACATGATAAATAACTTGACTGAGAAAATAGCACATTTATTTATTTATTACATACATTTATCCTCATATACATAAAGATATAGCTACACTTCATTTCCCCCTGCACATTGATTTGCCACAGTAGTGATTATTTAGGGCAGCGAGACAGTGTATGTGGTATTGACTTAAAATAAACACACAATACCTGTTAGTAGGATATTAATTATTATTAATTTAAAAAAGGGAACTTCATTGATTTTGTAAATCAAAGTCTGTTTACAGGTCTTGTGGAGTACTACTGTATATGTGGCAAAGTTGTAAAAAAGTCTTTTGTGCCTCTAGAGGGAGCTGTGTGAAGTCTGATAAACTGCCTCGAGTGATGTCACTTGAGTCAGCGTTTGGTTGCGGCTGAAGACTACAAGTTTGAAAATGATGAAAATCTGCGGCATTAGAAAGCAGTGAGGTTACTAGACCTCTTTAAACCGTTCCTCATTGCCGCTTTTGGCTAGCAGCTCGAAGCTACTTCAACCGCTACTAGCATAACGGACCTGAATCTCAGACCCAACTGCCAGTGGTCAAGTTGTATTGTGGGTAATGTAGTTGACAGATTTTGACAAGGAAGACAAATGCATAGGGGGGGGAAAAAGATGATATCTCTAGTCCATTGTGAGTCCAGCAATGTTACAGGAATGTAACGCTAAATCACTGCAGTGCTCGTTTAATTGTTGGTCTTGGTCTTTTGGGGATTTGACAATAAGAACATTATAATATTACCTGACATATCCTATAATGACTGTAATGACTATATGACTGGTACTATGGAAATAAAATGCATTATTTATTACTTTATTAGCATGTACATTCACTGTGACAGTTGATGCAGAGTGACAGTAACACCGAGACATGATCATACAGTACTATATGTGTCAACCTTTTTTACAGCTGAGCAAGATTTAAGAGGCTTTAGCAAGATGTGAGCTTGACTATCACAGACTGATACACACCAGCCCTCTGACCTTATTACCACTTAATCCTAATATACAGTATTTTGCTTCAGTCTCTACACTAAAATAAAAAATATATAGTGTATAGACATGCCTGGCTTCCTTCATTATGGGAGATTTCCTATCATTGTATGTTACATCACACTGTGATAATTATCTCCCTTTCTCTTCATTTTATTCATCTTATCAGTTATGCTCTTTCTCTTCAGCATATCAAAATGCAGACAACAGGCAATAAGGCATTAGGGGAACTTTTTTTTTCTTATTTTTCATTCAAAAGGGTTTAAGTTTTATGTATAATTAATCTGGTGTGGTTTTAAAGTTCAGCAAGCAGTGTTTTATGTGTTATAACTCAAGCCCTCTCATCTTTATGAATACAAAGCATATATAATGTGCTGCCTCCCTATTATTAATTATGGAAATAACACAACAAAAGCACATCCTAAATCCATTACTGTTGTAAGCTAGACTTGTCTCAATAAATCAGCATCTACAATCAAAATTGAAATAATTTTTTATGCATAATGTATGTGCTTGTTGCCACAACATCTGTTCATTATGCAGAGTAATGCATTCTTGTAGTTTTTAAAAACTTCAGCCCTATAAAATAATCATAATGACTGCTTCATTACGGAGCACGGGAAGACAGAAGTACATTTTACAATACGTCTCATGATTTACAGTTTCATCTACTTTTTATAGTCAAGTCAATCACAAGTTTGAGGGGAGAAGTGTGGGGGAAGACTCGTTAAGGCAGATGTTTGTGAAATGACATGCGTTCATACAAAGCACATCAGGCTCTTATGTGAAGTGGGTGTGAGGGGTGTTTGGACCCCTGAGCCCAAATCCCTTGTCACTCATAAAGAGCGCCATGAGAAAATGTTCATCAGTCTACCTTTGCTGCATCTATTAAGAGGGGTTGAGTTTGTTTTTTTAATTTTGTGCACATTCCCTCAAAGATGCTAAACGCAGAGATGTGAGATTTTCACATCATGTAGATGTAAAATAAATGAAATAGTTTGGCCACATGTAGGCGCTACAAGCCGTAAATCAAATACCTTTAGTCCAATGTATGCTAAACTTTGGCCATATTTTCTTTAGCGCAATTTATAATAATAATAATAAGATAATTCATCAGCACCATTTCAAATCATTAAAGATATGAACAATAAAATAAAATGAAATACAATAAATGAGATAAAAACAGTAAAAATAACAAATAAAATACATAAAATATTTTACTTCCTATATTACATAAGACACAATTCAATTACTATTTTTCAATGACTGATAATACAGATTAATGATTAAATAATAAGTCATTCACATTCATTTGGATGACCACATACATGAAAACTTTCATCTTAACTATTTATTATTATTCAAGACCTATTCAAGACACCTTATAAATAAATAAGCTTTAATTCATAATACAGTCACATTAGACTTAATTTAGCTGTATTTAATATGTGCGTCATCATGTTACTATGACATTTCTTCATCCTTTTGTCAGCATTAATTCATAGTTAATTGTATCAGTGACACAAACTGAGGCCTTCTTACCATGAAAAAAACATACTCTTACACATGTTTGGTCTCTAAAGACATACAAACTTTTTAGATAAAAACATCTGGGGTGGGTTGAAGCTGGTCTTTATTAAGCCTGATAGTTGGTCTTTGTCAAGAACAATCTTAAGAATGGATTTAACTTTGGTTTGCCCGACCAAACTTAAACTTGCATCCATGTGAGTGCCTGCATGCCGATGGCTGTCACCTAGCAGCGTGCATTGCTAGGATATATTGTTAACAATCTCCCGCTGTCTTGTTAATTTGTAGCTAATCATTTCTTCTTCTTTGTGCGTTGATCTGTCCTGATCAATGTGTCAGCACCACGGATAGTCATTTTCTGTCTCCCTCTTCCCCCTTCGACCTATGACGTTATCCATTGTCTTGACAC
Organism: Euthynnus affinis; assembly: GCA_029490765.1. NCBI lineage: Eukaryota > Metazoa > Chordata > Actinopteri > Scombriformes > Scombridae > Euthynnus > Euthynnus affinis. Next base: position 7,148,143 of record CM055847.1, on the reverse strand, counting down.
ATAGATCAAGATAGATCACTGTGCAAAGCAGAGCTGGCCAACATATCCGCTATGTTTAGAACTTGAATCCATTCACTGTTGCTTGTTTGCTTTATTCGTAACCTTTATCTTTCAACTGTATCTACGTTTATCCTGCATTTTCCAAGTTATGTAGCCTATGTATCGCTGTGTTTACACATTTGTTCAACATAAATTTGAAGATGAATTTAGGCATGAAATGAATAATTCAGAATAAAGACAGCATAAAGGAAATTATTGAAGTTTAAGCGGGAGTTTAAGTGGAAGAAATAAGTTAATTATAGTTTCTGTGCAAGGCAGTTTTTTTGTTAGCAGCTGCAACGCTGGTGACAAGTCAAATGACAGTTCTTCAATAAGTTCAAATAAAAATCAAAACCTCTCAATGAGCTCCTCGTTGTTGTTTAGTTAATGTCCAATGGATTGCTTCTGTCCCTAATAACCTGTCCAAAAGCCTGCGCCTTTGTCGTTACAATGTTGATCAGTGTTACAAGCTGTGCTCTTGAAAGTTATTACCATAGAAACAGCTAGATTTTGAATTTGCACCTGCTCCTTACTAGATGTAAGATTTACACCTGGTCTTAACGGGAAGAAGGCTTAAGGCCAGATCTGCAACTGGCGTAACTATTAGGTCGGACTTAGGACACAAAGTTATGACCGACTTAGCTTAAGACCAGGCTTAGCCCTGTTGGTGAAGAAAAATAATTATGCTCAATAATTAGGTCATATCTAGACCAGATAATCATTAAAAACAAACTGTTTGAGAAACAGAAAGGACTTAAGGGCTTAGTTGAAAAAAATGAATGAATTAGACAGGGTTGAGTGTGGACCTGTGGTACTGTATGTGTCTAACATGTTAATTTAGTTTTACACATTATGACTTTATATAAACACTTTCATATGAGCTCCTTCAAACCAAGACACAACTTCCATAAGCTTTGACCACAGTGATTCACAAACTTGGAGCGACTTATGTTAATATTCATTTAATATGTGATTTTCTTTCCCCCAAAGGTCTTGCCAAAAAGCAGTACTGTATCTGTCAATACTTGGCCAAGGTTAATACAGTTCTAACACACATCTACATTAAAACGTGTTTTTTTATTTGTTGGCTGGTACTTAGGTGATAAAGGACAGTGCGTCTTGATCACTGCTTTCCAGTTTTTTAGCCTGACATTTGTTTGACATATTTTTAATTTTAATTAACAGTACGTTAATTAATATTTACACTGTGGAGAGGAGGTGGCCTCAGGCAAGATACTTCACCTCCAGCTTATTTTTTTAAACTTTTTTTAAAGCCTTCGTCAACCAAAGAGTGTACGAGCCAATCCCTGAGTGTTTATTTTATGCTAAAAAACTGTGGATGACTGTTGATGCTCTTGATCACTTTTATAAAACACTAATTATTCTTCAGGATTTCAACATTTCAATTGTTTACCCCCTTTACAAAGACACACTAGGATTTATGCTTGATTTGGCTTTTTTTTTCCTCTAAGAGATGGTCATGTTATTTTGGAATTCTTCATCTTCTTCATTGTTGCGTCGCTCTATAGAAGCTGTGGATGGCTATTTTATCCATGAAACGGGATGTAATACAAGACAAAAATAAACTGTGGTGTTCTTGAATCGTTCTGATAAGAGCAGATAATGATTTGACAACGTTATTTGCCAACATCTGACACCCGGCACACTGTACTGCAGGAGAACAGATCGCTTCCTGAGAGCTTTTAATAGGATGATGCTGCTTTCAGATGGGCGGCATATAAACAGTTATTATCTGTGTCACAGTACTAGTGGCAGCGCTGGAGTGATGAAGAGGAATATTCCTGTTGCCCCAGCTTGCCGCCATGGGACTGTTATCTCTGCAGCACATACATCAGACACTGATGCACACACCTCTTCCCTCTGAATGCAACATGACAGGTTCCTTTAGTTTCCCACTTCCAATTCAGATAACACGGCAGTCTTGATCCGGCATGAAGCGCTTAGGAGATGTCGGCTGATATGAATTGAACTGTCAATAACACACCCAGCAAAACACTGGGCTTTTAAAATTTACAAGGTCCCAAAGAATATGTGTATTCTTTGATACAGAGATTATGTTATCAGTGTTCGAGGTGTCTATGCAGAGCACTATTCAAGAACTGATTGATAATGCAACAGAGCCTCCAACATTTTGATTATTTACATTTACATAAGCAGCAAGGAAATTGATTTCCTTTCTAAACAGCACAGACTCTTATATTTACATTTTAAAGGCCCTTAGCCGATGTTCTTCTCAAGACTGAATGTGTGCAGCAGTGGAATAAGCTTTAATGTGTATATTGTTAAGATTACAAATGACTAATAGAGATGAGAGCAAGTGTGAGAAGTTTCCACATTCCTATTATGATAATGCTCCTACAGTACCCATACATAATGTATCCAGATGACTTCATCCTTCTCCCTGTTTCAGCTGTGGATTAAAATTCTGCTGTATAAAATCTATATACACTGCATGCGTCATGTTGTGGTGAATGCAGATTACAGATTTACATATAAATATAGAACAGAAGCAAACAGTTAATGGATATACAGAGTGAATAAATGGAGTGAATTCCTGATAAAATGATGATATCTTTGATATCGATCCAGGTTGGTTTATCCAAGAGTGTCACAACTAAGGCCCGCATCATTTATCAAAGGAGATTAATAAAGTTTAATGAAATGAGCACAAACTCTAGAAATCAGATGCAGTTTTGTAGACAAATAATGTAATGATTATGTTCTTATGCTGTGAAATTTGGCTGCAGGAGATGACAATAAATAAATAATTGGACATTTCACTTTTTCCTTTTTTCACATAATATTAACCTTTTAATCCTCACTGATACCCGTTTAGCCAATCCTAACAAACCATCCTTCTGTGCAGCCAAACATTTAACTTTATTTCAAATTTTAGTGGATATCATACCAAAACATATTGTGGAGAAAATGTGTAAAATGTTGCACAATGTGTAATATTTCCATTATACAGTATAGTGTTAGTTGATGCAGAATATATATTGTTTATAATACTGTCAGAAAGGGCGGAATAAGATGATTTTTTCCAACCTTACAGCTACTTAAGGGGGACAAAACAGTTACACTTTAATGACATAAAACACTTTTTGTTGAGTACAGGTTTGAAGTTGTGGTCAAAGTTTGAAAATCTCAGGTAAAAATGTGAAATAATGTACAAATTAAAAATTTCTTTGCATGGTTAAGGAGCTGAATTTACTTTTGAAACACTGCTTGTTGTACTTTTCCATCTTTACTGTGTAGTATTCAGAGTTAGAGATATATATATACTAATTTACTGATGTTTTGCTGGTCAACAGATTTCAAATTCTGGTGCAGGGACTTTTTTCAATGAAAAAATACCAATCTTCTAATGAAAAACATACCACATAAATAAATAAAAAAACCTTTACCTTTGCTGCCTCTGCCTTGTGGCATTTTAAAAGGGCAGTTTAGTTATATTCTGAACAATTCACCTCCAGGTTTGGAGCAATGCTGCAGCTCCAGTGCAATGTGTATCTTCCACCATGGTCGCCCATTACTGTATCCACTGTAGAATAGATTGCAGCTTTCGTCTTACGATGATCAATCACAGGGTGATTCAGTGTTTGTTGTGAGACTAATCATTCCTCCTCTTTCTGGCATGACGACAGTTTGTATGTTAATAGCAAGCTTTCAGGATCATTTTTCTACTTCTTTCACTTCAACGAAAAATAGCCTGAGAGGTAGATTTAATATCCTTGTCTGACTTGATGTGAAAAGGCGACCCAACACTGCAACAATGCGGCATCTTGATGCAATAATCTCAAATTAAGTCATGAATAATGTAAGGAAGTCATGAAGAAGAATTAATAATTCAATAGATAAATAATTTACAAAATAATCAAATAAATAAATAATGACACACCATAAATAAAGCATTAGATTAAATCTTTCCACCAGGCAGCCTCATGCAAGAGGCAACACAAACAAAAAATAGATCCAGAGAGAAAGCCTATTGTTTTATCTGGTATTAGAGTATAATTCCTATTCAAAATGTGATATTAATGTTGTATAGCCTGACAGGACTGATAGATACTGAGTTGATCACCATATAAACATTACACACATTAGCTCCTGCAAAGAAATTTTAAACTATTGCTATTTAGCATTTAACAAAAATCATTATGTGTTTCCAGTTGTTTTGATTTGACTCTGGAGTTGTAAAAATGTTGTGGTTCACTTTATGATATTATTGGTATGTCAGCATAGTTACATTTGTTTTTGTATGTGTCTAGTTTACTCTTATCTATATGCCACTAACAGGCCACCATCAGCCTTTTTATCAAGCTGGATAAAAAGAGAAAAAAATAGACAGAGAAAAATGTATCTTTGAATTTTTGGTCACTCACTGGCGTTTTTTTGTAGATTTAATTGCACGTTTATACCTATTTATACATTAACCACACTAAGCTAACCCCATTTTCATAAGAATTTTTTCTTAACAGAGCAGATTGGTGCAAAATGACTCCAGCAAACGCCCCATAACAACAAATATTTAAATCCATGTCACAAAGACCTCATTATGACTCTTGTCCATTGGGAGAAAAGCAGGAAATATTGTGACATTGTTATAAAGCCATAAAGTCTGCAGAGGGAAGAGGTCAGGAAATTTATTTTCATTGTGACTGTGTGATTATTCCTCATCCCTAACGAAGTAGTTATTTCAAACCAATCCATCCAACTATTATCAGGTCATTTTTGTGCCTAAACCAGCTTTGTTTACAGTGGTTTGCTAGCTTATCATGCTACATATCACAGCCTCTTGACTTGAGAAATGTACAATGTACAGTGTAGCACAAAGTCAAGAGGTTTTTATATGTAGCACAACAAGCTAGCTATAATTCAATCCAGTTCAAAATACTTTATTCGTCCCTCAAGGGGCAATTTGTTGGCAGGTATGTTTGCAGACAAGCACACATATTCAATTCATTTATACAAATACAACCAATCTAAAAAGAATACAAATATGACAATGATAGAAAGAGTTGAAATACACAAGGAATAATGGAAGTAGACAGTCTGTAGCTGGACAAAAATATCCAACACCACAAAGGTACATATGTCAGAAGTGTCAAAAGTGCCATTTATCAGTGTGTACACAAGGTAAGGTAAGCACTGTAAATGGCATCATGTTCCCACACAATCTTTAGAGTCGTTTCTAATAAAACTACTGTGATCAAACTATTTGGGGTGAAGGAACATGTCACCCAGTGCAGCGGTGTGGCTCATTGGCATGTTTTTATGAGTTTTTGGGCAACAACAGAGGTCTACGGCACAGAGGAAAAAGTTAATTTAGGATTTGGATACACTTGTTAGTCAATCAGTTCATTGCTGGTTTGTCTCTGTGCATGACAATAAGAAACATATAGAAAATCACCTTATCCTTTAACCACAGTCTTAGTGTCGGGTCAAACACTTTTATTTTTGAAAGTTGTTAGTGTTGTAAGGTAATGACAAATGATGTTGTCCTCCTGATTGGGTCTCAGATCAGAAAACGCTCGTATGTGTGATTGTGGAAGGCAGACCCCCTCAGAAACATCCTGTTTCTTTAAGAGGGCAATAACGCACTTTGCACTGTCAACAAGTAGCAGATAAACAATTATTTTATTTAATCTTTTTTTTTCTGGATGAATGTGACCCCAAAATTAATACCAAAGCAAATGAATATAAAGGGAATGACAGGCCAGCAAAGAAGGGAAGGTCAACCACACAATGAGCTGTCAGAACTGGGCACTCCCACTAACCTAAACCCATGACCCCAAACAAACATTACTAAAGAGAAAGCAACTCACATCTTAGACTGCTGCTGCTGCTGCTGCTGAGGTCAGTGAGCCAGTGTTCCTGCCCCTCTATGCAGGTTTTCCAATTTGGGTCGGACCAGATTTACCTGAAGGGAAACAGCCCGTAAACACACATTAGAATAGAAAAGATGTAGGTTACTACCCGCAAGGAAAGTGCATGAAAAGTTACAAATTGTGTATTTTATCATTTAGTTGGAAAACTAAAAAAACTATTAAAAATAGTTCATTTCCAACATAACAACTAAATTAACCAATTCCATCATTTAGAAACTGTTTCAAAACTTATACTTAAACCCAACCTTCTGGCTTGGTGAGCCAATCACAGCTCTTCTGGCCATAACTCTGATGGGATCCAAAATTTTGCTTCAATTGCTGCATCTAAGCACAAAGAAATGTCCAGACTTTAATGATGTCAAAAGAGCATCAGCATGTCAGTAATAATGTATGAGGAGGAGTCTGTGTTTTGGTTGTTTGGGCCTGAGGGCAGGAGTGCATCTAAGTTCTCTTATCTCTGTCGGTGTTTACTTTGTCAGCCAGAGTTTTACAAGAAATGCTGTGAAATTACACTAAAGGCTTCTACCATGAAGACTTCTTAGCCTGTATTGCTTTCTGCCCATTGAAGACATTGGTTTTCCCGTGCCATCTGCCTATCAACCTTACCCTATCAAGAAACAATCAACAGAACCATCTGCGGTCTAGTCACCAGTCCTCTTATCCCTCCAAACCAAATAATGACAAACTGGAAAAAGCAGGGTGACTAAGTCACTGGTGTATCTATCAAAGAAGGATGTCATCCAACAAGTGAGCTCAATCAAACAGAAACACAGTGACAGAAAATACTGTTTGACTTCTCAGTTATAATGGGAGCTTTAAAGAGACTTTATGTGGATTTAGAGAGATTTTAAAAAGTGGATAAAGGAGGTCGTAGTAAGCAGTTCATATTATTTTTGGAGTAATTATAATAATGAGATGAATTTTAACTCTATACTTTGATGGTGAAGGACATAAAAGTTGCAAAATGCACAGGTAGAGTTCGACTTTGGATATTCTTTCAAACTGCTGCCTGAAAATCCAACAGCCACTGTCTCAAGCCATTAAAATTCATTCACTCCCGGTGATTGCAAACAATGAGGATCCAAAAATGAAAAAAGAGGTGGCAGACACAAAGATTAATTAAAAAAAAGAAAAGCTGTACAATGGACACATGGATTGTTTCATTAGAAGCCAGTTGTGTGGCTGCAGAAATGCCAAGAAAATATGTATGAGGGTCCGGGGATGGACAGCGCTTAAGATAAAACAGTCGAAAAATGTGCAACAGACAAAACCAGGCAATGTGGAATGGAGGAGGCCCCTAATGAAGCCAGCTGGTCCCAGTCCAGACAGGCAGAGGAGGGGGAAGGATTGATAGAGGGAGAGACCCACGGGGGTGGGTGGAGAGAGAGGGAGAAAGAGAGGGGAAAAGGGAGTAAGACATGCAGGATGTATGGCCGCCCAGGCAGCTCTATTGTATCAGGAGGCACCAGTAGGTGTATTTCTTCCAAACTCTGCAGAAAAAGCTAAAGCCATGCCAAACAGCACGTCTGCTAATCGTGCAGCAATTACTAGCCTAATAGATGTTTTTTTATTCCGCCTCACAGCCGCCATGTTGGGAGGCAGAGCATCATTATGTGAAGAGGATGCAGAACTCACTGGCTGTTTTCCTCTTCCACTGCTGTGATCTTATCCAGTTGCTGAAACTACCCAGCAGTCTATAGCAGTTTCTTGGTGCAGTGGTCCAACATACGGCTGGAGACCCAACATAAACCTCCTCTGCAGCTGTGTCTGCACCCTACCAGGCTGTGTGACACGTACGGGCTGCTGTTACATCCATTTTTGTCGGTTATAAAAGCTGTGATAACGTGTTACTTTTCAAGAATATTTATTTTAAGCAACCACAAAGCCCACCGTCTTCTGAGCGAGCTCCGACGAACAAACTGAAATCACGACCTTTTGTATATCTCACATTCCAGTCCTTATATATTTTATCAGTGCTACTGGATGTAAATCTACAAAAAGGAATAAATGCATGACCTCTTGTCTTTCTGAGTGATTAATTTTAGAAACATAGAATAGTATTAATAGAAACGTACTGCACTGGAAGTGTCCCTTTTGGGAAATCTGGGGCACAGAGTACCACATTTGAGGTGTCACAGAAAGATAAGAAAAAGAACACAAAAAAATGAAGGAAGATATAGTCTGAGCAGAGAACATCCAGCAATGGAAATATTCAACAGTATATTCCACTGAGGGAAAAACATGAACCTCAGTATGCATCATATGAACAATTTCATACAGAAGGCATTAGCAGGAGCAGAGTCCCGGTCCAGCTGAACAGAGCTTTGTTTAATGAGTTGAGTTCAGACACAATTAAGGTTTCTGCATTTTAACTTCAGTTCTATTAGAGACAGACAGAGTCCGTTTATCATCGTATCATAAACCTGCTTACTTTGCACGTGGCGGTTGAGCCGATCAGCGCAGTTCGAACAACCTCGCTATAGTTGTACATCTTGTAATTTAAGAATTAAACACATGAGCACAGAGACATGATGAATGACAGAGTGACAACTTTACTCACAGAATCAGAGTCTTTGAACAGTTTCACACCTTTAACAAGTTGTACTGAGAGAGTGCAAAGTTCAAGACTACCATCCTGAAGAGAATCAGTCCTAGATGGTTCGCTAAAACCAAGCCACTACACATGCTAATGAGCAGAGAGTCGGAGATAACTTCTTCTGGTGATCATATCTGGGTTTCAAATATAGACTGTTTTCATTATCCATTAATCTGCTGATTATTTTCTTGATGAATTGATTACTTGTTCCGTCTATGAAGTGTCAGATAATTGTAAAAAAATGCCTTAAAATCCCCCCATAACCAATGAGATGTATTCAAATGTCTTGTTTTGTCTGATTTGTCTGATTAAAATCCAAATCTATTCAGAAAAGCCTAAAATCTTCACATTTGAGAAGTTGCAGTACATTTTGCTTAGACTGAATGAATCACTGAAACGATAACTCAATTATAAAAAAAAAAGCAGCTGATTCATTTTCTGTCGATCAATTAATCGTTGCAGCCATAGATCATACTCTACAGGGCCCTGTTTCCCAAAATAATCTTAAGATTAAAATGATCTATCCCACAGACTCACAATGGGACTAAGATCATTTTAGTCCTAAGATGCTTTTGGGAAACGAGATCCAAATCAGTAAGATCATGCACTTCTCTTAGCCACAACAAACTCATATCTCTTATGGTTTTTTGAAATTTAATGTTAAGGGACCTTTTGAGGAATCCAGGAAACTAACCTGCATTAAGACTGAAACAAACACACTGAAGGAAACTTTTTCCAGAGTAGCATGTGACTTCTTGTGTATGTGCAGGCCTGATAACAAAAACTCCTTAGACCTGCAGAAAGGGGTGTTGATTCTCTGTTAGTTTGGCAATATGAGCAACCCCTTTTATATTACATACAGTTATTAAATTATTTCCATCCAAAATGTTGCTTAATGGACATTTTATATTTTGATTTAGTGGTTGATATTTTGGTCAATGTATGGAACGTAATCATCCGACTGAGTCTTGGATATAAAATCAGTCTAGTCATTGCGAAGTGCCTCTTCTGGGCCAGAAGAACCGGATTCCTCTTCCACACATTGCTATGCATTTTTCATCTTCAACAGGTTCTTCTTCTAATTTTGGTGCATTATCATAATATTGCATCATGTTTACAAAATATGTTTTTGCACAGTCATCTAGAGGGGAAACATTTCAGAAATGTATGAATTTATTTACAGTCATTCCCAGGAGGTTTCAATACCAAACATTGGAAACTCATTATTATCTGTTTTGACATGGAAATTAAGTTTTTCTGGTTTGTTTTTATTGCCCTTCTGCATGTTTTGCAATCAGTCTCATGACTAACATGTTCATTTAAATCTCTGTTACTTGATAAAGGCTGAGGCTTTATTATGGAAAACGATTCAGACTGGCTACTATTACAGAGCAGTTATATCTTCGGCTCCACGGTGCAGGGATTGGTATCCAAGTATGTGAAGCTTGTGCCTGCAGTATGACTCAGCTCACTCATCTGACATCAACTCTCTCTTTTGTGCAATTATAAAAAAAAAAGCTTTATTAAAGCAGCTTTTTCACAATGCCACGATAAAACAAAGGTTTCTAACGTGCATCATTCTTTTACTTGTTCTGGCTGTGATAGACAGGTAGAACAAAAAACATCTATCTATCTATCTATCTATCTATCTATCTATCTATCTATCTAGTAGAAATATAAAAGTTTACTGCATTTTTTGTTGTTCTATCACTTTTACAACAGGTTTTGTTCTGTCTCACATACAACCACTATTAAATTTAGTTGTGTGTTTGCTTATTTTTTGCTTTTTGTTTGTGTTTGTGCCTTCACTTTTTTAAAAATGTGTGTTTAATTGTGGCACAGATAAGTAGAGTTACATTAAATTATGGCATATCTACAAGAAAAAGAGTTTTTATTCCTGTTATTGATGATTGATTGATTGATTGATTGATAGCAACAATAATCATTTGTGCTGCACTGGATCTGCAGGGTTTGAAAGTTACTGATCGGTACCAATGTTTTAGCGATTACTTAATATGCTGAAATGTTCTTATTTTTTTCTCATTTTCTAGACCAAATCAGAAAAAAAGAAACACCTCCTGACAAATGGCATTTCAGGTAATTACCTACCCTAAAACATTTCAATGTCTAATAACAGTAATAAAGTTTAAACATGAGTCATAGTTCAGTTGAACTTTTCATTTTTGTTAGTCACAGGCCACCATAGAGGAAACGCACGAAATGAAAGAAGAGGGCTTAAGCTATAATTTCTAGTTTTCACAGCTATAGTCAAGTCATAAATTATTATATAAATGTTTTACGTCTTGGGAAATGTCTCTTTCATTGTAGACAAGTCGAGCTCAGATGAAATATCACAAAAGTTTTGCTGGTTAATTAACCCAACAATCCAATTACAATCGGATGTAAGAGAAACTTGTAAGAGAACATACTGAACTGTCAGACTTTGAATGTTGCTGCAGTTACTTGAAGTCAAAGTTCCTAAATGATTTTTAGGTCACTGGTTCTTGATGAAAGCGGTAATGACAGAAACAAAAGGGGTTGCTGTTGAGAGTAAATCAAAACAAGGAATCCTGTGGCTCTATCAGCTGCTCCATGGGTTCATTCTTTTAATAGATTTGTCATTTTATAATCTCCGCAATTTTCTCTATAATGCCTGCAGAACACTTTCTTCATCATCAGCACAATTACATTTAATAAAGTTCCATCTAAAACCCACTATGGTTAATGTCTAAACCTGACACCAACTGAGATTCAAAGAGGATGCCATTATGTTATTTAGGGGTATTTTTTTTTTAGATGCCAAGTTATGGTTTTTGTGAGGGAGGGTTCAGAGAATCAAATGTAAATATGAGGCATCCTGGTAGATTTAGTGGAGTTATTGGCTTTGCAAATGTTTGAATAACTCCTCAAACACTTCCTGCTCTCCCCGGGCTTCGGCATCTCATCGCAGCTTTGGAGCTAAGTGATCGTTTGGCTAAATGAGGAGCCCCTGTCTCCACATGTTTCTGGGAGCTGTAATGACACTGTACTCTCAGCAGGCTTGTGCAACACTGCACTGGAGAATGAGGAAGACTGCTGGGCCTGCAGCATGCCGTGGCCCTGACTCATTCCTGTCCTCCTATGGACCCATTACTCTGCTCAATGCTGATGCTCAAGCAGCAGTGAAGCCTCTTCCTGTGGACCCATTAGTCTGCTGCACACAGACAGTAAAACATTGCAACCATGTGGGTTCAGATGCTGCAAGATACTTCAAATCCTGCTTGTTAAGAGTAAAGGTTATTTTGCATCTAATTATTCAGATGTAGGACTGATGTAAATGACAAATGGCAAACATGGCAAGAGTAAATATTAGAGCAGTCCTGGCAGCAGAGGAAAGCAACTGGCCGGGCATTGGGTTTTTATGAGCGGTTTATTATCTACACTAACCATTCATATAAGTTCAAGTGTGTTCAGCAAGAAGCATTCAACTTGTAATATTTCTTGTAATATGGGAAACAAAATATAGTCTATGAGTTGGCAGTGTAGCTATAGTCTATCTTGTGATTTTATATCATTATCCTCAATCGGAAAGTGGTCCATAATCAACCAATTAATCTGCTTTGTCATTGTGCACCAACTAAAAGTAGAGTTTGTGGCTTAATATTGTGTAAACTGTGGGGTCACCAGGTTTGACCAGTCTACCATCTGTTTAACTTGTGACCATGTGTCGATACTGCAATGAGATTCAACAATTACTTTCAAGAAAGCTATTTAAAAAGACAAGTGAAAAATAATAAGTGAAGAAATGTTTCTTGATGGCAAAAAAAAAATCATTTAATTTACATAATGTAATACAAAAATGACCATATGAATATATACTGTGTTGAACATATGATACTTTAAGACTTTTAGGAGGACACCTACATGTTTTATTCATGTTTTCAACAGCTGCTGTCACCACGACAACCACACCAAATTCAGCTGAAAGTCACCAGTTAACATGGTCACTGGTTAAACTGGAACACCTGCATGCTATCCTCAGCTAGCCGCTTTCAAACTTCTCGCTCCGGCGTCACACGCCAACAAACCGCTGGACAGTTTAAAACTAGCTAAAGCTTCTTATAAACAGAAAGAAATGACAGAAAGATTAAAAAGGAGTGAAACTAAAAGTATAAAGGCAACAACTGTTGCTAACAGAACAAACACCGAGCTTCCGGTTTCTGCTTAGGAGCAGCAGAGATACTAAACAGAAGGACAGATGTCTCACTTTGCTCTTAATCCAGACATGACAAACGGACAAAAGAAAAACATACAAATGAGGCAGGAGCTTTTTTTTGCTCCTTGTGAATTTTATGTTTTTCCCTGAGTCTTGTGGGCCCTTTCACATCATCAGGTCCAATGCTTGAGCCCCGGTAAGCCCATGCATTAAAATGGCATTGATGCCGATTTCTCCTGGGAGGGCCAAATTCCTGGATGGGTGGGCCTGGCCCTCAAGGGCCCACTCATGACTCCTGGACTGTGTAAGAGACAACCAGGGGGCTTTGCAAGTACTAGATTGTTTACAACAGTCTAACTCATAATGTTTTGACATTTAACATTTCATCTTGGTTCAGCTTAAGTAAATGGGCAAAGACTGTAAACACGGTCAGTAAACTGATGGCTCTGATATTTATGTTCTTCTGAAGATGAAACATTCTAGATATTCTTTCATTCACATATTCTTTTTCAATTTGAGAGGCTCCCCACTGAGATGTGCAGCAGAATGCCCAAGACTGCCGAGTAAAGTCCAAATGTCGTCTCCCTGATGAATTTATGGATCTCTGAGTTTACCAGTGAAGCATCTTAACATGTCTGATATTGTCTTGTGCAAGTTTTATGTGTCCAATGCTGTTTGTTTTAATCTTAACTAAGACTGAGAGTCTACAGCTACACTATAGTGACTCTGTGTGCCTGCACAATGACCATGGTAGCATGCTAATGTTTAGCAGATATACTGTTTAACATGTTCACTAAGGTAGTTTAACATGTTAGGATGTTAACATTGTCTAACACTTATTTAATGTCATTAGTTTTGTAAGTATGTGGTCACAAGCCAAAGTTTTGGACACATTAAAAATTTAACTTGATGATGGTGCTAGATGAAAGGTAAAGGGATCACCAGAGGGATTACAATTGATCAATGAATTTCTGAACCAAATGTCATGGCGATCCCTCCAATAGTTGTCAAGAAATTTCACTCAAAACCACAAATGTCAAGCTCACGGTGCTGCTGCAGAAAAACTCAGGATATATCATCAACCAACAAACTGACACTGCCATTCCTAGAGCTACGCTGCTTGCATGGATAAAAACAGTGAGGCCATACATGTGTTTCTACATATACAGACAATGAACTTTCTATTCTATTCTGTTCTATCATTTTTGGGCAAAAACATCTAGTGCATTCAATCTTAATCTCCCTCCCTCTGGTAACATGATTGTCAGAAAAATTGATGTTGAAAAATAAAATACAGAATGATTAAGGAAAAAAGAATGAATGTCTCAGTTTTGAGGAGTATGGCTGGATTGGTTTCAAATTTTAGAAAATGCTGGGCAACATTCATCAAAAATAATTCTTAACAAAAAACACCAAATCTACAATATGCTTGTGATATGAGATAGTTCACTCACTATTGATGAAAATGAATGGGAGACGTCCCTGAGCCACTGAGCTAGAAACCAAAGAACAAAAGCTTTAATCTGCATTTTCACCAATAGACCAAACCCACAACTGCTTCCCTGGCAAAGAGTCTAAAACTGTTTTTGTGGAGTTAAACTGTAACACATGTTTATATCCCAGTAAATTCAGGCAGGGTTACTGTCAGTGGATCCACAAAGTGTGTTTCTTACTTATTGTCAGTGTGGCAGCTCCTACTTTTGTTTCTTGGTTTTGAGTTGATTAAGACTGTTGTTCAAAAGAATTCAGCAACACAAGGTGTTTCTGTCAGACCAAAAGCAGGGCAAACCAGGAGGCAGAGTTGAAGTCCTACACGCTTCTCTGCACTTCCATTAGAGCAGTCACCCGCCCAAAAACCCATAGAAAACGTCTCTGGCCCCTGACCACTTAAATCAGTTAAATCACAAAAGGAGTTTTACATAAAAATCTAATAAAAATGAACACCACCACTACAATAGTACAAAAAAAACCAGGAGAATTAAATGTGGTCTCTTAAACTTTAGATCTCTGTTATCTAAAACTGTAAACAATCTAATCTCAGATTATAATATTGATTTAATTGGTCTCACTGAAACCAGGCTGTGTCATGAAGAATCTGAATTAATCCATTCCCTCAAACCATATTAATACCTACATTCCTACAACCACCGGCCGAGGAGGTGGACTTGCTGCCATATTCTGCTCAAGCTTGCCTAATCAACTCTAGATCTAAACTTAATCATAACTAATTTGAAAGCTTTGTTCTTAGTCTTTCACATCCAAACTTACAAAACCTAAAGCCAATTTCTATTTGTTATAGTGCACCGCCCTCCTGGCCTGAATTTTCATCTCAATTCTCAGAGTTTTTATCAAACTTAGTCCTTAGTACAGATAAAGTAATTATAGTAGGTGACTTAAATATTCATGTGCACATCGATAATGATAGTCTTAGCACTGCATTTATCTCATTAGACTCAGTTGGCTTCTCTTAGGGTGTAAATAAACCCACTCACTGTTTTAATCACAACCCCGACCTTGTTCTGGCATATGGCATCGAAATTGAACATTTAATAGTCTTTCCACAAAATCCTATTTTCTCAGACCATAACTTTTGAATTCCTATTACTGGACTATACGCCATTAGACAAAAATGTCTTCACCAGATGTCTGTTTGATAGTGCTGTAACTAAATTTAAGAAAGCAATTCCATCAGCATTTAATTCAATGTTTCAATACAACAGAGGACAAGAGACAACAGAGGACCCACAAATTAAAGCAAACATTGCAAAAATCTGAAAGGATATGGCCTCCCGCCAAACTGGAAGAGTCTCGCTTAGTCTGGCAAGATCGTCTTAAACCATATAGGAAGGCCCTCTTTAATGCCAGAACTGCCTATTACTCATCATTAATGGGAGAATAAAAACAGCCCTTTTCAGCACTTTGGCCAGCTCACAAAGAGTCATAACTCTATTGATTCATGTGTTCCTATAGCTCTCAGTAGTAACAGCTTACCTATGCTTGATCCAGGTGTGTTTAGCCAACTATAGACTTAGATCTAATCTTCCTCTTCTCTCTAGGGTCCTTGAGAAAGCAGTCATCAATCAGTTGTGTGACTTTCTACATAACAGTGTTACACAGAGAGTTCGGCAAGGTTCTGTACTTGGACCGATACTCCTCACCTTATATATGCATCCTCTAGGTAAACCTATTAGAGGGTTAGGCTGCATGCATTTTCATTGTTATGCAGATGATACCCAATTATATTTATCAATGAAGCCAATCAGTTAACTAAACTCCAGTCATCCCTTAACACATAAACACCTGGATAACCTGAAATTTTCTGCTACTAAACTCAGACAAGTTATCATGCTTGGTCCTGAATATCTTAGAAACACATTATCTAATGATATAGCTACCCTGAACAGCATAACGCTGGCCGCCAGCACCACCGTAAGGAATCTGGGAGTTATCTTTGATAAGGATATGTCCTTCAACTCCAAAATCAAATTAAACAGATTTCAAGGACTGCCTTTTTTTCACCTACATAGCGTTGCAAAAATCAGCATTGTTACTTCTAGGCTAATTCCTTATTATCAGGCTGCCCTAACAAGTCTCTAAAGACTCTCCAGCAGGTCCAGAATGCTGCTGTATTGTGTACTGACCAAAACTAGAAAAGAGGATCATATTTCTCCTATTTAAGCTTCACAGCGATGGCTCCCTGTAGAATATAAAATAGAATTTAAGGTCCATCATGTCTTAAAGAGCTCATAGCGCTCCCAGGACGCAGGCTTACTTGTGGTTCCTAGCGTCTCCAAAAGTAGAACGGGATGCGACTATCAGGCTCATCTCCTGTGGAACCATGTTTCAGTCCGGGGGGCAGACACCTTCTAAAAACTTTCCTTTTTGATAAAGCTTGTAGTTAGGGCCGGCCCAGGCTTGCCTTGGACCACCCCCTAGTTATGTTGATATAGGTCTAGACTACTGGGGGACTTCCCATGATGCAATGAGCTCCTTCTCCTCCTTTCTCTCTCTATCTGTATGCATTCACGTACCATGGATGCATGTTACCAACTTGGCACCTTCACTGGAGTTTTCGCACACAGGTGACCTTCGGTTGGGGACTGCTTGCTGTATCCTTGATCCAGGTTGACACGCAGTCCTATTACTATTATTATTGGTCACATTTCTATTATTGTTGTTATTGTTATAATTTTTGTGCTTCTCTGTGTCTCTCTCTCTCTCCTCTCCCCTCCCTCTCTCTCTCGCTCTACTCAACCAGTCAAGGCAGATGGTCACCTACCTAGAGCCCGGTTCAAACTCAAGGTTTCCCTTTAACCGGGAGTTTTTCCTTGCTGCTGTCGCCAAATGGGGAAATGCTGGGTATGTAAATTAAAGAATATAATCTAAACCTACTCTATGTGAAAAGTGCCCTGAGATAACTTCTGCTGTGATTTGGCACTGTATAAATAAAACTATCTTGACTTGACTTGTCAAACAATTGATCAGTGAGCTCCAACAGTGAAGACAAATCTGTCAATCACTTTCTTATATTGATTTGCGGTGCTCTTCTTGGTTCTTGTTTTCTCCTTAATATGAATTTTTAGTCAGTTCACTACAATTTTTCTCAGTTTCCAGTTGTGAAAATAGCAAAAATGTTTGTTTGATATATTTCTTACATCTCCAGTTTGAGGTCAAGGAGGAAAAAGATTTGAATCCTAAAGACAGTGCAGATTCTCCAGCGCCCTGAAATTCAAATGTACCTGCTTAAAAACATTTAGGCTCCTTGTCACATGTTATTTCTGCAATCACACAGTAATCTGAACTATCCAACACAATGAAAAACACATACAGTACAGTATTAAAGCGAGGTCATTTTGACAGATTTTTCTATTTATTATTAAGCTGCATCTGGTCATTGCCGTGCAGGGTATACGGAAAGCTCTGCCAAACATTTTCTCTCAGTATATTAGAGACGAAATCTGCGTTTGATGAAACAAGATTCAGCTGTGTTGCCGAATAGACTAGACTTTCTAAATTAAAGTGCCGGCCATCAAACCACGCAGCCAAGCATTAAACAAAAGATGACATTTTCTGAGGAGTGTTTGTAATTTGAGGGAAAATTCAAAGACTCTTTATTGTACATGTAAAATTATTTTCACCACACAACCCATCATCAGAAAAAAGTTACAAAACAAAGTAAATAATTTTTTTTTAGTTTTCATTTGCAAAATTGACCATAAACAATAGAAAAATAACAACAATGCAAAAATGTCTGAAGACGAACGTTGCTAAGACACAAGATGCACCGACAACAACAGCGGAAGGCATTGTCTGATTGTTTGTGGATCACACAAGAACGCATGCACACAGCAGGCGTGTGTTCCTCAGTCATCAGCTACAGAAAATAATTTGTTTCATAAAAAGCAGGAGAGACAGACAGAGATAGGAGAGAGAGAGAGAGAGAGAGAAATTCTCTGGGGGGATGAGGGAGGGAGTCAAAGGGCTTTGTTGCCCGGAGCTGCAGTGACGCCCCGGTGAGGGAGCTGGGCGTGTCCGCCGGCCCACCTGGGAGGTTGTGTTTTCGGGCAGGAGGACAACAGGAGAAACCCTCAGGGTCTCAATAAGACAGATCACGTCATAGAGAGCAATGTGACAGACTCAGATGCCAGCTCAGGAAGAAACAAGTGGATCCAGACTGTGTCAATCAGGTATTGATAGATGCTTAAAGCCACTCTTGGCAAGATGTTACCTGTGAATAAACCTCTCTTATCAGCCTGAAGCACAAAGTGGTGCTGCAGCAAAGGAGAGCATCACATCCCTAACCAGCAAAGACACAAATAATTCTCTTATTTACCTGAATTACATTTTAGTGTTATTGGTGTTTCTACACACAGGAAGTGACAAATCAAACTTAAGAGAAGACAGAAAAACTTGTAAAACCTCTAAAGAAGCGAGTCAAAGAAACCTGCTTTTCTTTCTTATGAAGTATCAGAGACTGGCTGAGGTGATAAGCGTGTTTTCTATAGTCTACTGATGTCACTGTACAGGGTTTCTTGTGATTGAAGTCAAAGAGGACATTATGGTTTTTGTTATTTTCTGTTATTTATATACTGTTATGACGTCACCATGGGCACCTGTTTATGTTTTAAAATGGGGGAGCAAACTTGAAAAGGTGCATAATTGGAAGGAGGCTCTGGAGGTCCTCTCTAAATTTTATTTATGGTTTAAGACGATTTTATTTATTTTATTTATTTAAATTTAATTTAAAACAAATTTCCTGCATTTCTACACCACATAACCTGTTGGATTAAGTCAAGAAACAGTCACCTGCACTAGTCCAGATTAGTTAGATTGATCGTACTTTAAACTATAGTGTAAGAACAGACCTGAAGCCTCAACTGTTTCACTTACCCTGCACTTATACCTGTAATACCTGCATCTCAACCGGACTCTCTCTGCTCTGCTGTGCAGTCCTACTGAATGTAATGAAAGCAACAATGTTGATGAGCACAGAGATGCCTTTAAGGTGAATTATCAAGGTGTTATAATGCAAGTCTACCTAGAGCCAAAGATGTCAGCATTTGAACATAAATGCTTATGGTCACTGTCTGGTGATACTAAATTTTGTTTCCAGGGGAATGATGTCAAGATTCTCAAACAATCATTCATTTTCACTGTTCTGTCACCTCACCTCCGTCTCTCCTCCTGCCTCTTCCCTGCTTGTCCTATCCTGATAGGACGATTGATAATAACAAGGACAGCGTTACACTAGGCTTTGCATCTTAATAGTTAGTTACTGTCACTAAAAATGCTTGATGTACATTTACATCTTTCTCTTGAAAAACAAATCAATAAGCCTTTGCCCTCTGCCTTGTCGCATTATCTTTTGTTTGGCATATGACCTTATGTCATCTGAAATGAACACGATGTCAGTGGCTAGTAATGGGCACTTTTCAGCTCCCTGATGTTGCTGAAAGGTCAATACCAGCAAAACTTTACATTAATTATGCAATTTTCTCCAATATCTCTTCACAATCCAACTACCCCTTATTTCAGGCTAATATTTTGATTCCCACAATGAAGTATTTTGCCTTTTTTTTGTTTCTTTCTTTCTCGGTTCACATGTAATTTGATCACCACTGTGATGCCTGTCTGCACTAGTAGTGAAAAGCCTTTTGCAGTTTTTCTGTTCTTCTGGGTCAGTGTTTCTGCTCCTGGAGGAGCCTACCCTCTGTCCAAAATGTTTTTCATCCCATCCAACCCTGCTCCATCTGAGAAACAACCTTAGCTAATGTGCTGAGCTCAGAGTTGCACTGGCTCGAGCCAGTTGGGGTGAAGCAGGGTCTCTTACTTTTTTAGATTTTAAATATTCATTTGAGAGAGATTAGAGCATGTTGGCAACCCTGTATAATGTTAACCAAAAGTTTGTCATATTACTAGATTTCAACACTGAGGTACTTAGGTTCATGATTTTGCAGAGGCATACTAACCTAAAAACCTAATATTTGGAATCGCAAGAAAGTTTCAAAGCAACAGAGACACAGAGCATCCCCGTAACCATAGTAACCCACTCTTACTCTGGCTGCGTGCACCCGGCGTGAGAGGAGAGGGAGAGACGCTGTGCTGCTGCCAGAAGAGCCGCTGACTGAGATTACTGAGCAGCATGCATGGGAATAAATTACAATATAATACATTTGTGCACATTTCTCACTTTCCCCCTGATAGTCTGAATAACTTGCTGCTGTGCAGTGCTGCTCTGTCTTGTCCGTCCATGCCCTGTCAGTGTCCTCTTTTCACGCCATGATGTTATCAATTTATTTTTCACTGCATGACAGAATGTTTGTGCAATGAGAGGAAAGGGTCAATTGCATCTCATGACCCTGTTAACATCCATGTTGCACTTAAAATTGCTGACTCTGCTCCTCCACGAACGTCCCATCTCCATAACTTAATCCTGTCCAATCAGCAAGCTAACATTAGGTGGGCAGGCTGGCAAAGTTAGCTAACATTGACTTGTAAATCAGTTTGGAATTTCAACAATAGTACATTCCTACTTTTAGCTAATTTATTGTTTGGCTGGAGTCGGTGGGCCGAGCAGATTCATTCAACATGCACATGGATTCGACTGAACCAACTCAAAGCGTGGTCCAAAAATATGTGATTTTTTTATTACTTGTTTTTGTTAGTTGCTGAAAATAGTAAAATGATCATTTATATAGGCTGCTTAAATATAATCACCAGATTGCAGGAACTGTATGCTGATAAGTATATTGTTAAAAAGATTGTTGTTAAAAAAAAAGATTATTGTTTAAAAAAGTGGCTGTTCAGGCATCTATAGATGTTGGATGTCTATGTTAAACAAAGTCAAAGGTCCAAAACTTGAGGTGAATGTATGTAAAAATGCTCCCTGTAAGTCAAAAACCCCGCTCTGTTTGCAAAGTGACGTCTATCCCCCACTGAACTGACCGCACCTGCCCACAAACATTCATCTCTTCTGTAGGTTGTTGCTAAGGTTCTTCCATGTGTTGTTTGCATTGTCCATGATGGAGTAAAGAATGAGAAAAAGTACTGAAATCTTACTACTATAGTTTGTTGATGTAGCTTCCCGAGTGGCTAACCAATCAGGACAGAGTGGGACATTAAAGAGACCGGAGCTAAAACAGCTCTGTTTCAGACAGAGACTGAACTGAGGGGTCGTATAAAGAGCCAATATAAACTGAATAAGGGTTTTTTTAAAACTGTAAAGCATGCAAAGATATTCCAGTACAGACCCAGAATAAAAATATAGACCTGGAAACATGCATGATATGTCCTTTTTAAATAGTTACTTCTGGCAGCAGTTTGGCGAAGATATCATATAAAATACAGCTTTAATACAGTGATGATTTGTCACTTTTTTACAAAATAAATTCATATAATTGTGCAAGTGCATGGCAGGTTTTTCTAAAAGATCCCACTGGAAGGAATGTATTTTACTTTTCCACCACTCAGAAACTTTTTTTTGCTGACATGCCGTCTCTAGAAGTGCAGCCCAACGATGTACAACCAAGGATGTTTCCCCTAAAAAAAATCTGTAGTATGTGTAGGTGGTGATCATATATATATTAGACACAACTCTTACCCTACAAGCATATAATCACTCACTGCACTCAACAAATGTAGAAAACGCATTCAACTCTTCTGTCTCTTAACTGCCTTATGTTTAGTAACATGAAAGGAGGGAAGCCGCTTGTTTCCCTGTGGAGCGCTAACATCTTTATTTGTCGTCCCCAGGGACTGACATTTGTCAGCGTGCAGCTCTACAGAGATAGATCCCTCCTCTGACTCTGAGGGAAATCACCTCGTTTGTTTTGTGTCAATCCACTCAAATCCTACAGCGCTATTGTACTCCAGCTGCCTCAGCCCTCCCCTGCACTCCCCAGAGAGTACAGGCTGCATTATTTCTGTCTTCACGTGTAAAAGGTCAACTTAACAATACAGAGAAATAGAGTTTACACGCTTTTTTTTATTTATAATGCTAAGCGCTTCAGATTCAAATCTATACTGTTGCTTGCATAATACTTTCCTATGATTGGCTGACAGGAAACATTAAATCTCTATATCAGGACACCTCAAATGCAGATCTGAATGACCTCTACATTTCCCACATCATTAGAGTCAAGATATTCTTAGAGCATTATTCATAGAGATTTAAACAAAGTGCTTTAAAGAGAGTGAGAATTACAATCAAATAAAAAGACATAGTTATGAAGATCAAGGGTAAATTAATATAAGTGTAGAATAAAATACATACAAATGGGATTAAATCCTAAACACACAACAGCATTGCACAGAAGACAAATCAATAATAGAGAAGGAAAAAAGATCAATAAATAAAAACAGAGAGTGGCCATTTATGTCTTCGTGATGATTATTAAAAGGCTGAGGAAAAGATATGGGTATAAAGATGAGTTTTAAAAATATCGATTGAGAGGCAAACTGTTCCACGGTTTAGTGCCAACAATGGAAAATGCTCAATCACCTCTGTATTTTTACTGGGAGCGTGGAATTGAGAGCAGTGATTGGTCAGATTTAATGATGATTCAGAACTTTCCCTTCCTGACAAGAGTAAAGCTGTTCGGGGGGAAACATTGAAATCTGGTCATGTGAACAAAGAATATCAGTAAAAGTATTGATAATTAGCCGGTTCAGTAACATGTATCCACACTGACATGCAATAGCTCATATCATCAATATATTAGAAATATTATGTATTAGTTCTATCAAGCATCAAGATTTACATCTAATCTTAACTTCTTCTTTGTGTGCTTAAACTTACAAACCTGTTTGAAACATCACAGTTTTCCAAAATTTCATCAAACCACTGAGATCTGACTTTGACACTGAAATGTTATATAGACGTGCCATTAAAGTTGACAAGTGTTGTACTGTCAGTGTACAGTATAAACTGTTCATATTGACAGTATGTGGCGGCACAAATAACGTGAGACACCTCCAGCAGAAATAATAAGCATTGTGGAGCAGTGTACCGAAGCAGGTGCAAAGACGCCCACTTTTTTCCTCCCCCATCCCTGTCGAGCCCCCATATCACACACAGATGTTTCCCATCAAAGGCACGAACAAACCTCTCCACCCCGAGTATGTAAACCAAGATAAGGAGCCATTCAAACAGAGGACTTTGCAAACTGCGCCTTGCTATTGAGCTTTTCTTTCTTTTACAATACACACTTCAAAATTGGGAGCTGCTTCTTTTCTTTTTTTTTTTCTGTGGGGTCACATATGCTTTAGCGTCATGAGCAAAACATGTAGGTAGGATGTCTGTGATAGGCATTTGTAAATTGACAAGAAAAAGGGATAATACCAGAGTGGTATTTGGATGCTGCGGGAAAAAAGCGAATGATTGAATAACAGTAATTAAAGCAGTTATTCGTTCGGCGAGCACCTGCATGAGGGATGATATTGCTCCTTAATTCAGCTCAGTTTAACTTCTCTCAGCCGGTGGTTCCAGCATCGCCTCATTAATCGCTGATTGGCATCGAGCTGTTCACAGGAACAAACTGTTTACTCTGTCTTGCCTGCTTTCTCTGGGCTGCACGCGGCGACGGCCTCTCTCAAATGCAGCATTAAGGCCTATTGTACTGAATGAGGCCAGCGCCGCGCTTTTAACATGTTCTTTTGTGGACTGTGTTCAACGGCTGATTCATATGTACATATACAGCAGAATAGGATGTATTACTGTAAAGTCATATACTGTATTCTACATGGTATTTTTTTTTACACGCAGTGCAGACGTTTTGGCTGAAAAAGTGCACTCAGGAGAAGCTACAATCAGTCCAGGTGGCTGTTCAATCATTTTTCTTCTTTTCTAGGTTGATAAGGATAACTTAATGCTAAAAAAAAAACATATATTGAGATTTGCAGCTGGTTTGTGCTCAAGTCTTTTTTTTAAAGACGCTCTAATCAATATTTTAAATGAACAATTGGTCAAATTACTACGTGTGATGTAAGAAGTGTCATTCGGAGTGACAATCCCATGGAGAATTCTCACCCAAATCGGCAGTTTTGCTCTGCTCTATGGGGTGTTTTAGCATCTTTCAGCTCATTAGGTTTTGATTCACTCTAACCACTTTAATCAATCTCATTTGCAGCCACATCGGGTGGCTTTTCTAAGCAAAAAAGTTCTAATAAACCTACTGTAACGCTACCTGTCTAGCACTGAAACGGCAGACGAAATTGGCGACTAGCTGGTGAACGTGTTGGAGCCTTTAGCAGCGAAAGAGAGTTTTCTCAGGAGTGGGTGGAGAACAAAACAGAGCTACAAGGAGAGTGAGTATTACATTAGATTCGACTCCAAATGAATGCTGATGTTGTTCTGTGTCTGCTGGACGTGTGAATAGGCTATAGTTAGCAAACATGCTAGAAATATCGAGTTTACAGCGTCAAAATATGTCACACTGTTTGTTTTGTTTTTTTTACTTGTTGAGTTCTGCCACCGAAAGGGCAAAAAAATAAATTAAGAGTCATACAGCTTAACTCAAATTAGTTGTTCACTCACAGTTAAACATATTCAGCTGTCAACTAAATGCTTTTTCTGGCACTGCAACTATAGTGTAAGGAAAAGGAAAAGCTCTTTCAGTGACTACAAAACTGTATGGGCAAAGTGTAAATAAAAACAACAGGATGTGTGGTAAGCTATTTTATACACAGTAGAATGAACTTTTTTATTTTTATGTTGGTTTTTATCAATTATGTTGGTTTACACATGGGTATTATTTACTGCATTTTGGTAATCAGCATCGGTTGATTATGGATGAATTAACTGAACCTTTAAACCTGAGAATGTAACAGTGATTGTTGATATCTACAGACAGGTAACAAATTAAAGGAAAAACCTGAGTAAATGAGTGGATAAACATAATGAATGCAGATTCCATGCAGGGTACGACTGGTCACTGATGTTTTGATGAGTATAAAAAATAATATGAGTCATACTGTGGCCTTCACAGTCATCGTATCTCAACCCAGCTACACACTTATGGGAGATTTTGGACTGACGTGTTAGACAGCGCTCTGCTCTGCCATCATCAAAACATCCAATGAGGGAATATCTTTTGGAAGAGCAGTGCTCATCCCTCAGGAGAGCTCAAGAGACTTGGATAATCTATGGCAGCACTGAAGCTGTTTTGGTGGCTTACTGAGACACTATGTTGGTTTGTCCTTTTATTTTGTCATTCATGTTTATCTCTCATAGAAAAATGGCAACTGTGAATTGATTTGGTGCAGCAAAGCGTATAACATAAGCACATGTGGCTGGATATTCAGTGAAAGACCTGCAGAATCAGAAGTTTCCATTGTTGACAAGTGAAAATTCCTCTAATTAATCACCATATTTCACCCATAAGCGGCTACTTACATTGTATATGGCACATAAACCTAGCAGACTTGCATGCCTGTTTACACGTATAGACACAAACACTTTCTTGGGGCCTTGCAGGGGCGAACCTCCCACTCCTGCTGTCTCAGAACACACCTGCCAGTCAATATAAAGTGGGGTCAAATCCCAAAGGGCATCAACTATAAAGCATCCTACAGACAAACAAGCTAATGTATGCAAGATGGATTGGGGGGTGAGAATAAGCTATACATTCTCCAATATATCAAAACACAATTAAGTGAACTGACAATTACTGTGAAAAGAGAACCTGTAATTATCTCTTTGAGGACTAGAACTTCAACTGATGGGAAATAATAGCTGGTTATAGATGATAGTGTGATCACATTGTTGTTTATCTGCCAAGCGAATCTGATCAACTCGTAAGTGCAACTTATAAATAGTAAACTGGTAGTTTCAGTTCAGTCGCCTTACTTGGTTAATGCGGTCTTCAAATCGGCAAATGCTTCGTTTCTTACAAACAGAATCCACTGGATTGACTAAACTGTCTGATCAGAGGTTTCTATGGATCAGATATGGTGGCTCATTAGGGACAATAGTTACATTCATGAATGTATTTTCTGTGCTCGATTGACACAGTCATTACGGGAGATTGTTTGAACTGGTGATGTGTTTTTTATTGTTTGTTTGCAGTTGTTTTATTCCTTCGGGAACTTCGGTTTTATTCTTCAGGAAGGCCTTCTCGCTCTAAGCAAAAGATTCAGTGACATCATTTATGGCAAGTGCACCATCGCGCAGGGCGACACTGCGTCAAGCATAAACCTAGCTGAACTCTTGTTGCACCACCCTGCTCCTAAATCAGGAGACTCGACAGGTTACCTGAGTGTGGCGGGACCTAACAGGCTCGACAAATTCGGGTCAGGCTTAGGCAAATTTTCATGTGCAGACAAATTGAAATAGGGAGACAGTTAGAGAGTGTTTTGCTTTTTAAAATATTGCTTTTGGGTTTGTTAGTTGTCAGACTGGCCAAAAGTTTAGGCCCATGCAGTAGTCTATTCTGCAGTGTGCAGAAATGAAATCACATTAAAAATGAAATCACATTAACTTGTGTGCTTGTAGAATATATATTCGTTCTCATGCCCACGCTGGTAATACACAAAATGCAAGGAAAAAAAAAAAGAGGATGGGAAAACAGCAAACATGTAACTCTGATGCAGTTATTTCAACTTATAAAGAGCGTTTCAGCAAACTACCTTCTTGAGGATAACACTCATCTGAATACTATTTATATAGGACAGGTGTTACAAATCAAACACCCTCATAAGATATAAACAGGGACCTGCATCAAAACATCAATCAAGTACTGCTAGTGGTAAAAAGAAAAAAAAAATATTGGGAAATAACGTGCTTTTTGTTATTTTCTGTCTTATATTTACTGTTATTATGTCAGATGTCTATATTAAACATGGTCAAAGTTGCAAAACTTGAGGTGAACCTATGTAAAAATGCCACCTTCAAGACTAAAAGCCAGCTTCAGTCTGCTCTGAACACTCAGTTTGCAAAGTTACCTCTGCTTCCCAACTGACATCAGATAGTTCTTGCATGCACACAAACGGCCGTCCGCTCCGTGACCTTTGTTGCTAAGGTTGTCTCATGGGTTGTTCGCATTGTCCACTCACATAATCCAGATCAGATTTGGGTTCAAACAAGTACGGGTGTATTTGTGAGCTTCATATTTCGAGTAAAAAACAAGAAAAAGAAACAAAATGCATCAGAACAGAGCGGTCTCATCAGGAGAGGGACCTTAAAGAGACGGGAGCTAAAAGAGAAAGTGACTGCATAAAGGGCCGGTATAAAATAAATAAGTAGTTTTCAAAAGTTCTGTAAATCATGCAAAGATATTCCAGTAGAGCCCCAGAATATAATTATAGACCTGGAAATATGCATGTTATGTTCTCTTTAAGTGAGACCGAATGACTGAAAGCTTGAGAGCAGCTACTAAATGGATCTTAATATGAGGTTGTTTTGTCAACTGGTCTACAATTAACAAAGTCAGAAACTCCACTGTAGGTCATGTGATACATGATAACAACTAAACTATCTCCATGACAACTGAGCAACTCCATCCGCCGTGGAAGGGCCACAGGCTACGGTTAAAAGCTTCGGGAAACAACAAGAAAGTTGACTTTTTTTTTTTTTTTTTTTTTCCAGTCCAAATTCTTGTCTAATATTAATTCTACTCAGACTTCCATGGTTAACAAACAGATAAAGAGAGGATTTCACAGTTAGGAAGTTTCTGTAAAGCAGCCTCTGGTGATTAGAGAGCCAATCTGTCAACTGAAGCACCTCGACATAAAACTCCATGTTGGAAATCATCCATTTTTACCAAGCCACTAAAGTTCATCCAGCTCTGAGGACGCCGCTCTCCGACTGACCTCCGACCCGTCTGAAGTGGCCGAGTTGAGAAAGGGACAACTTATAACGCGGATCAGCGCGGCATCCCGTTATAATTATCTAGTCTAGTATGCATTCTGTGCCATTGTTTTCATGTGTTGGGGAGTGTGTGTGTGTCAAAGAGAGTGTGTTGGGAGGCAGAGACGGAGAGATAGAGGAGACGGAGTGAATGAGCAGCTGTGGCAATATTTCCAATATTTACTCTCCTCCACTGAGTGCAGTTGCTCGGGCCTTTGAGGAGCAATCAAACATCCGGAGATGGTCGGAAGATTCTCCCTTTAAGCCACAAGGTTTTATTTGAGAAAGAATACCTTCTGTTCATAGGATTTGCAGCCATTTCATTTGAATCCATCTGTTTTTAAGGTGAAAAAGAGAGGAGAGGGGGAGTGAGAAAAAATAAAACAAACAACAACAACAGAAAAAAAAAAGCAGGCTATTGAACAGAGCATGTTTGTGCATCATATTGTGCTTGATGTAATGTAGGTCAGTGTTCTGCACAGCACCAGATAAGACACAGGGAACAAGTGTTGTGTGTACTTACAAGCAAATATCTGTCAAAATAGCAATTGACAGATCTACAAGAGCCTTCTCTCTCCCTCTCTCTTCCTCCATCTCTCTTCCTTTTTTTTTTTTTTTTTTTTTTCTTTTTTTTTTTTGGCCGGGGAAGTGGTTCCTTCGTCATTAGCATTTTTGAAAAAAGGGCCAGAGATTTGGGCCTATCTGCCTCCACTCGCTGCCGCAAAGCCAGTCTGGCCCAGGTTGTTATCTGTGCACTACAGAGGTGCAGCTGTTTAGCAAATGGATTTGCAGATTTTTAAAGGGAGATGAGGGAAAAAAAGAGGGGGAAGAATCAGGTATTCACAACAACCCTCCCCAAACTGGCATTTTGTGTATGTGTGTGTGTGTGTGTGTGTGTCTGCGTGCGGACATGTATGTGTATGCGTGTGTTTTCTTATAAATCTTTACCTTCTGTTTTCTGAGGCCCACATTATTTTTGGAAATGGCATTAAACACAAAAAAGCATGAAAAATGCTTATTCTCTCTTTCTGCGTGTTCCTTTATTCACTTTCCAGCCTCCCGAGGGGCCTTTTCTTCTCCTGAGCGGGCGCCATCGCCGCTCCAGTTGCCTAACTGGACCGAGGGAGGCTGGGAGTGGAAGGAGGAACCAATGGGGTGCTTTAGGTGGGGTGGGGATGCTGCTGTCTTCACCACAGCTGCTGGCAAGTGTGTCTCTTTTGTCTAATGCAATCCCGGCAAGGCCGATGCTCTCGCACACAAACACCCACAGACGCACACACACACACACACACACACGTGGAGGAATTCTGGCTTCAATCAATGGCCCCCATGGGAGACAGAAAAAGGCCCTAAGCCATTGGAGACATTGAGGGTGGTTGGCTTTCCTAAGTGGGGGTATGTATGTATGCACACACACACACACACGCACACGCACACACATGCTTTCCTCAAACACACGTCGTCTTGTTCTCTCCCTCTTAAAGATACAAACAGACACCACCGACATATGTACACACACGGACCCTCACACGTGCACAAATACACACAATCCTGCGAGTGTGATGCCTCCGAGCTGCAGCCTCGGTCTCTACCAGGAGGTGTCGTGTAACAAACCCGGCGGATGCAGAGATTCGTTTTGCAGCTTGAGAGGAGGGAGGCAAGCATGATGCCCTCAGAAAACTAACAGCACCCTAAACTCAGCGGTTCACACACACCTGGCCTGGTCACAAAGTGTGTGCAGATCTTTTTCAGCTCCCTTTTTGTGTCTTAAAACATATTCCAAGTGCCAAAATATATTAAAAAGGACTGATTAAATGCATTTTGTCACGTATTGCTCTATGTTAAAATATTTTCAAAGGTATTTTTATGAAGATATCTCTCATCTTGATTGTGCATTAAAAATTAAACGCACCTTTATATATTTAGTAATGTATATTTTAATGAACAATGACTATTGTACCATCTGTAACAGCAACTGTAAGTCAATCCATGCATGTAAGTTATTCATGCTGTCACCCAGTCTTCCCACTCATCCATTCTACTTAACATGCCTTGAATTTGTCGGCTGCATGTGTTTGTCTGACTCCCGTTTTATGTTCATATTCTGTTGTTTTTTTTTTTTCTCCCCCCCTCCTGTATTCTTGTTTCTCTTCTGCTACAACACAGTAGAGATCATTAAAGTTTCATCTCGTCTCGGTTAACTCCACCCATCAGGTACGTAAAGCAAATTAAAATTTACTGAAGAGCTATTTGTAGCTCCAGTTCTGCGAGTGAGGATACAGCTGACATTTGTGAGAAAAAATCCTAAATTTTAAGGGCTGAACTTGAGTAAGATGTGTCTGGATTTCACCACAACTTGCATTTGTAAACATTAAATGTACTAATTCATTAGAAAATGATGAGATGCTGCATTCGTTTTCTGGCTTTTTAAGTAGAACCGACTTTGAGCTTTGTGTTAATCGACACATTTTTGTATATATTTTACAAACTGATTCTTTATAGTTACAGGTATATAATTTAAATCAGAGGGAACGTGGACACATCCACAGTGCTAAGGGCAGCCATGTCCCATCATGCTTTGCTTGTATGCTGTTGTATGCCGATTTTGTCACGTCTTTCCTAACCTCCTCCAAGTGTTTATGTTCGGAAACACCTTTGACCTTTGATTCTGTAAAAAGTCAAAGTCATTATTTCTGTCGTGGCTGCCTCTCAACAATTAACGGCACACAGAGTATTTACAGACTGATTAATGACAGCAGGCTGATACTGAAGGAAATTAATTCAGATTAAGTTTCGGCATTCGTTTCATAATGTCAAGTTTTAATTTTTTTTTTTTTTTTTTAAAGCAAGAAATAAGATAAGTTCCAAAAGTTTAGATTAGCAGATGCACTACTTTGCATTTGTTATCAGTGTAATTGAATAGGCTATTGTGCTGATAAATGCTTAAATACTTTAAACTGCAGCTTAGGGGACAGTAGGTGTTCTTTGTAATGACTGAACTCGCTTCCAAAATTAACAAAGAAATCTATTCAAATAGAAGAGGTGTGCAGGTGTCTTTTAATTTTATTCATCTTCTTCTTTGCTGAGCCATTAGTGGTTTTTGTCTTTGCCCAACCGTTGTGTGGGCGGCAGAGCTAACAATTAAACTATTGTTAAGACAATTGAGAACTGATAAACCTCTATTTAGGCTGTGTAATATTCAAATGGTGCTTTACTATAATTACTATTAAACCATTTAACCTTGAAATATTTTCAGTGGGGGAGCTGAAGCTAAAACAGGCAGCTGGTAAAAGTTGAGGAATTATCAAATATTAAAGTTGGTGAAAAACAGATTAAAAATTGTGTTTTTAAATAGTTTTTAATGACATTCAATCAATTTTCCCTCCTACAACGTATCTTTTCCATTTGATAAAAGTTAATTTCACCTTTTCAGTTCGCTCTGTTGGCTGCAGGAGATCAGGTGAACCGACCGTTGTCAGAGCGGGTGACGAATGGGTGCACAGAAAAAGGGGTTTTTTTGGCCTTCATCGATGGGTCTAACAGATGCTTCCTGTCCGCGTGTTCCTCCCCGCTGCCAGAAATATCAGGCAGGGAATTAGGAGAGGCGATCTATAATTTAACGTAACAAGTGACAGTTCATATGCTGCTGCAGCAAAGAGCCACAATAGAAGTGCATCACAGTGTTGGAGATCCAGGCTCGCCTGAAGCCATCGCCTCCTCCCTTAAAGTAGAGTAGGAGTGAGGGAGGGTGAAATGGGGAAAGAAAATACCAACACACACACACACACGCATACATACACACACACACATATACCCCCTATGTTTCGTTCTCTTGCTCTCTGCTGGGGAGCGGAAAGAAGAACCTCTAGTGTGGCATAATGACTTTGCAGGGAAACAATAAGAAATAAATACCTTGGAGCTCCTCTATTAGTCAACACTTAAAAATCTTTCCCCCCCCCCCCCCCTCCCTTCCTCCTTCTCTCTCTCTCTCTTTCTGACTCTCTCTCGCTCTTAATGAGCCTCTTGTTGGAGAGGTAACTAGGGCCGCCGCTCTGCTCCGCGGCGTTCACGATGAGGAGACTGTTCACTGTAATCACATAGAGGCTTGAGATGGAGGGAGCCTGGATTAGCTACTTTACCGTGTGTGGAGTGTTTAACATGGCACCTGACACCATGCTCCTTCCTGTCTTCGCTAGACAAACACTCGCCATCATTAATTTCATTTGCTTATCACACTCACCTCCCCCCCTCCTTTCTCTTTCTCTCCGCCACTCCCTTCATCCCTCCAAAAACCTTCAATTTGGACCCTTCCTGCATTTCGATTCAGGTGTCAGTGCAAATTATTGCAGCCCGCTGCTAAGAATTACTAGGTAAGGAAGCTAAATGAAGATGAAGAATTGGAAAATGTTTCCAGTTGGAAGAATGTTGATTACCAGGCCGGGGTCCTGGAGGATTCCCCACTATTTATCCTCATATTTTGGGCTGCCTCTCCCTTCCAGCTCCCCTCCATGCTTCTCCTGGGGCCTTGGAGAAGCAGCTTGCACTCAGCGCTGCCAAAAGAATTTATTAGAGCAAATGGTATTGTAAGCCCTATGGAAGGCATACCTTATGTGAAGATTTAAAAGATATTAGGAGGATGGCGCAGGCGGGAACCCAGGTGTGCCTGGTAATAGCCATTGTCTTGAGTGTGTGTGTGTGTGCATGCGCACATGTATGTGTGTGTGTGTGTTTACATGTGGCTCAGTCTCTGTGTTTATAGAGCTTCTGCCTGGGAAGACAAAAGGAGGAGCGCGGTGCACCCAAGACACCAGAGCAGACTGATTCTTGTGTGTGCAGAGAGC
This sequence comes from Euthynnus affinis, assembly GCA_029490765.1. Classification (NCBI taxonomy): domain Eukaryota; kingdom Metazoa; phylum Chordata; class Actinopteri; order Scombriformes; family Scombridae; genus Euthynnus; species Euthynnus affinis. Next base: position 7,115,217 of record CM055847.1, on the reverse strand, counting down.
AAATAACTTCATCATAAACCTGTGGTGAAGTCTCTCAGCAGTCTATATTCAGCCCACTTTATTCACTCTGCAAGCCAGACCTGGGTCAGTAAGTGACAGTGTCAGAAATTTCTCTGAGCGTTTGTTTTTATTTCCCCGGTGCGCCAGATGGGCGGGGTTTACAGTGTAACTCCAGCTCTGATAGGTTCAAGTACCAGTCACAGGAAAGGAAGTGAATTCTTAATATGTTCAAGATGACTGTCCTTCCTGTTGGGGATGATGTATCTGGAAATAAATGTGTTACCCATGCAGTATTTTTATATAGACAGGTCACTCCGTTTCAGTTTAAATTCCTCTGATGTAAAATATTTTTCAACATGAAGCCTCTGATGATGTGAACATGATTGAACATAATTATTCTATTCAATTTTATTCTGTCTTTGCACATTAGAAAAAAAATGTTGTCTTATGAAGACAAACCATGTCCATTGCAAAATCCATTTTTGTCTCAAAAACTAAACTTGTAATGATTTCAGGCTTCTGTACCGGCTGGAGCTGTTTTGGTGCTTAAAATGCGTATTAAGTGTAGTATGGTAGCAACACCTTATCCACATTATGCAGCTCAATTATTCCATGAGCAACACCTGCAAAACAAATTTGGCATTCAAATTTGCTAAGGATGATCAAACAACGCCGAAACACTGTCATTATTTCTCCCTCACATACGGCAGCGAGGGGAGGAGAAAAAAAAAAAAGACTCGTTTTTTTCTGGATGCACTGAATTAACTATTCAGCTGGAAGCAAACTTCATTTTATAGGTTTCATTCACCTCATTTCCCAAAGTGTATTTAACTGCCATTGCAAAAACAACAACATAAATCGATTTGGATCCACAAAATCTCACCTGCCAGAAAAAAAAAAAAATAGATAATCAGTTTGAATACACTCTGAAGGAACTTTTGGGAATTTCTTTTTCTACTCATCCAAGTATAGACGTGTAAGGCCTCACCTTTGATAACTTTTACACTGACGCTCCCAGTGCAGAGATTTTTTTTTCTCTCCCCCCCGTAAGAATAAGAAGTGTAAGAAGCTCCCTGAAAACCCAGAAGTTGACACGGATTCTTACACTTTTCTTTTTTCATCTGGCTGTGAAAATATAGCAACATTATCCGGTCTTGCACTAAGCTAGCCTTGCACTCTGACGCTAGATAAAGAGAAATCAGGGCTAATGAATTGCGCCTCCCCGGATATAATTCTGTAATAGCTATAATCAGGCCGTTCTGAGCACATGAATATACATGGCCGGCATCAGCTGCAATCCTGTTGGTGGTCAATATTCTTGAAGCTTTGCCAGTCAGGGAATATTCCTGCTTCCCTGCTCTGCCTTAATGTTATCAGGTAACACACACTGGCATTAAATCCCACAACAAAATAAAAGCCTCTTTTTGGAAGCCTTCACAGCAGACAATGCAGCTCTCACCAAAAGCCCTTTAAGTGTTCGTGTTTTAATGTCATTACGGCACCACGAAGCAGCACACAGACCGGGCGGGAGGAGGCAAGCAAAAAAAAAAAAGGAGCTACAGCTTGAAAAGAGAAACCCTACACAAGACCTCAAGGTACATTTGCTCTGAGCAGAGACAAAAAGACTTGAGCAATGGCAAAAACAAACGGGACGGGTTTATTACGTTTATGCGGTGAATAGTGGAACAACGGCCTAGGCAGTCCTCGCTGACAGCTTCTAAAGCTGCAGATTTGTGCCCATTAGTCACACATTTTAGCAAGAAGGTGGTTTCTAAAGTGCATTGATAGGGATTACAGTTCTATCCTTTCCTGTCTTTCTTTCAGCACTGAAACATGCGGCTGATTCCTAAGATGCCAGGAGGTTTCTGCAAAGAAAAGAGTGGGGGAACTATTGTATTTGTTTTCTAAAATGGCAATCCATAGGGTATTAAGGGGCTTAATCTGCGATTAATATTTTAATGATACAAAATAAGCGGCAAATTCTGAAGTTTACACCGTCCCACACCACAGGAAGGTTTATTTACATGCTGTCTGGGAGACAGGGAGAGAAAGGCAGATGAATGCAAAACACGTTCAGTTGAGATTACATGGTGGCACTTGGGTGCGATTACACCGCGAGGGATTTGAATAATCTCAGTTTATTGAGTTCGAGATATTTTGTAATCGTAGATTAGTTTTAACAGGGACATTCTTAACCATGCTCTCCAAAGCTAGGATTAAAGCAGATAAGAGTTTGTGTGTCAGTGAATCCACAATCAGTATTTCAGACCCTATTAGTCCTTCACTTGAGTCCGTGTTTCATATTTGACCTTTTTTCTTCTCAAAAAAAAAAAAGTTCTAGACCCAGATTTACTTTCTCATGTCCATACATGCTCAACATGACGGGGTCAAGTGCTCTGCTCATGGATCCTTGTTAGAGAAACCAGCTGGTTCAAATGATTGTATAAAATCTGATATTCAAACCAACAATGATTCAGTCACGAATGGTCTTCTTTAACATTTCTGCTTCCAGTGGTGACAGTGGTGATACTGAACTTCAGTACAATTTTGAAAATACTTCTCTTGTGCACTTTTATTTCAATCTGCTTTATACTTTACTACATTTCAGAGGGAAATATGGTACTTTTTACTGCACTACATTTATTTAAGAGCTGTTACTAGTTATGATACTTTTGTCATTAGCTTCCCTTAAAACTAAAAGTTCCCTTCGCATATTAATAGATTAAATTTTCTGGAGCCATTCTGCATAATTAGTGTTTTTACTTTTGATACTTTAAGTACATCTTTATGTCAGTATTTCTAAACCTCAAAAGTAAAATTTGAAATGCAGGTTTTTTACTTCCTGTAACTGAGTATTTTTTATATATATATAATGTTGTATCTCTACTTTTACTCGAGTAAATGACTTGAATACTTCTTCCGCCATCGTCAGCTTCTTCCACCTGCATTAATAAATAATAATAATAATAAAAACAACCTGTCCTCTAACAACAGCAAGAAGTTGTAAAGTCAACTGATAAATGCATGCTTTTACTGCTATTTCAGTAAAAGCATGCAGTATCCTCAAATTCTAAAATATGCATGAGGGCCATAAAAAGTAGAATCAGCCTTTTTTTTACTTGCAGTTATCAATTTACTGTAATTTGTTTATGTAGATTATTACCATCAAATATAACTGTAATCACACCTTAACCCTTAATTCAGCATATTCATTCATTTATTCACATGTAAGACAAAAAAAAAATCTTCAGAGGCCTAATAATGTTTTTATAAAGAGGAGAGAGAAAAATGGCCTGATGTCGAGAAAAAAAAAAAAAAAACATCTCAAGTGGGGTCTTGCAAGCACTCAGATTTACTCCCATGACCTCACTCACTGCTGGTTGTTTCAAAGCAGAGAGAGAAGGGAAAAAAAAAAACATTAGATAACCATCAGTGTCTCCAATATCTTTCCTCAAAGAGGCTGAAGGCCCACATTGCCTATAATTGGATTTGATTTGCACTCCCAGCATCAGTTAGGGAGATTAAGGGCAAGCACAAAAATCCCCGCGATTCCTTTTCATCCAGATGACAAGCAAGGCCTAACAGATCCTGAAAGGAATATTTGTGACGGAAACCTTCGTGTCTCCTCGCACAGAAGCTGCTGGAAATGACAGTCCCGGGGAACAATGAACACATAATAAAAACGTAGATTATTATGGGTGTCTTAAGGATTCGTTTGATGTTTTTTTTTTTTTTTTTTTCCCCGCATCAAAGTGGGAAAGAAAAGTGCCGCTTGGTACCTGAACGATCAAGACGGAGAAGACACACACAAAAAAAAAGAAAAAAACTCGACTGGAATTCCTCAACAACTTCAAAAACTTACAACAGGGTGGAACAATAGTTAACTTGTTACAAAATGCCAACTGGGGGTAGTTAAAAAGTTGTACTGTACAGTATATAGAGAGACCAAATCTTGCCAACAAAAGCTCTCAGTCAGAATAATACAAGACTTAACTTATTTTTCTTCCTCTTCATTGCCTGTGGGGAGAGGGAGGTTCTGTTCTGGCCTGATAAGTCATCTATTTGAATGGATCATCATTCTCACAGGTATGTAAATAAAAAAACAACCCATATTCCTCTCCCCTTTCTTCCACTCTTTTCACAACAAGCAATGCTTACACTAGATTAAATATCACCATCAATAGACTTCCCCACGCTCGGGTGTTGTATTCACTCTACCCCATGCCAAAAGACTAATATTAGTATCTCCAGAAAATAATCTCTCTTTATTTCGCAAGTTCCCCGCTAAGGCATTCACATTCGCATTTATCAGAGGATTTAAATGCGGATGAAATAGTATATAAGCTGGATCCCCTCAGGAGAGGTTCTCATTCTCTTGTATTCTTTCAGATGGGGAAAGAAAAAGAGAGGGAGCACGCTGCACCTTGGCGGAGAAAGGGAGGAGGAGGATGCCGAGGAGGAGGAGGAATTAATTTTTCCCCTCTGGGAGAAACACATGCTGGATCTCAAGAGTTGGAGGGAATCTTCCCATCTTGCTCTGATTGGCATTAAGAGGGTGGAGGGTGGAGGTGTGTGGAGGGGGGGGGTGGTGGGGTGGGGAGGGGGGGTGAGCGGAAAGGATGAGAGGGAAAGAGATGCCATGCTTGTTACTAATGATTTATTGTCTGAAATGTGAACGGTGTTCTGGTGGGTGCTTGTCGTTCAAAGCGCTCAGCAGATCTTCCTCGCAGTAGGTTTGGCTTCACTGTATGTCTGCGAGCTTTACGAAATTCATTATCAGGTATATGACTCAAACAACTGGGACGTTGTTTCATGTTTCACTGTTTCTGAAAATCAGCAAAGCTAAAAAAAACAAAAAAAAAACAAAACTTTGAACCACATTTTGATACCTAAAAAAACCAAATACACATACATGAATAACCAAGATTAGAGTTACAACTAAATATAATTTTAATTGTTTCAAGTCGATGTCTTCAAATCACTTGTTTTGTGCAAACAAGAGTCTAAAAACCAAAGATATTAAGTTTACAGCCACATGAGATAAAGAACAGCAGGAAATCTTTACAATTTAGAGGCTGGAACTAGAGGTTGTTTGGCATTTGTGCAGGGAAAAGGATTAATAAGTTACTAAAATAGTTTTCTGTCTGTCTAGTTGAATCATTTCAGCTGGTTTAAGGTAATAAAATGAACATCTTTACTGTTAAAAAATGGGATTAGGCTGGGATTAGACGACTGATCTCCCAAGAAAGACGAGACCATCAGTCGTAAAGACATAAGGCGTATGACATACAGACATGTTTACATCCAAGTGACAACAACCCTGCAGACTGCTGTTTGTTTCCTGTTTCCTACCGACAGTCAACAGTGGTTTCTTTTAACAATGACTGTGGTCATTCCCTAACCAGAAGCAAGTGGTTATTTTAACCAAAACTATGATCTTGCCCTAACCCTAAGTTGTTTTTGTGTGTAGACCTAAACCTTTTATTTTATTTTCGAAACACTCATGTTGTTCTGACCTTAGCGGCATCAGTTCAGACAACACTTACACATGTGTCTGTCTGGAGGAGAAGTACCAATGATGTGTTTTTGTTATTTAATTTGGAGGACTTGTTGTGTTCAACTTGTACAAAACCAGCTTAAAGTAATAATTACTAATCTGTAACATATTTAAAGAAACACATGAGCAATTTGCAGTGATTCTGTCTTTATTGAGTCCCTGAAAGATTTCATGTCACGTCAATGTTGGGCTATGAAAATATGGACTAATACAAAAATGACTTGAAATCCAGCACATGAAGAAGAAAAAAAAAACCTTAGGAGAGCTCCCCTCCTTCCTTGGATGGCTAAGAGTTCAATGGGTTTGAAAAGAGAGAATGTTGTAACAAATATTGAAAATTCAAAGTCAACATTAGTCCGATAATGAGGTCCAATAAACTCAGTCACTAAACAATATTAAATAAGTTCTCTGCATTGTTTAGAGTCCAAAGGGGCCTAAAAACTAAGTGAACGGGTTTTGGTTTTTTTCCCCAGGTTTAACCCAATTCCCTACTCACTGTGTAGTTATATCTGTAGCAAAAGAAACCTCGCCAGTTCCTGTCTGTGAACATAGCCAATTGTGTTCAATGGGACAAACAGCCAAGGCAGAGAGCCCGGGTCTCTGCAGCGCTGGGCAACAACTTTGGAGTGGAGGAGGGATGCTCGAACCTCTATGTCTGCTAGTTTTTTGTTGTTGTTGTTGTTGTTTTTTCGGGGGTTTTTTTTACAGAGAAACTCACTACATCTGGTGCATAATAAAAAAAGGGATATGTTTACCATCTTTGATGTAGGCAGAGGTGGAAGAACTGGCACTGATAAACACCAGGGCTGAAAAGACAAAAATAAAACGCCACCAACAAAAAAACTTCAGGAAACAGGAAATCCAAAAGTAAAACCCATCAGAGTCCCACCTCAGAGATGTGATTGACAGGTGAACTTTTTTTTTTATTATTATTATTTAAAAGTGCAGCAATGAGGGGCCAAGCACCAGAGAAGAGCAGAAAATATAAACAAGACTCACAGATTACCACTTTAATATTTGATAGCATGTGTGGGCTTCCTAATTAAATCAGTCGAGACCTCACTTATAAAGACTGAATTTGGAAGCCATTTATGTCGTATTGGGTTTCATTCACTCAAACAACTGGGACGCCAGTTTCATCATGACAGGCAGAAGAGAAAAGGAAAAAAAAATGAAGAAAAAAAAAAACGTACTCGATGTTTGATGTATTTACACAACAGACGCACAGATAATGCGGTTAATGGCCAGACGTCTAGCCAGACACTGTCCTGTGTGTGTTGATGGGTAGACAGAAGGCTGAGGAGCTGCACACAGATTAACCCATATTGACTCAATCTATTGACAAATGAATTTGGGGGCAAAGTCCTTCTGCGAGTTGTTGATTTAGGTGTCACAGTTCATTCCTGTTAGAGCCAACGCTCACAACACATATCTCTGCCTTGATCTGACAGCAAGCTGTGAGTTCAAATATCCTTTTATTAAAGTACAATATATCAGAATTTTTTTTTACACAATTATCATTATGCAGCATGTTTCCTCAGCTGTGTTCATGTGAAGAGAAGGCTGCAAATATGAAGCCATTAAAATATTCTTGAAATAATGTCTGTGAATTCAAAATGGAAATGAAATGAATGCAACACAAAGTTTGTTTTCTGCAATATTATAGTCAACCGTCTACATTAAAAAGCAATTAAAACTAACTATTGCATTACAAGGAAATGAATTAACTTTCAGCACATTGAAATGCATGTTTTCTCTACAAGCATGGTGTAAATGAAACCCTTCATTAAGGATTTAGAAATAATAAAGAAAATTAGTCTGTACTATGAGGCTTTAAAATTTTCATTATTAGCTGTATTTGCTTTAATGAGCTGTCTGAGAAAAAAAAAAAAAAAAGCCGAGAGAAAAATCTGCTGTAGACTTTAATGCTATGATAACTTGATCAAGTTTCGAAGTTCATATTGGGGGGGGGAGGGGAAGGGGTGAGTGAAGGAGAGCAGGAGGGGGCAGGGGGGGAGGGGGGAGTTAATGAAATGTTGAAGAGAGATCAGCCGATTTCATTTCACCAACTTCTCGACTTTACACAAAGATGCAGCAGGTGTTGGCTCCCAAGAAGAATTTTGGGTAAATATTGATCCTGTAAATATGTGTGCTGTTCACACCCTCCCTGTTTCTCCCTTCCCTTCCTCGCTCCCTCCTCTCCGAGAGATGCACCCTCCCTGTAGCCAACATGGGAGCTAGTTAAGTGAGGTATCATCTTCAGTCCGCAGCTAGCCCACCGTCTCCCACAAGGCCATTGTGGGAAGGGTACAACTGTTGCGAGTGGGTGGCACATCTGTTCCCTGAGACAGGCAAGGCCCCTGGGGTCATCACACGCCTCGGCTAGCGTTTCACGCACATCACTAATAACCGCTCTGGTATCTCTGCTTAGCTGGAGACAAAGGGCCTTGACGGGTGCCACTCGCCTTCAGATCTGAGCCTTTACCTTACTCTCATCCTTCAATCCATCTGGCGCACCGTTCACACTTAATGGGTTAAGTATATTCAAAATATACACGTCTGACATGGAATAAATTTGCAGTCAATGGTGCAGGTTCTCGATTGAAGCACCATATGTACAGTGCTGCTGTATGCTATAGTTGCCAGATTTTCAGAGGCACGGGCATTTGGGAAAATATGCAAAGACACAATGAGGACAATTTATGGAATTAAAACTGTATCACTGTCTGAGCTTACCCCGCGAACTTTACTGTAAGAATATTCAGAATCACAACTGTACAGCTTTTGTCAAAGTCAAGAGTATTCCCTCCTACAATAGCCAGGGATATGAGCGCCCCCGCACCAAACTAAAAGTTTAAATCCAACTCAAGCTCTGAAAGAGAGAGAGCGGACAGAAAGAGGGAGATTGTGTGTTCATGTTTGCAATCCCTGTGCACGGTTAAAAGAGCCCGAGGGGGGAGATGAGGGTGTGACAGAGATGGAGAGAGAGAGAGAGAGAGAGAGAGAGAGTCAGGTGAGTTTGTGTCGTGTGTTGGAGGTAGGAAAAAGAATAGCTTGCGTTCATGCATGTGTCCACAGGGCTGGTTCACCAGCTCACAGGGAGCAGTGATGGCTCTGGTAGTAGAGGGCGAGCAGAGAGCGTGGAGGATGAGAGATGGAGCCTAATCCTCCACATGTGGCGTCTTTTTCCCCCCTCTGTTTTTTTAAAAAGGAAAGCCAACTGGAGCCGTTCTTTGGACTCTAGGCCAGGGGCTCCAGGAAAGCATTGCCTCCAGCCAAAGCACATAGTGTGAAATGAGAAGCTAAAGCTTGAATGTGCTTTTGTTTATCAGAAAACTGCACTCTAAGTGGGATTGGCAGTGGAGGGGCCCAAACTCCATAAGTCATATAGACTGGCTTGGGCCGGAGTGGGGATGGCACGGTGAGGTTTCAGGCTTGAGCGGCCCAGGAAAGGCAGCTCGTCAGTCAGCCACTTGGCAGACTCCCTCCCCCTTCATCGCCCCACTCCTATAGTCTCGCTTCCAACACAAAGGGGGGGATCAAAGAGGTCAATCTAAAGTAGGAAAATATGGTCACAAGTTGAGAAAATAGAGGCGAAAAAACATTCGATATCCACCGGTCTGGATGGAGTAGCGCTAAGGGAGCTCTAGACGTCAAACCTAAACTCGGGGAATTGGGGACGCAGATTTTTGGGTGCGAAGAGGCCAGCAGGGTGCCAAAGACTGATCAATTTTTGAGATGGATTGTAGGAGGAGATCCATGGCCACGAGGCTCTTGGCTCTCAAGTAGCGCAAAGATAACTTCAAAGTAGGGAGAAAGTTATGAAGGGGGCTAAAAGCTTTGGATGAATCTGAGACTGGCTGGAGGACGAGGTAGAGGACGCAGCAGAGACAGGCACAGTGTTCAGGGGGGAAAAAAAACTGACTTCCACCAATTAACTACTGAGTCCATTTGTGAGGATTCTGCAATTCATTTTGATTGATGTGCTTAATTTCAAATGTCCGAAGTGTCAACTTGCAGATCTCACATGTTCTGTTTGACTCCAGAAGTTACAAAACAGTCAGATGTAAAAATGTTTTACCATCTACCATAAAAGTACAAGAAAGTCTCACATTGTTGCTGTTATTTTTTTTGCTTCTTGATTGACAAAACAGTGAAGGAAAAAGTGAAAAAAATATATATTTCAGTCATGTGGAAAACAACCTGTAATGTTCCAAAAGTGTGTCAACAGGGGGCAACGTCCAGCAGATGTTGACAGACGACCACAGATAGTACGTTGTTTTGACAACCTTATGGTGCGGCAAATGTTCATACTGAAACGTACTAAAATATTTGGACATCTAGATCCCGATGCTACAGGCCATTACAAACATCATCTAAACATTAATCTTGGCAGGACACAGGATATAAAGCATGCACATCAACAGCAGATCAGATTCCCCCTTCTCAACATCAAAAGTCACTGTCACAATGTCTGTTCTGTTACTATTAAACATCAGCGTTGCCAGCTGAGAAGCAGGCAGCCAGAGCCGTAACAGTAAGAACACTCAAGTCTTATAGGTTTAAATCTTCAGTAATTGATTTGTGAACTTGTTGGTTTTCTTTTTGAACCTTTATTTTTAGAGTGAAATCAGGAAATGACATTTCCCTGATGCACATTAAGAGTTACATTCAGCCAGAGCTGAGATACCGAGGATTAAAAAGTAAATAATGTCCTCCATGCACAAAAGTTTTAAATACTTTCCCTACAGTGTAAAAGCATTATGTGACGAACTAAAACAGTAGTGTGATACTAGAAGTGTGGGAGAAGGGTGGGATATGAATATCAGAAAGCAGATGGTTGAACACAATTACCTTCAGGTCTAACAAACTCTGGAATAATTTTCAGCTGCGGTGAAATGTGTTTTCAGTAAATTCTACATGACTACACCTCAAAACGTCGTCCCTAACACTTCCAAATTGAGTTAGGCCAATCGGGTTAAAAAGGTCGCGTTTGGAGGGTGTAAATTCCTAAATCAATGTTTTGAGCCAGTTGTAGTTCTGTGTTGTAATATTTAATGCTGAGTTTGGGCAAGTGGTTAAGATGCGTATAACCACAGCATGCCTGGTTTTATTCTGGCCGGGGACTTTTGTTGCATATAGACTCCTCTTCTTTCTCAACTTGTTTCTCATGTACTCTATTGACTGCCCATGTACTCTATTGACTGCCCAAAAAAAAAGCTAATAAAATAACAGAGACACTCATTTGCTGAATTACTGGGGAGTGTGTTTGGATCTATGCACAAGGCATTCATAAAAATGATGTAATAATATAGTCATAAAAGACTACAAGATCACATATTTCTTTACAGAATCATTGAAACGTGCAAATAATGCATGCATACTTCACATTGTCATAGTCATTACACAACCATGCTATGTAGCCAAACATTGTTCAACCCCACAGAGCTTTATTTTGATTTCTAGCAAAGATACCAAATGTGTCAGGCAGAATTTTGGGGGATATGATATCTGGAAGTTTTCCATTTGATGAAATGGAGCAGCAATAAAAAAAAACAACGTACTGTATTCATAGGTGAGAATGTTTCACTTATTGTAAACATTGTGTAGCTTCAATGGAGAGTTGTTAAAAGCTGGTCCAGAACATATACTGTTATAGTGATATTGTCAGACAGCATGGAAAATGATAGCAATCATCAAAAGCTACATAAAGGGAAGCCAAAGTGGGGAAATATTAGCAGCTGTTTAGAGGAAACATTGAGAGTACTAAAGGTCAAGAGGTCAATCCAAATCTTAAAAGATATGTCTGGTGATATTCTGCGTTTTTCTACAAATGGATTATTATCAACAAATTCTATGAGAAGACCCAAACCGATGATGAATTAATCCCACTATCACATAATGTCTGTGTATCCAAACTCTGATGTGTCTTCCTCTGTTTCATAGAGCTCTACTGTTGTCCAAAAACTATTAAAAACTCATCAGTGAGCCTCACCGTCGCTCTGGGTGACAGATTCCTTCATTACAAAGAACACGGGCACTGTAGTTTAGTGCAAGTCAGTCCTGCTGCCATAAATACGGCACTAGTGCACCAAATGTGTATCAATCCGCAGCTGAAAATAGTCCCAAACAAATACAGCGTTTAATCCTGTTTGTTTTACTTTTTGCTAAAAACTATAGTGCCCAGCTGTTTTATGAAATAAAGTAGCCTTTTTAAATAAAATTAAACTATATTTCCATTGTGTTTTCAAAAGATTTGCGTGTTCTGTAGGAATAAATTGTTTGGGTTGAGAGCCACAGACAGAGTAGGGAAACTGGAAAGTATTTAGAGATGGACTAACACACTGTTGGTTTTGATCTTTGCTGACAATAAAAAAAATATATAGATTATTTACTTTGTCTTATCCATTAAACAGGTTAACCAGTTTATCACCTACTGAATGTGTGATATCATATCCATTTCCTGCTGGTGTCAAATATATTTTGGTGAAAGAAATGAAATTATTTTTGTCCACAATAGATAATAAAGACTGTGTTAACCCCGTGGACTAATTAGGGTTGAGTGTCATTCAAGCATTATCCACTGTTTAGTTGATTTTAAAAGCATTAAAGTTGTTACTGACTTTCTAAGTCAATCCAGGGATTTAAAAAGGCAAACATCCAATCTCAACAAATCTGCTTTAACAGACTGTACTGTGAAACCATTCTCATTGATATCCAATACACTTGAGAGCCAAGATACTTTGCCGCTGGTCCTGTTAAACAACACTGCAACACAAAGCCAGCACATCATCGCAGTGCATTTACTCTACTGCAGCAGCTCTGCGTTACTCTTTCATTTAAAAGGCTGTACCACTTTCAGTCACTCGAGGACAGACACAAAGAGCAGGCGCTTTTCAAAGGGCCCATTGTGGAGCCCAGTGAAATTATTCAATTAGTGAATTTAGCACCTGATCTGGTTAGCCAGTAGCCCCGAGGACGCTACAGCTGCATGAGAGAGAGAGAGAGAGAGAGAAAGAAGAGGGGGGGCTGGACAGACCCGATGGTGTAATATTCATTACCTCCCACTCCCCCCTGTTTTATGACGGCGAAATTACCCAGTATTCATATCACACACTGTAAAATATTGCTTTTCATAACACACATCTATCGCTCTTCACAGTGCAAGATATTATCACAAATTGTAGACATGCACACTTTTTGTGAAACAGATTGTAGATTTGTAATTTGGCGTTTTAATCGGCTACATTAGCGCTGATGCCCTCACGAATACGACACAACACTGTGGTTTTTAGAAAACAGGAAGGAAAGCAGATGTACATGGACGTTGTCATGAAAGAGGAGAAAGGAAGATGTTTTAAACACTAAAGATCTAGAGATGGTTCGTCATCTGTGGTCTCTACTGTGCAATAGATTAGCAATTAGGCAACATAAGTAACACCACAAAAACGGCATCAAGCCCAGAGAGAAACACTGTCTCAAGGAAAAACTTGGGGAAAAATAACTATAAGTAAGAAGCAAACGCACAAAGGTACATTCTCAAACTTTGTCAACAAGAGAAATGATGGCAGTTATAAGATAGAGGGAGGAGGAGGAAGTATTCAGGTCCCGAAAGTAGCAATACCACAATAGTTAAGGTTACTTTGAAAAATGGCCGCTATATGAGTACTAGACTACGATAAAATATTGGATTATTATTGATGCATTGCGCTAAGTGGTGCTAATTATCCAATTGGATGCCACCAAACCATTGCAGAGGAAAAGAGCGCAATGGGATGATGACGTCAAAGGAGCGCCAGTCGAACTTCAAACGGTGATGGGAACATGGCGTTTCAATTAGCTTCATCAGTCTACACTGATCTTATGTTTTTGTCTTCGTCTATTCATTGTAATAAATAAGTCACATGGTTCACGAACATTATAATTTATTCGCCAGGTCTGTTTCCTTTGCACTTTGCCGCATTTCATTTTTAATGATAGTTTGATTTTGTGCTTTTCTTACGCGTAAATTGAAAATAGGCATAAAAACAGTGGCTTGTAAATGCACCGATTTTTGTCGTTGGTAGAGGTGTGTAGTAGTACTTAAAAATTATAAATGTACTTAGTTACAGTTCTCATTTTATTACTTTCAATTTAACTGCGCTAGTCATGTAATTATGGGAGTGGGATTGAGGCAGTTGGGTACATTGTATTGATAATGGGGCTGTTTGAGTGACTAAAATGTTGCATCAATCATGTTGATAATCTGTTGAAGCTCTGCCTCACTTCAACACACTTCAACTAACATTGCTAGCAATGCTGATCTAGCGAGAAAGTAAATTAGTGAGACCATTGTCAATGGTTGTTTTCATTTTCAGACTATTATTTTCATTTATGACTATATTTCAGTGTGTAGTTATGCAAGAAAAAATGTCATTATTCATTCCAATTTAATTGGTCTTTAACCTCCAAATCACCAAATAAGTGTTTACTAGAAAGCATATGAGATGTTAACAACAGCTCAGCGACACAAACTGACCGGTCTCAACTTTATTCAACTTGACATCAATGTGTTTCAGTATTTTATCAGAAACTTTGATGAAGCACTGAAGCAGAAACACTTTGGTTTGAAAGTGAACCGAACATAATGTTTTGATGTTTTTGTAATTGCACAATGACATGAAAAACTTGTAAATATAAAGAATTAACATAAATTGCATAAATTACATTCTGCTGCTGATATCATCAATTGTTGCTTTTCTCTAAATATAAAAATGTGATATTATTAATCTGAGTTAACATGTGATCAGGAGGGGAAACAGTAGATGCTGAAATTAAATTACACACTGGGGTTTTAAATTGTTTGGCCCTAATTCATGGCCAGTACTTCCTCCACCTCGAGGTTGTTAAGACAGACTGTTATCATAGATTCAAGGCAAATCAAACTTGTTGAAACCTCACCAGCCATCTGGATCTTGGAGGCTCTTTTTCAGTTTTCAAAAAGGATTGCATTGCAGAAAAAAAAAAATGAAATTTGAGCCTGATGGAGCCAGATGGCTCACAAGGTTAGAGTTGGTGAACACAGAGCCTTTTAAAAGAGAGGAGCACAGCGGCTATATGGAGGACATTACATTAACATACAACGTCTTCTATATGAGCTTCAGAGTACTGTGATCACTCTGACAAAATGATTCTTAAAAACCTGCATCACCAAAGTGGAAGAAAATGTTGTTTTTTTTTCTATTTCTGATATGTATGGAAGATTCCTTGATCACTATAATTAGGAGAACTCTAATGAGGCAATTACAGACAACTAATGAAAGCAGTTTGATGAGTTGTACACAAAAAAGAGCGAATATCTGGAGAAAAAAAAAAAAGAAAAGCAGCAATAAATGAAAGTTTGAATTCAATTTCATATGTGAAAATCAATCCGCAGATTCTTGAAACTTTGCCCAGGTTGTGTAAAAGTTGTATTGTTTTTGTGAAGACTTTTAAAATGTTGTGCTAAAATAAAGGCTTCAAGTGCACAATGATGCAACAGTATTTATCATATTGACTAAAACTAATGCAGACTTCATGTTCACTGTGGTGATTACACAATTTAAGCAAGTTTTCAAATCTTAGACTGTCATACTGGACCCAAATGAATGAAAACCAACTGCTAACTTTAACAGTTAACAAAATACGGTACATATTAAATAAAACTTTAAAATATTATAGTCTGTACTTGAAAATGATGAGAAACACTCTTATGACTTGTAGATAAGGACCTTTAAATTTAAACAGTCTGGTGTTATTCTACATTTTCTTATATAAAAAACAAATCCCATGAAAACAACAATGTTTGAGTCCGACTCTTAATATTTTCCGACTTCCCCAGTCTGTCTATGGCACCGAACCTCAAGCCCATTCATTCCTAAGACATCACTCTTTAACAATAATAGTTTTATTTTGCTTTTGAGGAATTAAAAATCAATCAGAAAATTCCTCAAACAGCCGGCCAGTGTAGTTTTCAGTTTTCAATCGTGTATTAATATACATTTGGTGCAGTTGTGAGTATTTATGGCAGCAGGATAGTTTATACTGGTCGTGTTTATTATTATGAAGAAACCTCCGGTGCAACAGTGTAGTCCACTGATGTGGTTTTAATAGTTTTCCAATGAATGTTTATTGCACAGAGGAATAAGAAATATCAGACTTGCACAATCAATACTTGTAAATTGGATGAATTAATTCCTGCTTTTGGTATTTTCATTGGATTGGATGACAATAAGAAGAATATAAAATATAACAAGTCTCATCCTTTAATGTCTTATTTTCTTTGAACATGGGGGATAAGGTGTTTTCATGGAGAAAAATTAAATTTTTTACCAAGTCATGTTTTATCTGTTATATAAAGCAGCAAACTGCTTTATTATTTCCTGTTTCCTAAGGTATGTACAGTCATCTCTATAGGTTTTCTTGAAAAAAGTTGATTTAAATTGGGGAAATGGTTGAAATATGTACATGGTGCTGGTAGTTTTTTCTCTTTTTTTTTACTTGCTTTAAGAAATCAAGGTTTTTATATTTCTTTTGTGAACTCATTCAACATCCTTCACGTTTTTGAGATCTTCGTCTTACTGTCCGTCACAAACAGTAACTGCTGCTGAATCTGTTCAAAGGCCAGATGAGGACGCAGCACATCCTCATCATCTGCTGGTTTTTATATATATATAGATATGTATATGTATGTATGTATATTTTTTTTTCTTTTTTTTTTTTTTTGATGACCGTGATGACAGAGTCACCTGATGCTGATGACGTCAGAGCGTTCTGGACGCATGGCCGGTTTAGACCGGTGTCTGTGTGGGCTTGGCGTGCCAGCTTCACGCAGCAGGAGTGTGGCCGAGGAGAAAGGAGGCGGCCCGGGGGCAGACTCTGTGTCAGCTGATAGTGCAGAGGGTGGGCAGGGCCGGGGGGAGGGTGGCATGCCTGGGCGCGAAAGGCTCGCCAAGACCCACACTCTTTTGGCATTTTGGCAAGGGCAAGCGGCGAAATAAAATGATCCAATTTAAGCTGGTTTAGGAGTGCCGGAGAATATTCAAATATTTATTTTTGCAGGGCATTCGGGGAGGCTGTGCTTGCTCCGCAGATCAGCAAGAGAACCAAGTTTCCGTCTAAGCCTCGGCAACGGCAGCGCCATCTTGATAGCCAGTTGGCCTCCAGTGGTGGAAAATGGATCTGACGGTGGAGTTGTGGATCTCCCTGCTCTGCTGTCTGTCTCCCTGTCTTCTCAATCCTCTCTCTACACTCTCCCACTTACCCTCCTTTCATAATCACACCACCTTCCCTTTTATACGTCTCGTTTTCAAGCCAGCGTTTCTCTAAGACAAAACTGTCTAGTTGAACATCAAAAGAAACCTTGTTTTTGATTCAGCTTTTATAGTCAGAGTAATTTGTTCGATACGTCTAATTCATCTACGTGCGCCATGACAATAAAGCTTTTGCTAAATTGTCTCCCGTAAGTACCAAAAAATAATGTCCAGAGCCCGACTATATTTTCTGTTCGAGACTGACATTGACGGCAGGATCTTTCAAATGATTGCTTTTTAATGCCATTATTGTTATCATGGTTATTATTACTGCTAATGAGGGAAATACAGCCCTGGTTTTCCTCAGCATGAATTTCACCATGGAAATAAATGAGTAAAAAAGCCTTTATTGAATTACACTAAAAGCAATCTCAAATAAATGGGCCTTGAATCTGCCTCCATGAGACGATGCTTGCTATGGTATAATTTCATTGTGCGGGGAACGAGAACAGCGGGGCCAAAGACACAGACAGACCCCTGATATGGAGGGTTCAGTATCGTCTTGGAAACAGTAATATATGTATGTGTGTGTGTGTGTGTGTGTGTGTGTGTAGAGTGAACCAAACGTCTTACTTTTTTTATCTCGTCTTGTGTGTCAAACCCTCGTACTTTGAAAGATGTGAAACAAAGGGCCACTGCCGTCACTGATGCAGCTGATACGATACCAGGTTGTTAATATTCAGTTTATAAATAGAACAATTAAGCAATTATGATAAATGCAACTCTGACCCCGTGTGATTTTTTTTTTTTTTTTTTACGCAGCAAGAAACTCTCACACAACATCTGTATATTGAAGCTGCCACTGCGGAGATCATCTACATCTGTCCTGCATCACAGCTGCTGAAAAATGTTTTATTACGTGACCGTGATGAACGATTGCTTCTTACGTTTAAACTATATTTAGACTTTGTTACCATTTCTTTTCAGACTGAATCAATGTGCAGTTTTTAGCACACAGCTGGTAAAAAAGGGGGGATTTTTTTTTTTCACAAAAGCAAAAAAAATCATTTCTCTCTCTTCAGACCAGTTCATGATTATCAACATGTTACATCAGCAGTCACTCCATGTTCTATATGAGCAGCTGAAGTCTCCTGGGATGTTTATTGTGAGCCCGTCAATAGACTTTGTTGTGGTTTTAGAGGTCACGACCTCTGTCACATAAACTCTATTGTATGCTTGAACAGATCACGTCACTGAGCAAATGGCTGTAAAATATCATGATGTCAAACATATCAGACTGATAATCATGTTTCTGTTTTTTAGTCATGTTTTTTTTTTAAAGACAGCCTGAGGAACGGAGAAAGGAATAGAGCGGCGTGATGAAAAGTCTTTTTTTTTTCAGTTTAAATAAAAACTATTTTACCTGAAAATATATTCAAGTTATTTTAGGCCATTTTGTCTAATATATTGTCCTAAAAGTGAGTAAATGTGAATGTTACCAGGGCGGTAAGATTTACACACTTACAAAGTGTATTTTTCTTGATTCAAGTGCAAGTGCAATCTGTTTGATTCTGTCTTATTTCAAGATATTACCTCTGATTTCTAATAAATTCGGAAGCAACTCACAGGAGAGATTTGACGGAAAGCAACTGAGTACATTCACTGAAATACTGAACTACAGTCTTAAGATACTTGTGTTTATAACTTGACTATTTCCAGACCACTTTATACATCTACTCCGCTACAGTTTAGAGGGGAATATTGTAATTCTGATCCCCTTACATGTATCTGTATTTTTTAGACTAAGATGAACAAGCTTAACTACAAAGATTAAACTAGAGGTTTGCAAACTTTGTGTCTCCTGACCCCTCGTCTAGTAGGGGCCCTTTGTCACGTTAGGTCCAAAGAAATAACATTATTTCAAATTTCACAAAAAATGTTCAAAAATTAATACAAATTTGTGTTACAAAGTTTTTTCTTCTCCTTTCCAACATCATTAATCATTCATAACTCCCCAGATTTATCTAGGGCCCGACCCTCGGATTGGGACCCTCTGAACTTAAGTACCTTGAGGACCGTTTACCTCTACAAAGTAAAGTGCTTCACAAGTATTGGTGCATTATTAACAATCTAATAATGTCATGTATTTTAATATACAAAAAGGGAACATTTTTCTACAAAATGAGGAGAGAATTTATTTGTCGACATGACAACTTTAAAATCTCTAAATTACATTCAAGGTTCACGTACAACAAAAGCAAAATATGTATATTTTTTTAAAAAAGGTGAAGAAATTCTGAAATGTAACAGTTCTCAATAAAAAAAAGCAAACAAACATGATGTATTGTATGTATGTATGTATTGTACATGATGTATGACAGATGTATTTTGCAAACACTCAATCCAACTTGTTGCCATTACAAGCATAAAGACATTTGACCACTTGCTGTATGGACTACACACGCACATAATACACACATCACATACGTGATCACACAAGCAAAACACTCTTAAATGGACTAATGAAGTCATGCGCCACCATTAGAGAGATTTAGTCAAAAACCTAATCAGCAGACGAGTAGCTACAGATGAGAAGTCACATCCGCTCACAACCTAAAGTTGAGGTAATTAATTGAAATTATTTGCCAGGAACGGAAAAAGAGACAGAGGTCACAACACCGGCTTAAAAATAGTAGAGCACCACTCAAAGAGCTCATGACGAGAGGAGAATTATTTTCTGTTTAAAGCGAGTTAGGCACGTAGAAAATCAACCCATTTACTCTCTACTGACTTTAAAGCCCCGGAGCGTGCATCAATCTACTTATTAATCGACCACAGCTTAGAAAAATAAACACCAGTGAAATTAATATTTACACTAGTGTTGGCATGTCTTATTTAGCCGTGTGTTTTAATTGTCAACATGAAAGTTAACAGTGTAATTCTGTAGCGCACACGTTCTTTAGTGTCACCTCTGTTACTATGCAGCTCCTCCAGTGATGAGTTCTTTTCTTTTTTTTCTTTTCAATTGACTCTGCGTGCTGTCAAAACCTGCAGCACACCAAATCTTCTTTAATTTTCACTATGTTTTTGTTAAATAAAAAAAATAAGAAAAGCATGGACGATCTGTGTATGTTATGACATTAATTTATATCCGTCTTGTTATGTTTGTACTTAAAAATGAAACAGATAATATACAAAACTCAGTGAGCTGCCATTGATACTAATTAACTCTGAATTAAAGCAGCTTTTTTTTTTCTTTGCAGTGTGGCAGCTTTCAACAAGTGTTTCTTTCTGTAAGCACTTACTCACCTTGAAATAAAACGTATGGTTTATCGCCCAGAGATTCTCCAAAAACAGCAACAGTTTTCTCTTTTTCTGTACTTGACCTCTTTGACGGAGAGAGAGAAAGGACAGTCACCTCAAATCAAATGTCACCAACAGTCATATTAGTGTAAAAAATAAGAAAAATGTTGAAGAAATTGTTTTCAGTTTTATATTTGGGGATCTTTAACAGTAAATTAAACACAAACTCATTTTAAATTTCTTATCCTGATGCTTCATTAACACGTCGCTTTCTTAATCACACTAAAAAAGCGCTCGGTCCTTGCAAATATGACTACTTAAAAGTACAGAAAGTTCAGGACAGCAACTCGATTCCTTTAATAAATTTCATTGTACCAACAGCCTGAACATTTCGGAGAGGTGTTTCCTTCTTCAGGGCGCACAAAGAATGAACGAACTAGGAACTCAACCCTTATAAAATAATAAAATATACAATCAGCTGTGGTGTGTTTGTGTGTAGAAAGAGATATCATTTCACCGGATAGGGATATATAGCACAGTAGATAGATAGAAAAGACAGCTCTGTTAAGTGTCTGTTTGTGCTAGCATTGCTTGTCCGTGTTCGTTACATAGACTATAAAAAATCATGGACGTAGCCACTGTGACGTCACCAATTGCCCATTTTTAAGTATCGAGATTTCATTTTGACCTTCGCAATCTTGGATTTTTAGAGCCAGAAGTGACCATACTTCGACGAGCGTGTGGCGCTGACCCTAATGCTAGCTGCTAGCTAGCTGCTAGCTGCTAACCTGGTCAGCACAGTGCATTTACATTTATGGTTAACTGTGATAATGCTGATGCTAATTTTCCGATGTAAAACCATTAAAACAAAATATACTTACCAGAAAAAAATTAACATTCGATTCCTCAGAGTGTCTTTTAGTAAAACCAAACACTGAACAAGACTTTTTTCAGTCTCACTCACTGAAACAGCGACGGCTACAGTTACACCTGTGAATCTGGGGTTACGCTATGGTTATGTTACCTAACCAACGTTGTCACTGTAGCGACTTGGCTTGTGACAGCACCCACTTCTCACTCACAGAGGCCATGTCCTTAATTATGCATAACTTTAAGCCACTGTGCAGTTTTCATGAACAGTTATTAGTTATAGAGACCAAAATGTTTCAGTGACTCTTGTAAATCGAACAGACATCCTGTGAAAGAGAAAATGTGTCAGAGAGTAGATGACCGTCGTTGGTAAGTTGGCTCTCCTAAGTTGCCTGCACCATAATTTTAAACATACATCTGATATTATCTAGCCCACTGATAATATAGCCACAGTCAATGATCTGAATGTTCATTTATTAAATAATAGAGAAAACA